>OY783229.1:16812189-18062189 GCA_963678685.1 Patella ulyssiponensis | reverse complement strand
AATTCCATGGGTGACCAATCTCAAATTTATTTATGTGAAGGAAGCTATCTGTTTTTAAAAGGACCTGTTACTTTTTTTTTAACCTTTTGGACCATGAATTACATGTCCTAAATTTTAAATATCTGTACGTAGTTAGTGCTTCAAGAAAATACAGTGTTATTTCTAACTTGTAGAATGTATTCTTTTAATTCTTCTTTTTCTTTAGGATGAGTCAGAGAAGAAGAAAAATATAGAAATTATGACAAAATTTGCTGTGGCTTTGATGGTAAAACTAGACAATATAAACCTACATTCCTACAATCAGTTTAAATCTAGAATAGGTAATTATTCTAAAATAACATTTTCCTATTATCAGATATTGTTTTGTGGGAATTATTTATTATAATTATAGTCAGGTTGGAATTTGATTCCGGCGACTCAAGACTCAACTATAAGACCTGGCAGTCGTGACGACGTGTGACTTAAAAGAGCTTATGACTCGAGTTGTGGCGAGGGAGTTCTTCTCTTTTACTGTGTCATCAAAATATCACCAGCTCTTAACAGACATGTTTATCTTGGATTATTATAATTACAGGAATAAATCAAGGCGCTGTAACAGCAGGTGTAGTAGGTGCTAGAAAACCACAATATGATATCTGGGGTGATACAGTTAATGTAGCTAGTAGAATGGACAGTTCCGGAGTAGTTCATAAAATACAGGTTCGTTTATCTTATCATTTTGTATCCCGATTGGTCTAATTTATCTGGTAGAATTAATGTTCAAAAATATATATCACGTTTGAATGCCTTGGTCTAATTTATCTGGTAGATTTAATGTTCAAAAATATATCTCACGTTTGAATGCCTTGAAGGTGCCAAAAATGTGAATATCTTGTCTCTAAGAATTGTACATGTCAGCAGGGGCTAGGTAAGAGGAATGCCCTTTGCAGCACGGTTTTAGTTTTTGCACCTGATTGCAAATGGCAAAAATCATGCTGTTTCAATGTGGTGTTCATCATTATAATCAAAATGCTTAACCAGTACCAAACAGATGCTACTTTCACCCCACCCCCTCCATCACACACACATATAAATATTGTCTTTTTGGGGCCCAGACGTGATCTTGAATTCTTGTTCTTCGTGCCCCTGCATGTCAGGCTATTAAACTTGTGGCCTAAATGTATGTAATCTGGGTAATGTATGAAAGACACCACGACCATCACCACATGCTTTTATTTTGCAACATAAAAGATCAGAAAAAGGGTACGAAACAACTAAATTCATTCAATGATTTATATATTTCAGGTTCCAGAACACACAGCAGAGTTATTAAAATCAACACATTTTCAAATTCAATATCGAGGCGTTATCAGTGTTAAAGGGAAAGAACCAATGAAAACGTACTTTATTTTACCAAATTTGGTTGAGGAACAGTAAAATACAATATTTTATACCACTGCTAGTCGACCATAACCAAAATCTGAACACGGAAGCTGAGTTCTGGTTAGATTTATATCCCGCTTGGCAGATTACTAATGACTAATGATAATAACAGCATCTCAGGCCAGAAGTTGTGATACGTACATTGGACAGATTGTTTATCTGTGAGTTTACTACTTGAGAATCAGCCATCTCAGAGTGCATATAATAGACAGTGCTAGATCGTAAAAGAATAGTATTGTCGCTGTTCTCGGGAAAATGAATGTTGCGAAATCGGAGAGAGAGAGAGAGTAATGGGGTTTAACATAATGGAGTCAACCATCACAGACGTCATAATAAACACTACTGTTTCCTTGTAGCTTTCTGTAATGAACCTTCTGAAAGTAGACAGTGCTAAAACTTGACTAATTCCATATTGATAATTTATGACCATTCGATTGTTCTGAACAATTAAAATGACGTTAAAGCTGGTATTAGTTACAGCATGTATAGTACGTCTGCTACACCACCTTTTGCACTCTATGCAATATTCAGGCTAATGTAATAACCTCCCTACAATTTGAACTATACAATAAATTAGCCTATGGATAAGGGTGACTATTAAATGTCTTTCTTTTCCATCAATATTAAGACAATAAAGAGAGAGCGATAAATGGTTATTTCGTGACTAACCTAATATGGTACAAGTTTATTTTATTAAAGCGCTTTTTGTTCAGGGTTCTTAAGCACAGGGAGGAAACCAGAGGACCCAGAGAAAACCCACAAGGTTGGGCAAGTGACCCTTACTTTGTCATCCACAAGCTTGGGATAGAAACCACACCATTTGACTTAATAACTGACCGTATGATCTAAAGTGCACATGTTAGACTACTCTAAAGGAAATAAAAGGTTGGTCATCAAACTATTTCACTCTACAAGAATCCTGGCAGGGCATCAACTAACCCAAATAGATGCAACTTGATTGTTGATTGTGACTGTTTATTCCGGCCACAGGAAGTGAATCCCTGATATGTGATTGTGAAATCATAAAATGTGCATCAGATAATAATGATAAAGGTGTCGGAAAAATCAAAATGATTCCAAGCAAATTATCAGTGTATAACAATCTATGCAGTGGCCATAGAAATAAAATCATCTAATCCAATTGTTTGTTCTGGTATTAATTCAGTTGTTTACATGTTTTCCAACCAATGTCAACATTTATAACTTATAATTTTAAGACAAATTACTTCTGCATAAATGGGCATCGTTCTCAGAAACCGATCATCTAATTGAAAACATCTAATTAATAGGCATAATATAATGCTTTGCTAGGGAGGAGAATTTTTACTAGACGACAGAGTTTCTGCCTAGTGCCTAACTTTTATCAGATTTCAATAATCAAGGGTTCTTTTATGTGCAGCGATACAAGGTGATCATCATTCTCCAAATGATTCTCGCTCTATCAAGCTTTAGTGTGGACTGCAAGGAAAGTCAACTCTGTTTGGGAGATGGGGTGATCGTATGTGACATAATATTATTACCAGACTTAAAAGACTTTGATTGAAGCCATAATATAAGACATTCCATTGTGAAATATTTTATAAACTGAAACTTCATTGATATTACACATGTTGATATTTATTAGTGCTTTCATTATTAATATTTTTTTATTCTCTGATGTTATGTATTACTTAATTTGTCATTTAACTATTCAATGTTGAAAAGAGCTGAGCAGTCCATTAATGTGAAATTAAGTAACAGTATACAAATTAATGCCAAATTAACTCATTTAAGGAATTCCACTTTTCTTTTGTATGAGTGGCATGGTGATCTTGACAATCACTTACTACTATAACTTATGCAAGTGACCCAGGCACTTGTGGGATATCTGGGATAGCTCCTTTAAGCATTTGTATTTCATACTTTGAATTAAAATCATGTTTATTAAAGACTTTATTTATTTGTTATGAATTTTTGTTGTTGTTCTTGTTCCTGGTCCTAAATATGTCAAATATGCAATGTCTGTTTTCTGTCTTGTCCGCAGGTTAATCTTGTAGATTTTTGTTTTGTGTGTAGTGCGGTCCTCCCGCACTTATTATTATAGTACATAACTTCATTCTTCAAATTTATCCAAGTAATAAACAATGAATTCAATTAATTTGTCAATCCTTATCACTCATTTTTCAGATCATATCTAATTTTACACAACCTTTAATCCACGATAAAATGTACTCAAATTCATTTTTAAACATTTTATTATGAAAAGAAAATATCAACAGTATATATATATCCTCCTCTATTTTAAGCAGATTAAAATTAGGCCCATAAATAGATTTTACCCAACACACATATGTGGCTCTGGCTTGTTTATATCATCGGCAGAGGATGTAAAAAATTTGAAATTTTCAATTCTTCATATCTGTGCGAATACCACACCATACAGAACTGAATCATTTTGGAATTATATTTTGTTTATGAACAATATTGTAGTTTGTGAGGGATTCAAAATATCTCACATGATAATCAACAGCTTTAGTTGGTGTAAATTGCCTCTAAAACTTAAAAATTGTTCTTAGGAATAAATTGTCCAATTATATTTTAAAAATTGAATTTGAAACATCAGCTGCCAGTACCCACATCCAGAATTTTTTCTAGTTTAGGAAATGGTACGCCATATTTTTTACACATTTTGCGTAACAATTTATCATATTCTTGATTTAGTTTAGCAGATTGTTGTAGTGCATATTTAATATCTTCCACTTCATCAAAAAATCCCTGAAACAAAAAAAAAATGTTCTGATTAGAAATAAATGGTCCCTTAATTTTCTGGATGTGTTTAAACCTTTTGTGCCCAGGCAGCCTTAAACCACCCGAGAACTATTTAAGGACTGTACATTATTTCTGTGACGCAGACTTTTGATTTGAAATGAAAACAGGGTTTAAATGTTCTATTCTTCTGCACCAACAAAAACCTTAAACTTCAAGGGTTCTTTAACATGCACGCAAATGTGTAAACGGGGCAGTGACGACTGAAACTGCTATTACTCATTGGCTAATGCTGTTTTAAGTATGTCAATTAAAATTTTCTGTTGTCTACAAAGTTCTACAAATTTAACAGTGTAGCTTAGTAACAATGGTAGGTTTGGTTCCTTGACAGAAGCCTACTATAATTACACTTTAAAATTTAACCAATATTAAAAATTACCTTGTCTAAACCATCAAGCTCTGTACGCAGTTTCTTATTTTCTTTCTTTAATTTAATTTTCTCTCTTGTAACATCTTTAAGACTAGCACCACTTCCTAAAATATGTAGAAAGATGTCCATTCTATATCTAAATCTTGTAGAAATATTACATAAAAAACCTAGACACTCAGCAGCTGTAAAGACGTCCATGCTGTATCTAAAATATGTAGGAACATTATATACACATTCATATAGTGTAACAAACCTAGACACTTGTCAGCTGCAAAGACATCTATGCTATATCCAAAACCATTAAATAATCTATTTTGAATTAAGTTTTAAACTTTAAAGGTTAATTCAATAAGGTTCTTCCTTATACTCCAATGGACACATAAGTTTTTAAACTCCATTAAAACCTTTTTTGTCCTGCATTCTTGTATCTTACTCACAAACTTTAAAAGTCAAAATTGGAGGTAAAATTTAAATTTGAGGTAAAATTGAACCATATGTTAGTCCTGAAATAATCTAGTTTTGGTCCAGTGGAATATCCTGAAATTTTCAGTCAAATTACTTATTTCTGGGCGACCTTAAGGCTGTTTGGAGAGTAGAAGACTCTCGATTGTCATTGCTACTGTTGTTATGATAGTAAACAAAGTCTCCATTATTCATTTTTTCATTAAATCATTAACCGCCATTTGTTTTTAAATCTGCTGAAAATCTCGAGCATCCATTGGCATTGAGAATTGATTATGGTTTAGGCAAGTTAATACAAGTCTAATTGACGATTTATATAATATTTAAAGTTTAAAGAAAGATAATTTTGAATACCTGCAGGGCCTTTAACTTTAAATAATTCTCTTTTCATACTGAATAATTCTTCTTCACCTTTCTGTACCTTGGATTCTAACTGAGCTATTTTACCCTGTCAAAACAATCATAGATAACAGAACCATTATCAGCTAAGTTGTTTAAGTCCTGATGCATCATTATTGGAATCCCTTGTGAACTACAATATGTTGAAAGCCCTCATAGGAATATCAGTCCAATAAAGATTTACTTCCATTCAGCATTTACAAAATCTGTTTCAATTGAAGGAGTCTTTAACGCAATAATATCATCCACAGTCTTCGACATTTCAAACAAGACAGGAGAATACTATCGTTCTACACTGAAGTGATCAGACGCTAAAGACTGCCATTCATTTTGGACTCCTTGTATATTTCGCTGAACTGATTAGAAATCACACTAATAATAACAGGAACGATTGAATGTAAGACGTAAGTTCAAACACATTCAAATTGCATTATTATATGTGTTGCGACCCTCATTCGTGTCAATGTACAGGTGCCAAAGAATAGGGATTTAGCTCCTTTAAATTGAAATTCATCGATCTATGCTGCTTGATCATAAAAAGACGCTGCCATCTTTTATCAGTGGCAGAGACACCTGATGGGCCTTGTATAAATCTGACTGAATCCATGGCATCTAGATTTTGTTCTCTTCATTAAATGTTAAATATTTAGCGTTTATTAAACTGTGATAAATTTGATATTTTAATTAAAATGGAAATGGCTCATCAGGACTTTAAAATGAAAGCAGTTCAAAAATGTGACACATTTTTTATGAGGACCAATCCAGCAACCATGTTGAAGGTTTTCTTGTTACACAAAGAGTTGGCCATGCCTTTATCAACTTACATTTAAGTTTGTAATTGTTTCTAGATGTTCCATATTCTGTTTGACTTCTTTTTCATATCTTTTCATCAGTTGATTTTGCATGGATAATACTCTATAATTATAGATTTACTTATTACTGAACATGTACAATTATAAAAGATAGGCTGCCAGGCAATGAAACATGCCCACAACAACCAAGTTGTCCACAAAGATTGTCAGGTATTTATTCTTTCACAAGTAATGTGATGTATTACTAAAAACTAAGAGTAACAACTCATAAGAAATTATCATCAGAAATAATTAAAAACATTGATTGGCTGCAACAATTAACATTTATACCAGTTATCAGATGAAATACATAAGATTTTGGATCAAACTTAAAAATAGTTAAATAGGGTTTATGATCATAAATATGATAACTCAACACTAGTTAACAATTATCCAGTGCCATTTATGATTGTCAATAACATTTTCCAAGATTATGTACTTGATAATTAAGCCTTCAGTACACTTCCTTCTACTTTCAACAGGAAATGTTTGGTACAGTCACTACCCTTGCAATAGGAAATATGAATATGCTGCATAATTAATGAGAATGATTTTTATTTTTAAAAATAAAACCGGATCATGCCACCCTTTTTAACTGACTATACAAAAATATTGTTTTAAACATTCTAATGATATAGTTCTTGTAGCTCTATCAGTTAAAAACATACTTGGTCATCTGTTCTGATTCTTGATAAACTCTTTCAGATGTAACAGGTGTTTTGATTGGTTGTTGACGATGAGATGCAGATTTTAACAATCCAGGTGTTTCCGTTTGAACATATACACTAAAAATATACACAAACATTTTATTCATTACAAAGACGCAAATTATTGAAAATTGGCCGAAAATAAACTGGATTAAATTATTTAGATTTAAATATGCATAACACGTCAAACGGTTTCCATAACTTTGAAAATTGACAGGTTTCTTCCATATTTACCATTTGCATGATTTCACAAATTTGAACATATATGGGACAATAACTCTGAGCTTTCTTTTTGAGGAGATTTCAACAAGAGCCTTCCTTATTACCCAATGTGTGTTACAAAATGGTCACAAAAAATCATGGATAGATGCCAGTGACGACAGTATACCTCTGTAAACTTTTAAAATTTTAGGACCACAGACAGAGCTGATGTTGAGTTGTATCTTTTGACAGTTTATAAAGACCCCCCCCCCCCCCCGCCAAAAAAAAAACCCAACTGATTATTAGTAAACAAATGGACTTCTACTTAACATTTCAACAAAGTCAAAATTAAATAGGCTAATATAGATTTTGTCCCAGCACCGATCGGAAAAAACCATCACTTCATTTTGACCTAAATCGCATGCTTAGTTCTTTTAATTATTTCCATTCCCCAAAATTAATCATGTGCTTATTTGATAACGAAAACATAAATTGGCATAATAGAAATGCAGATATTTCACATCGAGATCTACTGAGTGAGTAGGCCTAATAACTGTTGTTAAGTGTCATACTTTCTTGTTGTTACAAAATTCTTTAGCAGTTTTTCGACTTTCTGTTGTTCTAAAATAACATCTAGATGATTTTGTATTTTTTCTTTTTGTTGTTTTAATCTGTTGTATTTCTTCTTTAATTCTAAATTCTCTGCTGTCAGCTGAAAATAACATCAAAAACAGTATTACAACAAGTACATCAATTCTTCTTTGTAAACTTTTTTCATTTATTCTTTGTGCAAAAATAAAGCGACTGCATATCAAATCAGAAAGTTAGAACTCATGTTTTTCTTTGAAAATATAGTTGTGTAGGATTAGGAGTTGTTTCTAACAGTTTTTCATACTGAATTAACCAGTTTTATTCACTGAAATACATTTGGGACTTCTCCTTTAAATGGATGTTACCAAGTTGTAGAGTTCCACCTGGATAGAGTTAACTAAAATAACATCTCTTTTTGTATGTATATTCCATATTATTAGCATGCCAACAGATTGGATTTGAAATTATAATAAAACACTTGGAAACAACATAGTGATGTTTTTGTTCTTTTCTGATTGCCCAAATATTAAAAGTTGGGCTCTTTTTTGACATTTAAAGGACAATATTGGTGTCAGCAGTTATCACATGTGATAGAACTGGTTAAACACGTTCTAAATATAATTTTAACACAGAGATCATTGTTACGATAAGTCCATAATGACAATTTGAATAAACGAAAGTGATGAAAACAAAAGAAAAACACAAGTTATCCTACTATATAACTGACCAAAACAACGAGTGATAACCCTCACAGATAATTCCTTCGAGAACCAAACGTTGTTATATATGAGACTGTGACAATTTAAAAAAATAATTAACTGTCACTTGATAAGAGAAAACGAAAGAAATAGGAAAAGTCTGTGCATCACCATGTCATTCAGATTGTTCAGCGCTATAGAAAATGATTATTTATAAATAAATAAAATAAAAAAAACCCAAGGAAATGTACAGATTATTTCTATTTTTCTCGCTTTGTCTTTTCTAGGGACATTCAATTATTTTTTTAAATTGTCAGATATCCTCTCACAGTCCCATATTATTATAACAACTTTTCGTTTTCGAAGAAATTAGGAAGTAGCTAAACGACCGGATTTGGTTCCTTACAAAAATTTATTACGAGACCGGATATTGTCTCTGATTGGCCAATTTTATCACGTGGTTGTATTTCTCCACTACAAAACCGGATATTTGACCAATCCTAACCATAACCCGCGTATCTCTTTGCCAATATGTCACTTTACTTTTAAATTCGAATAGTTTCATCGCCTCTAAAAGTGAATTAAGAGACGTAAATTCCCCACCAACAAGGATGCCTGTAGAGGCCGTCATATTGGAAAAGACTGCTAATAACCACATGATAATAGAATTGGCCAATCAGAGACGATATCCGGTTTCGTAATAAATTTTTCGCCAGGAACCGAATCCGGTCGTTTATCCACTTTCAAGAAATTATCAGTGAGCAGAAATTCGCCTGCATATCTATTATCACTTGTTACTTCAGTCAGCTATATAGAAGGATAAATCATGTTTTCCTTTTGCTTTCATAACATCCGTTTCCTCAAACCTTCGTTATGCATCTATCATAGCAATGATCTCTGTGTTAAAATTACATTTGAAACGTGTTTAAACAGTTCTATCACATAATATGTGATAATCTCTGAGACCAATATTGTCCTTAACGGTCGGTAAAATTTCGTTTCATCAAAATCAAATAGTCTAAATTTTAAACCACCGCGCGTCTTTGGTAACCAAGTCTTGAATATCCAGTAAAATCAAACCAACCGTTAGCATTACGTCAAGATAAACAAGGCTATGCAAAAACCAGAAACCATTTCAAGCTTTATTAACAGTTGTTAACTGCTTTTAACATCGACATTTTGTGATATATATCATTTAAAACCTCTTCATAAAGACTGATAATTAAACAATACATATAATATTTACCAGGGAACAACAATGAATGTCTGGAAAAGACATGTTTGTCGAAGCAGGTTCGAATCTCAGATCTTTACAACGGCTATTGCAAAATTCACTACTATAAAATATGATGAAACGAAATTTTTATACAAAATATTTAGTGCGTACTTTAAATGGTTATCTATATCTAAATCATCGTATTCGTACTTTTGATTGTATTGTAGAAGTTTTGTTTTATCTTTTCTCAATAGCTGTTTTACTATTGTGGAGTTATCTCCCTGGCCTTGTACCACAAGCACCGTTGCGGAGCCTTTGAATGTCCGACGATTATGAATTGTATCCCCTTCAATACGAGTGGAAAATGTAGTCTAATAAGTTTAGTTAGATATTGGCCTCGGGCTTATTAAACTCTAACATTAGTAGCTAATTACATTATAACAACTACTGTTTATTTGTATAGCCCCCGTCCGCTGTATGAATATACAAATGGTGCCACCACTAAATTCCCTCCTTTTAATTAGCTTACAGCCACACATCCACGCTACAATATTGCAGCAATATAAATATAGATTGCAATATCTTTCTATAGGCTATTCTGCTATCGTTTCTAAATTAATATCAATAGAATCGAAGCATTAAAATAATCAATAAAAATATAATTTAACAGGAATGAAAACTGAAAGTATAATTATTATACACCCGCATCTCCGTGTGTGGGGTATAACTTCGTCACCCTTAGGCTGTGATTTAGCCACGAAAATCGTTTCATTTTGTCCCAGCAAATTCCAGGTGAAAATCTGACCCTTTGCTGCACAAGTAAACAAGTAAGTCGTCATTGTAGTACACATTTCTATTGCGATGGTTTGCACAATCAGACCAGCACTCGAATTACGCCTCGGACTATATTTGTCAAGTGCAGCCATAATGTGGTGAAGAAATCAAATTCTAAGCCAATCAGAAACCAGAAAAGCAATCAACGTCATTAGGTCAGGGGTTAATAGCCATAAATAGACCAAGGAATACCTTTTACGAGACGGAACACGTTGGCTTGTTTACATTTGTATGAGAGAATTTTTCTGTAAATATGCCTGAATTACAGGACAACAACATCAGATAAATGTTGTGTTGACACCGTGAACACGGCTAGCCCCTGATTTGCGGCATAAAAATATGGTCAAAAGCGAAATTGTATCAATGAATGTGATATTTCCTGGAAAAAAGCATTTTTTCCATTTTATTTCATTTAAACAATATCCATAAGAAATATAAATATAATATACAGATGAAAACGTTTTTGCGTGATTGAAATACTGGTTCGGTATAATAATTATATATAATGTTGAGAAAAAGACAAAAAAAAATAATACCATCTGAGCCCACTGATACAACAGAATATTAATAATGATTCACCTCACAACTAGCTATGTGCATGCACCAATTATACTTGTTTTTGTTTTTTAAAAAAACAAACAATATAGACATATTGTAAGAGATGTCAAATAAGTATACATTTATTTAAAGAAAGAAATACAGTAATAAAAAAAAAATGAATGCAATTTTATATACTTCCTCGTACAGTATTCAACAACAACACTCAATGGCATGAGATTTCTCCGATATCAAATAGATTAAAACGGTTCAGCGATACTTTGATGTAATCAAATATGGAGGACCGAGACTTAGCGTCGATCAACCAGTACAGTGGTTGAAATTGTTGAACACGCCTGTCAAACCTTCAAAGGCTAATATCTTCGCTTGCAATAGAGTAATTTGAATGAAATTTTCAAATTATTCATTTTACATTATCTACTTTTGAACTATTATAGCAAGAATGGCTAGTTCTTTATCTAAATCTTATATAATGTATCTTCAATGAAAAATGTATATAATAATATCATTTATATAGTGTATTAATACTGGAGATTGGGTTCTAATCTGCTTTTCAGATTTTTATATCCACAGAATCGGGCCCGTCACCAGCTCATAAAATTGGGGTGGGGGGCTACGGAATTTTTTGGAGGGGCTGAAGATGTGGCCGGCTAAGAATACTCCTAAGAAATCATCAATTTTTTTTGGGGGGGGGGGGCTAAGCTGCACAGAATACATGTATTTACACACAGATCAGGTCTTGTGTGCATATACACTGTACAAAATTAAAAGATATATACCAGTAAAGAAAAGTACATATAAGAGAAAAACAAACAGTTAACTAAATAAAATGGTTCCAGTGAAATGAATAAGAAAAAAAATGAAGTTAAACGTCGTCCTACTGTTCTGCTCTTATACATGTACTGGACTCATGAAGACAGGCATACACTATACAGTGTACCATGAGGAAAATTTTGCCCAGGCACAGCACTATGGCCTACTCTTATATCAAATTCCAACTGCCAAGGGATCTTTTTACGTGCACACCAATGTTACAGAGGACTTTGGTTTTTCGTCACATTCGAACAACTAGACAGCAGTCCTTGTACCTTGTCAGCCCCTCCGCCTGCACCACTGACAAGGAGAAAACACGTCTGAATTGAATTAGAATAAAGAAGTGAAATAAAAACATATATGTCAGCTTAAAATAACTAAATATGATATGAAAATATATCGACATGTACAGTACATTTAAGTATGTATACAGGTTTAGGCCTACTCATAAAAATCACATAATTTCATCAATATGATTTGGCTATCACTTTCATATTCGAACAATTTTCACACAACCATACTAGAAAGCTTTCACTTTCACGTCTAAAAAATACATCTATCTGTAGCTCTTATACATGTACTGGGTTAAGGAAGACAGGCATGCGCTATACAGTTTATTATGAGGGAAATTTTGCCGGCACAGCACTATGACTATGGCCTACTCTTATATTGAATTCCAACTGCCAAGGGGTCTTTTTACGTGCACACCAATGTACAAACCGCTTACAATAATACATATGTACATGTATACAGGTTCAGGCCTTTTCATAAAAAATCACATAATTTCATCAATGCCATTTTGCTGTCACTTTCATAATATTCGAACAATTTTCAAAAATCCATACTAGAAAGCTTTCACTTGTAACAAATACAACTATCTGTAGCATAATGCGGTCTGATTTGCATCCGCAGTGAAAAAATCGTTTGGTTATTGATCTCTATAGTCAACCTTGAACCTAACCCTGTCATTTGTTACAGTTGAGTTTAACAAGAAGGGCATAAATTTCCGCAGCTGCAGTAAGGCAACCAGGGGGGAATGCGCCAGAATATGCCCCCTATATTTCTTATAAATTACTGCGCAAGGTATTTCACCTCAATGGTGACAGTCTGAGGTGACAGTTTTTACCATAGTGGTCTTCTGTCTTGGTCTGAGTAGTCCTTGGTCTGAGTTGTCATACATTTAGGAATAGGAGAATATCTTCATCAACTTGCATTTGCAATAAAAGGGGAAAATGTTAAGATATGATCCCCTCAACAAATTAACCAGACCTATTATTCTTTTTCTTATTTCGCTGGTAAAATATTAGCTGCTCTAAACATAACTTTATTCATAGGCCTACACAGTTTTTTTTTCCGTTGGTAACGTACGTGCGTGGAATGTGAGAAGTCTGTATTGTTAGTATACCCCAATGAGTCTTGTCTGCACATTCCTAGAACTAGAATCAAATCAATATAGTATTTTGTCTCCTGTACAAGCCTGCCGTTTCCTTCTAATTTGATCCACTGGTTAGCACATTCCCAAAATTTTCCCCAGTTTCTCGCAGTAAACGGTTTTAGATCGGTGTTTTTAAACAAAATCTACACGGAGTATACAGCTCTAGTTATGCTTCCGCTTTTTTACTATCGAAACGTAAACATACCGGTGACCTTTCACTCTACACGACCCGTTGACCCTTCGTAGTGTGTGTCTGATTGGCGAGCTATGTCACGTGATCTATTAAAACCAAATCACCGCGAAATTCAAATACCATCGCACATTGATAAGTAAGCCCATATTTATTTTACGTTTTCTGTCAAACGTCAAAGAATTGATAAAAGAAAAGTTGCGTGGAAATACAAAGTAATACTAGGAGAATTAGATGATGTAGTTTCTTTTCCGCCTGAAAATAGTCGGGATGGAGAAACAGAAGCAAGCTTGCTAGAAATTTCACATCACGGCCTACCTGTCCGTCGGTCCGTCAACGGCTTGTGAACGCGATAGAGGCTAAATTTTGTGGTAATGTGAGAGAACGAACCCTATCGATTTTCAGCGTTCCACGACTTTTCGTTCCGGAGTTATGCCTCTATTTTCCAAAATCATTGTGGTCGTGATAGAGGCTAAAGTTTTTGAAGGATTCTTTACACATTTGGCGTGAAGTATTGTGGTCACGTTTTTCCGTTCCAGACCCACCTCCCCACCTTTAAAAATATTTTTAAAAAAAAAACTGTTACAGGAATGAAGCATGTGTGAAGCATTTTGGTCATGAAAAGACGAACCCTGCGTCGATATTCAGCGATCTACGACTTTCTTTCTATACCGGAGTTAACTTCAACACCACCCTTGTCGAAAAGTGAACTCGATAGAGGCTACAGATGCTGGAGTTTGTAACCGATGATTTTTCAAATTTGGTGGGAAGCATTGGGGTCATGAAAGGATGAACCCAATCGATTTTCAGCATTCCACAGCTTTTCGTCACGGAAACTGATTTACGTTATTGGATTCTTAACTATTGAGGTAATCTGGATTCTTCACTATTTAAGTAATCTGGGGAGTTTTAGCAGATGATCTCAGGCGCGGATCCAGGATTTTTTGCAGGGGGGGGGGGGGGGGGTCTAGGTTTGACAATTTCTTAACTCATTGGGCTGAACCAATTAACGGGGGGTTTGGAGGCCCTCCCCCAGAAAAATTTGGTAAATTAGATTCAATTTGGTGCATTCTGACGTATTTCCGGAAGGTAAATTCCAAAATTACAGGTCTAAAAATCGCCAATAAAATCGTATAGATTTAAGTTTCAAGCCTGAGCAGGGGGGGGGGGGGTCTGGACCCCCCCCCCCTGGATCCGCTCCTGGATCTGTAATTTTTCGAAACTAATAGCCTCTATGGGATTATTTATAGGGTGCAAATAACGAAATATTCAATGAATGAAATGGGGTACAAAGGGTGTTGCCACTGCAAAATTACAATAAAATAAATACGGAATATAAATCCACCTAAAAATGAATTAAGATTCTATTTGCGCATATAACTGAAAATCATTGGACGAATAACTAAACTAACTACAATATAATAGAAATAAAATTTATAACTTATTTTATACTTATGTCTGTATATCATTAGAGATAAAATTGATGTATGAATAAATACAACTCGACATGGATTTTCTAATCATTTATATTTTTAATGTGTAATCAATAGTACAACAATCCCTATACAACCACTACACAATATGGCGTTATAATATATTGGTTTGAGGGCGATATTTATTTAACAAGATAACCCAATAATTGTTAGATTTAGTGTTGTTTGTAGAAGTATGGTATAATGATTACCTGTCATTATAAATATAATATTTTATACAACATAAACTACAAACCTGACAGGAACCCCGAAAGAATCTCGACGATGTACAAATATACTATTCAAAAAAAGTAGGGGATATTTGATTTTTAAGTGTTATTAAAGTCACCTAATGAAACTGACGAAGAAACAAATGACAAAATGAAATGAAGTTCACATTCATCGATTTATTCCAAATGATCGTTAGACTAAGTAAGGCACAGACTGACCATTATAAGGGTAAAATGATACCCGGGGTCAAACAGCAAAGTTACCATAGCATCACAACAAAGTCAGTAACGGGTAAATCCTCCTCTGTTTGCCAAACAAGCATTGATCCGACGTGGCATACTCCTAATGAGACGTCTAAGGTCATTTTGGTCCAGGTTGCCCCATTCCTGTTGCAACGCAGCAGCAAGTTCTTGGACATTGGCAGGACGTTGTTGACGTTGACGTAACCTCTGTCCAAGCATGTCCCAGACATGCTCGATGGGGAGAGGTCGGGACTCAGTGCTGGCCAAGGTAATGTGGTGATGTTCTGTTGTTGGAGGTAACCTGTAACGATCCTGGCCCTGTGACATCTTGCGTTGTCATCCTGGAAGATGAAACGGCGGCCATGACGTCGTGCGAACGGCACAACATGGACTGCCAAGATGTTTCCACCCTGGAATTCAATGCCACAATGACTGTAACATTCAAAGTCAGAGTCGTGCAAATCTTGGGTTGGGCCCCCATGATGATCCCAAGCATCACCTGCATTCCATGCGGTAGCTATTGGTGCGTTTGGGCGTCACATGTAACTGGAAATGTTTCTTCTGTTAGGTTCTATAGTGACTTTTTTCGTAGTCATTTGCATATTTTAGTATTATGCCCCCAAAATCAAATATCCCCTACTTTTTTTGAATAGTATATTTGTCAAGTAAAACAAAGCCATATTTAATCCGAACTTCGCCAAAAATGCGGAAGTCATTAAAATTGACAAATCACAAAATATTATTTTTAAGAAACCTAGAATGTACTAAGCAGGCGTAAACAAAGTCGTTCAGTTTGGACTGTTCGTGTATTTCACCGAATATAATTGATTACACATTACAATAAAAAAATGGATGTAAATCACTTTACATTACTCATATTATTATATTAAACTGACATAATGCAAAAGAGCAAAATCTGCCCATTGTAGGCCTTTTTTTAGGCCCTAAATGTTATATAAATGATTAATTACTAGACATTAAAGATACATTATCGGAGATTAGATAACGAGTTGGCAATTCTCTCTATAATAGTTAAAAACTAGATAATTAATAGTTTATAACATTTCGGGCCTAAAGAAAGACCTACAATAGGTAGATTTTGCTCTTGCATAGTGTTGGCCCTATATTTAAATAACTAACCAAGACCAAAATAAAACCTCAATGCCATCGGATGGCTGTGACATAATTAGATTCCATGATAAGGTATATGTTTTTAATATATGCTAAGTTATATTATGCATATTTGTCTATTATGCAAAATGCAAATTGGAAAAGTATAATGTGCAAAATGACTATTATACTGTTTTTTGTATTATTGAAACAGTAGTTTTATTTCATATCATAAATAAAATAATCAAAGCCATCAAATATTTAAGCCTAATAGCCACTGGAATGGCCACCATGACCAAGGTACAACAAACTTTGGCGAAGTTACGACAAAATGTTTGGACAGAGTTCCGTGATGATCATTTTCTGCTTATAGCAGTTTGGGGCACCATAACTTAGATTAAAATTGAGTGAGAGTGAGTCTTTTCTCACTTTAAACAAACTGATAAGCAATTTGATTGATCGACACTTTCGCACACGATTACTTTTGAGTCTAAATTGGTTACACTGACGAATTTTGAAAATTGACAACCGCGAACCCATTTTCACTCCATTTCAGATCAAAGCAGAAGAAGGCAAATTTTTGATTTCCTGATACAGTTCGATAACAGAATGACATAAGAGCACTATCATTGGATGAATTTGAGATCTCCTGTCCTGTGTCCTGTCCCCCCCCCCTTTATTTCCTCCCCATCTCCTTTCTTTCTCTTTTCTTTCTATTTTTTTCTTTTTTCTTTACAGGCTTAGACCCACTTTTTTTTTAAAATGAGCTTAGGCCCACCTGTCACGGACAGGTGTGACAGGTGGGCTCAGTCCGGCAATGGCAAAGACATGTATATGTAGTGTCTAACACAATATTGTTATAATCACAAACAATGAATTATGAACAATTAACATATCACCGAACAGCTCCCCTTGTGACAGTGTGTTTTACAATGTCGAAACGAAATTGTTAAATGTACACAAATGGCCATGACCAGGGGCGGTTCTGGGAATTTTGAAAAGGGGGGGGGGGCGCCGCAAAATGAGGGCACTTACTGCGGAGACAGGGCACGCCGCTGCGAGGGGATTGACGGGGGGGGGGGGGGTCCCGCAAGACAATTATCCGTCATTTCCTTGCATCTGTAGACATTCCAAGAGCTATTTGGCTGATATTTTCGTCTAAGTATACGTTCGGAGAGGACATATTTGGGTCTGAAAAAATGCACTTTCAGTAGTAAAAAAGGGCACTGTCGAAAATTAGGGGTGCGCGCGCCCCTCGCGCTCCCACTGGATAAGCCTCTGATGACGTAATGTTACACACTGGTCAGCAGTGAATATTCGCTAAGCCGCTTGCGGCTTTCTTAATAAATTTTGTTATGTTATGCAGGTAAAATCTCGAGTAGAATTATGCGGTAAGGTGGTACTCGTTGGAACCAAATTAAGGCATATACAGGTCTGTATTTGTTTTATAATCAGATGATTACACGGGCCAGTGGTGCAAACATTTCCAAAATGAAATGGGGATTAACGTCCCACTGTTCTGCTCCGACTGGGCTAATGAAGACGGACATGCGCCACTCAGTGTGTTATGAGGGAAATTTTACCCGGACAGCGGCGCTACAGTCTACTCTTAATTCGAATTCCAACTGTCATGGGATCTTTCACGTGCACGATAACCACACTGGGAAATCCTGATCAGCGAACCCGAAACCTCCATGCTAGGGAGCCAGCATCTTACTCACATATCCACCGTGGCTACAGGAAACATTTCCATTCAAGTCACATTGTTATCTTCTAAAATTCTTGTTTAAGCTTTCGCACATGTTAAAGATACATTATGGGAGATCAGATAAAGAGCTGGCTGTTCTCACTATATTTATTTCAGTCAAATTGATCCACTCTGGACGGAAAATTCAGCAATTGAATTTTCGGTGTAGGCTCGATCATCATTGCTATAGTTGGTTCGATGAAAACTAAAACATATCATGAAAGGTGAGCAGAAAATCGGATACTAATCCAGTAAATATCGCAGACTAGCGGTGACATTGAGAGTTGATTATTGCCTGTATAAGTTAATTAATGGCTAATTAATAATATAGATAACATAGGCAGATTTAGCTCTTGCGTAATGTATGTTTAATCTATAAGTATAACTCAAGGCGGGTGTCTATGAAGTTTGGGAACAGATGGTGTCACTTCTTATTAGAGGAAACTTGAATGATGTGGAATAATTTACCTTTGTATATATAAGGTTTCATATTTTTTTTTATTTATTTTTTTTTAAGAAAATAAATATTCTAAATGATTAATATTGCTCTTAAATCCCTTTGGTACTAGTATAATTTAGATTTATATCTTCAGCGTCCTACGTGATGTGTTAACAAAATTATGTATGTTTGTGTCTGGTATAATGAGACTAAAGCAATTAGTCGATAACATGACGTAACGACAGCAAACAAACGGTAATACCGAAAGTTTCCTTTTTGTGTCGTCGCCAGAATACTGTCTTGACGTCGTGTTGGCGGATTGTAAATATAAGGACGAGATTTTACGTCGCAGTTATTTTTTTAGTACCGATATGTTTGCGGCCCATCTGGCATTCTCTTTTATATGGGATATGTGTGGAATAATTAAAATAGATAAAAACTTATTTAATGATATTTACCGTCAGATTAGCAGAAATTGTTTCAGCTTATTTCATTACCTTAATTATGTAGTACATGTGGTCAATAGAGATTATGCATCATTCCCACGATAGTATTTATACGTAGTTATTTCCTATAGAATTATAGCATATTTGGTAGTTATGCAAAATATATATAGAGGCACCCAGTCTTACTATAATAATACGAAAACTGGATTCCCTGCAAAACACCCATGGGCCACTCAGAGGACAAAAATGCCTACTCGAGTGACGTTAGGAGCGCTTTTTATATGTTGGTCTAGTGAGAGAATTTAGATACTTAAATGACCAGTAGACTCTGAGAGTAGGCGACAGGAAAAAGATGGCTGATGATAATCCAATAATTTATGGTAAATGGACAGTGACTAACGGCAATTACAAGCTCAAATTGACGATTCTTTAATCAAATCACCTGACAAACAACGCTGCTTTAAATAGATCCTTCTGATATCAGGTAATTATCTTGCGAATAAAATTTCACCGGGATCTTGAACTTTCGCTTATGTTGTTGATTGGTTTGAATGGCCGTTTGTTAAACGCCAAAAACATTTGTTTTTGAAAAATAAAAACAGTCTAGGAATGTCATTAGAATCTTGACTTTCGTATTTATGCTGATAAATTGGTTCCATGTGAGTTCTTATCCTGTATATATATAGGTCATAGCGTCCTTGTCCAATTCATCTTCGGCAACTCGTTTGTTTTTCATCCAGGAAAGATTTTCCCAACGAATTAAATAACCCGTCTGGCCATGTCATATTCGCCATTTTAATATTTTTCAGGCAATCTCCAACACGAAGATGATGGTTCTTATAAAGTATACAGTGACGCTGTGACATCATCCTCTGTTTCCAGGCAATTTTCAACACGCAGATACGGTGACGCTGTGTTACCACGACAGCTTCCTTTCCTGGGCCAACATCTTCGTAAATACTAAACGGAAAATAACGTTTTTTGAACGGATCTTTCACTATACTGTAGTTTGCAAATGATTTCCATTGCGCTAAAATAACTCTATTCGAGTAAAAAATATATGGACAACCTGTGGTAAAGTCCTCAAATGGGTTCGTCAAAATCCCCCAAAAAGGAATGGCTATCGAACCATTAGATTTTTTCGACAGAAGAAAAATCGCCTGTCTTTCTTGGGTCCGATCGTTGTCTATCTGATGGGCCTGCCGATAGTTGAGAGGTCAATATTTTCGACTTCGATGAAGATATCTCAATTCATAATAAAATTGTTGCACGTGTTTTTAAAAAAAACCCACTGGCTTTAAGTGTGCCAGTCTATTGGTTTGTCCTAGCCATTTTATGTGCTCTTAAGAGATTGCAAAAAGGATGAGTCTGTCTTCTCATTCTATGTCTTATGCGATCTCGACCATTAATGTAGAGTTAACATTACCTTTGTTACAAATAAAGATTGTTGTGAACTGGTGCTCCTTATTTTCAAATTAATGAGGGTACGAATGGTCTAATGCGTGCGTTTAGATCATAAGATCTGTCATTCTTGTTTAATCCCACGTGACAAGGAGTAGGGTCGCCTGTCCAGCCTCGTGGATTTTACTTTTGTTCTTTTAGTTTCCCCCGAGCGCTGAAAACGCTACGCGCAAGACAATTATTGAAATAAAATGTTTTCGCTCTCACTCTCGCGTTCAAGAAAATGTGACATCTCTTCTCCATTGAGTAGTTGTACATTTAGACTATGTTATTACCAGACCACCGAGTAAATAATTCATTTTCCCTGTGGGGAGTTAATTATTTATTTGCTATTCTACACAATAAACAATAATCATACAGACCTATATCCAATACCCGAAAGGTAAAAACAAACGTTTTTGCTATCAGTTACCCGATGAGAGACAGACAACGAATGATTTATAATGATAATCTACTAGGATTTGAATAATTAAGATGGGTGACGCTTACAGATAACAATATAATGTCTACTATTATTATGTACTATGATAGGTCCATTGTTCTGCACGTGACTATAACTTGCTTACGAATTATCGATCTATCTTCCAATTGGTGATTTACACTAGAATAGCTGTAATACTATTCGTACTATATTCTATTCCTTGCTCACTTTAACACGCCAACATTTACATTTAAGTTGCTTGAAGTTTCAAAAATAGACTCATAAAGTTATCACGGAATTTAAAAAGAATTGTCGCTCAACAATTGGAACAGTATTTTGGTGAGTAAATTTAGACTTATGTATGTATTAATGTAATCTATAATATTTATGTTTAAAATAATTTCTAAGGGGGCATTTGGTAAGATATGATAAAGTGCTGACAGTTCTCGCTACACTTGTTAAACTATAGATTATGAAAAGAGAATATGCTGACAATTTCAGTCAAAGTGCTTCACACTGAACCTAGATATTAGCGATTCTATTTTGGGTTAGCCTCGACCGTCATTACTGCCGTTGGTACGACAAGAAACAACGTTCGATTATCAAGTTTTTACGGTTATTTCATCTACAACAAAACGTTTTCAAATCCAGTAAATATCATAGATTGACGATGGCATCGAGAGTTGATTAAGGTCTTGGTAAGTTAATTAATAATTTAGATAACATTTAAGGCCCAAGGAAAGGCCTACAATAGGGATATTATGCTACAGACCCCTACGCGCATGCTAATTAATAAAATAAAATTAAACCATGTGTTAGTCCTGAAATGACCTGGTTTGTGTCGAGTGGACGTTAAATCCCATTTCCTCTCTCTCTCTCTCTCTCTCTCTCTCTCTCTCTCTCTCTCTCTCTCTCTCTCTCTCTCTCTGAAAACTAGATAGTTAAACATAATTTCATTTAGGTTTATCCTATTGGACTCAGGTGGTTGACCCAAAGGAAATAATTTACACAAGCTGTAATCAAAGAAACGTCTGTTATCTGTAGCTGATTTCTTTTACAATTAGGTATCGTCTTTACGAACCCAAATTAATCGAAGTAACTTTTAAAACAATAATGCTAGGAACCTCGATATGTATTAAGCGGTTATTGCTTAGCAACCGTTTGATCTAAATCAATGTTTCGAGATGTGTTTATACACCTGGAAGCCATAATATAGAATTACTTTATATGTTTGAATTTTTTAATCTTTTTTTTTAAAAAAAAATAGTTTGAATAATTGTCGCATGTCGTGTAATTAGAAATCTTTGAAGGGAAAAGGGTGTTGCTGCCTAGAAACTATTGATGATTGTATCCTATTACATATCTTGCAAAAACTGCCTTGTTGTGCCATTTCTTTTTCTTTTCATATTTCGGGGAACGTTTACAGATATCCTGTTCAAAAATAGAAGAAACAATTTCAAAATACAAAAATAATGTACAAAATTTCAACATTCAACCTGAATTTGTTGATTTAAACTTGGTAAATGCCAATGTAGGTAATTTAATAGGAATATGTACGTCGCAATCATTGGGAGTTTGTGCCTTATCGTTGAATACAACCAGATATTGCGTAATAATGCTGATCTATATTTATTGTGTTCGATAAGAAATATTTGTATGCACTTAAAGAACGGCACCATCCCTGAAAAAGATCATGTTTTGTCATAGATATCCTGTAAACCTGTATGTTTACATCCGAAAAGGCCAGGCAAGTGATCAGTAATATTATTACTAAACATTAAAAGCTTGGGATATTTATTTTAATATTTGTGTATGTGTAAATGATGTATACAATACGGAGAGGACACGTGTGTGAATACACACCTTCAAATCGAGGATTTGGGTAGAACCAGAGACGTCCTCAGTTGAAAATGACTCACTGGACATGCTTAGATGAGTCTAAATATAAACTTATCTAAAAAAGAAATCCACCGTGCAATTTTGGATCAGTACCTGTATGTGTAATAAAACTATTTCCCTGAAGTTATTGTGGTGTGTATTCTCTAAAAAAATCTAAAGGGTAGAGCTATTTAAAACATGCACAGTGCGTGATCCGCTTAGTATCCCCCACCCAATTTTCTATTGCCCCACCCCACCCCCCACAATCAGTGATGAAGTATTCCACCAAATGATAAGAAAAAATTTGAACCGTCAAAATACTAAAGGGGAGATAACCTCGCAAACTGCGATGCAAATTTCCGAATTTTGAAATGTCTATTCATTTATGGTTAATTAAACCCATCTCCAATAGATGATTAAAACCGGACACGCTAGCGTAAGATTTTTATATTACATTTGTATAATTTACATAATACTGAAGATTGTATAATAACGGAATATAATTTAATACAAAAGAAATATTGTTGATAGTGTAAGTAATAACCTGAGCAAAAACAATACATCCAAACAATTACATCTCATGCGCACTCATGCATACCAAATAAATTTGATAAAAAAAAATTTCACATTATCTTACTTCTGAATAGATTTGTTGGCAATTTTATAGACGACTTTTATTAGAAAATCATAATTTCCCTTTGTTACCGTTTTTACTCCGTTACATAGTTTTAATTAATAGTTTCCAGGCGACTACTGAATGATTAATAGTGTCATACAGCCCGTGTCCTTAAGTCCGTATCGCTATACAGGTATTGTTATTAATTGAAAGGGTAAGTATTGAAGTATGTAATATTAATACAATCCATTTAGGACATAACACGGTCTATTGAATCAGGCTACCTGTTGACCCACATCAATCAAGAAGATGACATAGCGGTTAACGTCCTACTTTTCTCAACCGACTGAGCCATGGGGGAAATTTAGCACGGAGAGCGGCGCTGTGTTCAGCTCTCATATCGAATTAAACCGAACGACTACACATTATCTCCCGCTTAGCGAACCAGCATCTCACTCACTGAGACACCGCCATCAGGCAGATGATTAGACCTTGAAGAGCACTTTAACGAACGTAGGGATTTATGTTTGGAGCCATTTTATATACACAACAATTCCAAAAACAAAAAGATGATTGAAATTAAGCGATATAAAATGAAATGAGGTTTAACTCTCTACTGTTCTGCTGAAATAGGGTGTCCTTGCCAGCCCCCCCCCCCTCCCATCCTGCACGGTATAAGATAAAGATTTTATTGTACATCAATACGTCCATTAAGAGCACCATTAAGTTCAGATAATACTTCATTGTTTAACTACGCGCATTAAGATCAGCATGCATATTTAAAGAAAAAAGTGATTTAAAAAATGAGTAGTACAAAAGAACATTTTTTGTAATACAGTAGAAGAGAAACACAACATAAATGAATACCATTTAAAATATTACATGAAACCGGTTTCATTCTATATCCATTGTACTCTAATCCTACACAAATCTGATGGAAGACTTTATTATATCAATACGTTCATTAAGTGCAGCATTCATATTTAAAGAAAAAAGATACAAAAAAAAATAGTACAAAAGAAAATAAAAATCTGATGTAGTACACAAAAACAATAATATCATTTTACCATTCCAAATACAAATTTACATAATGTGCCTGATTGTGAGCCCGATTGTGAAATAAAACAAAAGAATAACATTGTAAATTTAATATACCTTTACCGTGTGGTATGACTCTTTACGTGTCAACCAAGTTTGCAATAACAACTATATTTGCAATGCATTAAATTATTATAAAATGGTTGATATTGATATTACAAAAGTATAGATCGTCGAGTGAACCATTTTTGCAATATTTTTTTTCTTTTGATATTTACATAAAAGGTTATGGAAATGATGTTGCTGATGATAAAACATGTCTGATAAATAAATTAATAGTGGTTTTGATAATCGACAGGGCGAAAAATGATCATTGCAAAAACGGTTTTTATTGCAAAAGTTGTTACCTCGGTGTGGTGTTTTATTTGTGCGATGTTGACCATTTTTGAAATAATTTCAGTTTATTGCTAAAATGAAATTATTGCAAAAACGATTGCCAATAATGTCATTATGGTGATGTTACACAAAGTCTAATTGCAACCTGTTTCAATTTTTCGTTTGTATAGTAATATGAGAGCTATTACGCGCATTAAAGGACAATGTTGGTGTTAGCCAATATTTATGTGATAGAACTGGTTATGTTTTAACACATTCCAAATATAATTTTAACTCAGAGGTCATTGCTACGGTAGATGCGTAAAATGATGTTTAGAAACGGGAAATGATGTAAACAAGATGTAAACACGCGTTTTCCTTTGATATGTCTGACTGCAGTAAACATCGGTAACATATATACTGTAGTGCAATTCCTTTGAAAACGAAAAGTTGTTATATGAGACTGTGAGAGGATATCTGTTCGAATCTGGATTACCTTCTTTTTGTTAATTCTCTTTTTACAAATTTTAAACGATAATTATAGTTAATATAGCCATTTTATAATTTAATCGTTCCTCTTCTTTACTTTACTTTACTTTACAATATCTATTGTTATTTGTTTTCTTAAAAGCTACGACTGTCTCCGCCACATGGATTACAAATCGCAATACGACAAACTAGTCCACAGAGAAAACCTCCCGTTTCTTCAAATCTTCATTAAGTATCTAATGATTTTTGTGTTAAAATTAAATTTGGAATATGCTTAACCAGCTCTATTAGGCCGACATATTTAATATTGACTGACACCAACATTGTCCTTTAACATGACAACATCGCCTGTATTCATACCACGGTCCAATTAACACGATAACTGGGCTGTATATTGAATAATCATTACTTATTTCAGGCTTATGTATAAAATATGTACAGTAGAATCCGTATGAGCAGCCACTCCTATTCAGCGACATCTCCTTGTAAGCGGTCACAATAAATTCCCCCCGTAAAAATTCTATTATTTCATCTCTTTATTCAACGGTCACTCCTCTAACGCGGCCAGCGGTCACTATTTTGCTAATAAATTTAACAAAATATCGCCCAGTTAACGGCCATTGTTGAATGATACCATCTTGTCGTTCTTCGTAACACCCCCGCTAATCCCGTGAGTAGTAATCAATTAACTGGACTCCCACTGATCAGGTAAAAAGAAATGTGAAAATAACAATTAACCCGGGATTATCTGTTAATTAATCTTTTGTTTTATTAAACGACTAACCTGATCATTGTTTTCACACGTAACGGAACATTATTTGATACTTATTGAATAAACTGAAAGAACCGACTAAAAGCCGCTATGTTGTTAAATAGACGTTTTTAGCGCCACCTATAATATTACAGAGTTACACCCCCTGTAAATCGGGAGCAAAATCAGCGATGTTTTTTGGTTCATGTGCTTATTTGATAAAATAAAATTAATTCATCGATTTTCTTCACAAAAATGGATAAATATTATCGAATGCATCACAATGATAGACAGTAGTATTGAAGGTTGGTACAAAATGACAAGTTTACAAAAGTTATGTTCGAGATTCAGCGACGGACAAATTTACCGATGCAAGTGAAGTATTGGTGTTTGCTTTCAATGCATTCAAGCGTAATATTAATTGATGCCAGCACAAAAAAACCTTAGATTTTACAAAAATGGATAAATATTATCGAATGCATCACAATTATAAATAGTAATATTGAAGGTTGGGACAAAATGACAAGTTTACGGAAGTTATGTCCGAGATTCAGCGACGGCCAAATTTACCGATGCAAGTGCACCCAAGCGTAATACTAATTGATATCAGCACAAAAAAACCACGAAATTTTATTAAGAGGCCACTCCCGTTAAGCGGCCAATTGTAAAAATTCCCATGGGTGGCTGCTTAATGCAGATTCTACTGTATATTTTAATGTTAATAATAGAATGATTCACATATGACACGATAATTCGATCAATCCATTGAGTTAATTTTCGCTAAGTCGATGCCATACTAGGTTATATAATAAGTCAGATAAACATTAATATCATTAGGTGGTTTGGGATTTTTTTTCAAAAATACTTAACCTGATTAAAATACAAATCTATATTTCATTTCGTGTTTTTTTTTTATATAATTTCGATGGCCTACACCAGACTAGTGTAGTAGTCTCGGTCACCCAGAACCCCTAGTCTTAAACGTTCGTAGCATATTTTTCGGGACGACTGAGACTACTAGTGCTGTGAAGACAATTAAAACGAAATTTTGAACTATAAAAAAAAAAACCCGAAACTTTGTTTTAAACAGGTTGGTTAATTGGGTAATCAGCACAGTACCAAGTTTAATTCATTATGAATTTATTACGTTAATCAGCGTAATTGGAAAAATAAACAACAAAGGAGTATTGAGGTATTTGAGATCTGTAGGTGAATATTATGTAAGAGTACATTTCTTTCAGTCAATTAATAATATACGTAGATCAGAGAGAGAGAGAGAGAGAGAGAGAGAGAGAGAGAGAGAAATGGGGTTTAACGTCCACTCAACACAACCAGGTCATTTCGGGACTAACATATGGTTTCAATTTTATTTCAATAATTCGCTTGCGCGTAGGGGTCTTTAGCCGTGGGAGGAAACCCACGAGGTAGAGAAGGCGCCCCTATCTCCACGCCACATACGCTCACACCATGGCTCGAAACCACAGCCGCAAACCAGAGGTGACCGGCCAGCTAGAGGTCGAAGCGCGCACTCTAGACCACTAGGCCATCACAACCCCCCATACGTAGATCAATATTATTTCCAAAGTAGTTATAGTCTATATAACAATACTATTAACGTTTGATGTTAATTCATGGAGTTGTAACAGGTGTTTTAGAAAAAATAAACATACCCTGCCTCGTACAGAGAGCCTGAAATTAAACTCTGGCCATCAGCAATGTTACACTGACGCTGTTAGCAAACCACGACACTAAGGGTACGAATAAAATTGTCAGCTGAAAAGGTGTCTGTTCATATACGACTAAACCGTCAGCTCGATAAGAATTAATCCCGAATGCACAACGATCATTATCAAATGACAGTCAAAGGTGGTACAGAAGGAATGTCTAAGGGGATTGAATCACCAACATGATGGTACCAATACGTAGGTTTAAAAAGATTTATTCATACTGACTGCCTCCCTCCCCCACAGGATTAATATTATAGTTTACAGTATAACCAAAAGCGACATAACAGGGCGCGTATTCAATTATTTTAAAACTCTGAATTCGACTATAGCCATGACTATGTCCGGTTACACCCACTTCTGTTGCACCAAGAGAAATTATTTATAACAAAATAAAACAAAAGAAATACTAGTTAAAACTAGGATCCAACTTCAATTATATTCGAACTTCTCAATCAACCTGACGCTCAAGAAAACCAACCAATCGATATTCCAAGAACTACCACGAATGGAGGTAATTCGGCGACATCATGATGGCAGATAACAGCGACCGCCGTTACAACACTTTTAAATATAGCGTCACATGTCACGCAAGACGGCGGATGGTTACTGAATTAAACATTAGTGCTCTTTGTTTTTTATGACAATGAGTAAAATGCAAAAGTACTAAATCGCATGTTTGTTTTTCTTATATTCATAAATGTGGATTTCTATTACAATGATTAAACACACGCGATTGATGTCACTTAAAGGACAATATTGGTGTCAGTCATTAATTGTAACACAGAGATCATTGCTATGATAGATGCGTAATGAAGATTTCAAGACACTAAAGTGACCAAAGCAAAATGAAAACATGGGTTATTCTTCTATACATGGGAGAATTTCTGCTCATTAATAATTCCTTTGAAGACCAAAAGTTTTTATGTGAGACTGTTTGAGAGGTTCAAAATAGTAATTGATTGAATGTCTTTTGAAGATCAAAAGTTGTGTGAGACTGAGAAGATATCTGACAATTCAAAAGAGTAATGGAATGTCACTATAAGAAAAAGCGAGAAAATAGAAATAGTCCGCATATACCGTTGACTTTTTCTATTTTGTCGTTTTCTCTTAAATGTATCTAGTGACAGTCGATCTTCATTACGCACCTATCGCAGCAATTATCTCGGAAAGTGTTTAACCAGTTCCATCACATATGTGATAATGACTGCCACCAATTTTGTCCTTTAACTGATCCTTTTTAGATCAGTAACCCTCAGTCCCGACTACATTATGTGGAACTTAGCCATACCTGACACACCACTGTGATCTGAAAGTCGCCAAGTCTTATTCTTTATATTTACTAAACTTATAGCTTGTGATTTTTGCAACAGGTGTCTACTTCGCTATATTTGTAACTTATAGTCAGTTGTCTTCTTGGTAATATATATCTTATTGTAAGTATAGTCAGTTGTTTACATGGGTATACATGTATCTGATTGTCATTTCGATAAATATGTCCTTACCAGTCAGTTGTCCACATGGATATATCTGATTGTCAGTTCGGTATATCTGTACCTCATAGTCAGTTGTCTACATGGATATATCTGATTGTCATTTCAATAAACGTGTTGACTAAGTCCAGTGGTCAATAATCTTATTCGATATAGCTGTATTTCCAATTGAGTTCTTCGTATTTGAGATCATTAGTCTATTTCGATAGTTTTGTTAATTATTTGCAATTCGTTATATTTTGAAAGTTTTTCCAAACGTTTAGTTCGTTATATCTGTAAGTTATTGTGTTTACCGTTTACTTGTTATTGTGTTTACAGTTTACCTGTAACTTGTTAAAATAAGAGGATGTATATGTAACTAATCACCAATATTATAGCCCTTTCTATTGAAGAAGACGTCTTTATTAGCCCGGATGGAGCAAAGAATAGGACCTTAAAGCTCACTGGGGTAATTAAAAATACAGCTCTGGCCCCAAAGGCATAATAACCAATTAAAAGAACAAAGTTTAAAATCGATTGTATAATAATGTTTACCCATTCTTTTAAAAGTAAACAGATCCACCAGGTTAGTTAAACGACAGAAGTGAGGTAGGGAGTTAATTAAATACATATATTGTGTTAGTGTTTTTCTTAGATTAATGGAATGCTATGATAATATTTAGACAGCGTCATTGCAATTAGCGATGGTATACTCTTACTGTTTTAGGAAATTTGAACATACATGATGCAAGAGCTAAATCTGCCTATTGCACGTCCTTGTGTAGGCCTGCTATGTTATATAAATGATTGTTACTCATTTATTTATCCTTATTAATTTACGTTGTTGAATTGAACTTTCGTCGTCAAGAAACAAGTACATTATCAACTTTTTGAAATATCAAAAGTAAGTAACATAAACATATATGAAGCAAATTTATATAAGCTTTTAGCTTGTTTTTGTATCATATCTTTAAAACTGTAATGTATTATATGATATTGTATGAATAAAAATATTGTTTAAACCAAATGATTAATTAGATATTACCCTATCCAGATCCATAACCAACCCTCGATGTCATCGATAGTCACGCTCATTTATGATTAAATCAAGAAAGGGTTAATCGAGACTATGATTTTGATCGTACCAATTTAAGTAATCAAGATCGAGGCTAGGCCCAAAATTCAGTCGCTAAATTCCACGTTGATTTAAATTTTCAACAAATTCCCTTTACATTATCTATTATCTAATTTTAACTTTTGTAGTGAGAACTGTTACCTCTTTATCTAATCTCTCATAATGTATATTTAAATAAAAATCAAATAATGTCGATCGCAGTCTTATCTTATTTTATAAACACTTCCAACAATTAAATGAAAGTCGACGTGCTTTAACTTCCTTAACTTTTATGCTGTAACTGGTCTAACGAAGACAAGTTCAAACAAAAAGCATTTCTATACAAGTATCTTGCCCTAAAAACATAGGTTGTCAGACAATCTCAACTAGTTCCAAACAATGACAACAAGTTTCAAAAAATCTCAACAAGTTTCAAAATATCTCAACAAAGTTTCAAACGATTACAACCAGTTTCATACAATCTCAACAAGTTTGAAACCATCTAAGTTTCAATATTAAATACTAAAAATGAAATGAAATGGGACTTAACGTCCTACTGTTCTGCTCCAGTTGGACCAGAGCTGTATTAGTCCCCGTGTTCCATGGAATCTTGTAGTACGTAATTCTATTTTTGTGTATTGTCTGATTAAGATCTTCAAGAACCCTCAGAAAATAACTCAATGTTGAATATCGACATAAGCAAGACTTTACACTTAAAAATAGCTTGAAAATATACAAAAAAAATCAACAATAGGTCTAGCGAGAAACAGTGAGTGTACGTACACTCAAGCAATCTGTCACTACTATTGGCTATAGATTTTAAAAACCGAAGTTAACCGTAGGCCATAATCAATATAATGTGAATAGTCTTTTTCGAGAAAAAAACCCATTTACTTTATTCGACAGCCCACACAATAGAACAATTAATATAAATTAGAGCAATTAAAATTTAATTATAATTTCGTTTTGTTAAAAAAAATAGAGCAAAACAACAAAGATAATTGTGTAAAACATTTATATTGATGAATTTTAAAAACCAACAGATGTTCAGATACGGATTTTATAGTGTTATTGACACACTCACAAGCTTTTCTTATGCACTCAGTGTAGTCTTCGGCATCCGTCACCATCCTCGACTTTACTCCATTGTGTTTTAAACACACCTTCCTCTAATCGACAGGGTAGGGAATTGAGAGGGGTCTCATAGTCTAGGACCGTTAAATACTTCTCTTTATAATGTAGTATGTTCTTACTTTAACAGCAGTTGGTTTTCCATATTGTGTACAAAATTTTGACGACTATGTCATGGATATCATGACATTCGATGTCTTCTTTGACTATTTTTTTTATTACACATCAGCTAGTTTATGAAAAATAATGTGCTAATCCATAAAACATTGCAAGAAAAGGGTTATGGTGATTTCTGGTAGAGTTCGTTGTACTGAATGACATCCTAAAGTTTACCAAAATAAGGTAACCACAAAGTCCCAAACTTTGAGGTTATATGCCCAGTTTTTTCCAGTCCTTTAAAAGGTACAACTGCAAACATATTAAAATGAAACTGGCACTTTTCCTGTCAGTGCCAGTGTTTCCATAGAGGAATGAGCAAATTTTCTCATTGTATAGTTTGTTTTTATACCCAGTGGTGTTAACTGGTCCCTTGCACCATTTTCTGGTGTACCCGTTCCCCACAATCTGCTATCGAAACAAAAATTTACGATTTACGAACAGGAATAAGTGCTATCAAAAATTTGGTATCTGAACAAAATTTAGCTGTTTTTTCACCAACTGATCATCCTTTGCTAAAATAAGCCAACCTTATAGCTTGCATCAGATTTACTGTTATACATTCCTTTAAACCGAAAGAGTCTAATACACGTGGCTGCTGTTTGTGTGATGAATTGAGGGGGGGGGGGCATGTTGTACATGCATCTGCAGCTTCTATTCTGAAGCGGTAGCTTTCCACGGCATTGATTGGGGTGGACGCAGATCTCGTGATACAACTGCTGCATACAAGAAACATGTTATTTTCGCTCCGACAAGCTGAGTGCCAAAAATGTGTACAGGTATGTTTCCAAAGCTGTGAGAGCACATCCAGAATCCATGCCATTGGCAAGACATCCCTGTTTCAAAAGCGTATTTAAAACGTTCATGTAATAATAACAAGTGGCCACAAACAATATCCTTCCACGTGAAAATGTGAGTATGAAAACTTCCGTTCAATTTCACTGTAAATTATAAGCTACAAAGTTTTAACAAGTAGACTGTCCAACCGAATAAAAAATAACACCAAACTGATAAACAATGCAAACTGACTTTATTACCGGTCGATATATTGGAGAAAAGACTTTTAGACGATATTTTACATGATGTGAATGTAAACAAAAGGAGAGGTATGATCCTTCTTGTCGATTTTATAAAAGCATTCGATAGTATATCATGGAAATTTATGAAAAAAAGTATTGACATTTTTCAATTTTGGAAAAAAATTCAGAAAATGAATCAATATTATATTGAACTAGACCTGCATGCAGCTATGACGGGTTTCACTGGTGCCGTGTTACTTTTGAACTTGTGTCACTTTCGGTGCCACGTTACCCTTGAACATATGTTACTTCCGGTACCAGAGAAACCAATAAACAGGTTTACACATAAGCATTGCACAGATCATATAAAATGGACGCAGAATAAGCAAATCCAGCAATATCAATTCATTTTATATATATGTTACTTGTAAGTGATCCTGGCAAAATTACATTACTTCCGGTGATAATGAAAATGTTCAATTAGTTTTATGAAATCGGTAATGGCATAACATATCATATGGTGAGAATTTTATATAAATCGAATAATAATTGCCACTTTTATAAACCAAAAACCTTGAAAAGTGACTTGTAGAAAATCGTCTATTTCTCGGCAAACGCGCAAGCTAGAAACTATTTTTGGGTATCTATATGATCGTATGGGTTTGGTCTATTTGTTGATTGGAATCAAATATCATAATTTTAAAAACATTACAAATCAGAATCATATGAATAAAATATATGTTTTGAAGGCTAAAAATACAGTTTTTGCCAAAAGAACACTACTTCCTGTGATACCAAAAACGTTAAATTAGTTTTATAACACCGACTATGACATTAGGCATCAAAGGGTGAAAATTTTCTGAAAATCGAAAAGTAATTGACACTTTTATGGGCCAAAAACCTTCAAAAGTGACTTTTAGAAAATCGCCTATATCTCGGCAACCGAACAAGTTGGAAACAATTTTATGATTTCTATATGACCGTATGAGTTTTGTTAAATTGTGAATTTAATCCAAAAGTTAATTTTATTATTACATATTAAATAATTATTGGTTGAAAAAAAATATTGATTTTAAAAGTTAAAATGCAGTTTTTGACCAAATGGCGTCACTTCCGGTGTTAATTTTAAATTGTAATCGACTTGATATGACGCAGACTTGCTTTGTGAATCAAATGGTGTCACTTTTGTGAATATCCATTAATAATTAACTTTTTTACAGGCAAATTACGAAAACAGTGACTTACGCAAAACTGCTCATTTCTCGGCAACTGCTTATATTACAAACTAATTTTCACATACATTCTCTTCGTATGGATTATAGCTACAATTTTATAAAAGTTACATAGAAATATTTTAAAATCTGAAAAGCCTGAACGGGTTGTAAATAGGTCAGTTTTACACCTTTTCTCACCTCTTAATCGAATTTGCTCGAAAATGAAACCGAAATTAAAAAAACTGAGCTCACACTTTTTTGCGCTTTTAAAGGGCACACACTTTTAGTTATATCAGTTTTTAAATAAAATAATATTTTCTTTTGAAAAATGGTACCTAACTGTCAAAATTGTAGTTTTTGGTAAATTTGCGCCACTTCCGTTGCCGACAGATAACACTATTGGTAACAAAAAAGATGACGATTGAGACAACGGAGCTTATGAACTTTGTTTTATACAAATCGAACAATAAATAATCAATCTAGGGCTAAAAAACTGAATTAGGCAATGGCGGCCAAGGAAAATAACCGAGACAAAAAAAAAATCATTTTTGCTCAAGTCAATATTAAATTAGTTTCTTAAAATCAGAAATAATAATCACATGGTAAAAATTTTATGTAAATCGAATAGGAATTGCCACTTTTATAGACCCCAAACCTTGGAAAGTGACTTGTAGGAAATCGTCTATTTCTCTGCAACCATACAAGTGAGAAACCATTTCGTGGTATCTGAATGATCGCATGGGTTCATTCTATTAGTTGATGCGAATTAAATATCATGATTTTAAATTTATTACAAATCAGACTCATTTGAAAAAAAATATCTGATTTGAAGGCTAAAAATACAGTTTTTGCCAAAATATAATTACTTCCGGTGATACTGAAACTGTTAAATTAGTCCTGTGAAATCATAAATGACATAAGATATCATATGGTGAAAATTTTATAAAAATCGAATGATAACCGACCCTTTTATAGACCAAAATCCTCGAAAAGTGACTTGTGGAAAATCACCCATTTCTCTGCAACCGTACAAGTTAGAAACCGTTTTGTGATATCTGTATGATCGTATGGGTTCATTCTATTTGATGAATAGAATCAAATATCATAATTTGAAAAAAATAATAAGTACGACCCATTTGAATAAAATATTGTTTTTTAATGCTAAAAATTAAGTTTTGAGCAAATGACGTCATTTCCGGTGGCAGCGTATGAGGTAAAATGGTTTGACCGTGTCCACTATGGCATTAGGCATCCAGTGGTGAAAGAAAATTGAAAATCACATAATAATTGATTCTTTTACAGCCAAAATAACGTGAAAAGTGACTCATGCAAAATTGACTTTTTCTCGGCAACTGCGCATATTACAAATTAATTTTCACATACATTCTCTTCGTATAGGTTATTGCTACGAGATTATGAATGTTACGAAGATATATTTTTTAATATGAAGACGCTGGATGGGTTGTAAATAGCTTATTTTGACACCTTTTTTCACCCTTTAATCCAAATTGCCCGAAAACGAAATCGAAATTAAAAAAACTGAGCGCGATGTTTTGTGCGCCTTTATATGGCACATCTTTTCAGTCATATCAGATTTGAAAAAAATAATTTTTGCTTTCAAAAAGTGGTACCGAACTGCTAAAATTGTAGTTTTTGCTAAATTTACGTCACTTACGTCACCGACAGGAAACTTTGCCGGTAACAAAAAAAAATAACATTTTGGACCATGGAGCATATAAACTTTGTTTTATACAAATCGAACAATAAATAATTTATATAGAACCGATAAACTGAATTAGCCAATAGCGACCAAGGAAAATTATCCAGAAAAAAAATGTTCACATTTTCGCCCAAATCAGACGACCCTTTAACCCTTGGTAAAAGGTCATTAAAAAATATTCATATAAAAAAGTTTTTTGTCAAAATTTAAATTTTCAAAATTTGGCGCCTTATTTTTCCGAAGATTCGGCGAAATTTAAAAATCTAAAGACCCGTAGCTATGTGCCATGTCTCTGGCTATGTCAAAAACTATCAAACGATAAAATCCAACAATTGTTGTTAATATTACGGCAATATTTAAAAAAACGACAACTTCGGTGATTTCGGACATTTCGCATTGTCGCAGAATGCCGGAAATAGCTTTAATCTCTAAGTCACACCCACTTTCGCAGTAAAACTCAAGACATTGCATCGATCCGACAAGTAGTTCCTGAGATATAAGCAAATTGGAAAAAAAAAAATAATAATAATAAGAACTAGACCTGCATGCAGGAATGACGGGTTTCACTGGTGCCACGTTACCCTTTAACATGTCACTTCCGGTGCCACGTTACCCTTTAACATATGTCACTTCCGGTACCAATGAAACCATTAAACAGGTTTCCCCATAAGCATTGCACACATCAAATAAATTGGACGCAGAATCAACCAAATCCAGCAAATATCAATTCATTTTATACATTTGTTACTTGTAAGTGATCCTGGCAAAATTACATTACTTCCGGTGATAATGAAAATTTTCAATTAGTTTTATGAAATCCGAAATGGCATATGACATCATATAGTGAAAATTTTATGTAAATAGAATAATAATTGCCACTTTTATAGACCCAAAACCTTGAAAAGTGACTTGTAGACAATCGACTATTTCTCTGCAACCGCACAAGTTAGAAACCATTTTGTGGTGTCTGTGTGATCGTATGGGTTCACTCTATTTGTTTAATGGAATCAAATATCATAATTTTGAAAACATTACAAATCAGACTCATTTGAATAAAATATCTGTTTTGCAGGCTAAAAATTCAGTTTTTGACAAAATTACTTCACTTCCGGTGATACTCAAAAGGTTAAATTAGTTCTATGAAATTGTAAATGGCATAAGGCGTCATATGGTGAAAATTTTGTGAAAATCGAATAATAACTGATTCTTTTAGAGCCAAAATAAAGTAAAAAGTGGCTTGTGGAAAATCGTCCATTTGTCTGCAACCGTACAAGTTAGAAACCATTTTGTGGTATCTATAGGATCGTATGGGTTCATTCTATTTGTTGATGGGAACCAAATTTCATAATTCTAAAAATATTACAAATAATACTCATTTGAATAAAAAATGTATTTTTAAGGCTAAAAATTCAGTTATTGCCTAAATGACGTCACTTCCGGTAACAGTGAAAGTGTTAAAATGGTTTGGAATAGTCGACTGTGGCATGGGCAACAGACAGTGAAAGTAAATTGAAAATCGAACAATAATTGATTCTTTTACAGCCAAAATAACGTGAAAAGTGACTCATGCAAAATTGCCCATTTCTCGGCAACTGCTTATATTGCAAACTAAATTTCACATACATTCTCTTTGTATGGATTATTGCTATAAGTTTATGAAAGTATCGAAGAAATATTTTAATATATGAAGACACTGGATGGGTTGTAAATAGCTTGTTTTTACCCCTTTTTTTACCTTTTAACCGAAATGGCCCGAAAACAAAATCAAAATTAAAAAAAACTGAGTCCGAGATTTTGTGCACCTTTACAGGGCACATCTTTTGAGTAAGATCAGATTAGTAGAAAATAGTATTTGCTTTCAAAAAGTTGTACCGAACTGTCAATATTGTAGTTTTTGCTGAATTTACGCCACTTCCGGTGCATACAGGAAACTTTACCGGTAACAAAAAAAATGGCATTTTGAACCACGGAACATATGAACATGGTTTTATACAAATCGAACAATAAATAATTAATGTAGGACTGAAAAACTGAATTAGCCAATGGCGGCCAAGGAAAATTACGGAAACAAAAAATGTTGACATTTTTGTTCAAATCAGATGACTCTTTAACCTTGGTTAAAATGTCATATAAAAATATTAATAAATAAAAAAGTTTTTTGTAAAAATTTAAATTTTCAAAATTTGGCGCCTAATATCTACCAAGATTCGTCGAAAATCAAAAATCAAAAGTAACATAGCTATGTCCCCTGTTTATGGCTATGTCAAAATGCAGCATATGCTAAAATCCAATGATTATTGTGAATATTACGGCAATATTTCAAAAAACGACATTTTCGGTGATTTCGGACATTTCGCAATGTCGCAGAATACCGGGAATAGCTTTAATCTCTAAGTCACACCCACTTTCCCAGTAAAACTGAAGACATTGTATCGATCCGACAAGAAGTTGCTGAGATATAAGCAAATTGGAAAAAAAAAATAATAATAATAAGAAGAATAATAATAAGAACTAGACCTGCATGCAGGAATGACGGGTTTCACTGGTGCCACGTTACCCTTTAACATTGTCACTTCCGGTGCCACGTTACCCTTGAACATATGTCACTTCCGGTACCAATGAAACCATTAAACAGGTTTCCCCATAAGCATTGCACACATCAAATAAATTGGACGCAGAATCAACCAAATCCAGCAAATATCAATTCATTTTATACATTTGTTACTTGTAAGTGATCCTGGCAAAATTGCATTACTTCCGGTGATAATGAAATTGTTCAATTAGTTTTATGAAATCCGAAATGGCATATGACATCATATAGTGAAAATTTTATGTAAATAGAATAATAATTGCCACTTTTATAGACCAAAAACCTTGAAAAGTGACTTGTAGACAATCGACTATTTCTCTGCAACCGCACAAGTTAGAAACCATTTTGTGGTGTCTGTACGATCATATGGGTTCAATCTATTTGTTGAGTGGAATCAAATATCATAATTTTGAAAACATTACAAATCGGACTCATTTGAATAAAATATCTGTTTTGCAGGCTAAAAATTCAGTTTTTGACAAAATGACATCACTTCCGGTGATACTAAAAACGTTAAATTAGTTCTATGAAATCGTAAATGGCATAAGACATCATATGGTGAAAATTTTATGAAAATCGAATAATAACTGATTCTTTTAGAGCCAAAATAAAGTAAAAAGTGACTTGTGGAAAATCGTCCATTTCTCTGCAACCGTACAAGTTAGAAACCATTTTGTGGTATCTATATGATCGTATGGGTTCATTCTATTTGTTGATGGGAACCAAATTTCATAATTCTAAAAATATTACAAATAATACTCATTTGAATAAGAAATGTATTTTTAAGGCTAAAAATTCAGTTATTGCCTAAATGACGTCACTTCCGGTAACAGGGAAAGTGTTAAAAAGGTTTTGAATAGTCGACTGTGGCAATAGGCAACAGACAGTGAAAGAAAATTGAAAATCGAATAATAATTGATTCTTTTACAGCCAAAATAACGTGAAAAGTGACTCATGCAAAATTGCCCATTTCTCGGCAACTGCTTATATTACAAACTAAATTTCACATACATTCTCTTTGTATGGATTATTGCTACAAGTTTATGAAAGTATCGAAGAAATATTTTAATATATGAACACACTGGATGGGTTGTAAGTAGCTTATTTTTACCCCTTTTTTTACCTTTTAACCGAAATGGCCCGAAAACAAAATCGAAATTAAAAAAACTGAGTCCGAGATTTTGTGCACCTTTACAGGGCGCATCTTTTGAGTAAGATCAGATTAGTAGAAAATAGTATTTGCTTTCAAAAAGTGGTACCGAACTGTCAATATTGTAGTTTTTGCTGAATTTACTCCACTTCCGGTGCCTACAGGAAACTTTACCGGTAACAAAAAAAATGGCATTTTGAACCACGGAACATATGAACATGGTTTTATACAAATCGAACAATAAATAATTAATGTAGGACTGAAAAACTGAATTATGCAATGGCGGCCAAGGAAGATTACGGAAACAAAAAATGTTGACATTTTTGTTCAAATCAGACGACTCTTTAACCTTGGTTAAAATGTCATATAAAAATATTAATAAATAAAAAAGTTTTTTGTAAAAATTTAAATTTTCAAAATTTGGCGCCTAATATCTTCCAAGATTCGTCGAAAATCAAAAATCAAAAGTAACATAGCCATGTCCCCTGTTTCTGGCTATGTCAAAATGCATCATATGCTAAAATCCAATGATTATTGTTAATATTACGGCAATATTTCAAAAAACGACATTTTCGGTGATTTCGGACATTTCGCAATGTCGCAGAATGCCGGGAATAGCTTTAATCTCTAAGTCACACCCACTTTCCCAGTAAAACTGAAGACATTGTATCGATCCGACAAGAAGTTGCTGAGATATAAGCAAATTGGAAAAAAAAAATAATAATAATAAGAAGAATAATAATAAGAATAATTTTAACAAAAACAATAGTGTTTCACACAAGCTACGCAGTGTGAAACCCTAATAATTTTAACAAAAACAATAGTGTTTCACACAAGCTACGCAGTGTGAAACCCTAATAATAATAAGAAGAATTTTAACAAAAACAATAGTGTTTCACACAAGCTACGCAGTGTGAAACCCTAATGATGCGCAGCTCTGTGTGTGCCAAACAAGTTTTACTCACGATTTTTTTTTTTTGGTATATCAAAAAAGAGGGTGTAGGCATGGTGATCTAATACTTCCATATCTGTTTATTCTATTTGTCGAAATAATGAGTATGATGTTTAGAATATCAACACTCAAAAAAGGGATCAACGTCAAAGTAACCGAATATAAATTCTCACAATATGCATATGGCACAACCCTCTTTTTAGATGGATCCATGAGAACTCTAAGAAATGCATTGACGTTCCCTGATCAGTATACCAAATTCTTTGGTTTAACTCAAAATGTTGACGATACTTTATGTATCCCAATTGGAGTGTTCACAAAAGACAATCTAAATCATATCTTGGAAGCATCTCTTGGTCTTTTATGGTTTGGGGAATTACCTTCTCAAGAAACCAGGAAGTTATTAAGAAAATTGAGACTATGGTTTTTAATTATATCTGGAAACACAAGACAGATAGAATTTCGATAAAATTAATAGTACAGTGGTATGGATTAAACATGCTAAACGTAAACTGTTTCATAAAAAGTCCCAAAATGTCATGGATAAAAGATATCATGCCTCCAAGTCTAGAGAAAATGACATTGTGAGGAGGCGAAATTGAAAAAAAAAAATAAATAAATAAAATCCAACCAACTAATAAATGAAACTAATAATTAATTTTGGACAGCTGTCTTGAAAAGTCTTCATGAATTTATCCTTGTTAGTCCAGAAAACACTAAATTATAAAAAAAAATAATTGATGAACCGGTTTTGCATTATAACAAAATTACGATTTCCAGAAACCCTATCTACTACGAAGAGTGGTTTATTGTTGCTGTGAATCTTAACGACTGTTTCTACAGTAGTCCCCAGCGTCCGAAACCATCACCACACCTTACTATATGCAATGACTCATGTAGGATGCAGGTCATGCTTACTCATTCTTGAACAAGATTTTCCCGTGTGGTTTCTCCTTTTCTGAGATGCAGGACGGTGGGTCTGACGTAAAAGATCCCTTGACAGTTGGAATTCGATATAAGCGTAGGCCTAGCGCCGCTGCCCGGACAAAAATTTCCCTCATAGCACACTGTATGGCGTATGGCCGCCTTCATTAGCCCAGTCTAGGAGTAGGACGTTAAACTCCATGTCATTTCATTTCTCGAACAAGATGCCACTCCTAGAAACCGATTCGCGTAGCTACTAACGATATTTGTTTGTTTGTTGTATTGTTGTAATTACATTATTCGTGTCTCACGAGGATTGATTGGAGGACGTATCTATACAATAAATTTAATTGGTTAACGCATTAATAAAAGTACATAACAGATCGACAATATAAATTCCCAAATGCCGTGCAAACACGTTATATTTTTGGTGCATATTAGACACCATTCGATATTTGTATATAAAAACACGATACAACATGGCTTTATAGCACGAATATGGGACTTGTAATGTAATGAAAATATGTAATATTATTAAACAAGTACATGTCCACAAGACTTACCTTATATAAACAAGACACAGTTTGAACGAGGAGAACATACTATTGATATTGTCTCCTGGTTCCATGTCATCGTTTTAAATAACTAAAGCCATTGATTAAGACATAATAGCTCATTGATTGTAAGGTAAGTTAAGAAATTCTTAAGAGCACTTATATTTTAAGAGCAAAGAAACTGTGAAAACAAAAGTAGAGCAAATCAAATTCCCCATAATATGAAATTCTCTTGATAAATAACGGAACTTTTATAATGTAGTAAGTCGTTTAATTGAATTGGGATATGTACAATTTATATTGTGTACAGTATCTAAGATAAAATTGACAATCAATAACGGACATGAATCAGTCACAAGCTGTACGGGCCTCGCAATCCTGTTTCATTTCTTCTCCTTTGGCTTTGTAGACCTTCGGAAGGCTTGGATACAGCTTGGATTTAAACAGTCGTCCATTTAAATTAAATTAATACATAGCTGACCGCGCTAACGTTTACCGTTGGTCGCTGATGTCACTACCGGAAACTGGTGATGAAAGGCCTGCCAAGCGAGGGTATCATTGCCATTGAGAATGTTACTTTATCAAACGATCGAAAATTCTCGTAGACGATGTAGACACAGTTAAGCCCTATTTCTAGTCCAAACTTCGAATAGTGACTACTCCGTTCAAAATAAAGTAATTTGTCTTAAATTTCCAATATTTTCTTCCTTTTTGTCATCTATTTTTGAATTATTATAGCAAGAATGGACAACTCTTTATTAAACTCTTAACTAATGTATCCTTAATTAAGTGAACAAAATCAAAGTACCAACGTCTTGGATTCAATCAGTTATTTGAAAAGGCCCATCAATTCTGTTCACCCACAGCGAATTGGCAGCGGGCGTATTACAAAAAAGCGAGCAGCATAAATGGATGAAATTTCAATTCTCCATATCTTTGGAAAAGCTGAACAGAATTGAACTATTGTTAACTGGTATTCCTATTTGATATTCGTCTTAAACAAAAATTATTGTGGGGATTCCCTTTGATACCTTAATGTAGGAACCTTAAATATTTTTAAAAAGTCCCCATGAAGAATTCGATGGAGTGTATGAATTAGTGTGCCTTATTATTTACAGCACTTTGCATTGTCTATGGCCTTTAACACTGTATTTAATCTTTATACCAGTATATCAAAGCTTTAATTAATAAATATATTTGCATATATACTGATATATGATTTTATTGCTTTTCGTGATATTCAAGTGAAATATTTATTGTAATTATAAAAACCGTGTGGCTATAATAGAATGTTTTCACGAAACACTTTCAATCCACTAAAAATCACAGAGATAATGGCCGATTATTAATGATTTTATGCATATTTTTTTTAATATCAATATTTAGTTTAGATTGTGGTATTTATTCAAAGATCTATGGATACAAAGGGCGAAATAATTTGCAAATGTCCAGATTTAGCATTTAAAAGGTGTACAGTTTGCCTTCATTTCGTAATGTTATAGAAATCATTTCGCTTTTCGTCTACGTAATATTTATTCAGACGTAAAAGATGAAGCTCGGGCTATTAAATGATCGTGCTTGTAGCCCACAGGGATTATCTTTTTCCCTCATTACTACTCTCATTTTCTGTAAAAGAATGACTTCAATAAATAACCCGCACGTTATAAATTAAAGTGAATGATGGACGGAATTGTTGGAATGGATAGCGGCTAATAAAAACAACAACCTTCATAAAGCGATTTATTCCCAAAGGATTTCGAGCTCGACCATATCGAAATAAAGGACATGAATTTCGCCTGTTATGTAAAGACCGGAGTACTGAAGCAACAATGTTGCACGGACAGCAGCGGTGCTACGACCTATCCTTGTTTTGCATTCCAATGGTTTTTTAAGTGCCTGTCAATGTGTACACGAAACTTCGGGTTTCCGTCCCATCCGAACGATAAGACACTGTCAGTCAAATAAAATAAAATAAAACCAAGTACAAACAATCCAAACCATTAGTCAAAATCCGAAGTCCTAAAAAACGGTCGAGGCAAAGTAGTGTAATCAGCAAATGGACTGTTCACCTTGGAAACCACATATTCACCATCGACATTTAACCACGAATTTGTGCTTAATTTTGCTCGGAAATATTTCATCCAATCTACTAACTACTCTCTGCCGAATCATTTCAGCCATTTTAATGTGACCGCAATCCTCCATTAAATCGAATATTACGCGCTTCGAACTATAGTTCGCCGGTCATCTCTGGTTTGCTGTCGTGGGTTCGATACTTTGTATATGTGGCCTGCATATAGGGGTTCTTATTTCCTCCAACAGAAAATACTGATCAATTTTTTGACAATGAGTCATCTTCTAAGTAAACCGTGTTCGAGTCCCTTGACTGATGGAATTGGAAATAATAATAGGATGTCCGGGTAAAACTTCCTTCGTAGTAAACTGCGTGACTGAATGACTTCGGGTGGAACAGACAGATGGAAAGTTAAACCCAATTTCATTTCATTGCATGCACCGCATAGTTTAAAGATACTTTCCTGGAAGAGTATTTATAGGGTGGTTATTGCCAATAAAAGCATGTCATATTTGGTATAATATATGGAAAGTATAGACACCCAATCTTACTAGAAAAATAGACTGGGTTACCCGAAAAACGTCAATGGGGCAAGCACTGGCCAAAGTTGTCAGGGTATCAGTAACTGGCAACCCGTCGGTTATTTGCCATCTTATTGTGTGCCATCTTAAGTGAGGGAACGGTTGTTGTTTCTTGATGAAATGGTTGAGCGGTTTGGGAACATTGGGGAATGTCAACGTTCAAAAGTCTCTGCTATTAAACGGCGGAAAAAGAAGTTGACAGAGATAATTAAAAATTTCTCAATGTATGGTAAATGTAGAGTAAGTAATGATTAATACATTCTGAAAATGGACCCTCCCACAATGAAGCTAAGTTGACAGACATTGCGTCTAACAACAGCTTACTTATGGCTTTGGGAGCCCCCAGCGAATACAAAGTTTTGAGAGGGAATTTTTGATAGATTGGTTACTTTGAATATGTTGTCAGTCCAAATACATCATCAAATCACAATGTTTGTACTCGAGAATGTATCTTTAAGGATGAATTAAATTGGAATGCATGTGTGTGTGTGTATATGTATATATAACATTCGCCCTGTTAATGATGCCTCATTTAGGATCACAAAATATATTTATCTTCAACAGTGTTGTTTAGTACAATTCTCATTTTGCTCCCTAAAACTATTATGCGCTGACATTTTTATGAGTTTATATGCCTAAATGTCAATTTGATTTGTCTGACTTTTATAATTTGTATATCGGTAGATAATAGCACTGAGTTATAGAGGTTACTAAATTGATATTTGTCAAAGCATGAGTCGACACAGTTTTTTAAAAATTTAATAGTGAAGGCGTACGTAACTAACGCACGAAAATGAAATGGAGGCTATTTTTTCTGCAGGTAGGGGGGTCTGTCGTTCAGGGTAAGATCTGTTTGGTCAAAGGTTACAAGATGTGAACAGGGCTAACATTAATTCCAACCCTAACCCTGGACTTAGCTTTAATCCTAACTTACAATCTCGCCAACAGTCACGTACCCTAATCGTATCTACATCCCAGCGTCCTTGACGAAAATTGAGCTGGCCATAACAAATAGATTTAGCCGTCGTTCAGGTTGTAGTGGAGGCAAGGTACTGTCCTTACCACTGACAGGGTGAAACCGAGCCGGAAAAACTCGAGGAACGTACTCGACCAACAAACACCGGGAGCGAACCGAAGACCTCCCGAAAAAGGAATATTCATTATAAAAGCTATTTCAGTTGCACTTCTGATATTTTGCGGATTGAATGTTAGTTGTATGTAGTTTCCGTGAGTTGTGTGAGATAAACACCATTTCAAGCAAGACGTGATTGGGCAACAAAAATAAATGTATTTTCCTTGCCTGGAAGACCAGTTAGGTTTAATAATTATGGCCAACTACAGATTTGGTCAAAAGTCAACTGGGTTAGTAGATCTAATCCTAAGCCTATCCCTAGACCTTTATCTGAACCTTATCCATACCCCTAACCTTACCCTAAACCACAATCTCGTCTACAATCACGTGACCAAGCACTGTTTGCATCTCGCGACCACCACGAAATCTGCAGTTGGCTCTAATTTTTAGACTCAGCATTATTTTCTGCTTCTGATATCGTATTCGCCCAAAGCTGTTAACAGGAGCAAATATCAGACACTTTATAATCAAATTTGAGAATATTTGGACCGCGGAACGCAAAATCTGCAACAGGCAGAAATCATTAGCTAAGTACGTGCAATCCTATTAAGTAAGGTCACCTCTGGCTTGCAGCTGTGGTTTCGATACCTGGTGTGAGCGTATGTGGCATGGAGATGGGGGCGCCTTCTCAACCTCGTGGGTTTCCTCCGGGCACTCCGGTTTCCTCCCACTGCTAAAGACCCCTACCTGCAAGCGAATTATTGAAATAAAATTAAAACCATATGTTAGTCCTGAAATGACCTAGTTTGTGTCGTGTGGACGTTAAACCCCATTTCTCTCTCTCTTAAGTAAAGTTACTGTGACATTAAACTGGGTTAATCTATACTTAGCCAAGACGAGAAGTCGCCGTAGTTATATCATGGAATAAAATAAACAACACAGCAATATGCCTTATTCACTCGATATTGAATTTAATCAATAAGCCAAACAGTTTTCTATACGTGACTACCTGGGGCTTCTTTAAAACATTTATGGTACAGAAAAAGCTGAAAGCGCTCAAACATTAAAGATAGATTTCCCAACGTATATTTTGGCATCGACTATGAAATACGAACTATATACTAAATTACATGTGGTGGTGATATGATGGAAATCAGGTTGCAAAATCCAAAGGATTTTTTTCCGTCCACACCTGGATCAAACTCTCGGAAGCCCCTGCTAAGCGAGCTAGCGTCTTACCGAACCATCGTTGCTCCACGGACTAGAGATTGAATTTGAAATATTTCAAAATTTTTGAGCGCCGAAAATGTTTTCATCTATACCACTACCTGTAATTGTCGTGTATGATGCGAAGGTCACGAGACCCACCCATGAATACCAATCAGTTTATTAGGCCCATTTTATCCCCACTGACTTGATCTGTAGGTAAATGTAAATGTCACACCTATCAGCAGTGAATATTCGCTAGGCCGCTACAGTCACTGATAAGGATGACATCGACGCGACTTAATGAATCCCCAATATTAACTTTTTTTCCACCAACAAATTAAATTCTAAAAATTAGAAAAATAAGTAAAGACGTATTTGTAGTTAAAAAATATTTCCTATTTAGTGTTGATGGGTATTAAAATGAGTAAAAGGCAATATTCTGACCAAAGCAGTTACGTCTTATGTAAACAATGCACGCGCCATTGAGCTAATGGTTGACGCCGTGTGATGTGGTTGCACGTGTTGAAGACAGTCATCTTTTACAGAGATATTTCGTAATTCTCAGTGAAACAGATCTAGATTAGGTAAATGTTTCTATTTCTGTGGTTGCGAGTGTAATGCCAGCAGGTGAAGCGTATCAACCATTGAGTTTCACTTGCTCTTCTTCATAGTTACAACTATCAACGGACCTTTCACTACCCATTGTTACAAGGAAACCTCTGTTTTATGTCCCATTCGAACGGCTATACATACTCTTCTTGTAAGCGGAAATAGTGCTTGAAAACTGCCGCAAATCCGCCCGGACACATCCTATGATTCTAACCCATGGCATTGTGACTACTACTACTACTACTACTTGGTGTTTAACGTCTGCTTCCACATAAGTGATATCGCAGACAAGACTTAGGAGAGCCGAAGCTGATTCCTGTTTTTTAGAATATGATTTTGCAATCTTTCCATTTGGCTTTAAGCCATGGATTGGGTTTACTGGGAAGTTCTTCCCTTTATTTAATAAAAAAAACATATCATTTGGTAGATGATCTCGTTTGCTTCTCGATTGGTTGATGTCATCGTTTGGGGTTAGTGTTTAGGTGCCAGGCCCGTCTTACCGTGGCCTCCCCTTATCCACTATCCCACTCTATGGGATTGGTATTTATTTACGCAATAGTGTTTAGGTGCCGAGTACGTCTGACCAAAACTCCCCCTTACTCCACTATCCTGCTTAGTTTGGTAGATGTCATCTTTGTGGGATTTGTGTTTAGGTGCCAGGCCCGTCTTATCGTGACCTCCCATTACTCCACTATCCTATTCTGTAGGTTTGCATTGTGACTGTAGTTCCAGTGTTTTAACAGCACAATCACCGCGCTGACCTAATATAAGCCACTGTTTTGATAAAAACAATAACTTTATAATGAATGTAAACTAAAACCATAGAAGGCTTCGACGTGTTAGTTTAAGAAGTATTGTGTAAATCTGTCTATTGAAGGTCTTTATATTGGTTTCAATTGTTATATTTGTTATATAAACTATTATATAGACATATATAATAGTATTAACATGACCCACTGACAATAAACTCTGTAGACAATCAGATGGCAGAGATTTAAATCGACTTGAACAACCTATGTAACACTATAGACATAGGGGATGCTCGATTCACAGTCCAGAACGTCCCGAATCGACAGAATTACAATCGAGTGACGCGGAATTCAGTCCTGTCACAGTTCTGCCAGTCCCGACAGCTGAGGTGGAGTGAGTAGAATCGTGACGTATTCCCAGTAAAAAATATGTTTCAGCTGTCATGATTGGTTGAGATATTTTTTATACAGTCGACGCATGCGTTGTACTCCGAAATTCTCCTTTTCACTCGATTGACACCAGTTTTGGAATTTAATTCCGGAACTGTGAATCGAGCATCCCCTTAGTGTTCTGTTTAATATAGAATTCTTTACCTACATGATGTATGACTAGGGTAATGAAGTAGCTTGCATTATTCTACTACTATCTTAGACTAACTCGCAGACACATATGTCAGTATCCATTTCTGGAAAGTAGGGTACTATCATCCAGTCCTCACGTGCACAGATTAGTACAATTAACTAGAATAGTGTTGATGTAAAACGGTGCCTTTACGAAACACTTACTCATAAATGGTAATTGTCCCGTCCTACTAGATGACGCATTAGACTTTCTTTATAGGAGAGAGTTTGTTTGATTTACGCTCAGACAACATTTGAGAGATCCACGGGGAAGTACAAACGGGAGCTGTCCCGGCTTCCAGGCTAGAAGCAGACAACATTCGAGAGAGACAAGGGGAAGTTCACCCCGGGAGCTGGCCTGGCTTACTGGCCGGTTGCAGCCGACATGATGAAACCGTAGACAAGACATTATAGAAGTTCCGAGGGAGACGGCTGCTCGATTTACGCTCAGACAACATTTGAGAGATCCACGGGGAAGTACAAACGGGAGCTGTCCCGGCTTCCAGGCTAGAAGCAGACAACATTCGAGAGAGACAAGGGGAAGTTCACCCCGGGAGCTGGCCTGGCTTACTGGCCGGTTGCAGCCGACATGATGAAACCGTAGACAAGACATTATAGAAGTTCCGAGGGAGACGGCTGCTCGAAATAGCCAGGGTAGACATCATAGGTTTTAATCGTAGTTAACGTTTTAAATACCAAAAGTACAGTAGTTGTGTCTGTGTTGTGGAATATATATTATTGTAACATATAAAGAATATCTCAAGAGTACAGAAAAGAGTTGAATTGTTATTGATCACAACGTCAAGTCCTACCTAGACAAACGACAGTGTGACACAGAAGATTTGGCTGTACGGACACACAGTATCTGTCTCTAGAGTGTCACAGTCGTCAATTTGGTACCGCGACTCAGGATAGTGTCACAGTCCAAGTCCAACAACGTGAAGTCCGAAGAAACGCCCTAGACGATCAATTGTCACCTCTGTGGCATCATAGTGTCACAGCCTGCTATTTGGAGTCCGTGACCAGGATAGTCACGACATTCATCACAACCTGTAGTGTCACAGCTCTCTTTTTGGTGCCGTGACCAGGATTTTCGACCCATGGGGATATTCTTGGCAGAAGAAGTTTCCAGTCGTTTTTAGGTAAGTACATATTTCCTAGTAAACTGACCACGGAAAGCCAAAAAGACCAAGGGGTAGATTTAACAAATTTTAAAGGTTAAGATTTGCTGAATATAAAGTTTAAAAAAAAAGAATGTTTAAAATAGAAAACTAGTAAAATAATTCAGTTAGGGTAATAAAGGGAAAATGTTTTAAAGAAAAGGACGATTAAAAGGTCATTAAAATATATAGCAGGGAAGAGAATATGCATCACATTGTTAAGTAAATAAGGGTTAGGTTTAAACATGTACGTATTTGTCTATTAATGTAGGGAAAAATCGTCAAGAAAACAAATTGAAACAAAAGATTAGTAAAATTGTAACAGTAAAGCTAGGTAAAAGAAAATAAATGATTGTCTCCGGTCTTCGCAGAAGATAGTTCGAAAATGGAGGGTTTGCGCGGTTTATGTAAAACTCCAAAAGAATTATTCGGATGTGGAGATCGTAATCACACCGTTTCGAAAAGTCTTAGGAGGATAGAAGACTTGCTTTTTTGTAAATTAATGTAATATATTGTTTTGTTAAGTAATGTACATGTATATGAACCAAGTATAAGGTTATAATGTAAACCTGTGTAAATCGCAAGATAGCGTGTAGGTTTAGGGTAAAGGAAATGCCCGGGAAATTTTAAAACTGAATGGCCCTTTGTAAATCGCAGGATAGCGTGTGGGTATAAGGTTTTAAATAAAACGTTTAAAATGAAACAGTGTGCCTTGTAATAGCGGGTAGCTTATATTATGCAAGTGGTATAAACTGTTTCTGTATTTTCGTGTTGTTTTGTAGTGTAAGGTTTTAAATAAAAGGTTCATTCAAAGTGAAACACGATTTCCGGCAATAGCGAGTCGCTTATAAGCTATGTGTCGGTTTCAAGATTGTTCCTGTTGTTTAGTAAAATAAATTGTCCAAAGGAGAATAAGTTCAAAAGTATGTGTTAAAAACATACCATGGTGAAAAATGGGTAATTTAACTTTGAATTCGAATGTGCGATTAGCTGTCGAATAGATTTTGAATTCTCTGATACGTCATGCGTAGTGTATACTAGACCATACTTAATGACAGGGAAAAAGTCATCAACTTATTTGTAATTGTTTTGTGTTTTAAAAAACGTAAAGAATATAATAACTTTCGGTTAGTGATTGATTTGTTATTACAACCAGGTATAATACAATCAGGTCTTGAAATAAATATTGATCACATTTGTTTCTCAAGATGCTGTTTGGTTGAATTAAGAAAGCAATGTATTCGTAAAAATGTTAATAGGGAGTAAACTATATGGAAATTAGAAAAGAGGCGTAACTACGAGTTAGAATAGCACGCGTCATGTTACTATACGCTTGGGTGTATACAAAAGTTCCATACAGCACCAATGTTAAAAAGGTATACCATTTCTATCGTATATACTCAATGTTAATTGTGGGTTTATAAACCAAGTCCTAATGTCTTAAACAATAACCAGATACCGTCGGGGTAATTAATTGGTTCGCTAATGAGGTAAAATGATTCACTGTTCTCAGATAATACAAATGATTAAAAGTCTTTAATAAGTCAAGAGGAATACTAATGAGTTTCAATGTTATTAATTACTGTAGGTAATAAGTACTAGTTACTACTGCTAATTTTTATTAATGATGAGACAAATTAAGTTATATTGTTAATAGTTTACTCAGTTAAAAGTAAACAGAATTAAGGATTACTACAGGCGTATTCCCAATGAAGATAAATAGTTTAATTTGTTTAATTTTAAATAAATTTAATGGTAAGAATATGATTAAGTAAAATATAATCGTATCCAACCAATATTTTTAAGTAAATGTTATTAATTAAGGGTAAAGTAATTGAATTATTAGTGGTCTGATTAAGCAAGTACACCGGTTGTTTACGGGGAAGTATTGTACTTTATCTTAACGCCCGGCAAAGACAAACCAGTTGAGGGAATTCCGGAATCTAAGCATATATGGTTTTAAAGAGGAAATAGAAGACGTGTTAACTTAACAGATTTTATCTGAACGCCCAGCAAAGACGAACCAGTTGAGAGAATTCCAATAGGCAAGAAGATATGGTTCTGGAGCGGAGTTTGCAGAAGTGTTAACTTAGCGGATCACCATATTTACAGCGCAAGAAACAGAATAATTTTGAATAGGACATGCAATTATGTAGTGTTATAAACCGTGAACATATTGACATTGAAATAGTGAACTTCTTTAAATTAAAAACAGTTTTTTTTATTGTGTTGGAACTTATAACCAAGTATTTATATGACAGTTAATCAGTGAACTTATAGTATGGTAGCATGTTTATCAGTATAATGGTATTTTAGAATTAGGACATATACAGCGCTTTTGTAATATTGATATTATATTATATTGTATTTAATGCATGTAAGACAACAACGTTAATTAAGCAACACTGCTTATTTAACGCGTTGCAAGGGGACGAATTGTAACACTATAGACTTAGTGTTCTGTTTAATATAGAATTCTTTACCTACATGATGTATGACTAGGGTAATGAAGTAGCTTGCATTATTCTACTACTATCTTAGACTAACTCGCAGACACATATGTCAGTATCCATTTCTGGAAAGTAGGGTACTATCATCCAGTCCTCACGTGCACAGATTAGTACAATTAACTAGAATAGTGTTGATGTAAAACGGTGCCTTTACGAAACACTTACTCATAAATGGTAATTGTCCCGTCCTACTAGATGACGCATTAGACTTTCTTTATAGGAGAGAGTTTGTTTGATTTACGCTCAGACAACATTTGAGAGATCCACGGGGAAGTACAAACGGAAGCTGTCCCGGCTTCCAGGCTAGAAGCAGACAACATTCGAGAGAGACAAGGGGAAGTTCACCCCGGGAGCTGGCCTGGCTTACTTGCCGGTTGCAGCCGACATGATCAAACCGTAGACAAGACATTATAGAAGTTCCGAGGGAGACGGTTGCTCGAAATAGCCAGGGTAGACATCATAGGTTTTAATCGTAGTTAACGTTTTAAATACCAAAAGTACAATAGTTGTGTCTGTGTTGTGGAATATATATTATTGTAACATATAAAGAATATCTCAAGAGTACAGAAAAGAGTTGAATTGTTATTGATCACAACGTCAAGTCCTACCTAGACAAACGACAGTGTGACACAGAAGATTTGGCTGTACGGACACACAGTACCTGTCTCTAGAGTGTCACAGTCGCCAATTTGGTACTGCGACACAGGATAGTGTCACAGTCCAAGTCCAACAACGTGAAGTCCGAAGAAACGCCCTAGACGATCAATTGTCACCTCTGTGGCATCATAGTGTCACAGCCTGCTATTTGGAGTCCGTGACCAGGATAGTAACGACATTCATCACAACCTGTAGTGTCACACCTAGAGATTAAAAAAATTATTGATAAAATGGATAACCGAGACTAATCTCGTTTGTCCAGAGTCAGGGAGGGGGCGAATGGTTAGCAAGTGCGTCCTGTATCATAAAGTCTGTCAACTGGCAAGAAGTAGGGTCGCCTGTCTAACCTCGTGGGTTTTCTCTGGGTCCTCCGGTTTTTCTCCCACTGCCAAAGACTCCTACGCACAAGCGAATTATTGAAATAAAATTAAACCATATGCTAGTCCCGAAAGGACCTAGTTTGTGTCGAGTGGACGTTAAACCCCATTTCTCTCTCTCTGCTGTGTCGTTGCTTCGATAATAAACAACCAACGCTACATTTTCGAACACTCATAACTTAGCCCAGAATGAATAAATTCAGATAAAATTTTCAATGTCTATATTTCGCGTTAACTATTTTTGAACTATTAGAACCAGAACGGCAAGCTCTTACAGAAATCGTACATAATGCATCTTAAATATATAATGTATGTTTATGTGCATGTATATGTTTATATTTATCTTATCGTTTATTATTTTCTGTATCCCTGGGAAATACCTTCTATAGGCTTTGCCAGTTGTTCATTTTTAAATGAATAAAATATTGTTTAAACTAAATATATAATATCTTAAATAAAAGAAAGACTTTTTTCTATAAAAGCAACAAGAATGGCCCAGGCCATTTCTATACCTTAATGTCATCACATTACTTCCTCAGTTCGGTTTGTTAGATATGAGAGAAATCAAAATGGCGACTATTGACCGCTTGAGACATTTTAAATTATCCGAGTATATATACACAAGATCAAGATGTTTATCTTAATTGACACGAGAGAAAGATTTGATATAAATTATACGAGATCAATGATATATAATGTTGTCGTTAATTATTTTCTAATCAAACTTCAAACAAACCGCTAATTACACCGCCAGATATCTTTTGTCTGCGAAGCTGATCATTTTTTATACCAAAGTTTAAAAAATAGCACCTGCTTTAAATAGATTTTCCATTTTTGCTGTTCTGTTTCACTTTTTACACTGGTTTGATATGAGCTCCGTCCATGCACTAAAAATAACCGCAAGAAAAACATTAAAGGGATTGTAATCAAGTTTACTATCAACATATATAAAACTAAGTCGTTTGTTTTCGAATAATTATTTGTATATTTTTTCACAAACAATCTTCCCATTTTTTACATCTTCAGAACGTTTGAAAGTGAAATATAGAAATAGTTAGAATACCATCCCAAAACAAATAGTCAGAGGCTGTGGCGTAATTAGCTTGTGATACGGGGTTGGATGGGGGTATAAAGGCGGTGGGTGGAGGTATTTGAGTCTGTGAAAATATCCTTCTCTTTTTTACAAGGTCCGCCAATTGATTTACAACAGCAGATAATAAAGGTGTTCATCGAATCTGAATTTTGATTTAAATTGACAGGAACGGCGATACCTGGGTCTTCCTGTGTGTGCCACTTATTCACAAATAAAACAAACGGAAGGTAACTAGAGCACAATGAACTTTTTAGGGGATCCTCGATTCACAGTTCCGGAATTAAATTTTTTACCTAGGAATACGTCACGATTCTACTCACTCCACCTCAGCTGTCGGGACTGGCAGAACTGTGACAGGACTGAATTCAGCGTCACTCGATTGTAATTATTTCTGTCGATTCGGGACGTTCTGGACTGTGAATCGAGCATCCCCGTAAAGTCTTTTTTGATTTCTATTAAAATTTGAAATTGGTACGCCGTACCTGAGCGGTCGCTAAAATCAATATTATGAGCGTTAAATTTGTTTGTCCAGTGGGACAATGAGGCCTACTAATTATCCATTGGTTGGGGTCGACCTCTGTTGGTGAGACTATGACTGGTCAGATTATTCCAGGCAAGGTGTTCTGTTTGCCATGTTCATTAACTCCAACCCTTTTCGCCCCACTGGCTTCGAGTCTTATGTCCTGGGCAGACTCTTCACATGTGGCGTGACTTGTGTTAAAATGACTTTCAACATGCTCTTGAATTCTCTTTTCATTTTTTACATCTTCATTTCAAACTAGCAACATATACACCAGTGAAAATGTCAATCAATAATCAGAGCTTTCAGTTTTTTAGATCCATACAAAGCAATGTTTTCAAGTTGAGCAAGCCGCGTCAAAACGTCTTATGGATATACATCTACACGATTAAAGTATCGATTCTTGGAAAGTGAGTGATATCGTTGAGTAGAGTGATCTCAACATGATCTCTAAGACAAGGTAATTTGAATGGACTTCAAGCGCGGCTACAGCAGATGGCGGAGAATGATGGTTCACCCCATTTCTAATGGCAATCCCGATAATTTCTGGAGAATAACACCGCTTAATTTTTTGTTAAAAACGCTTAAAATCCTCTACTTAAGGGCAGAGAAACTAACTCAGTATTTGTGATACGTTTTCAAATAACTTAAACCCGTCAATCTTCATCTGGAAAGGAAACAAGTGTCCCAAACAGTATTGTGCCGTGTCTAAGTAAAACCAGGCCTCCTTTATAAAAAAAATAATGTGTAGGTGAAATTTACCTTTCGGTATCAAGTACAGTACACGGGAGTCGATTATCAGGTCATCAACGAAAAAATAGACCCGAATTCTTAAAAGGGTTACGTCTCCGGATAAGCAGTTTTGACATTCACGCCCAAATGACTCAATATTTTGAGCTGAAATATTGAGACAAGGTAAATGCACCAGTCTTCGATATTTTGGCTTTTAAATTTCATACGTACTCTAACTTTTATTTTTGAGACTCCGTTTAAAACGGGATAGTCCCTTTAACGCGTCTGTACGGCAATAGAAATGCATCTCGAGATAAAACGGTTTACAAATTTATCATACTGATTTTTTGTCAGAAAAATTTCGTGAACATTTTGAAATGGAAATATTTGGAATATAACTAATTGGCTTATTGGCGTAATTCGTTAATTTATACCTTTTTCTGTGAGAGTGATTTACTCTGAAAATAAAACGAACGAGTGTTTTGCAATGAAAACTACGGTATATCAAAAACACCTTTACTCCGCGATGGTGATTGAGAAACACACTGAACAGAACACAATTTTTGGGGAGAATCATCCACTACTTCTATCTAAATGCACAACTTCACGTCGCTAATTATCATCTGCCCTTAAAGTAAAAACAATGATTGGTTTCCCATTAAAATTCATGTTCTTGAAGCACGACTGCGAGTTTACAACATCTGGACGTTTCTAGATTGCTTTACAATCCCCGAACTGTAGCTACGTTATCTCCAGACATGTGAACGATAACAAAGCGACCCTTCACTCGGCAAACCTCGGCAGATACCGTTACAATCTAACCTCGGCTGTATGACGAATTCCGCCATATTGGAACTACTTTAAAGGTCCCGGATGAAAAATGGCTGGGCCCATCATGGTGTCTTGTGTTTTGTAGGAATAGAGATACAATCTTGACAATCGTACATAGCTTTCAAAGTCTGAAGCTATTTGTCTTTCAAGTTTATCTGGTTTTCGTACATAGCTTTCAAAGTCTGAAGCTATTTGTCTTTCAAGTTTATCTGGTTTTCTTTAAACAAAGGACAACATTGCAACGAAAACTCAACACACTCTACAAAAAAAAAACGCCATCTTGGGAGCTTCTTTGTAAAAGCGGCACGTTTTCCTTATTAAAGTAAACCGGAAGCCGCATCACGAATGTACGGGCGTATATAGGTACATATCACTTTATATTATACAGCCGAGGCTAGATGTAGGGTACCGGGATCCGCCGAGGTTTGCCGAGTGAGCGACCCTCACGGAAACTTTGGCATTGAAGGAACCCTGAACTTTGCAACTCAATTATCACAAGTAGACATTTTAGCTTGACTTAGTATTCGCGATTACCGAGCAATCTGATAGGCTACCAGGCTGGGTGAATATCCAATCGAAATTAGTACCGAATGCAGCGTATTACGTGAAAGCCTTGATAAGATGTACGTAGTTAAGCGAGATCAAGCGTTTTATTGAAGCTGATTATAATTGTGCCTTGTTCAATGTTTCTGTGAGTGAGTTACTGGGAGTTGAACGTCCACTTCCACCAAAGGTGATATCGTAGACTATGCGTAGTGCTATCCTCCTGCACTTGTTATAGACAGGGACCCACCGCGGTTCACTAGCCAATCATAGAAATTGATTTCTTATGTATAAAAATATTGATTCATTGCAATTACTTTAAGATATATCATAATATTGTGTTTTCTAAGGAAAAACTTTTAAATACAGGAACTGTGTTTAAATGTACGTCTTGAACAAATAGAAATCATTATACAGAATGACATTTTGCTAAAGTTTGTGAACATATTGACGTTTTACGCGAAATTCAACTTGAGAATATTTTCCTAAAAAGCTTACAGAAATATTTACTATTTGGTTTACTGTACATACTATCAATGTCTATTAGAAAATATTTTATTGATATATTTTGTTAATGTCTCTGTATAGAATTATCTTTTTTTTTTAAAAAAAAGCACAGTTGTTTTAAAGGAGCTAAATCGCTAATATTTGTGACCTAGAAATTGCCACAAATGGGTCGCAACGCATATAATCATGGACCTTGTAACGTCCATGATATAATAATGTAATCTGATTGTATATGATCTGAGTTACATTCAGTTGTTTCCGTTTTGACTCTAATTTCAAATCAGTTATGTCCATGAGTCTCAACCGAATAGAAATTTCCAGTGTCTGGTTATTCAAGTCTATTGCGCATGCTCTGTAGATACGTTAATGAGTCGCCATTTGACATGAGTTGTGGAATATGTCTAGCTTCGTTCTTTCTCATCACTGGCTACAATTGTCGACCAAACGCACTTTGGTACACGAGTTTGAGACTCTGGAATAAAAACCATTGCAATAACAATTTGTAAAAAATATTGAAATATCACATGATATACCTACATTTACAATTATTTTACAGATGCATTATCTAAGACATAGATAAAGAGCTGGCCGTTCCCGCTATAATATTTCAAAAATAGATAATGAAAACTGAATATTTTGAAAATTGCATTCAAATTACTTTATTTTGAGCGAAATTGTCATTGGTTGTAGTTTTGACAAGATGTGTGCATTGAAAGAGCAAAAACAACCCGTAGTTCAGCTAATAAAATCCGCTATTTTGAATTCGAAGATGTGAACCGCCAAGCAAATAAATAGATTCGCGTATGGGTATTAGAATTTGAAAGTAAGGGCAGGAAGCTAACTTAGTTGATCGAGGAGATATTTTAGATCTGAATCAACGGGAAACATCTATGGGTTTCAATAAACATAACAATATACATGTACACCATTGATTACATATTTGCAATGTACGCTATTTTATATCCGGAACTCAACCACTCCACATAACTAAACAAAAATCTAAAAAAAACAACAAGCAAATCACGAACAAAGACCAACTGCTTAAACAAGCAATTATGCAAGTGCTAAATCTGTCATTAGGCCTGACGTGTTACATAAATTATTAATTATCCAGTCCATAATCAACTGTCGATGCCATCGCTAGCCTATGATATTTAGTGAATTGGAATACATTTTTTAAAAAATAATTAAACTTAAAAGTAGATAATCGAGACTGTATGTCGTATTATTGTACTATTGTTGATACCTTGGCCCAGAGTGAAGTAATTTGATTGAAATTTTCAACATATTCTCATTTCAGTATCTATGTTTAACTATTGTAGCGAGAACTGTCACCTCTTTATCTAATGCGCTTTAATATTAAATACCTATTGTTGAAGTATCACGATCATTCTTCCTTACTTAGAATAATACACACGAAAAAGCAATTACCCAAACCAAATGCTCATTGTTGGTTTAAACAAATGGATAATATGTATTTAAATACTATAAATATTATACCCTTCTTTGATCAACTCGACATAACCAAAGATAATAATACTCTTGAAAGTAATGGATTGTGTACAATCTATAAATCGTTAAATTGGAACTCACCCTTTTGTATAAAATCGGTACGATTTAAGGGAGTAAATCTCTTAAAATTACGAAATGTTTAATCATAGTCCCATTATTTAATTAAAGCGGTATTTTCACTTTTGCCAAGAGAATAAATGTAACAAAATGAATAACATCGTATTCAAAATAACATTTACTCATACAATTATTGATATCAAGACATTGATAAAGGCTTAAGAAATTTATTTCATAGTTTCAATACAATCGCATTTGAATACACCGAATGAAACTGCACAATTAAATCACATGGCCTAGTTCCAATTCTTGTACTTGAGACAGGGAGTGGGGACGTATATGCTCGCCGACTTCAACCTACTTACAAAGATCCCGGTCGCCTTAATATACCATCAGTCCCGTAAGGATATAGTTGCGTTGCACGGATGTTAAACCCAACTTCTTTCTTTGTGTTGTGTCTCGGCCACCGTTTATTCTTTGGATTACCAATTCAAATTTTGCATTTATATCATATTTGAAGATGCTAGATGTAACTGCAAAACCAAATCACGTCCAAAGCAATTTTCCACCTAACAAGCATGTCTCAAAATTGTTGATATAATATGCTGATCAATTTATTTTCTTTTTTTAAAATATTCGAATACAAGTTTTACATTGATTACTTCTGTTTGAATATATGAATGATTAATTTGAAATTACAGTTTTGTCAATAAATTCCACTTAATTGCAAATCGATTCGGTGATGCGAAACTAGAATAGTTCGGTTTCTTATGTTTTTGATACATTAAAATTACAAAAGTTTTATCAAGAACTATATTTTAGTTGAAATATGGTGAACTATTTTGAGTAAATTCTTAAAACGGCAATTTCATATTTTTTAGTTATATTTTTAAACTATATTAAAATAAAGCCCTAAAATAGATGGTATCTATAAACAGTCTTACCTTGTTAAAGAATAATCCTATTAATCCTATGATTCACTATTGCCAGTTGAGAAATTGGCAAAAATATCATTTTCAACTTCAAATTCAAACGTTTGAAGATCGCCATTGCATGGAGGGGAATATGAAAACAAGGGAGGTAATTCAAGTAATTGTGTTATTATTTTCGGTGTCAGGGATTTTTATGCCTGTGAAATATTGCCCAAGATCGTATAATAGTGAGTTGACAACCTTTTGAGCAAAAGACATAGAGATAATTATGTTTTGACTTTCTTAGAAAATATGAAATTTGCGCTTTAAAGAATAGTATTGGTGTCATCCATTATCGCATTATAATGTCATAGAACTGGTTAAACGTATTCCTAATATATAACAGGGGTCATTGCTACGGAAATGCACCGGTCTTTTCTATTCTTCTCGTTTTCGTTTATCTAGTGACAATCCTATCCGTTTTTTGGAATTGTCATAATATATCCTCAAACAGTCTCATATGACAACAACGTTCGTCTTCCTTTGATTTTAGGGGGGTTGGGGTGGCCTAGTGGTCTAGAGTGCCGCGCTTCGACCTCTAGCTGGCCGGTTGCGAATTTTTTTTTCCCAACCAACATAGCCATTGCACTTCCTAATCGGCCTCTGATTGGCTGAAAGTTTGACGTCATATTCATATTGACGTCATACGCCGAGCATACTGATATCCCAGTCAAACACCATTTTCACCATTTCGCTTTAATGTCACTTGAATTCCTCCCCCTAATAGTAAATGATGGTTACCGACTGAAAAATGTTGTAAACAGACTGACGGTAACAGACGGGCATAATAAAACAAACACTGTCAGTTCGCTCAACGACGTTCTGAGACGGTATCTACAATGTACATGGCATGACGATTCTCTGAAGTAATACAAACACGACAACGTAAATTTGGCTAATTTTGTACTAGTTTGCGTTGACAATAAAAGTTCTTACTGAAATTCCATCTTCATATTATAGCTTTGTCTAGTTCTTTAAGGTCTAATTTGATTTGGACTTCAGTTGAAATTTAGCTTACTGAGTACTCTGTTAAATGCGATCTATTTTCACGATAATGTCGTTGTTGTTGCATTTGTTTGTTTGTACTGTAAATCACGAGGCTGGGGTTATGGTGGAGAAAGAAAAGCTGAAAAAATAACCGAAAAAAAAAGAAAAAAACGAGGCCGACAGCCCGAGATTTTTATGTCGAGGTGTTTTTCTGAAGTCTATCTTCCCCAGCATATACTATATAACCAAAGTTGAGGACTTGATCTTGCTTATAAACCGCCTATTTAATGTTTCCATTTTCGCAACATGAGAATATCCCTTATTATAAACCTATAACGGTAAATCTTTTTGATCTTTGGGGTAAATTCTACGCTCGGAATAATTTGCAATCTTAAAATCGGGGGCGGCTTAGAATATATATAGTGGAATTTGGGGTTATTCTTTTGAAAGTTTTTCTTTAACCTGTACCGGGTTATTATTGCGCTGTAGGTTTTTATTTCCCTTAAGAAAACACGGAATATGTTTTTTCTTGCGGGAATTCTGGGATATACTCTCGATCAATATTGTGGGTAAAATTTGACTTTTTAACAATCTGTTGACGTGCTCGCCAAAAAACACTTCCGTGTATGACATTAAAGATACCCTACTTTCAATTAGAAATGAAACGGGGGTTTAACTTCCTACTAGTGCTGTTCTGTCCTACTGTGTGGAGGAGACAGGGTTTAACGCCAAGACACAAACCAGGTCCTTTCGTAGTTCAATTTTATTTCAATAATTCACTTGCGCGTAGGGTCTTAAGCCGTGGGTTGAAACCGGGGAAAACCCACGAGGTTTGACAGGCGACCCTAAGTCCAAGTCCTTGTCACGTACATCTGGGGAATCGAAACAATCCAGTTGCAACAAGGGTAAATAAACAACACAAATTATATACTTTATTTTATATTTATATTGAAGGTTATTGTATTTTTTGCATTTTGGACTTCCAGGGGTTGGTCAAGTTTCACTTGAATTCGGTCGTCGAGATAGGCAAGAATAACCCCGAATTCCCCTGTTATATCCAAAGCCGCCCCTGACTTTCAGACCGCAAGTTATTCAGGGCAATGACTATGCCCCTAAGATCAAAGAGATTTACCGTTATAGGTTCTTAATATAGTCATATAGAGCATAACACTAACAAGGGGGGTCGAAGGAAAGGACACATCTGTTTTTTATGATGGCTTAATGTGGAAACAAATGACAAAAGCTTTATGTATAAGAATTATTTATGTGTGTGTGTGTGTGGGGGGGGGGTATATAGCTGACTACTATACTACTACGCCCTACGCAAGTATTTAAAGGGTCAATCCCGATAATATTTTGGAGATTATATCTGCTTAATTTTATGTTAAAATCCCTCCGCAACTAACTCAATATGGAAATGGAGACCGATTTCCTAAGCTGTTTAAGTGGTGTCTAGATAAAACTAAAACCAGACTTTTGCTTTATAAAAATAATATGTAGGTGAAATTTACCTACCTACCTAGACGGGAATCGATTATCAGGCCCCGAGTTTACAAAGCATTCTCAGATTTAAGTTGAGAATTTGCTCAAATTGTTTGTCTTATTTTAACTCAAATATAACCCTTCATAAAACTTGTCAATCTAATTAAAATATAGATCTATATTTCGTTTCGTTTTTTATACTTTCGATGGCCTACACTCATGTAGATCTAACTAGTTATAGTGGAAGCTCACGTTCTATGACGTCAGGTATCAAGCACGGGACATTTGACCCGATAACGTCAGTCATTCGATTAACCAATTAGCGACCACCATGCTTTTCAAAATCCACTTTTGTTTTGTTATGATTTCTATCCGCTGGTGTTTATAGTATAGACGTCGTTGACTGGTAATATCTACCCACAGTTCCACGCATGAAAAGGTCAAACGGTCGATTCGACAGACCATTTGATTGGCTGACCCCATATTTCAGTCAGAACACCAGTTAAATAACAAGTCCTCCAGATCCAAGAGTAGTAAAGACAAGAAAAAACGAAATTTTGAACTATAAAAAACGGAACGAAATTGGATCTGTGTTTTAATCAGATTGTAAAACTTGTGTTTATTTTAATGTATCAAACACATCAATAAGAGACAATTTGCAAAGTTTTGTGTTTCTGGATCAAAGATATTTCTCATAAACAGTGATTGAAAGTTGAGTAAATTCTTAACTTAAGTCTGAGAATGCTTTGTGAACTAGGGGCCAGGTCATCCAACGAAAAAACTGACCGAAATCTAAAAAGGGTTACGTGTCCGGATAAGCATTTTGACGTTCACGTAGAAACGACAAAATATTTTAGACAAGTCTGTATTTTGGCGATAAAATGTTCCACTTACTAGGACTATTATTTTTGAGGCTGTGTTCAAATTCGAATAGTCCCTTTAAGTTAATCAAGCAAAACGTTGTCAAAGATTCACACAGTGACTAGAACTATACAATATATAATATATAGCCTACACAGGACCAAATAGCTATAATGCAAAAAAATGCTTGGCTGCAGTAAAGGCCCCGTAGCATAATGTAAACTATAACAGAAATACGCCTACTGTGTGCAAGCCTATAGCCCAGGGGCCTATTTCACGAAATTTTAACTAAGATAAGATCCCAATTTTAGTAATTTGATTGGATAATATTAGATTGATTTTAGTGCTTAGCCAATCAAAATTGAAGTATCTACTAAAATTGGATTTTATCTTAAGTTAAAATTTCGTGAAACAGGGCCCAGTTGGTCTTTATGTATCGCATAGTACAATTGGGCCTAGCGGGGTGTGAGAGTGGCGTAGTAGACTAGCTATAGTGTAGGCCTTGTACTACAATCACGGAAAATGTATCAAATGGGTCTTGGAGCGGTTGAATCGACAAAATAACTTGTCAAATTGCATAAAACTGAAGAACAAAGGCGGGGAAACTATTCCATTTTGAATATGACACCAGTTGTATGTAAATATAGATAAATAATTATGGTAAACTATGGGTAAACACAGCTGTATGCTCAGCTTATGACGTCAATATGATTATGACGTCAAACATTGAGCCAATCAGAGGACGAATAGAAGTGCAATGGCTATGTTGGTTGGGAAAAAAAAATTCGCAGGCCGGTTACCTCTGGCTTGCGGCTGTGGTTTCGAGCCCTGGTGTGAGCGTATGTGGCATGGAGATAGGGGCGCCTTCTCAGCCTCGTGGGTTTCCTCCGGGCACTCCGGTTTCCTCCCACTGCTAAAGACCCCTACGCGCAAGCGAATTATTATAATAAAATTAAAAACCATATGTTAGTCCCGAAATGACCTAGTTGTGTCGAGTGGACGTTAAACCCCATTTCTCTCTCTCTCTCTCTCTCCCCTTTGACTTTATTCATTATATTATCTACTTAATAAAAACAGGGTAATGTGAGGACCTTTTTATATTTTGCGTTTTCTCTAATCTGGTGACATTCAGCTCTCACAGTCTCATAATAACAACGTTTGTTCTCGAAGGAATTATCAGTGAGCTGAAAGTCCCTTGCACTCTGTACTACACCATTGCCAAGGGGAAACCTCGCTGGAATCTGGAAAATTTCGACGAACTTTCTAGGAATGCGCTAAAGAGCCAATGTTGAGCTATAAATGGGTTGATAACAGTTTAACCACAAAACGAAACTAATAACAGTATGCAAATGTACTTCCTCCAATCATTCATCGACATAAAATTATTTCAGTTTGACACTTTGTTTTGAATTGAATGACAGGTTTAAGGCCTTTAAACACACATTATGCAAGAGCTAAATCTGTCAATTGCAGGTCTTTCTTTAGACCTTAAATATTGTAGAAACTAATAATTAAAAATAAAATTTATTAACTTCACAAGATCATTATGAAATCTCGATGCCACCGTAAAAATGGATAATTGAGACTTTGTTTATTATCGTAACGACGGTAGTAATGGCAATCGATTCTAGATTGTAATTGAGTCACCGATATCTGGGCTCAGGGTTGAGTAATTTCAGCACATTTTCCCTTCCTCATCTATATTTAAACTATGATAGCGAGAACTTGTCCGCTCTTTATTTAATCTTGTCACTTTTATATTTTTATTTGTAATCATTATATAACGCACGGATATATGTCAAGAAATCCTATACAACTGTTTTAAATCATAATGTCAATGTTATTTGTAGGATGTAGAACTATTATTAACTTATAAATAACTTGTATAAGTCTGTCAGAGACTTTAATAATGGGTTCCTTGATACGAATAGTACAGCTTTCAGTACGATTCCTGGAAAACAGGTTCAAAATTTTATTGTATGGCAACGATGGTTTAACATCCACTCGACACAAACTAAGTCATTTTCTAATTAAAGAAATCAACAACCAGTGTTGCCACGCTGGCTCTCTGTTTCCACCCTACGGCTGTGTCGTTTTTAACCTACAAAAACCTACGCTTGGATTCTACCATTAACCTCTATGTACCATGTGAAATTAAGGTTAAACTGGAAACAGAACAAGCAGGCTCACACACAAGAAACGACTGATGGGGGCTGTGAAACTGAAATCAGCTAGGCTAGACTAGATTATATAAACTTTTCTAGGAAGCTTACGCTTTCAGTTTCGCGTGAAGCCTCGTTTTAGCATGTGTTCACTTTCATTTCCGATGCAAGGCCTCGGCCGAATCCATTTTTCGTCACATATTCCTCCCACAAGCTTAGCCTACTTTTCACAAATTATCTGGCAACACAACCTGTGCACCCAGATCGTAATGTCTCATTGGCCGTTGCTCTTTAAAATGATGCCAGATTATTTTACGATTTTGTTTGATTACATGAAAAATATACGTCAACTTTAGTTTTCTCACCATTATTTTATGTTGTGCCCAATGCTGTGAAAAAATCCCTACGATAACCTACGGTTTGATGGTTTTACCCGTAAATTTAACCTACAACCTACGAAATGGATTTTTACCCTACCGTAGGGTAAAAAACCTACGCGTGGCAACACTGTCAACAGCACTATTTACAATATACTCTTATACGCCCGCCAGACCCATGTGGGGTCCTTACTGCTGGGCTGCTACAGTAGTAGAGCATTCAAGATTGCCATAAGCGTGGTTAAAGCGCGGTGAAAACCCAAGATATCGTGTTGTGGTCTGCATGGTCGAGCATCATCAAAACAAACGCAAAGGTTCTGCCATCTGACCTTGAAAGCTGTGAGAACGCGACTTTTTTTCACGTTTGTAATTGTTTGGGACATTTTCCCGCGTTTTGTTCACGTTTGCCGGCAGAGAATAAACTCAAATAATTTTATAGTCTTTAATATTTTAAAATATTCATTTCTGTCACGTTGTCCCTTTACATAATTACGTATTCTCCCAGTGTTTCAGTCTCTTTATATATGACTCTGGTGTGAACATGTCTTAATAGAGTACCAATTCTCAATACAAATATGAAAGTGAACGAAAAATGTTAACTGCGTGAACCTATCCCAACAAACCACGTCAATAACCCTTGAGATACATATAACAGTATTTGTTTTCAGTTCAGTTTCAGATGAAGAATTAGATAAAATTCGCGGTTAGCTTTAATAGTTAATGTTATAGTTTAAAAGATGTTATAAAACATTTTATTATACCAGAGGGAGCGCTTCGTGAGAAAACAGATCAATTCTAGATGTTTTGTTAGGGCCATGTACAATCGCTTTCAAGCGCATGTGGCTTGTTTTACACACGGGGTTAAAAAGGGTTTAATCGTATGAGGATGGACAAAAAACATTTAGCGTAAACTGACAGGGCAGTTGAGACAGAGAGCAATGATTATTAGACAACCAGCGACGCTATTGGAATGGCTGCGACCTGTGTGCATTTGCCGACGATGGTTCCTGGGCCCAGTTCCTAGAAAATTCTTAAAGTAATCACAAAGTTATGGTTCACTTTTTCTTACGTAAGAATCTTAATAAAATACCGTCTCTAGAAAATTCTAAAGACCGTTCTTATGTAAGTATAAGTCAAGTATGAGTCTAAGCACATTGTGACTGGTAAAATGTGACTATGGTGCTCTCAAACGTCATAAAAATAGTTTTGGTATGCAAATTACGTCATAAATTAGTCGTCTGTTTCCCGGCAAAAGGTCGATTTAGATGCATTTGACATGTCCCCTATACACATATGAAATGTGGCATAGGCTAAATAAAAAAACCGCCAGCACCCTGAAAATCAGCGGGAGTGCCTGATCTTAAAGTAGCCCGTGTGTTTGTGTTGTTTACTAATGGTAAATAAATAAAATGGTTTTGGCACAAGCGAAATTTTCTATAGCATACTTCTCGAGAATATGTTACTAAAGGATTTTCTCTGCCTTTAAATTGTCGCTTACGTATCAAAAAAAAATGTAGGAAATGCATTGAAATAATTCACTGTCAGCCATCTTGTTGGAGGCAGAAACAGACTTAAGGTTGGTAAGCAAGCCCTATACCTTGCTTGAGACTTGTGCTTAGATAAGAACAAAGTTGCTCTTAAGTTTTTTGTAGGAACACATAATAACGTACTTGTGCTTACACTGAAGTCTACTTAAAATCTAAGCACAATGACGTTCTTAAGAATTTTCTGGGAACACAAAATGCAATAAGTTTACTTAAATGCAAAGTCTACTTGAAATCTAAGCACAAGAACGTGCTTAAGAATTTTCTAAGAATCGGGCCCTGGAGTTTGTTCCTATGTCCAAGTTTTCGTCAAATCGGCGGCCCGCCACACACTGACTGTTACAATAAAAAGTTGCTCCACATACAGAGCGATCGTATACAATTTCAGAGCGACTAACAACAGTTCTTTGTTGGTACATTCAGCCTCCTGTTGTTCCATGTGGGCTAGCGACATAGATTTTCGACTCTGTGTCCATATTTTCGTGGAACCGGGGTCGCTATTTTGAAAGATCACATGATAGTTTAATTTGCGCCGACTGTTCAAACATACAAATTTCAGAGCGACATGCAGTTGTTTATTGCTTCAGTTTATCTCTTAATGCCCCAAGGGCTAGCGGTTTTCCCTGATCCAAAGAACCATTTGATAAAGTCTTTGTCGTTTGTTGGAAGTTTCCGCCGATATCAGAATATTTATGCCAGAAAATCTCCTGATATGTTTGTCTGAGATATTTTGTACAGTTTATACTTTTCCAGTTAATCAAATTGTTAGGAAAGCTCAAATATATTGAATTGCAAGCTAGGTATGCTCAGCAAGGCGTTTTTTAAGAGACTGTGTTGCAACCCTATTACAGATCTGTATTGAGATTTTTGAGGGTCAACAAAGTTAAACGGGTCTGCTGAAAGGTGGGGGATGGGGGGCTAAAACAGTCATTGTAGGCAAACAAAAATTATGATGTCTGTAAATTGTTTGTAAGCTCACATACGTCAGGAAGTGATTTAGGCAGCATCCATTCAGTTATCTGAACAAACGTAGGGAAATTCCTAGTGCAGCATGTGCTTTAGGGTGTATCGAGGATTTATGTGAAATGCGATTGCACGGTTTCCTAACGTCCCTGATCATATTAATAAAGTTTTCCAAGGGGCCCTCGCCTGGAAAAAGGACTCGGGCCACTTCTCTACTTCTCCCAGTCTTAAAGTCCAAACGAGTGTCCTGTGTTTTTTGTTTGTTGTTAATTTCCCATACACTATAACATACATTACGCAAGAGCATAAATGGCAAATACATTATGTCAATCAACTTATCAAGACCATAGTCAACTCTCGATATTTAGTAGATCTTAATGCGTCTTTCTATTGATGATTTACCGTAAAAATGGATAATCCAGACTCCGTTTATTATCGTAACAACGGCGGTCATAACAATCGTGGATACACGGTTATTGTATCGCGAGAACTTTCAGCTATTTACCTAACCTTACCTGATTCCCTTTTAATGTTTTGGTGTTTTTAAACACGGTTAGGACAAAACCCATAATATTTCAAAGTGTTTTGAATGGAACGTAATTTATTATTTATAATAATTAAATAGTCGGAAGTTAGCCTAATGGTTGTTCAATAATTTTGTTTAACTGTTTCCAGGCAGTTCCGTGACTATTTTATTTTATCGTCAGATTATGGCACTTAATATACGTTTTTTCTCATAAAATTACCGTGCTTTCCTTTCTAAATAGTGGATTAATCCATTTTCTTGTCCATTATTTGATTTCAGATTGACGCAACATGACTACTGTCACCTTGTGGGTCTATAATATGGCGTGGATCAATAGGACGAGATACACCATTCACAGGCTGTGTCTGTCGTACTGGAAAATGCATGCAGGGAACAGGGGTTAACTATTGTACATCATAAGTGATTGACGTTAACAAGAAACAAAGTGGTAACAGGAATTAAAGAGTTCTGAAAGATAACTAGGATGTGTTTTATGAATTTAATTGTTTAATGGATCAAAGAAAAGCTACAAAGGAATTTAAATCTATTTCGAAATAAAAGATTGCCCGACAGAGCAGATATTATGGGAGTTGTGAAAAAATGGGGAATTGTCGAACAGAATGTGATTAAATTGGGAAATCTTCTCTTTGGTGAAAGATAAATTAAATACACTGCACTAATACAAAGGTATTAGCGAACTCGTTGACAAATTCTCCAGATTTGAGGAATGTAATTTTTACCATTTAGAACTAAAATAACAGCGGAAATTAGTTTTAAAAATGGAAAATGGCGTATTTGTCAGTATCTACACTGCACTCTATCTTTCAAGTGCGGTACGATCTGAAATTCAGTTGAGAGGTGCCGGGGCTAGTTTTCCCGATCCGGTCTACAAAAGTTGGATTCCGTCATATAGAGCATACAGACAAACACATGTCTCACTAAATATGAACTATGACCCTGTTGGAAGTGGTACGGGTAAAAAGCGAATTATTGCAGATGTGGATATAGAGTATGCTGGAAGTGATTCCCGACTGTCGGAATCTGATTCACAACAAGATCCGGATCTGGTTATGTTTCCTACAATGGCTGGGTAAGTAAACTGTAAATTTGATAATAATTAGTATGTTCCCCATACGCGCGTTAACCCACCCCGTCCTAGCCCCTTATGTAAAATCTACTGTCTACTGGTTTCAGATAGCGCCAATCCTTGGATATTTCGGGTATTACAGCGAAACGTGTTCATATGACACAAAAGAGTCACCTGTTCGTGTACTGTCACCAGTATTTTGTCGCATTGGTACTTGCCATTAGCTCATAATCATCGACACCATCATCATCGATTTGAATCCATTGTTTTAATGATCGATTATTGTTTATTAGCGTGTCAGCAACGATGATATTGACGATAATTGCAAAAAGTAATTAAGGAAATTGTCCAAGGTGTTTCGAAAGGGCCTACCCGCACCTATTCGCGAACGGGAACAATCATTCGACACTAACAGAGTCTTTAAAACGAGGGGGAATGTTGAGGAAACCAGCCGGGTTATTTTGGCGACTCCACTCCCTGTCATGTAGAACCAGGAGATGGAACTGACTTTTTTGCAAGCCTTATGATCTCCACCGCATGATGTACCCCCAGTGACGTATCATAAAGTCGGCGGGCCCCAGTGACAATATGACAACGTAGGGGAGAGATCTCTTCCCTCGGGGTTTAGCAGATCCGGTCGCCCCCCCCCCCCGAAATGTTTTGAAATTTCAATTGCCTTTGGGGTTCCCCTACCTAAAATTTCAAAACTCAACGAAAAAGGACCACTGTGTTTCACGACTTTTGGGAACGGATTTTTATTAATTTTGACTACCCGGAGCGTTTGCCTCTGTTGCCTTCGTCATGATCCGTCAATGTGTACCCCACTTATTTAAAGTCTAAGAATTCCCATATACTTCACAAAACCAAACGTAGCCGCTTCCACCAAGGGCTCTAACGAACAATCTGCGTTATAAAAGTGTACATTTTAAAATATATTTTGTGAACCCATACGGTTTGTATGGATTCAGCCATTTCTAACCCATGGTAGGGATAGAGACGACAAAGAGAGAAATTGGGTTTAACGTCCACTTGATACAAACTAGGTCAGCTCAGGGCCAACGGATGGTTCAGTTTTATTTCAATAATTCGCGTCGGGGACTTTAGCTATGGGGGGGGGGGGGACCGGGGGACCTGGAGAAACCAACGGAACTGATCAGGTAACCTTACGAACAGTCGCGGAACGAAACCACGCCATTCGCCTTCAGCCAATCCCCGGGGATAAAGAAAGAACGCCGGGTTATGTAAGCATGGTTCTTTGGGTTGGGCCTATAAAGATTTAGATAAGCAAAGCCGGATTTAGATGATGAGAGGCACTGGGCTTTTCCAGCCAATCCCCTGGGATAAAGAAAGAACGCCGGGTTCGGTAACCATAGTTCCTTGGGGTGGAACTAAAAAGGGTTAGGTAAGCAATGCCCAGATGAAGAGAGTCACTGGGCCCCTTCCACTCCCAACCTCTACGACTAAAGGAAGATAAACGTATGTTTTCAATACAATTGAAGACGGTCGAGGATGGCCGATGTTTAAGACTACAGCGCGAGTATAAGAAAGACTTATGGGAACTGGGCCCCTTCCACTCCCAACCTCTACGACTAAAGGAAGATAAACGTATGTTTTCAATACAATTGAAGAAGGTCGAGGATGGTGACAGATGTTTAAAGGACAATATTGGTGCCAGCCATTATTACATATGTGATAGAACTGGTAAAATACATTCCAAATATAATTTTAACACAGCGATCATTGCTACAGGAGACGTGTAACAAACTCTTCAATATACGGGAAGTGACGTCAAACATGACTAACACGAGTTGTCCTTCTAAATAACTTGAGTGAAATAACGAGCGATAACAGACACACAAGCGAATTTCATTTCACTGACAATTCCGTTGACGATGAAAAGTTGTTATATGAGAAGGTAAGAGGATATCTGACAATTCACAAAAGGAATTGGCTGTCAGTAGATAACAGATAACGAACAAATTAGACAAAGTCCGTGCATTACCATGTTTTTATTAAGAGCAGGGTGAATAAAAACAGTGTAATGCACGGGATTTTCCTATTTTTTTCGTTTTGTCTTATCTAGTGACAGCCAATTCTATTTTTGAATTGTCAGATATCCTCTCGTCGTTTTATAAAACAACTTTCCATCTTCAACGGATTTATCAGTGAAATGCAATTTGCCTGCGTGTCTGTTATCGCTCGTTAGTTGACTAGGTTATATAGAAGGACAACTGGTGATAGTCATGTTTGACGTCACTTCCCTTATATTGAAGAGTTTGTTACACGTCTCCTGTAGCAATGATCTCTGTGTTGAAATTATATTTGGAATGTATTTTACCAGTTCTATCCCATATGTAATAATGACTGGCACCAATATTGTCCTTTAAGACTACAGTACGAGTATGAAAGACTTATGAGTCAAAAATAAAATACATCTTGGCTGAAGGCCCGCTAGATCTTGTGGTTCGAGGCTTCAGTCTGTCAAGCAAATGGGTACACCAAGAACTGTAGAGAAGAACCTTGTTAAGTTGACAATGTGGAGAGAGACAGGTGGGAGTCCGAATTGTGTATTGGATAGAGAAGAAATCTCAATTCTTCAAGTTCAGTTGCCCCGTTACTTCGTTTATAGCAAACAGTAAAAGAAAAGGTTCCTGAAGCTCGGTTAATCATCGTGGGACTGACAATTCTATTTATCTTGCTAATTCTTAGTGTGGAACGAAAATTCGAGAACTCTTGGACATATTGACGGATCAATACATGCACTGATTAAACAAAGGCTACAAATAACTGAAACTTTGATGGCCTACACATATTGAAACCGGGCCCTTAATGAGTGTCATAGTCTACAACTTAAACGTGCTTAACAACCAAATATGTGTTTTGAAAAATATTTTTTTAATCTCAAACAATTCACAGACGGGTTTGTTGACAATCCGCGGGCTTGACATATACGTTATATTGATTGGAAGAATTCAAGATGTTTATTTGTCTGCTAGTTGCTGATCTTACATCCGACTAGTGTAGTCTCTAATAGACGCACGTCATTTATAAAGCATGCCGTAGGCAAGTAACAACACACTTGATAAAACAGTCTTACCTGTAGACTCGTGATATTGTCTCTTAAATAAACATGGTATGGTAATTAACATGTATGTACCAAAAGCGCGAAACGTCATCGTGGATCCATAACCATGTGAATTCCTCATATGTATGATCATTTATATCAAGTTATTTTTTTCTTATTTAAATGTATAAAAAATGAATGCTGAAAGTCTGACGAGAAGCAGGACAAGAGGGTTTTAGGACAGGGGCAATAACTCACTCAGTTTAGAGTTGATGTGCGACTAGCCAAGCGATCCCAGCCTATTTAGATAAATATTCCAAAGACTCCGACCTTCAGTGCGCTAAAAAGGGTTCCTTCTTAGTCCCCCACACACACCGTCTGCAGTAGCCTAGATGGTGCACAATATACAATAGTAGGACGTTAAACCCCATTTCATTTCTTTCCTAGACGAACAATTACACATATCGAAATTGTGAATGGACAGACAGGCGTTGGTTACTGCAATTGGGGCGCATCAAAACACGGCTGATTAAAGGACAATATTGGTGGTGGTAGTCATTATCACATATGTGATAGAACTTGTTAAACACATTCCAAATATAATTTTTACACATTGTTCCGATAGATGCATAATAAAGGTTTCATGAATCGGAAATGACGAACACAAAAGGAAATCACGAGTTATCCCTCTATATAACTGACTGAAGTGACGAATGCTAACAGATACACGGCTGAATTTGTGTTCACTTATAATTCCTTCGGAGACCAAAAGTTGTTATATGGGACTGCAAAAGGAAATCTGAAAATTCAATAATGTGATTGAGTGTCATTAGATAAGAGAACATGAGAAAAATAGAAATAGTCCGTTTATTCCCATGTTTTTATTCCTTCTATACCTTATAAAAACAATATTTTTCTTCGTCTTCTCTTATCTAGTGGCAGTCAATTCTTTTTATGAATTGTCAGATATCCTCTCACAGTCTCACGCAACAACTTTTTGTCTTCGAAGGAATTATTAGTGAGCAGAAAATCGTTTATGTATCTGCTATCACTCGTCACTTCAGTCAGTTATGAAACCTCCATTACTCCTCTATCGCAGCAATTTTCTCCGTGTTACAATTATATTTGGAAAGTGTAAACAGTTCTATCACATGTGCGATAATGACTGACACAAATATTGTATGTTAGTGCCGAAATAGTCTAGTTTGTGTTGAGATGACGTACCCCCCTCTCTCTCTCTCTCTCCCTCTCTCCCCTCTCACTCTCCCCGTCTATCCGGATGACAAGAACTAATTTTTTATCGAAGTTTGCCGCGCATTGTTTAGTTCTATTGCTTTCTCTCGTATGCAAAGTCTGAAATTTAAACCCACTAGCTAGAAAAAGTGGTACATAAAATCGACAATATCGTATCTATGCTATATTTCTTCATATATAGAAAATTAAAACTGACGTTTATTCACTTTATGGATATGGAAAACAAAAAAATAATAATAATTTGTTCGGATCATTGTACGTGAGAAAACAAACAAAATTATTGTTAGGGGCTTTGAAACTTGTTGGCAACGTTAAATTATAAATTATCATGCACTCATTCTGCTAACTTTGAACGATTGTTTATTATATCTTTTGTATGTAATATGTATCATCTATTAATTCATGCAGTTGATTGATTCAATGAATTCAAACCACAGAATGTTAATAAAGAAGACCAGCTGTACGTAGAAACAATATCACATTCATTCGATTGTATATTAGTTTCTAGGCTTTTAAATTGTCAATTGTATTAATGAGAATTCCCTTTCTAATGATTTCTTATTGATAAAAAATGATAAGAACGTAATGACAATAAATCAGTATGGCAGCCAAGTCAATTTAGAGTGCGGTTTAAGTAAATGAATAATGGTGGAATTATATGGTGACCGAGAGTTTAATTAGCAGCATTGTCCCCTCTCTGGTTTATCCTGTATAAGTCATGGGAACTACTCTAAAGATAACTTTAGTTATAGGGGATGTTCTATAAACTGCCTTGTGCATGACATCGGTCATTACAGCTAGATGGAACGATAGTTTGTACGGGCCATTTAACGCGTCGATGCACCAAAAGAATTTTATAGCGGATGTTCTATAAACTAAACTGCCTTGTACATGACATCAGTCATTACAACTTGATGGAACGATAGTTTGTACGGGTCATTTATTGCGTCTGTGCACCATAAGACTTGTCAATCTGTAAATGGGAGTACGGTTGCTTATCCACCCTCGACAGTTTTATGAATATTCAGATGTCCCTTTAAGATACATTAAGGGAGATTTAGATAAATAGTTAGCCATTTGTGCTATAATAGTTCTAAAATAGATAATTATGTAAAATGAATAATTTGAAAATTTCATTCAAATTACTCTATTTTTAGCTCAAATAAAAATATGGCTGAACTGTCCTTATCTATTTATGGCCTAGATGAGTTAATTAATGTCTAATTAATAATTTAGAAAACATTTCAAGCCTGAAGACAGAACTGCCATGGGCAGATTTAGCTCTCGCATAATGTATGTTTAAGGTTTATTATGTAAACCCCCGTGGGCACAAGAGAATATTATAATTTGTTGGGTTTTTTCTAAATTAGTTTCTTAATTATTTTTGTTTTAATTTCAGAGCTGTGGTGGTTGCGTACAATGTTCCTGGTTGTAGTCCACGGTTAAATCTGACAAGATATCAAATAGTTGGCATCTTTAATGGTACCGTTCGAAACTGGAACGATCCAAGTTTTATAGACCAAAACCCCAATTGCGTAATGCCTAATGCAACAATCAAGGTAATAGCAAGAGCTGATAAGTCAGGCACGACGGAAATATTCACAGAAGGCTTGGCTGCGTTTAGTGAAGCATGGAATAATACCTATGGTACTTTTGCAGACGGTATTGATATCGCAACTGATCAACCGAAAAAATGGAAGGCAGATGCTATTTATATGTATGGAAATAAAAATGGCGGCATGTCCGGTCTTATATCGTCTATTAAATATTCTGTTGGTTATTTATCCGTAGCAGAAGCGGATGCTCAGAACATTAAATACGCCGTGGTCGAGAATAAGCGGGGAAAATATGTATCTCCAACAAGCAGCGCCGTGCAAGGCGCCATGGATTATGCAGCAGAAGTGACGCACACGCTGATGACTAGCTTAGCGGACGGTGATAATGACGACGCTTATCCAATGGCCGGATACACTTATTTCATAGTACATTTGACCACTATGGATAACTGTGAATCCGCTCGGGAACTCGTGCGTTATATTGAATGGTTTAATACGGAAAAAACGGCACGAAAAGTATGTGAGGATAGTAAAATGGCACCCTTATCCCAAAAGATAATCGATCGCGTCACAGATCAGGTTTTAAAGAAAATGACGTGTCTTGGTCAAAATGTTTGGGCCTTGGTGGAAGCCAACAAACAGGATGAAATTGAAGTTGATGATACGTGGATTATCCCCGTAGCTGTATGTGTGCCTTTGTTTCTTATTGTCATTATTGGTCTTTTGGGATACATTCTACTTCAGAAATACAGGTTAAATAAAATGATTGATAATAATGAGTGGGACATTGCGATTGAAGATATCGTGTTTTATTTTGACGATAAAGCCGCCTCTAGTGGAAAATCCAAACTTCTTGGGATGAGATCCATAAAATCTTTAAAATCCATTGAAGACATCCCAGAAGGCTCTGAATTATTGCTTCAGATACTCCAATGGCCAGGAAAGCTACATGGGAACACGATTGGAATTCGGTTGCTGGAGGTGAAGGAGTTAAAATTGATTAATAGAGGGATGAAGAGAGACATGTTGTGGCTGCGTGACAAGGTGATGCATGTGAACGTGGTCAGGTTTTTTGGTTTAAGTGAGTTGGATGGCGAACGCTATGTAATTGGGGAATTTTGTGGTAAAGGTCCCATGACAGACATCCTCCAAGATGCTAAATATACCTTAAATAACGATTTTAAATTCTCATTGGCCTTTGATATAGCAGTTGGTATGGCGTTTCTTCATGGGTTAGGTATTGTTCATGGTCATCTTAGTTCTACTCATTGCTTTGTAGACTCTCGATGGACGGTTAAAATAGGGGACTGGGAATACATCAGACTATTACAACATGTTAAAAGCAATAAGAACCCGTTCATTTACATCCATAAGGACGCTAATGATATCGGCAAACAAGAAGCAGCGTTTCGTGACTTTTGGGTTGCGCCTGAAGTTCTCCGTTCTGACCTGGAGCTGCCTTGTGCGCCTAGTGGTGATGTATACAGTTTTGCAATCATTTTACAAGAAATATTCACGCGGGAGGATCCGTATGCGGAACACGCAGGTATGATAATGCCGGATCAGGTTATCAAAGCCATCCTCAATAATAATCTACGACCGCAACCTTCTGATGATACACCTATTAGAGTTAGACAAATCATGGAAATAGCGTGGTCCGAAACAGCCACCTCACGTCCAAGTTTTGAGCAAATGAACAAAATGATGCGGCAATGTCGGACGACAAGAAAATCTGTCTTGGACAGTATGATGGAAGCCATGGAGGATTACACGGCGCATTTAGAGTCGCGAATTGAAGAAAGGACTTCGGAATTATTTGTGGCTAAATCTAACATTCAGCATATGCTAAAAGATGCGATTCCGCCACATCTTGTGAATAAGTTGTCAAACGGTGAAACCATAGAAACGCGGATACATCCGATGTTAGGAGTGGTGCTAGTTGAGATTGTGAATATGAAAGACTTGGTTGAGACGTCATCCGCCCAGGATATAATTGTGTATCTTAACGATACCCATAGTGAACTGGAGAAGATCTTTAATCGTTATGACGCATATCGTACAAATTTACAAGGTGATACGTTCACCGTGACTGTTGGCTTAAACCACGAGATTAAAAACGATTTGAAGCGTGCCGAAGAGATCCCCCATCTTTGTTTAGACTTATTGAATACCCGAAACAAAGTTCCCCACCCTTCTAATCTAGATAGACCATTTGAACTCAAAATAGTTGCTCATGCTGGTAGTGTTGTAACGGGGGTTTTGGGCACAGCGGCTCCAAAATTTGTGGCTTTAGGAGAGACCGTGGAGATTGTTAAACATGTGATAAAGTTGTCTGAACCCCAAAAGTGCCTGATTACAAAGACTGTGTATTCTCTGTTTGAAAAAAGTTCAACTTTTGATGTAGAAGAAGCCAATAGTATGTCTTTCCAGGTAATGTTTATATATTGAAAAATCAGTTTGATATACGCCATTAAATTACTGCGGTCTGGGAGGGCGATGGGCCGCATGGGTGTGGGGGATGCTGTATTTTCTCTATTAAATAAAAACAAGAATGTCACGGTACAATTACTGAATTAAATTCAGGCAATTTTCACCTATATATGGCTCTCGTGTCGTTATAATGCCTGAACTAGAAATAGCTTCTGACATAAACAAGACCGCCCAAAGTATTTAAAAAATGGACCAACAAGGAGAGATAAATCATATCCAAAATTTATATGATTTCGTGGAATATTGACAAAATTATCCATACGTAGAATTTTTGACGAATAGAGATTATAGCTTACAGTAGCTGGCTTAACTATTTATGAAACCGACATACAAGAATAAATGTATGATAGATACGAGATATATATCTTATGTAATCCACATCAAAATTTCATTTCAATTGAAATACAAATAAGAAAGATCTGAATATTTGAGAAAGTCATCTTTTTTCGCCAATGACCTCGATATGTACGAAATAAACTTACCGACATGAAGCAACATAAGATAGATCTATAATGGTTTTGTTCGGATAAATATTACAAATTGAAATGTTATGCACCGACTGGTTAATGAAGAAGGGTGTACGTCATACAATGTGTTTTAATTGAAATTTTACCCAAACAGCGTCACTATGACGTTGTCTTATATCGAATTCCAACTGTCAATGCTGTATTAAACACTAATTGTAGTACATGTTTGGCGCATATAAGGGCTAACTTATTATGTAGTTATTACAGATGTTTGTACAAACATATTGTTGACAAACTGTTATTATTATTTTATCAGTCATGCGCTCTTGATATATGTTCTCCCACTGTCTCCGTTGAGTGCTGGTTGAGGCCTTTTGATCCTGGTGGCTTCTTACCATCCTGGAGAGCGCCCGTATAGATTTTGTTGTATCGATATCCATATCTAACAAAGTATCGTCTTAATCAACTGCATGATAATTTGTCAGGTGCAACATCCAATAATTTCTTGACAAATTTGGGACTCGCAGAGAAAACAATGGGGGAGAGGGGGTAATCCCCAGCTGTCACAGGCTGAAATATCTGGACAGATTAATTTTGTATTCAATTCAATTTTCCGAACGAATCAGTTTAAAAAAAGGCCGCTCGATCCGTTCAAAAGTACATGTACAGTTTTATTACACATAAGAGAAAGGTCGTACCAAAATTATGGTGAATCTATTTCTAGTTTACATAATAATTGTACAAAAATATCTTGGACTCTCGTCATGTCATTTCCCGAAAACTTTAGAAAAATAAAAATTGTATTATCTATTGGCCTTGGGTTATTTATAATCTTCTTGTCTGTAGGATACACGACAGGAAAGGGCCAGCCCGTGCTTTGCAATTAGATGCTAAAGTTTCAATCTTCTTTATATTATGTTTAAAACGGGATTGTGTGTGATGGAACTGTAAGAACCTTTTTAACGATTTTTTTATGATTGTTAAGTAATGCGCCTGGCTAATCGAAACAATGTAGACCACCTACATCCGGTCGCACATACGAAATGTTAATAAAACCGTTGATTAAAAGCATAAATTGTTCTATGTTACTAATAATTGATGCATTTACAAAGGTTTTGTTTCCTGCAATGATTGGCCTTGTCTTGAAAGTAGTGCAGCTTTTTATTTAGCGTTACGGATCATAGGAATTGAATCGAATAAATATTCGAATATCATTCGAATAATAACTTAGAATATTAGATGTGGCTACTGAGATTTAATTATATATGGTTATTAATGTCGTGTCCAGGGGGTCGTTCTTTTTAATATAAAAAGTGCACTTGGCGAGTGAGATATTTTGATTAGTAACGTGGGAACAGTTAAACAAAAATATCTCTCATTGCTCCCCTTACCAACAGAACCTGACTTTATTTTATTTATATAACACTCCCGAAATGCTGAATTGGGATAGCTCTTTCTCGTGTTAACTCATTCCTAATGTGTCAATTCATAAGCCCGGCGGAGTCCGGGTGGTGGGGCTGGAGTGGGGGGGGGGGGAGGGGTAGCCTCCCCAATAATTTGGCCGCAAGCACACTTTTCTCCGGGTTATTGCACGCATATTTAATAAAAAAACCCAAAAAGGCTGGATTTTAACATTTAAGTGAGACTTCTAGGAACGTAGACTTCCAGAAGAAGAACACCCTGTGCTCTATACTCATCTTATCTCTGGGTTAAGCAAGATGCTCACATTTTGCAAGATTATCTATCCTCCCATTTTGATCCTTAACATATTTAAGATTCAACAGAATGGGACAACAATGGTAGCCCTTTACCCTCGAGGGCCTATAAATCCGTATATATTTCACATTTTGCGTGAAAAGCAGGGACTAAAGCTCTAGAATGTAAGGTCTGATGCTACTAAAGTCGAACTCATCCAAGAACTTTTGATCTTTAACGTACAGTTTAAGTTTCATCGTGAAACGTCCACAAACTTCAATGATGCACACGAAAATTGAACTCTGTTTGATACTCGTTTTAAGTTTCCTCTAGATGGTCTACAATCTGGGTATTACATAAATATATGTCTTTATCACACTGTTTTCGTAAAGGGGTGGGGTGGGGTGGATATTTGACAGGGAGGTTTCGGTCCGATTTTTGAAAATAAGATACAAATTATAACCTGTAGGGGGTCCTTAGATAAAACGTGATATTTCCAGAAAGTTACCGCCCAATACACGCCAATATCGAAAGGATCCGAGATCTTTGGGATATAAATATAAATTTTAAGTTTCATCAAAATTGAATGAAAAAAAATGAACCACTGGGTATTACGGTCAGATCTAAATATAAAAGCCACTGGTAGATTTCGTCAAGGTCATGAGATGTAAATCAGTGCTAGAGTACGTGATTGTTGTCGAGGATTGTGGGTAAGGGTCAGATCTTGGATTACGATTGGCGCTGTCCTTGTTTACATCTCCTGGCCTTGACGAACTCTGTAGGTGACTTAATATTTAGAGGTATTACATGCTTTAGGTGGGCCACATTTTAAGTTTCACCACAATTTGATGAAAAGTGTGACATCTAGAGCGTCCGTAAGCTAATAACGTGATTTTTCGTACTATCCGAGGTCATAATTCGTGAAGTTAAGGCCAGATACGTGGCAATTTCGAAAGTAACAAAACCGAGATCTTTGGGAGATAGACCTATATTTAAAGTTTCGTCAATATCGGATAAAATTTGTTACTTGATATAATGGAAAGGTTTTTACAAAAAAGTAAAAGCTGACACTTTTGTGGGGTTCACAAACTAAAATGGGATTTTTCGAACAAACAGGGGCTATAATCCAGGAAGTGGCAGTCCTGTATGCGCCAATATCGAAAGGAACCGAGATCTTTCGGTAATAAACATTACATTGAAAGTGTCATCAAAATCGGATCAAAATTGTGACCTCTAGAGTGTCCACAAACATGGTTTTCTTATGTACTTATTTGTCAAGTTCAGCATCACAGGATTAAACCACCATAGCTTGTGTTTTATCGTAAGGGAGATAAAAAAAAGAATGAAAATTTAACTTCACTTCTAACTAATTGTATAAGGTAGAAATTGCTTAGAAAGCGTCTCCGACGATGTAGATTCCCCAAAGCTTCCGGGGCCTAGGCTGCCCCTCCACCCTTGACTAAGAACCTGCGGTAGTCCCCCAATCGAAAACTGCTTCCATCGGCCCTGAATTTATTGTATATTAAAAACGTAACTTAGCTAACTACAGGAATTCAATTATATCTGTGTACGTTTTTAAAACATTGTTGATTTCATTTTCATTGCAGGATCAGATGTTGGAAACTTTCTGGTTAACTGGGAGACACTGTACATTTGTTGATATTCAGTCGGATACCTCTACGGATTCTGGAATCGATGCCGACAAAAACCGACCTAATTCTAGAGATTCAGACAAATCCCAGGAGGACGCGATCGTTGTTGTTGAATCCGCAAAACAATCGGCAGAACTAAAGAAAAACAGTAAATGGTTAAATAAACCGGCACAATCTGAAAATTCCAAGCGAAAATTTCCCGAAAAATCCAACTCTCTGCGTCCATCAAAGCATAATAGAATTTCTCCATTAATTGAGGAAACATCAGAAGTCTGAGAAATTCTTCTCCTTGCTTCATTGTTACAATTATTATTGACAGGCATGGCAATATGAAGGCCTGGTGTATTAAGGAATATTGCGCATTTTAACCCATGGTCTAATTGCCTTTTGTGGACAGTTTGTCACCGAATGATCAGTTAAAGACCAGAATTAGCTGTCATGACCGCATCTGTTCGAACCTCGCTGCGAACCGCGGGGATGTTTAGATGTTTATTTTTATACTCCGTCTCCGTGACTTCAAAACTAAGGTGTGTTTGATTGCTATGAATATAAGTCATCATTATTTAGAGATTCAGAAACCCTACCGTCTGTTCCTTAATTGGTTAAAATCTGAAGCCAGATATAATAGGTCAATATCAAGCTGCTAATGCGCATATTGATCTGAACTCAACGGATTCATGGCGGTCGTTCACGTGAAATCAAAACCAATGTTTTAGTCTTGTGAACTTAAATTTGGATTCTTCACAATCAAACACTCCATTAACAAACGCCCCATGCAAGCTATCACCTCTTGGTGTCATTTTGACGAGACCTGTGGTTTGGTGTTTAATGTTTAGTGGCATTAAGGTATCCGTGGCAATTAAAACGCGAAACTTTTACACTTTCTTGTGTGGCAAATAAATTGTATTTATGTGGTTTCATTAAAGATGCATTATGTAAGATTTAGATAAAGAGCTGATCGTTCTTGCTACAATAGTTCAAAAAAAGATAATGCAAAATGCATATATTGAAAATTGCATTCAAATCTGAGCAAAGTTATCACTGTTTGACGTTTTGGCATAGACTGATGGGAAGCTCTACCGTCTGATGGCCTGGAGAGTTGATTGTAGGCTTGGCATGCGAATAGATGTTTAAATAATAATTTATATAATATTTGAAGTCAAAATATAGACCAGCAATATACCGATTTAGCTCTTACATAATACATCTTTAATTCTGCCAATCACTGCTATAATTTTTTGACTTTTCTAACCAATTTCTGGGAATACCCTGTATTAATTAACAGTGCAATGTAAAGTAATGTTTACTGTTAAATGTAGACACCTCCAATTAAAAATGCATTAACCAATCGTAAAACTTACATTCAGGAATTGTTATATTACGTATCAGCCATTCTCGTTGGTTCGAGATTATAGGGAGGTATAATAGTCAATATCAGTGAAACATATTGTGCCTTTAAAGGGTCTCCTCGTTTACCTGTGGTGTCGATAGAACCTGTAACTTGTTGCCTTTAAATCTCCTTCATGCAAATAGTAATTAATCATACAGCCAGTTCAGTGCAAGGCATGGCAAGAATACACCGTAACAGACTAGTTCCTCACATCAACTAGAACGGCTGTTATATAACAACTCTTCAAGATCCTAGTATTGCGTAGGCAAATAAAACGAAATTTTGAACTATAAAAAAAACTAATCGAAATTGGATCTGTGTTTTAATCAGATTGTGTCGGAAATAAAGGTGTTGATTTGACTGAATGTTATGCGTAGATTTTTTTCTTCATGAATAAGCGAATGTTGGGATATATAAATGATTTTGTGCTGAGCAGTGCAACAGGTGGGTCGAATACAAAACTAAAATTAGTAAACAGACAGCCTCACGACAATTCACATAGAGGGTCATTTCGGGACTAGCACATGGTTTAACCTTGTATCAATAATTTGAATGTGTCCAATTTAACAGCGATTTAAATTCAGAGTGTCCATAGTTAGGCAATTAAATAGAAATCTTAAGACTCGAACCCTCTGTTGTTTGGAGTTCAGTAAGCCACGAGTTATTATATTTATTATTATGTAACATACTAAGAACCTAACTACACATTTTTTGGGCACCAAACACGACGCCCCCCCCCCCAGTCATAAATTTCCCCGTACGCCTATGCATATGTGATAATATAAGTTTAATCCTCCTGTATACTCACAAAGGATGGCTCGATTATTTGCCATTCCAGTGAAATAATTGTTGGTTTAAATTCAAAGTTTCCCATTTGCGACACAATCTCGACTTCCGACTGGCGCAGATAGAAGACCATGTATACATGTACATTGTATACATCCGGTCTTTGTTAGTGTTTAAATGCTGAACTAATTAATAAATGAAATGTACATTCCTGTTTATTGTTTTTTGTCATGTTGAAATGAACTTTAAAACCTCGTCGATTAAGTTTATAGTTTCTTTCTTTGGTAATTGCGTGACCAATTACAACTAGAGTGTGGTCAATACCAGAAGAAAAAACTAATGGATAAAAGAGAATCGCTGTAAACGAGATATATTATTATAGATTAGCTGGGCGAAGCTCAAGTTCCGGGTAAAACCCGTGGGGCGTGGGGCTTTTGAGCACAGGTGCCAATCTTTTTGCCACGATTTATGATGGAAGAATAGTAAGTACACAGGGCGACAACACGAGAAATTTACTATAAAACAAATTGATTATTACAAAGTTATTTTAAAATGAATAAGTCTAGCCGTTTGGTTTCCATCGCGAAATAACAAACAAACATAGATAGAGAAATATAAAGAACTAGACAGTTTGTTTTATATAAAAAGATTAATGAAAAGGTCTAAATGAATTGAGAACTAAATGAAAAATCTACATTGTGTACCTATTCACCGTACGTGACAGGATACACGTTTAATCTTTCTATCTATATTGCTTATTAAAATTTCCGTTGGTTACCACCCCTTAATATGGTAATGATTACCAAAGTAATCGTTATTCGTTAATTAAGAATGGAACCAGGCATCATTAAAACCTATCTATATCCTTTACAAAATTGGTATAATTACCACCGTATGTTAAGTGAGTTATCACCCTTACTTATAGCTAATGATTTGACGTAATTTGTTTTAGCCTAATAGCGCCATTCCGCTTATTTGTCAGTTGCGCTCGCATTCGGAATACAATCAATGGTTCGACATTCACTAGACATTTCTCGATATATTCCAGTATAGTTTCCAGCTTGTTTGGATTAATCTCCTACATCGTGGGCGATTTAGGGCTAAATAATTCTCTCAGTATTGGGATTACATCTGTACAAATCATTTAACAATCTTCGAGGGGCCGAACCGTCTTTTAATTATTTTTCTACTACTTTAGGGCACTGGTATTCTATTGATGAAAACAAGAGATTATTTGTACTTAATAAATGGGGTTACTACCCCATGTCATAAGAGTTGAACATCAAAGGGAAACGGCGGTTACTAACCGATGTTACAAGAGTTAAAAACAGAAAGGAAATGGCGTTTTATTATACAAATAGAGAGACGGGATAGTGATACTTGGGTTTGTTTGATATAATCACATTATATGGATAATGGTCTGTTTCTAAAACAAATACTATAGTAAAACTATTTACTTTGTAGGAACAAATAGTAACATGATATTGGAGAAGAAAACTACCGGTAAAAAAGTACAGTGTACAACAAAACGATATCATACAAAAATATGCTAAAAGCACCCATGTTTTCTTTGTATTTATATTTTGTTTTATAAAGCAATAATATATTTGAAAAGCCGGGATTGTTTGTTGTTTGTAATATACCGTGAAGTGGTACTTACAACAATTTCTAAACATTAAAAAGGCTATCAACATCTCTTGCCTACAGATAGAAAATATCCCAGAGCACAATGACATTTTTATACCAAGGTTATTTTGACTTCCCGAGCAAGAAACTAAATTGATTTTACTCTACTGGCGGACAGAAAATTTGAAGTATTGTGGAGGGAAGAAGCGTGTGCTGTGGCGGGGGCTGTGGCGGGGGTTGTGGGGTGGGGGGGGGGGGGTAGAAGTAACCGAAGACCAGGGATGGACTGAAAAGGAGAGCGTGAGTATCATAGGCACGGGGACCACTCAAGAAGGTCCTGTTCTCATAAGTTTGGCGCCCTTTTGAGGCTTGAACTGACGTCGTTATTGAGTAAATGGTAACATTGACACACGCTTAATTTGTGCGTTAGGACCAGAATATAATCTGGAAAACAACTTTCACAGTCAGTTTTTCAAATAAAAAGTTCTCGCGCCAAAGGGAAGGAAACTCCCTTGGACTTGCTTGGACACCACTGACCGAGGATCCCTCGTGCAGCCGTGTGATGAATTTTAGATCCGACGCAAACTGAACCGCAAGAATTTCAAATAATTGTAAAGAAATCATTAGTATACCAAGTGGAACAAGATGTGCTCAAAACAATAAGCATACTCCATTGCGTTCAGTATTTACAAAGATATGGCGAATTGAAAATTGTCATCATCAGGCATTTTCTGCAGACTCTGTAAACCGGAAATGGTCTAAGCAAACCAACGCCACCAACAACAGTCTTCACGAAACTTTGATGGGCCTTTTTTATTCCGATTTGAGCCAATATTGTTGATATTTTTGTTTCAAATTTTAATAAACAATTTGAGTACGTCCTAGCGTGGATTAGGTTGTGAAAAATAGATACTTTCCGAAAAATGATGATCAGCGGCTTTACCACTGCGGGTGTGAGAGAGAGGGGGCGAATGGTTAGCACATGCGCGCTGTATTATAAGGTCTGTCATTGAGTCAACGGGCACGGTCTTGATTCCGCGGTTGTACGTGACAAGGAGTACGGTTGCCTGTCCAACCTTGTGGGTTTTTTGGGCCTCCCGGGTTCCCCCCACTGTTAAAGACCCTTACGCGCAAGCAAATTATTGATATAAAATTCAACCAGGTGTTAGTCCCGAAATGACATAGTTTGTGTCGAGTGGACGTTAAATTCTCTCTCTCTCTCTCTCTCTCTCTCTCTCTCTCTCTCTCTCTCTCTCTCTCTCACACACACACACTCTTTCTCCCACCACTGGTTGCAGGATGCTTATTTATAAAATGGTATTGATGCAATAATAAGCATTTTTATTCTTATAATGTAACCAACCAAAACATGATGTCCTCATTTATTATTCTTAAATGTAATCAACTCGAAAATGGTAGGCGTTTTTATTCTTATATGTAATCAACCAGAAAATGGTGCATGGTACCTTGTTTTATTGTTTATTTTAAACAAAAACACAAATATATATAAAAATAGCTATTATAATTTTAATGATCAACAGAAACTCCCTGACAATAGAAATGATCACAATAGTAACTGAAATATTTACAAAACAAATTGACAAGACGTAAACATGAATTATCAGGGGAGGTATTTGTTTCCGGGTTACCACTAAAGATAGATATTAAGCTATGATAATATCTAAAAGAATGCAATAGACGATTGCTTTATTCAGTCAATTGAATGTCTATTTTGGCGTAAACATATTTATCATACTATAACACTTTTATTACATACTTATATCCTCTGGGGAGCAATGGTTAAAGTTGGCACACTTACTTTCGCCATAACTGGTTTTGTTTGAATAGTTTGATGTCACATCCAAGAAATGGCGTGGAAAAGTTAAGCGCCAACTAGGCAAAGGTTTGATACATAATAGATATAGCCTATATTTATGTTTAACCGATTCTGACTCAATCTGATTAAAACACAGATCCAATTTCGTTTCGTTTTTTATAGTTCAAAATTTCGTTTTTACTTGTCTTCACTACTCTTGGATCTGGAAGACTTGTTATTTAAGTCGTGTTCTGCCTGAAATGGGGGGTCAACCAATCAAATGGTCTGTCGAATCGACCGTTTGACCTTTTCATGCGTGGAACTGTGGGTAGATATTACCAGCCAATGACGTCTATACTAACTCCAGCGGATTGAAATCAAAACAAAACAAAAGTAGATTTTAAAAAGCATGGCGGTCGCTAATTGGTTAATCGAATGACTGACGTTATCAGGTCAAATGTCCCGTGCTTGATACCTGACGTCATAGAACGTGAGCTTCCACTATAACGTGTTAGATCTACATGAGTGTAGGCCATCGAAAGTATAAAAAACGAAACGAAATATAGATCTATATTTTAATTAGATTGATTCTGACATATTTATCAACTGACGGGCGCAACATTAGCCTTTAAAGAACCTTATTAATGCGCGATATCTACTGCCTGATGTTGTATTGTAGACTAGGTCATTGGCACTAATTTACTGGAAAATAAGAAAATGCTACTGTTTTGAACCGACTGGACTTATGAAGACGGGCGGATGCGATACAGTGTGTTTTAAGGGAAAAATTGCCTGACAACGGCACTAGGACCTACAATTCCATCTAGCACTACTGGCAAGGAAACCACATTGTAAAATCTCATAGGATGTAAGCAGTGAGAACCGTGATCGAATCCCGGACCTACTGGTTAGTGAGCCAGCTCCTAGCTTACTGAGTCACAACGACACCTACGAGCTATAGGTTTAGTAATTTGTTTTTCTTTTTGTTAAAGAATCACAAAGAAAACACGATTCATAAAAAGAAATGTGTCTATACTGCGTAATTTACTTTTAATCCAAAACACAAAAAACAACACACATCCGACAAATTAATTTAATATAACTATTTAATATAAAAGACATCGTAACCAAAGACCTGAAGAGCTCTTTTCATTGATTAATTTTCCGATCCTGTTTCCGTGGATGTCATTCTAGTTTTATTCTTTTACAATCCTATCCTCAACATAAAGAAGTTCTCTTTCTATTGTTGTGTCTGGATCATAGAAAACATCTATAATAAATAGGAAAGCAATATCTGGAAACGTTAATTTGACCGAAGATAGAAGATCAAAAGAAGAGTTGGTAGTTCTTATTATTATAGTAAAAAGCTAGACAATGTAAAAGGAATATAGCCTACTGAAAATTTCAGTCAAATTATCTGAAACCGAAATATAAGTGATTGATTTTTCGACCTAGCCTTGATCATCAATACTAAAAATCGGTATAACAAAAAACATAGTCTCGATTATCCACTTTTTGATTTACTCATCGATGGGCCTTGTGCATCAGATCGGATTCAAACCCAGTGATAATCCGACACATAAGATGGCATCGAGAGATGAATAAGGTCTTTTCATATTAAAATATGTCTAAATATTAGTTTATATAACATTTCATGCCAAAAGAAAGACCTGCAATAGGCAGATTTAGCTCTGCATAATATTTTGTTAACGGTCTAATCCCTTAAAATCTTCTACCTAAGAGCCGAGCAACATAAATCCGTCAGTCTTAATCTGGAAATGGAGACCAGTATCCCAAGCCGTAGTTTGTGGTGTCTGGGTAAAACTAGATAATTCTTTATAGAAATAACGTGTAGGTGGAATTTATCTTTCGTCATCACGTATAGCACACGGGTCACCCACTTTATAGACCCCTCAAGGAACGGGATCAATTATAAGGTCACCCAACGAAAAATTTGACGACGCAATATTTTGAGCTGAAATTTGGGACAATGTTAATATATCACTCCTCTATATTTTGGCGCCGAAATTTCATATGTACTCGGATTTTTTTTCTTAAGACTCAAATCGGGATAGTCCCTTTAAATAAAGCACGAACGCATTTCTAAAAGATGCGAATACAGATTAATCAGACTCGCTTTTTGTCTGGCTTTAGATTAAAGTCCATCAGCTCATCCTTTGAGCAATTTCGTATTTCAATTCAACATATTTTGCCGTTCCCCACAGAAACAATTTTTGCGTAATCCTTATAAGACATATAGAAAGCGTGTTTATTATTAACAATTTGTGTGTTTATACTTTTAAAATAATATGCCATAAAAGTAGTAATTTGAATAATATATAGTGTTACATAATGACAGGTTAGAGACGCTTCGTGTCATCTTTACATGTGAAATCAACCTGTCTGCTATCGACACCCCTGGTGTTCTTGGTAGCATTCCTTATGTCATTATGTAACCTTAACTTGTTTTATTTAACTGTCTTTGATAAGCGAACTCTAGTGAATGGTAAACCCGATATGATACATTAGCCAGGTGTCTGATAATAAGATCCTTTGCCTTGAAGGGTTTATAAACCCAGAAGGGAAACGACATCGGCAGTTAGGTCGACCAGGAGTCGAGGCTAGGCGGGCGCCCAGAAGCTACCTCATGGGTACCAGGCAGGACTCGAGGAGATGAGACGAGGCGAGAGCGTCTAGAGTTAGCACACTACCCAACGCCGGATTAACCATGGTGGGGGCCCTGGGGCCTGGAACATGTGGGGGCCCCCTGATCACTGACCGCGAGCGCCGAAGGCGCGAAGCCCCGCATAGGGGGGTCTGGGGGTTTTCTTCCCCCCCCCCCCCCCAAAGAAATTTTCAGAAAGTGGATGCCAGAAACGTGATTTCCTGGCATTTCAGGCACTTGTGTTGGAGCCATTAAGAAGTACTTCCCCCAGATTCTGCCACCAAATTAGCGCATTCTGGCGTTATTTCAGTGGACCAATCCATGCAAGTGCTATGAAATGATGACATTTCTAGAGGAGGGGACTGTAAGTGGGCAGAGCGACATCAAACCTAATTTTGAAGTCGCCCAGTGATAAATAACGGGGTTACTTGATTCGGAATCGTATTATACCCCCACGATGATTTGATGAATGGAGGCCGTAACGTTACGACCAAGCCGGACTCGATGTTTGACAAACAAAATGGTAATACGAGATTTAATCACGAAATATGAATATTTCGTGTGATCATGGTGTGCATCTCATCAAATTCAGCTTATACCCACAACAAATATCAACAACAACAACAACTACAGCTTATATACAATCGTACGTCAATCTGAGGCAAAATTCGCGCTACTCGAAATGATGGGAACGTGTAATTTGTTCGAGTTATACGATAATTCGAGTTAGACGATGGTCGGTGCGATAGAAGATCTCACGACAATAAAAAAAACATGTGTTACACCCATCACCGGATTACACCGAATTCTCGGATGTCGATCGCAACACACAATGGATTGAGGGGGCCCCAGGGACTTCCGATGGAGGGCCCTCGAAGCATCGCAGGGGCCCCGTCACTAGGTCACCGGCCGTTGGAGTCCTCAGTCCGACCATGCTCAAGGCGTTCAACTGAGATTTTTGTGGGGGGCCCCCTAATGTGGTGGGCCCTGGGGCCTGTGCCCCATGGTGCCCCATGGTTAATCCGGCGTTGACACTACCCCCATACAAGTTAGTTCCGGGGTCGTTTACATTACGATGTTTGTACCTAATATGTAAGAAGCAGAATTAAAGTATTATTTGAAGTTACACCAGTGTTATCATCAGGACTCCAAGGCCTAATACTGTCACAATAGGGGTGGGGTGTCATGTATAACACATTACGGTTTTAACATATTGATGTAGAAAGCTGGGTAATATTCTCTCATTTGCAAAAAAAAATATCACTCAATTTTTAAATTTTAGAGACAGTTTTGAAATGGAGATTGATAAAACAGTGATGGGGATTGTCTTGGGTCGAAGATCGTCATGAATGACAGTGTTGAGATGGCCATGATCAATAACACCGCGTTGTGGTGGTCATGAATGACGCTGTTGAGATATTGTAGTCGTGAATGACAGGGCGTTGAGATGATTATGAATGAAGGGTGTTGGCAAGCTTGAATGACATAACGTTGAGATGCTCATGAATGACAGAGCCTTGAGGTGGTCATGATTTATGAATGACAGCGTTGAGCTGGTTATGAATGGCCGATCGTTGAGAAGCTCGTGAATGAGATCGGTCTTCATATGAAGTATTAGAGTGTGTCAATGTGCCTCTTCAAAATAAATAAGTGTCAGCGAAAAAACCAGTTTATATAAATGCATGGTATAATTTTATGATAATAAATTTGCAGAGCTGTTTTGTTTTGCGATCATCCTATTTTAAGATCAAGTACAGTCAAATATTGTTTTGGTTCATAAACCTAGTTATATAACAGAGGAACTGTCACTACTGATTGTTAACCTCCTTTGTCCACAATATATATGTATAGATATTCAATTTAATACACAAATTTAAATCCTTCCATACAAACCTTTATGGAATAGTTGGGGATGAGGAAATGGAAATAGTTTCTCGTAATCACGAAACTAGACAACAATAAACTTCTAAAATTATTTCACCCAATACCAACAAATTACAAAAGCGAAAAAAATTGATCACCAAGTAAAGGTAAATTTACCGATTGTTTTGTGTAGGTCTTGGTAGAACTTTTGTCATGTTTCCGACCCACATTACACACCGCCTGCGCAACCTTGGGGTTTGGATGATTACTATGATTATGAATAATTCCAATAATCAACTGTATATACAAATCTTAAGTGCTCTATGTTTGTGAGGTCGAGTTACAAACGTGCTTTCCTTTGTCATCCTTTTCCATAAAAAGTGATTTATATTTGTTCTCAAAACATTGAATTTCTGAACTGGTTTTAGATGGTGCAATAATTCAAAACATTCTTTCTGTCATCTAGATTTACATAATCAATAATAATTGTTCTTTGGCATGAAAAAAATATTAATAGATTGCACGTAATGAATATGGAGTAGATAACATGCTCCTATTTGCTGTGGCGTGGATCTGGTGAAGAGAAGAAGGAGGCGTAAGTATATGTTAGTTTGTTGGTTTGGGGGAATTTGCAGTGATACGAGAATGGCGGATGTGTCCATCCGATGTGTCCATTCTAGATTGGCCCCGAATCCTCATCATCCAGCCATAATCAATCTTGTAATCATTGTATTACGTCTGATGACCTATAAACTTTTTGAACAGTATCTACCTTATCGAAGGTAGTCATTTATCCGCTGTTGCTGTGTGGCCATCTTGTATCATATGTAATTATCTTGTATCACTATCGAACTTATCAAACCATGTATCTATCATCCATTTTATAAAACCATGTAACTATCATTTGTCTTGTCAAATCATGTATCTATCGAGCGTAATTATCGTGTATCTTTATGGATCTTATCAAATCATGTATCTATCATTCATCTTATCAAACCTTTTATCTATCATCTATCTTATCAAACCATTTATCTATTATCTATCTTATCAAAATATGTATCTATCATCCATTTTATCAAATGTAATCACATTGTGTCATCATCTATCTACGTATTTAGAATCCATAATATTAATTCATTAACCATCCTCTATTTATCACCGTGTAATCTAACTGTAACCATGTTGTATCTCTCATCATCATGTGATCATCCCTTATCATCATACATATTTAACTGTAATCATCTAAACATCACGGGGGTTGGGTGGCCGAATGGTTAGCGTGCGCGCGCTGAATCATACGGCCTACCATTGAGTTAACTGGCGTGGTTTCGAACCCCAGGTTGTACGTGGCAAGGAGTAGGGTCGCCTGTCCAACCTCGTGGGTTTTCTCCGGGTACTCCGGTTTCCTCCCACTTATTGAAATAAAATTAAACCATATGTTAGACCTAGTTTGTGTCGAGAGGACGTTAAACCCCATTTCTTTCTCTCTTTCTCTCTCTCTCAACATCACCAGTTATACAGAACGGTAACACGAATGTTTTTGAAAATTGAAACGGGACGTATGCGGGTTATAATCATTTTCCATCAAGATGTGCCCGAACTGATGCTTCTGTTTGCAAATGTATATTTCGTAGACCATACGGGCCATTAAACCAGAATGCAATGAATACATCCATATGATTAATACACAAGTTATGTAAACGAGTCGCACAGATGCATAATAATAATTACATCGAATATTGATAATTTTTTTCATACAGTTGGTTTATGTGAAATAAGGATAATTATTATTATACATTTTAATGGGTCTAAGCACCTACATTTCCGCACCAATTATTGGGCTAATGAAAAGAGACAAACCCCAATCCATCCACACTGACAAATGGGAGAAACTAGGCTCAAAACTGCAATTTTCCTTAATAAATATAGTTATCTCAGTATTTGTTTTATTAAAGTAAATATAGTCTGTGTTGCAATAAACCATATTAATTTCATGTAAGAATATAAAGTTTAATTTGCATTGCATGTCTAGACCTGGTTATTTTCATATTAATATTTCGTTAACTACATGTAAAGAAATCGATGGTTATTTAACAGAAGCTCAAGTTAAAAAGAAAATGCATGTTTATCATTGATGTTGTATATAACAACAGCATGTTCATGATTTCATAAAAGGGAAATCTCTTAACACACATCCATTATAACGAGATCTTATGACGTCATTGATTTTTAATAGGTTTGTTCAGGGCCTGTATTGATTGATAAAAGGTAATCGAATCTACAGAAGATATATTTCTTGTCACTTAAACGTGCTTAGTCATGTAACGTAAAGATTTCCATTCTTTCAGTTTCAGTCTGTCTCTTTTTTAAAGTTAAGTAATACAGTGTCTAGCTCAGTGCTTCTCAACCGGGGTTCATGTGCACCCCCAGGGGTGAATTCGAAATGCTCGGGAGTGAAATTTGGAAAAAGGGGGAATTGGGGGTGAATTTTGTGAATATGGGGGAATTTGCAGACTCCTCACCGGGACCCCTCAGTCAGAATGTTACCGACCACAAACCGGCATAGCCATTGGTCGGAAACTAAATGACTGACTAGCACTAGCACAATTGATTTCGGCACTTATCCTATCCCACTGTACTGTTGATTGTCCGGGAACTGGGTAACCTAGTTCCATCTCAATGTCGGAACATTACTGAACGCGGCGATCCATGACATCTGTTCATTAAATATGTGTTTGAAATGATACCTAATTAGCATGTTTCAGTTTTTAGTTTTTAGTAATTTGATGTTTTATAGTGCCAGGGGTGAATAGCGGAGACAATATTTCTCAAGTGGGGAATTGTATCATAAAGGTTGAGAAGGAGCTAAATCGCTATTCTTTGGCACCTAGAAATAGACACAAATGGGTTCCAACACATATAATAATGTAAACAGATTTACATTCTATCGTTTCTAATTTTGCTGCAATTTCTAATCAGTTATGTTCTGCGAAAACCGCGAACAGTGCAAGTTGAATATTTGGCGGCTGGTTACACCAGTCAACATCGGTAGTACTCTCGTGTATGAGGTCGGTTAGCTCTAATTGATAAGGCCAACTTTAAGTTTGGTCAGTGGTCACGATATGTAAACAGCGCTAGCACTAATCCAGAACCTAACCCTCAGCTGGGCCTATGTCACAAAATTGGACCTTTGGTTCTTTTGGGGGCGGATTGACGGTCATGTACTTATATAGTTCCCATTAACAAAAACACAATATGATTTAAATATCTTTATATAACTACAATATAATACAATAATATATATATTTTTGTAATTATTCTCTAATTTCACGGATTCAAACAACAAGACGAATCACAGTTCTACATTGATGAAATGACGAAACACGCGCACACAGCCGTCATTAAATTAAATATCTGACTCCACAGCACATTTAAGATGATTAAGATGATCAGGTTGATGAGTTATTCATGTAGATCTTTTCATTATTTTCAACACCATGAAATAACTGGAACAGTAACGATCCCAGCAACAATATCGATAACACTAACCGTAGCACATTAACATGATCAGAAACAGAATCAGGATATAATCATGTCACAATCAAAATCAGAATCAGAATCCGAATCCGGTCACCTATAAAACATAACACAATGTTTAACAAATAATCAAAATAATTCTACATTTCTACGATTATCAACATTACAAAAATCAAACAATACTTACAAGCATTTGTACTAATTATTACTCATAAATCACACAGATTACCATTATAACGACACACAGTCTAAACCAACGACACACAGTCTAACACCCATTTAGTTGAAATATAATTTATAGGAATGACTCATGAATGAATGATGATTAATGGACACGTGTGATTCTCCCAAAATCCAGCATTAGAGTAACAATATAAATTCATATCTCCCACCACGTAAACTACAGTTTCAATCACAACCAATCAAACCACGACAACAAAACAGGCAGTCCACATGCATTCAATGCAATTATACCTGCAATCAGACAAGTGAATAACTCTACCTTGGCAAATATTAACTATCATACATCTTACAAATAAACAATAAAATCAAAGGTTTATAAATCAACTTTATTACCACAATCTGAAACCATGTTCACCAGTTGTCATAAACTGTAATAAACAATAATAACATATATACTATATTTATTAATGTACAAATACTTGTGACCTTGAAACGTTTAGCAATACCAGCGTGAATTCATATCTATATGTAGTACATCCACGACAAACTAAAATATAAACTATTGTTATCTAATAAAGATATTGTCATATGTGACAACACCCCCCAACTCAAGAAGAAACTTCTATGATGTTTCTGAAATAAAATATAATTAATAAACTCTACTTAAATAATCTGCACCAACATTTTCTTTTCCTTTTATCTCTCGTATCTTGAATCTGAAAGGTTGTAAAGCAAGCGCCCATCTCATAATTCTGTTATTACTTACTTTAGCTTTATTAATATAAACAAGAGGTTCGTGATCAGTTTCAACAATAAATTCTGTTCCATATAAATATTCCTGAAATTTATTTATACCCCATATTAATGCCATGCATTCTCGTTCTATAACTGAATACCTTGTTTCCCTAGGAAGTAATTTTTTACTGACATAAGCAATTGGAAATTTACCATCGTCAAATTCTTGTAATAAAACGGCACCAATTCCTACGTTACTGGCATCAGACCTAAGAATAAAAGTCTTAGAAAAATCAGGTAAACGAAGTACTGGAGTTGACATCAAAGCTGCTTTCAGAGCATGAAAAGCATTATTTTGCGACATTCCCCATTCTAATATATTAGGTTTTCCTTTTTTAGTCAAATCTGTTAAAGGGACAGCAACTGCAGAAAAGTTAGGTATAAATTGTCTATAATATCCAACTAGGCCTAAAAATGATCTAAGCTGTTTCTTCGTTTCTGGAGGATTAGCATTTTGGATACTTTCTATTTTCTTTTCCATAGGACGTATACACTTCTTACCTATATCATGACCAAGATAATTTAATTTATTAAACCCAAAATAACATTTACTTGGTCTAGCCGTTATATTAGCAGACTGCAGCCTCGAAAATAACTTTCCGAGAATATTCAGGTGATCATCCCACGTATCGCTAAAAACTAAAATGTCATCTAAATAATTATCTGTACCTTCTAATCCATACAAAAGATCCCGCATATTTCTACTGAAGGACGCAGGTGCGGTAACTAAGCCAAAGGGCATCATTTTGAACTGCATTAAACCTAAGGGAGTAGAAAAAGCAGTTTTATATTTGGAATCTTCGTCAAGAGCTATCTGCCAATAACCTTTTGTAAGATCTATCTTAGACAAATATTTACTAGAGGCAATTTTCAAAAATATATCAGTCTGTCTCGGCATTGGTTCTGCATCGAATACCGTTAATCTATTCAAGGCTCTGAAATCAATACAAAAACGATTAGTTCCATCTGGTTTTTTTACAAGTACCACTGGAGATGAATACGGTGAGTTAGATCTTTCAATAATTCCTAACTTAAGCATACTTTCAACTTCTTTTACGATTACGTCTTTCATGGCGAAAGGAATAGGATATGGTTTAAGTCTGACAGGTTTATCTGAAATTAAAGAAATTTTATGTTTCCCTAAATTTGAACATCCAGGTACATCAGTAAGGATATCTGGGTATTCCTGAAATAAATGGGTTAAATTTTTCTTTTCTACTGCGCTTAATTCTGGATTAATAATTACGTCATTATGGGTTTCCTTCTGGATTAATTGTGGAATTTCTATTATCTCTTTACTTGTCTCCATTTGATCAATTTCCGAATCATCAAAACTGTCTTCATTAATTACACCATCTTCTATCACAGCTGTACAGACCTTCTGAAAAGTACCCTTGTCCTGTAAACATAAATCTTTATCAGAAGTTGTTTCGCGCGGAATATACTTCTTTAACATATTAATGTGATAACTTTTAATCTTACCATTTACATTTATTTTATAATCTAGTGTTCCTAACTTCTCAACAACTCTAAACGGACCCTTCCACTGCATCAGTAACTTGTTATTGTCTGTTGGTAATAAAATCAAAACTTCTTCACCTACCTCTACATTTCGTCCTTTAGCCTTCCTATTGTAATAGTTCTTATATCTATCTCTCCCTTTCACTAATTCATCTCTGGCTAATTTACAAGTATCGTCCAATCTTTCCTGAAGATCTAACACATATTGATAAGTATTTCTTACCTCATTTTCCGGCAAATCTCCTGTCCAAAGTTCATGTAGAATTGTCATAGGACCTCTCACTGTCCTTCCATATAAAAGTTCAAAAGGGCTGAAACCAAGAGTTTCCTGCACTGACTCTCTATAAGCAAATAATATAGGCGATACATACCTATCCCAGTCTTTAGGTCTTTCAATACAAACTTTCTTTAGCATAGTTTTGAGGGTACCATTAAATCTTTCGCATAAACCATTACAAGCTGGATGGTACGGGGTAGTGAACAACTGTTTAATAGATAAAATTCTACTTACCTCGCACATCAAGTCGGATGTAAACTGACTACCTCTATCACTAAGGATTTCTCGTGGAAAACCAATTCTACAAAACATTTCGATCAAAGCTTCAGCTATTCGCTCCGTTTCTATGGACTTAAGTGGTACTGCTTCTGGATATCTAGTGGCAAAATCAACTAAAGTTAAAATATATCTGTTACCCATGTCTGTTGAAGGAAAAATAGGACCTACTAAGTCGACTGCGACTCTATCAAACGGTACATCAATTATCGGCAGTGTTCCCAGAGGAGCTTTGGTTACTTTTCCCTTGGGAAATGTACGTTGACACGGATCACATGATCTACAAAAACGTGTTACATCACCCTGTAAATCAGGCCAATAAAATTGTGTTAATACTCTATCAACTGTTTTTCTAATGCCAAGATGAGCCCCAAAAATAGATTCGTGTGCCAGCTTAAGTACCAATTCCCTGTAACATTTAGGTACGACCAACTGTTTAAATACATTTCCGTGATTTATATCTGGAGACACAAAACATCTGTAAATTAAATTTTTAATTAATATGAACCAAGTTTGATGTTTACCTCGTACTTCCTTTTCATCTTTATCTAATTTCAATTTTATCGAGTCTAAAGTTTTATCATCTTTCTGTGCTTTTTCAATTTCTGATTTCGAAACTTCACCAATTGCTGTGGGAACTGAAAGACTTTTAAACACTTTATCTTTTATCTTAACCTGTGCTCTAGTTTCAACCGCTTGTACTAACTTTGAATCAGACTTAACAGGATTCCAATTCTTATCTGGATCAAACGGACCACGTACACCTGTAATATTACCTATAATTAAATCATACACGGGTTTAGTCATACATAAGGCTTCTACAATACCAACAAAATAAGGTGTATCAATATTTATCTTAGCAACGGGAATTTCTCTTACAGTACCATCAATTAAAACACATCTTTGAGTATAACCTGTAAATTGAGATTCATGAACTAAATTTTTTTTAACAACCACGCTATTACAACCGGAGTCACGTAGTACCATTACTTTATAATTATCTACATAACCTTCAGATATCGGCATATCTTCAGTCTTAATACTATCTTTACAACTAGCACTTAATACTGGTAATTCGTGTCCACATTTAAGTTCAACATGACCACTTTCAAAATTGCAACATCCGCATAACGTTTTAGGATCTGTCTGTAAATCAGAGAAAGCATGATTAGAATTACTTTGAGATTTTAATTCATTATTGGGTTCTAGTAAACAAGAATTACATTTATAACTAGATTGACGTTGCTGATTAGGTCGAAATGACTGACTTGGATTCTGTTGTGTACGAAATGACTGAAAAGACTGTCCCTGTGAATTAGGAATAAAAGATTGGTTACGTCTAGCATCAAAAGAACGTGGACCCTGAAAAGAATATGTATCTCTATGATTAAATCTCGGATTAGAATATTTATTTGGATTATATATATTAGATGTATTAGCTCTTCGTACCTCTGGACAAGTCTTCACTTCATGATTATAAGAGTTGCACATATAACACCGTCTACTGGATCGGCTTTTAGTTTCCTGTAAAGAATCAGAATTATATTTAAAATACTTGTTAGACCAACCATGTGCTTCCAAATATTGATCAGCTAGTTTAGCTTGTTCTTGTGCGGACTTGGGCGTTCTTTCTTTCAGGAACATAGCTAATTCAATGTTACAGCTAGACAGAAACTGCTCCCTTAAAAGTAAATCTTTAAGATCTTCATATGTTTGAGTTGCAGATAAACTTATCCAGCGATCAAGATAACCTTGGATACGTGCCAAATATTGATGTGAAAACTCACCCTGCAGAGGTCGACAATTTCTGAATTTATATCTAAAACCTTCCTCTGTTAAATTATATGCTTTTAATAAAGCCAACTTTAAATTATTATAATCGTTAGCTTGATCAGAAGATAGTCTAGAATATACATCAAGGGCTTTACCTCGTAACAGTGAAGCAAGATTAACAGCCATCAAATCATCATCTAAATCTTGAGCATCAGCATACCTTTCAAATCGGTTGAGATAGGCATCCATGTCGTCACGTCCATCATCATATGGTGGTAGCTTCATTATTATTTTCCGCGCTGGGACATTTTCGGCGCGAGTACTCTCGTGGTTAGCACTGGCTTCTGGGTTTTCACGTTTCATAGTCTCAAGGTGTATTTCAGTGTCACACAATATCTTTCTAGCATTAATTTCTCTTAAATTCCTTTCTTTCTCTTCAATTCGCTCAACTCTCAAACTCTCTTTCAATATTTTCTCTCTGTCTCTCATTCTCAACAAACGTCCGCAAAGCCTCCCCATCATAACCCATTTCCTTACCAGCCTTAAGTAATTTAGTTAAATCCATTTTGATATCGCAACAACAACAAACCAACTGAACTAAAACTAGACAATGAACTATTCAATACTCCAAACAAACTTAAATCTATTCAATTACCAAATCATAAGCTAGCAACAGTGATCACAAACGTTTTAAATAATGTAAACATACGAGCTCATTCATAAAATACAATATAATATAGCGATTCCTAAAACATATTACAAGCAATAAAAAGTATACATAAGTACTATTAAATTAATGGATGCATCCGAATATAATTAATGTTAACCAATAAGTACAAAGTAGTCAAATCCTGGCAAGCTCGCCAGATGTCACAAAATTGGACCTTTGGTTCTTTTGGGGGCGGATTGACGGTCATGTACTTATATAGTTCCCATTAACAAAAACACAATATGATTTAAATATCTTTATATAACTACAATATAATACAATAATATATATATTTTTGTAATTATTCTCTAATTTCACGGATTCAAACAACAAGACGAATCACAGTTCTACATTGATGAAATGACGAAACACGCGCACACAGCCGTCATTAAATTAAATATCTGACTCCACAGCACATTTAAGATGATTAAGATGATCAGGTTGATGAGTTATTCATGTAGATCTTTTCATTATTTTCAACACCATGAAATAACTGGAACAGTAACGATCCCAGCAACAATATCGATAACACTAACCGTAGCACATTAACATGATCAGAAACAGAATCAGGATATAATCATGTCACAATCAAAATCAGAATCAGAATCCGAATCCGGTCACCTATAAAACATAACACAATGTTTAACAAATAATCAAAATAATTCTACATTTCTACGATTATCAACATTACAAAAATCAAACAATACTTACAAGCATTTGTACTAATTATTACTCATAAATCACACAGATTACCATTATAACGACACACAGTCTAAACCAACGACACACAGTCTAACACCCATTTAGTTGAAATATAATTTATAGGAATGACTCATGAATGAATGATGATTAATGGACACGTGTGATTCTCCCAAAATCCAGCATTAGAGTAACAATATAAATTCATATCTCCCACCACGTAAACTACAGTTTCAATCACAACCAATCAAACCACGACAACAAAACAGGCAGTCCACATGCATTCAATGCAATTATACCTGCAATCAGACAAGTGAATAACTCTACCTTGGCAAATATTAACTATCATACATCTTACAAATAAACAATAAAATCAAAGGTTTATAAATCAACTTTATTACCACAATCTGAAACCATGTTCACCAGTTGTCATAAACTGTAATAAACAATAATAACATATATACTATATTTATTAATGTACAAATACTTGTGACCTTGAAACGTTTAGCAATACCAGCGTGAATTCATATCTATATGTAGTACATCCACGACAAACTAAAATATGAACTATTGTTATCTAATAAAGATATTGTCATATGTGACAGCCTGGCCCTTATGCCCACCCTAGCCAATCTCGTCAACAATCACGAGGCCTTGCCTTATTTACATTTTAGCAACATTGACGAAACTTGAACTGGCCTTAACAAATAGATTGAACCCTGTGGGTGGTATATGCTTAGCCTTATTTATCGAGTCTCTTCAATACAAATGGCACTCGAAAGCATTCTGGCACGCGAGTCGTTTGCCAATTTTTTTTTAAAAATAAATTTTGTTTTAAATATTGGATATCACTCTGCAATGATGTCGAAGACTGTGGGTGATACTGAGCTAGGTGTTTGCCTGCTTTGAATTTCGTGCACTTTAAATATTTGGAATGAGAATGCGCTTGCGAGTACGATAGGCTTAGGGGTCCCTAAAAAAAGTTAATGTCCCATGACGCCTATAGCTATTAGAAGAAACCAGCATCCATTAATGAATTAAATAATTAAAAAATTGAAACCCAATCTAATTAAAATACAAATCTATATTTCGTTTCGTTTTCTATACTTTCGATGGCCTACATTATCAAACTCATCCCGCAGTAAATATTCGCTTGGCCGCTATGTAGTAAAGACAAGCAAAGCGAAATTTTGAACTATAAAAACGAAACGAAAAGGGATCTATGTTTTAATCAGATTGATTGAAATCTGAATTCAGAGTGAAATGCAGCACTGCTTAGGTAAATTGGGGAAGGGAACACCAACCACAGAGTTTTTTTCCAGTACGGAATTTACTATCAAATGGTACAACTGGGCCAGAACCCACAAAAGCATCGACACATCGTACATCAGAAATATTAGTTCATTTCATTGCACTATTAGTCCTATTATTTTATACTTGGGCATTATGTTAATTTATTTCATTTCATTTCATATTTATTTTGAATTGCATAGTTTAGGTAGGGGACATCATAATCTTTAAAAATCTTAACCCAGCCCCAATAAGTACTTGAACACGCAGTATCAAATTGCTGATATTCAATAGAAAAATATAGAAAATAACATTCAAGACACAAAGAATCCAAATTAATAAATGGAAGCGGATACGATGGAGGATACCAATCTGTTTCACCGAAGATTACGAAAGTCCTAGCGAATATTCACTACTGATCAGTGTGGAAGGATACCACGCATTTCTATTAAAGATCTAAATTCAGCCATCATGAACAAATGGAAGAGTATTCCATGTTTTGTACATTTCCATATTTGTCAATTACATTCGTTTTGTCATATCATACACCAAATCAAAGAAATAGAATACTTTGTCCAAACTGATCCGCTGTAAATTTTCGCTCTGCTGCGACCTAGACGGGGAAGTTTTATTGAACCATACAGTAAAGTTCAGTGGCAATGGCATAGAACATAAAAGCATTTCTAAGTTATCAAAGGCAAGCGGAAACCATAGAGCACTGTTCAAATCACATTATGCTATCACATGTTATAATCGTCCGCGGTTTATATTTGTTCACTTGTGTATCAAATACCAAATTATGTTATTTGATAATCTACCTATAACTATACAATTTATGTTTAAACACGATTAGTTCACAAACCAATAGAAGTATTTCCTAATCAAACATAATATTGACACGAATAACCCATCATCACTTATGATATTATCACTAGTGTCGGATTACCGGTTGGCCTTATCACATTAATGTTTTTGTTCTGTATTATCTGGATCTATAATGCTTATCCTACAATAGATTCTGCCTTGATGAGTTAATGAGATTTATATTCTACAGTAGACACTGTCTTAATGAAGAACGACAAGCAGAATGTATTTATATTCTACAGTAGACACCATGTTGATGAAACACGGAAATAAAATAAACACATAGTGGTTTTATATAGATAATAAAAATATATATCTACATGTGAACATTTGTGTGTAGGGGGTGGGGTGACTGTTATTTGTCTTTCTGGCTGTTTATTTGTCGGGGTTAGTTGGGTTGCAACAAGGGTGCCCGAGTCTGGGAGTGACATACGAGGGATGTCCCAATTAGTTTCCGGCCTCGCCATCAAGGGATCGCCCAATCCGCTCATGTTGCTAAGAGAGTATCCCAGCACGTGCCTGACACGCAAAACATGAATTCCAGCGCTATAATTTTTTATATTCCTGCCAAAAAGCATGACCCTTTCATTTGCTCCCAAAATAGAGAAAACCGAATGCAGAGCCACCATTAAATATCTTTATTTGTAAAAGCAAATTTATGTTGGCATGCCACAAACATTAGTTGACAGTGCTCGTGTAGTGCATTCAAACAATGGTTTGTTGAATTTACAAGGGACAGGATCAGCAAGGAAGACGAAACACGGTCTAATGTGACCAGCCAAGATAAAGCTGATGCTGCTCTTGACAGTGTTATGCAGAAGAGACGAGAAACTGTTTCTAAGGTAAGTCGGTTAGTTACTGCACACAATGGCATTCGTAAACCAGCTAGTCCATGAAAATTTGCACTTTAACAATGTGTCTGTCCGTCTGGGTGCCCAGAATCTTGACTGAAGAACAATGGGTGTCAGAGGATCATGGTTAGTCAACAGCCTCTTGGGTATGAAATCTGGGTTTATCAGCTAGACGAAGAGACAAAATGTCATCAACGCCAAAAAAGTTCAAAACAACGTCTTCCAGTAGCAAGGCCATGGCCTCTGTTTTCTGGTACGCATGACAGAGGAGGGTTCCACCATAAGTGGTGCATTTTGAATTATTGTGTGATCAATTCAAAGTAAAGCGGCGATGTTCCTGCCTGCACCAGAACACAGCCCGCGTAAGCAGTGGCCACTACACATGTATGTGGTATCAACACTCTACACCACCCAGCCTATTCAATAGATCTAGCTCCTTCTGACTTATACTTCTTCCAAAAACACAACTTTGCCTTCGGGGGTCACTTTGCTGGGACAGACGATGTGGTCATCACTGACTTGAATATGTTGCTGAAACGGTGGAACAAATGCATTGTTGTCAAGGGTGATTGTGTAGACAAATTAGTATAAAAATTTCATACAGATTACATATACATAATATTACTTAGGGGGGTCGGAAAATTTGGGACACTCTTCGTAGGACTACAGGCGTTTAACTGCCATTCAAAGTTTCGCAGTTATACACTACTTTCTGTCGAAGGCTCTGATTGTCTTACGTCGGGTCAGCTGCAAGACATCCACAAAACTTACCCTACCTTTCAGGTTCTACGCCATTTACAGAACCTATGATAAATTGAAACAGAATTCAGTAATCATAACCCTGTGACTCACGAAACATTTGCAGGATCAAAACATTTTTATCTGTAGATAAAATGAAGAACTCTCGAGGAAAAGTAATAGTCCATATTAACAATATCTGATAATATTAAAAATTCGCGTTAGTTTATCTTACATTTTGCCTTTTTACGGTAGCTTTAGCTGTATCTCCAAAACCCACTTCTCGGAAGAAAGGTATCTCCAATAGGTGTCACCATGGACGTCCTCATGTGCACAGCAAATGTGTGCATTAAATAATCTGAAAAACTTAAACTGCGGAGTGTGGTGTCAGTAATATCGGAATCAGTGTAAACGGGTGTGAAACCTCTCAAACGAATGCATCTTGAGATTGTGTCTATTTTGTCTTTTTGAAATTTCAGTTTTAGATGTTTGACCAAAACAGATTCAATCCTTGACTTTTAAATGTTAATCTGTTTTAACTTCAAAATATGGGAAAGTGGGGTATGATGGGGCCTTATGACCACATTGCTGAAGTTCTAACCCCACTTTCCCTTATGTATATGTATGTGAACTTTTTTGCCTGAAGAAAGACGTGTACATGTACATTGTTGACATTCTTGTCTATTTTTAACACTTCTTATTGTTCTTAATCATTTAATTCTATTTTTTTTATCTTAGTTCGCGTAGCTAATACTGACTTTGATGTTTTAAAAAAACATTGTCTTTAACAAAATCACGTAGATAGGGTTTATTTATAATCTGGATTTCGGCGAACAAAGCGGGTTTTTTTTTAAATAAAAGATTTAATGACGCTAAGGTAAGCAATACCTTTATTGACATGCGACGTAGGTAATCGGGTATAATGATAGAAAAGAAGGTATTTAGGCGTAATTATTCATAGAACAGAGCGCGTTTCAATCTGATTAAAACACATATTATCCTTTTTCGTTTCGTGTTTTACAGTTGAAAATTTCGTTTTACTTGTTTTCATTACACGAGGACCTGGAAGAGTTGTTATATTACCGGCGTTTTTGTTAAGTGATGGATTAGCCAATGAAACGGTCTGTTACGGCGAATTCTTGGCGTCAACGCTGATTGATTAATCAATGACTGGCGTCATAAGGTCAAAAGCCACCCGTACGAACCTGACGAATTTCCAGTACAACTGGTGAGATCTTCATGTAGTGTAGATCATCGAAAGTATAAAGAAACGAAACGAAATATAGATCTGTATTTTAATCAGATCGGGTGCGTTTAGGAGTCGGTTTGTTTGGTTTGTTCTATTGTAACATTGCATTATATAATAACGTCACTCAACGTGCACTTGGGAATATATTACAAAACTTCCTAAATAATAAAGATAAACTTTGGCTAAAACAAAGCATCTGTCACGGTTACTTTATAAATCGAAAGTGTTTGTTTTCTTAGTATTGCTATGGGTCTTAAAATATGCGTTTGGGGATTGTATTTAATACATCTGAATGATCAGTTAATGCCAGTTAAAGAAATGCAACCTTTGTCTAGATGTAAATGTCATAGACGTGCTCAGCAGGAATCGGTGCATCTTTTAATAATTTATATTCCATTCCAGTCTAATTCTTCAACCTTAATAAATAAATAATTTGAGCTTTAGTGATTTCTGATTGTCAATCCAGAACCATGCGAAGTGATGGAATTTCATCCGATTTCTTCGAGTCCTGAAAAAAAAGATATGACGTGACCGAATTCGTGACGTAATTAAACGTTTCAGTTATGGTGTTTGAATGAAAAAGTATCATATTTAGTTTGCATAAATTTCCGAACGTTCAATCGAGCATGACATTTTGAGACTTATGTCTGCCGATGGAGGCAGACCACCATTAAATTATGCCATCTCAGTACCCAATTGTAGTTCGTCTATTTATAACAATTCTCTCTCTGTCTCTTTTCTCCCCCTTTGCATGCCCATTTTTGTTGATTTTTTGGTCTAGAATGGACGAAAGGGGCTTGAATTAATATTTTCTGTCAGGTTTTGGTAAATATTCATGATTTTGGGGCGGAAGGACAATGGAGTTATCAAGTTGGCATGTTTTTAGTATGCTTCTTCAACCTCAACCTTGGTCAACCTCATACAAATTTTAGTGCAAAGCGGGGCCATTGGTTCGTCTGTCTGTAGTGAAAGGCATTCAGCTCAACGAAAATTTGTGGAAAAGTTGGAGGCGGGCAAATAGTCCAGAATTAACATGAGAAAATTATTGGTGGTCTGTATCCCGATAGAGAATCGATTCAATCGAGTTGTTTCCCCTGAATTAGAAAATCGGTATCAGACCAGTTATTTGATTATCTTGCTAAGACGGAAATGGACGTAACACGCTCCTGCGGTATTACAGTTGGGTGTGGCGGAAAGGAAATAAATAACAATAACCAACCATTGTTTTAAAGAAAAACTTAACGGTAAATGTCGTTGTGATTCACAGCAGCAAGATGACAGATGAACCAATATGGTACCGTTCCTCCTCTCGAGACAGATGGTCGAGACGAGAAATGATGTGCATGGTCTATGTGTGAGGGGTGGGGTCGATAAATAGTGAATCATTTCAAAGAGAGAGTGGTTGGATAAAAAGAAAAAGGTTTTTTTAATCTCTTAATTTCACCTTGACGCAAATTAATCAATTTATATGAAGAAGTAATAAACTGTCTGGTTGTGGTAAGGGAGAATAGTTGAATTTCGTTTAATGGCAATCTTTGATCATTTATGACAATGCTAATATTTATTGAAGTGGCGCCTCATTGATTAATTTGCAATCAAAATGACAGCAACATCATAAACAACTACCGAAGATAAAAAGATCAAACCCCACACAATAGTTATGTTGCATCCATATCGTAAAATTGCAATCGTATCTCAAAGGACTGAAATTGGGTTTAACGTCTTACTTTAGAACACATACCTGTCTAATGAAGACAGACATGCGTCATATAGTGTCCAATGATAGGCTATGGGTGCTATGGGTGAAATTTAGCCTAGTAAGCAAGTTGAATTCCAACTGTTCATTTAAGTGTATGCCAACGTGTTCACAGGGTTTCAGAGCGACTATAGGCACTGTCCTTGCCAGACCTTACTTCCTGCACCACTGACAAAGGGGGACCAAACCCTACAATCCAGAATAATGCTCGGGGCCAGCAACGGGATAGAATCGGGACCTCCATGTTACCTAGCCAATGTCCTCTCAACCACCGCGGTGCCCGCTATAATACACAAAACAGAAATTAAATGATACCAGATTACAAGAATTTGTGACATTGTTTGTAGGTTAAGGACATCGCTGTCTCTATTGTTCCCAAGATGGTAATTAGGACAACTAAACAGGATAAAGAGCATCACATCCATAGATAGGAATTAAAGGTAATACTTCGAGCATAATTTACCTTTTCTCAAAATTTCAGCACAAAATATTGAGTTGTTTGGACGCGAACGCCAAAACTGCTTATCCGGACATGTAACCCTTTCAAGATTTAGGGTCAATTTTATCGTTGGATGAATGACCCATGTGCTGTACCGTGAATGACCCATGTCTTGTACTTGATAATGAAAGGTAAATGCCACCGATACATTATTTTTATAAAGTAAAAGTCTGGTTTATCCAGACACGGCACAGTAGGCCCTACAGCTTGGGGCACTGGTCTCCATTTCCAAGACTGACAAGTTTAAGCTGTTTGAAAACGTATCACATATATTGAGTTAGTAGCTCGGCCCTAGGGTAGAGGATTTTAAGGGATTTTAACACAAAATTAAGCAGTTTTATTCTCCAAAGTAATATACTGGTTGGCACTCAGGATAAACAAATTAATAGACACGCAGCAACTGTTTGTAGTTCATATACGGCAGAAATCGAATCTGGGCCCTCGAAAGTATATATCGATACAAAACATGACTGCTTGATGAAAATCATTAAATTTTTCCAGCCAGAAATATCTTTATGGTGAGATAAAACAAAGCTGAAATATAGTCAGGACCCCTGTCGATTCGAATACATTGTCAAATGTAATGTCGCTACCATTATAAATAAGGTGAAAATAAAACGTGCATAAAACGTTTTTTGTAATAAAACGTACATAAAACACTTTAAAACAAAGTTTATTCCATGATTTCCACAAGAAAAGCCGAAGGATTGGAATTCTGTAACATTACGACACGGGCTATATGGTCTTTATTGGTAAACGCCAGATCTCGTCTACATCCTTTAGAGTATACATTGACCACATAATGTCTACTATCTTAAGAGTTATAGATCGTAAAAGATGTTCGGACTCGGTAAACAAATCTATATTGTTCCTGCTAGTTGGGATATATTTCCACCGATAGTTGTATATTTCGCAAATAATCGGTCAAGATCGTAATTTAGTTACATCAATATAGATGAAATCTGTTTAAAGGATTTCCATTATTCGTCTTGGGATAATGAAAATAATAATATTGTTTGTATATGCATAAATCAAATATAGATATTCGATAAATTAGCCGAACACTCGTGTAAGCGATCGATTCATTTGTGTATCTGGGCGATATGTTTAGTAATTAGTAAAATTGGTAATATTTCATTGCTTGGGGATTATTTACAATTAACATTAAACCTAGCGATGGATATTTACATGAATTATAGACCTATTATTTTATGGGTCAATTTGACATCAACTGATACATCAAAGCATTGTTCGTGTTTAATCCATTATATAATTATCAAAGTGAAACTAGTACCAATGACGTAAATAGTTTGGGTTCACATGCCAATATAGTATTATTTTATTTTCCGATAAATAGATTTGTGAGAAGTTGTTGAAATAAATTCAGTAACACGTGAGTGCTGGTGGGTAGGAATTTGATTTTTTATCTGCGAACAGTGACAAATTAACTAACCAGTTGTGGGTGGGGTGGAGTGTAACTTGGTAATCTTTAAAATTATCTAAAATAACGGTTTACGACATATATTTTGTCTGTCCTGAATTTACATCATGTAATTCTGCACTATATTAGCCTCTTGAAAAGGCAGATTATCTAAAACAGTTGATTACAGTGCAACTATACGCTCATTTATTTATTTTATATATATATATATATATATATATATATATATATATATATATATATATATATATATATATATATATATATATATATATATATAATAAAATATAGGTAAATACAACTCCCAGTTAATATATATATAAACTAAATTAAAGAAAGACACCAAAATACTAATTTGACGGTAAGCGCTTTCTGTTCGTACTGAACATCATCAGACCATTTTTATTTATGAAGAATTACGTAGAACAATAGACGCAACGTCATGACGTTACTATAAATATATCAAATACAACATAAAATATCATTTACACATTTAGTAAATAATCACAAAAAAGAGAATTACTTCATCTCTTACTATAATATCCGTTTATTTAATTCGGGTTTGTACTTTTTGATGAAATAATTTTCTTTACATTCAAGTAAATCATTATTTAAAAAATTCAATTTGTACAAGGGAAATACATTGAATTTTCCACCTCCACACGTTTCGATGTGTGCACTTAAAGGTATCGTTCGATTACTGGGTATCTTAATTTGAGATCTATGAAGGTTCATTCGAAGGTTTAGTTGACCTTCTGTTTTACCAATGTATTTCCCTTTACAACCATAGCATACGATTAGATAAATTACATTTTTTGATTTGCACGTCATGCTTTGTTTTACATGAAAATCATTGGATTCATTTACGATCCGTAGTGGGTGAAAGCGCTAGCTAAGATGAAATTATTAGTTTTTTCTTTCTAGAAACTTCATATTTCTATATACTTTTACCTGAGAGTAGAATCTTTTATTTATTCTATTTTATGTATATATATATATATTGATGTGTTAACTTTCAATAGCTCTCCGATACAGTATTTACTGTCTTGGTTCGTCTAGAATTTTAAATGAAAGAGCAAAGACAATATGACATTGTTTTCATTTAGATAGCTGCATACTTCGTGTTTCACATTGTACAATTTATCGATTTTCATCAAATTAATGTTTCTTGGGGGGGGGGGGTATAGAAGACATCTTAACAATATATAATCTTCTTGATCAATTTCTGGCTAATGATACCAGAAAATTAAAAACAATCCTTTCGTTACACGGAGATTATACGCAGATCGATGAAGAATTATATCTGTAAAACTAGTCTTTATAATTATGCCTGAGGTAGCAGTACGTTCAAGACTTCCCGAAGTACGAGTAAATGGTGTAGCCGCTGTACTATATTCCAAATCTGGTGTTCCAAATATTCAGCATTTTCAAACTTGTGAACACGTCAAAGATTTCTTGAAGACATCTCCACCTGTAGCTTTGATCTCGTGGCCGCGCTTTTACATGAATTCCCACCGTTAGGACATTGATATTTGAATTTGTGTATACATGTACTGGACAGTACTGTAGACTATAATTCAATATTATGAAGAACACCATATTTGTTTCTAGGTCATGTGCATGCACATACTGTATCTTTAGAATCGTGTATATTTAAAAGCTATATCAGAGGATGTTCCTTTAAATATGGCTAATATCTAGCGAAGCAACAGTAATTATTATGTACGGTCATGGTAGTTATCTTTATGTTCCGGACATAATATGATGTTTATATAATAATTAAATATATTGTATAGATCAGAAATGTATTTTTAGCAGAGAATTTAGCATAATAACAGGGAATTCGTTTATCAACCATCAATCCGCTGACTGATAATATATTTTAATCTCAAACTGCGACATTGGACAAAAGAGGGTAAATTAAAGGTATCTGCTGCACTATATGGGAAGATGACTAGGATTGTGCAAGTAAACATAGACCATAACAAATAGTTTCGCTGACCATTATTTTAACAATATCGACCCACCCTTCATGTTCCTTAATCAACGTCGGCGAGCTTGATAAGATGTATGTAAGAGGCGAAATCAAGTAGGTTACTACCACCAGAGTTTTTGAGAAATCGGCTTTTTGAACAAATAAATAAAACTATTTTCAAAGTATTTTTATTCCACACTTGACTGTTATATTTAAAACATACTATATTAAATCTAAATCTTTAAATGCTCGAGGGTTGATTATGAGTCTATACGTTTAAAATAAATTTCAACCTAATGACAGCCTCCCCCCCCCCCCGCACCCTAAGCACCAGTATAAAAATTTACCTATACGTCTGTTTCAATGAAGGGGGGGGGGGGAAAGCACGTGCGCACTGTATCATAAGGTCTGTCATATAGTCAACTGGCGTGGTTTCAATTCCCCGATTGTACGTGACAAGGAGTAGGGTCACCTGTCCAACCTGGTGGGTTTTCTACGGGCCCTTCGCTTTGCCCCCACTGCTAAAGATCCCTATGCGCAAGAAAATTATTGATATAAAGTTGAACCGTGTGTTTCTGTAAGACGCGTAAATTTGAGGCGTCCGCAACTGTATACAATGTATCTTTATAATATATATATCTCTATACAACGCTAATGAATAAATGATCTTAAAGTCAGACATTATAATTTATATATACATGTATGTACATGTATCACATATATTTATACAACTCTTTCACAGAAGAAAATTGAGATCCGAAATAAAAGAAGAAACTATAATCTTTATTAATGGAATTTGAATAATTATAACAAGTTATAAATTACAAGGGAACATGCCTTTAGAAAATACTGCAAAGTCGATCCTACCATCTCATTTAAACTGAAATTTTCAAAAACAAAATGAATACTAGTCAAATATATTTGAAAACAAAACAGTCACATAGAAATGGCAATGTAAAATGTATAAGAACTAAAAGTAAAATCGAATTGCCAATCTCAGATTCGGGTGCCCCTTTCTTGCCCTAGGAATCAAAGGGGCCCTTTTCTCCAATTCTCCATTGAGAGCCTCTTGTCACATGGGGCCATATTATACGCCCACATTTTCATGTGGACGTATATTGTCGTCGCCCCTGTCCGTCCGTCCGTCCGTCCACAATTGTTTGTGAACAGTCTACAGGTCACAATTCTTATCCGATTTCAATGAAACTTAAAATATAGGTTTATCACCCTAAGATCTCGGTTCCTTTCGATATTGGCATGTATCGGACTGTAACTTCATGGGTTATGGCCCCTGATTGTACGTTTTTTAGCTTGTGAACAGTGTAGAGGTCACAATTTTGAACCGATTTGGATGAAACTTGAAATGCATGTTTATAACCCATATATCTTGGTTCCTTTCGATATTTGCGCCAATCGGATCGTAACTTCCTGAATTATGGCCCCTGATTGTCCGAAAAATCGCCCTTTTTAGCTTGTGGTCCCTCTGGAGGTCAAAATTGTTATCCGATTTAAAAAAAACGTTTGATTATATCACCGTTCCATGGTTATGAAGGTTGAGTTCGAATTTCGTGAAAATCGGACCAAAATTGACTGACAAAATGGCCGCCGTTTGTACGCGAATAGTGTGAAAATATGTTATATCAAGGTTGTGGACCTTATAGAGGTCACAATTTTGAACCGATTTTGATGAAACTTGACATGCATGTTTATAACCCATAGATCTTGGTTCCTTTCCATATTTGTGCCAATCGGATTGTAACTTCCTGAATTATGGCCCCTGATTGTCCGAAAAATCGCCCTTTTTAGCTTGTGGTCCGTCTGGAGGTCAAAATTGTTATCCGATTTAAAAAAAAAACCCTTTGATTATATCACCGTTCCATGGTTATGAAGGTTGAGTTCTAATTTCGTGAAAATCGGACCAAAATTGACGGACAAAATGGCCGGCGTTTGTACACGAATAGTGTGAAAATATGTTATATCAAGGTTGTGGACCTTATAGAGGTCACAATTTTGAACCAATTTTGATGAAACTTGACATGTATGTTTATAACCCAAAGATCTTGGTTCCTTTCGATATTTGCGCCCATCGGATCGTAACTTCCTGAATTATGGCCCCTCATTGTCCGAAAAATCGCCCTTTTTAGTTCTGGTCCATCTGGAGGTCAAAATTGTTATCCGATTTAAAAAAACGTTTGATTGTATCACCGTTCCATGGTTATGAAGGTTGAGTTCGAAGTTCGTGAAAATCGGACCAACATTGACGGACAAAATGGCCGCCGTTTGTATGCGAATAGTGTGAAAATATGTTATATCAAGGTTGTGGACCTTATATAGGTCACAATTTTGAACCGATTTTGATGAAACTTGACATGTATGTTTATAACCCAAAGATCTTGGTTCCTTTCGATATTTGCGCCCATCGGATCATAACTTCCTGAATTATGTTCCCGGATTGTCCGAAAAATCGCTTTCGTTAGCTTTTGGTCCCTCTGGAGGTCAAAATTATTATCCGATTTAAAAAAACATTTGATTATATCACCGTTCCATGGTTATGAAGGTTGAGTTCGAATTTCGTGAAAATCGGACCAAAATTGACTGACAAAATGGTCGCCGTTTGTACACGAATAGTGTGAAAATATGTTATATCAAGGTTGTGGACCCTATAGAGGTCACAATTTTGAACCGATTTTGATGAAACTTGACATGTATGTTTATAACCCAAAGATCTTGGTTCCTTTCGATATTTGCGCCCATCGGATCATAACTTCCTGAATTATGTCCCCTGATTGTCCGAAAAATCGCTTTTGTTAGCTTGTGGTCCCTCTGGAGGTCAAAATTATTATCCGATTTAAAAAACTGTTTGATTATATCACGGTTTCATGGTAATGAAGAGAGAATTTGAATTTCGTGGAAATCGGACCAGAGTTGGCGGATAAAATGGCCACTGTCTGTAAGCGAATTGTGTGAAAATATGTTATATCAAGGTTGTGGACCCTATAGAGGTCAAAATTTTGAACTGATTTTGATGAAACTTGAAATACATGTTTATAACCTAATGATCTTGGTTCCATTGCATATGTGCCCATATCGGATCGTAACTTCCTGAATTATGGCCCCTGATTGTACGAAAAATCACCCTTTTTAGCTTGTGGTCCCTCTGGAGGTCACAATTATTATCTGATTTAAAAAAACGTTTGATTATATCACAGTTACACCGTAGTTATGGGTGAGTTTGAATTATGATTTTCTGATGATTACTTAAAATGCAACAACTCTTGTTGACTGCCCGGACGATTTGGCTGCTGTGTGGGCGTATGTTTCGTTGCCTGGCAACCTATTTTTAAGTTTTCTCTCCAAATTCAGCTTTTTCTTTCATTTCTATTTTTGGAGATTTTCAAATTAGGGTTGTAGGCTGGCGCCTATCCACAAGCCTACTGATTGGAAGTGGAATAGATTATAGAAATTAAATTGGACTTTTTAAAACGGTGCACTGTCACTCAGTTATCCCTATTCATGTTTCCTTTATTTACTTCGAGTTTTAAAACTGTACAGGCCTATCCCGATTTACTTGTTGAAGTATTTTATATTTGCAAATGATATCCTGTCAGTGTCGTCATAATATAATAACACGATGTTCATGGTGGCCGAGAATCTGGATAATCCGAAACAATTGATCTGGATATTCAAAGCTATGGGGACTATTTTTGGATGATTGAATCACTGCGCTGTTTATAAAATTAATAATGATCTTCAAATGATGTATCTTTATTTTTTATTGTTATGCGCTCGATGGGCATAAGGAACACTAGTTTTAAGATCATACCCGACAGGAAGGTTATGGAGCCAGTGAATTGGTATGCCAGAGGTTATCTCTTTTTTATATCGTAACCATTTCCGGGAAGTGTTGTTAGGTCTCGGCTTATTGATAATGTACATAAATAATGTTGTGAATTGAATTATAATATTTTGGTTATATTCTTGTTTTTTTGTTTGACTTCAGTAATATTCAGGTAATTTTATATACCTACAATAAAACTCTGCTTTGAGTATGTTCTGGGCGAGTTACAATGTATTACAAAAAGCAGCGGACTGTGACAATTGATCATGAATCCAGGTCAAAAGAAAAAAAAGTCCAGAAATATGACATTGACAGATGACATGTCAGTTTACACAATATTAATATATTGGGGATATTATCATCTTGTTTGATCTACTTTATACCTTTTACTTTTAGTCTTAACAATAAAATATCAGATTTGGTCAAACTTCCCTACAACCACACTATCACTCAGTTAAAGCTGATGATGATTGTTATTTGACAGATTTTGAATCAATGGCATATTATTATTATATTAATGTGAACGTTCTAATTCTATATGTAAACATAAGTCCAGAATGGTTCAATTCAATTTAGTATTTGCAAAGATAGGATGATTTGAAAATTTCACAACATTCGGCCTACTCTGCAGATGAAAAAGCAAGCCAGCACCACCTATATACTATATATAGAGTTGGATAAAATCTTCTTTTTCATCCAATTTAATCCAAACCCAGGGATATCTGGCATTGATATTTTGGTTTTATTTTCTTACTTAAATGTTAATTACATTTTAGCGTGGATTAAGCTGTTCAAAGTTAGATATTGACTGAAAAATGCACTATCATAAACAAATACGTATAAGACAAACCAGTGGACGGACACAAAATATACACCAACTATAAAAAAGAAATGTATATCAAATCAAGCAAATAAGAGATTCAGCTGTTACTGTCCACTGCACTGTGCAATATAACAAACCTGTGGAACGGACACAATCTACACAGAGATTGGAAGCATTAAATAGATCAGTGGGCAAGCCGTAACCGTTCACTGTGCAAGTACAATTCAAGGCCTATAGTGGTACTGATAGTATGACACAGGTTTCACTCTCAAAATGAAAATAATTTAACAATAAGATAAACAATCCAAGAAAGTAAAGAGAGGAATATTTCCCAAATGTTGTGTAATACTTTTATTTTATCAGCATATCAGCATCTTTAATTAAAGTTTGATTATTATTTCAGTAGAGCTGATGTGAAGTAATTGTATAAAGATGTCTGGAGGAAGTAGTATTGTGGTACCTATGGTACTATGGGGTAAATATGCTCCTACACATTGTATATCAGCTATACTCTCTACACCTGATATGAAGAACATTATAACAGGATGTAATGATGGACAGATTTGTATTTGGGATTTGACAGATAATGGACAGGTACTTTTTAATTATAACTGATTTAAAATGTTTTGACGGATAATGGTCAAATAATTTAATTTTATTTGTATTTAATATTTATTCGGGAAATCATACAAAATGGTAGTGTATGTAAAAGATCCCAAGACAGGTTAAAGACAAGTTAACATGAAACCGTTGCTGTCTGGACGACATGACCAAAGTATTGTGTTATGCGATTAGGCCCCTCAGAATATTCATTTAATAACTCATAATACTCATATGTATAGATCAACAATGTTATTATTTTATGAATTTCAACTTAGAATGATACATGTATGTTTTGTTTTTTTTTAGTTATATCCAAGAAGTATGTTATTTGGTCATACAACATCCATCAGTTGTCTAGCACTGGGTAGTAACCAAACAACACAACCATATATAGTCAGTGCTTCAGAAAATGGGTGAGACTTTTTTTCTTGATTTATTTTTTAATTCTGTTGCTACAAGCAAGTAATAATTATAGTTCGCCTAATTTCTAGGAGTATTTTGGTTGATTTTCCTGCTTAGAATAAGCTTTATAATAAAAGTCACATGACTGGCAATTCAATTAGATAATTACAATTGAACTGTATTTGCAATACGCTTATTATAGGTTCAATTTTATTTTTATATTTCTATATAATAAACACTTAGTTTAGACACTGTTTTAGTAATAACATGCCCTAAATTATCTGACTAGAATCGTTGATGTAATAAACATGTTAAGTTCATATACAAGTTGGTATCTGCGAAATGACATTGCAGCTGTTTTGGGCATATGAGACAGTGTGATCAAGGCCTTACATTGTATTTTACCATGTGGCAAAATGTTATGAAACTCTGGGTGTACGGAAATTACAATATATTATTTAATTTAATTGTACAGTGAGATGTGTCTATGGGATATAAGTGATGGACGTTGTATTGAACATACGAAAATGTCTCAAGTACATACAGATATGGTGGTAAGTTGTTTCTATATAGGTTGCGTGATGATAAGATAACATGGCTTTGATTTAAAAGAATAAAAATTATAATTAGTACTGTGTGATTTACTCAAAAGAAGATAACTTCTACAATTTTAACCCTTTAACATGGTGAGACATACATGGGATGTTTTAACTGTAACTGTTGGTACAACTATAACACAAGGGAAATATTGTGGTGATCAGAGCAAATTTGTAGTCCCAACGGTTTGTTCCCTTCATTTCTTTACGCCAAGACATCAGATATCTTAGTCCCAGAAATTTAGTGCAGAGGCTTCGAAACATTCAGAAACTTGGCATTCAATGGGTTAAAAGTCTAGTTTGCTTTAGGAAAGTAAAGATGAAAATGGTTCCAACTTAAAAATTATGCCACTTGTAGATATTTTAATACCGTATTAAAAAGAAAAAATTAAAACCTATATGTTTTGTATTTCAGTCCTACCATTTCTCTAATACAAAAGATTATCGTCTAGTATGTAATGGATATTATCCTGAAGTATTAATAATAAACCCGTTGAGTTTTGAGGTTATGATTTGTCTTTCGTCTAAAGTTGTGCCAGATTGGATTAGTGCTTGTTGTGTTTTGCGACCCGCCACAAAAGATGGTAAGTTGTTTTATTTTGTTTTTGTAAGAGATATTTTTTTGTTTTATAAATTTGCATGCTGTTATATGTCTACTTTCAAACTAATCCAACATGGTATTTCATTCAGATGTTAGAAAAGTGCAAAGGAAATTGATTTAGTGGAACAAATAAATCTCTCTTTGCAATTTTTTGTCTAAGGGTAGTAACTCTATATTGGTATTCTGTAGCAATGCGTTTTTTCCACAAGTCACATTTACGAAACATTAATGGAATAATAGTTAATACAGTTGATTATGTAGAAATGATAATAATTGGTGTAAAATACAATTCGTTCACCACTATCTTTCTCACCTGCCAGACTGAAGACCAATAATATTTCTGGGTGAGGTGTGTGGATTAAGGCATTTGACATGGATGTAAGTTTGCAGAAGGAAGCAAGAAGGGAGTTGACACCAACCACATTTGCTTCATACACTTATTTGTTTTCTTTCAGATGATGTTGTATTAGCAATTTCAAATTCTGGAACTGTTAAAGTTTGGACTTTACCAAGCTCTGAAATAAAGGTACTGCGGAAACTCACTGTAAATTCAGTTTACAAAAAGTGTGTTTGATTAAAGGGAATCAAGGATGTATTTTTAACTTCTGCCCCTCCTTATGCAATTTCTCATTATTTGATTATAATATTAACCTACTGGGTAAGGTCTTAAAATCTTAATTTTATTAAGGCAAATAGAATAATCAAATGCAATCAAAGATCAAAAATGAAAGGAAACAATTAATCATATTTCCTGTCTGTAATTAAACAAAGCAAAATTAGAGACTACATTTTTGTGCTTCTTTGGTATTAATAATTTGTTGTTTTGTTTTTTTAAGGCTAAAATAGTTTTTGAAGATGAGTCAAAGCAGATTCGCTGTTTAAATGCACAAACTCTGACTTGCTGTAGTGCTAATCAAAGAACTGTTTTAATAGTTTGTTCTAAATACTGGCAGGTTGGTATTTTTCCCCTTTATTTGTTATTTCAGTAGAATATGTAGAAAGATAAGTTAAAGAAATATTCCTTTCACAGTAGAAGGACAGTAATCATCGTCCAATACTAATATATATATATATATCTTAATTTTAAAGAAAGATTGTCATTTTTCTTCTATGTTACAAATTCACTGAGAGATTCGAGTAGCACATACTGTGTGTGTTCGATTTTTGAGTGAAACATTTCAAATGAATAACTAGTTGATATTAGGAAATTAGACTGTCCTCTTTATGTAATTGTTAACAACATAGATATATATTTTTGGCAACTAATCTAGTTCTATAAAGAAACAGGGGTCTTATTCCAGAAAAATATTAAGATCTAGAATTTGTGATGTGATTTTAATTCTGAGCTAGTGAACAGTCAGGTTTCTTAAAGTATTAGAGTTTTAGGTTTTGATGAATAGGACCTGAATATTTGTCAGATAAAGTAAAGCTTTGGTGAGGTGTCATAGTTGACCCAATTATTCTCAAAGGAATATGTCTTTAATTCTATTTTGTGTAAATTACGCATATGAAGTAGGTTTTGATAAATTCTAGAATGTTAAAGATTGATCAATAACATTTATTTTATTGAAAAACTTTTGCCTGAGGAATTGAAATATATTGGCCTTGTAAATTTATATAGCATATTGTTGCATTTGAAATATTGAAAAATGCATCTATTATAATTTATATTAACCATTTTTGTTTATTTTTCCTTTTGATGTGTTTTCTTTATAACATTTCTTCAAGACAGTATGTTAGCAAGTGCTCTTGTTTTGGACATATTTGCCTATCATAAATACTTACTGCCATAGAAACTGACCAGCTAAGAAATATAGCTTTCAGTAGATTTAAATGCCATAAGTTAAGATTAAAACTTTCTCAATGTGTAGATTTACATTAGATTATTATTATGATTAGATCATATCCATGAAATGACACAAAAGAAATAAAAACCTCATAAGTAGTCATAAGCAACAAATCTATCAGAAAATTATAACTGAGTCTCTCAGAATATCAGAACACAATGTCTTGAAAATTCGAAATGAATTTCAAAGGAAATCGGAATGCATTTTCTTAAGAAATAAGAAAGAAATCTGTAAGAAATTCAGAATCTTATGAAAGTAGCAATAAGAAGTAGTACATTGATTTCTTCATAAACTTTACTGGAGATTATACATTTGAATAAAATTGAAAGTTTTCATATGAAAAGGCCACATACAGAGATCCCTAAACCTAACAGGGAAAGTGAAATAAGTGATTCTTCTGATTGTTATCTTCTTTTAACAAATAGAACTGATCTATTATGTCAATTCATAAGTGGGAGCCACAGTTGCTCTGTGAGTAGGACTCTGACCACCATAGTTTGTGGGTTTTGATCTCGGTTGTCGACTGAAACAGTTATTCAGGATTTTAGAGCCTGGTTCTCCATGTCCGTGTTGCAGGACTGAGTGTCTGGCAAGGAAATAGTGGCATGCACACAAACATTGTCAATTAAGATTCGATGAAGAGTAGGTCGAAACACTACTGTCCATGAAAAATTTCTATTCATATCAAAGTACCTGTAACCTGGTTAGTGAAAATTACTATTTTTCATTTGAAGGTTACTATGCCCCTCACAAGGGTAAATTTTTCTGAAAATTCATATTCTTACAAAATGTACCTTAAAGAGCACATAAAATGTCCAGATGAAATTTTATGTATTTTAGCCAGTGGTTACTATATACACTTTAAAGCAAGTTCACACCAATTTGATTAAAGTTAATTAAGCCATCAGCACTCAAAATCGCAAATATTGACATCCCATAAAAACAACTTCACCAATTATCGAAGACATTCCTAATCCCTCAAATGCCAGTGACATCACAGTGACCAAATTCATATTAGATGTTAATTACTTAATTAAACTATACACAGTATGGAATCATTTTTTTTATATATGAAATTAGCGAGACAAATATGTTCTTGGTCATTTAGAAAATGGAGGAAGAATATGTATAGTGATCTTTTGATAGTAGTTTTTTTTCAATTCGAACAATATTTGTCGAGACAAATGATTGCTTCATATGTTTTATCTGCATTTATGCAACATATTCACATTTCCTCTAGCAGTGTTACATTTGAGCAAATCAAAATCTTTGACATTGCGAAAAGGACGAATGGTTTTTAAAACAAACTTTGTGAATTGAATTCCCATGCCATATTTTGTTCACTTTATATAAACTTTGAATTTGGGGGTAAAATAGGCCATATAATGCTGTTTATCTAATAATTTTGGTCGAATTTTAATATGCGGAAGTTTATAAATTAAAAGGATATTGGTTGCCAGAAAACGAGAAGGCCACAGGTATCTGCCTCTTGAAATTAATGTTTGCGTTATTTTGTTGACTAACTGCTAACTAGTAACTGATATGATGTTGATAATCGACCGTAAAGATTAAATTGCGAATTTGTTTTCTGTTTGCATATTCCCCAAAAGTTATGCCGTAAACCATAACAAATGTTTATTGCAATCACCTTGTGACTATAAGTTGAAAAATGTGTACCCTTGTGACCAAAAGTTGACAAAGGTTTATTGCATTCCCCTTGTGACCATAAGTTGACATATCAGGATTTGAATAATTTAGAAAAGCATTCCACTTCCGTAATACTTTGTACTTGGTAATTTTATTTTTAAAAAATGGGGAATCACGGTGGCTAGTTGAGTAAGGTGCTGGCTCGCTAGCCTGGAGGTCGGGTGTTCGATCCCTGCATTGGCTGAGAAAGTTCATCTCGATTTTCCACCGTGGTTTCTCCTTGTCAGTGAAGCAGAATGGAGGGCCTGACAAGGACAGCTGTCTAGTTGTTCGTTTAGGACAAAAAAACGAGGTCCCGTGTACACATTGGCATGCACGTAAAAGATCCCTTGGTAGTTGGAATTCGATATAAGAGTAGGCCTATTCTTGTTTTTTTTATATAACTTGGATGATGGTTAGTACAGCCAGCATATTAACTGAAGCATGTGCCGTCAGTCTACATCAGCTTGTGTATGCAGATACCTGCAATCTAAAAATTTTGAAGCGTTTTAGAAGGTGTAAAACATAAACAGTCAAACATACAATAATTTTACTATTCAGTTGGCTAAAGTGTTTACAATAAATACTGACTACAAGTACATACGATTTTGATGTGACCATATTATGTGCTCTTTAAACTGATGGGCGATTATGGCTATTGGATCTGTGGTATTTTATACAATGCACAGCACTAGATTAGTTTGCTTTAGAAATTTTATTAATTTTCAAGGTCTATAATTTTAAACATCATGTGAAATCTCACCGCAACGAAGACGGGGTAAGGGCCAATCACTGTGGAATGACTCGTCGTATAGAATATGATTTAAAGAATGTTAGAAATTCTATTTCATCAGTTTTTTTTGTTTTTTCATATTTCACTTTAATCAGGGTTTGATCTTCCTGGGATTAACATCTTCAGAATGAAACAAAAGTATTAAGTTACTTTATTAATGACAATAACCTGATCTGGTAACATTTAAGATCTGTAATATTTATATAGAGATTATTGATAAGGGATGTGATATTATTATCAGAAGAAAGATAATCACACTCTCTTAGGGTTTAGTGAGATATTTGCCATGTAATTGATATCGAATTACATTTGTCGCAACTTAAACTTGCATTATGCAAGAGCAAAATCTGCCTATTACATGTCTTTCTTTAGGCCTGAAACGTTATCTGAATTATTAATCAGACATTAATTAACTTATCCAGACCATAATAAACTCTCGATGTCAAGGCTAGCCTTCGATGTAAGATGAATTAGATTCAAATATGCCGCGGAACGGCCATTGTAATTAAATCACAACATTGGATAATCGAGACTACTCTGTTTTTATTAATGATTTTAGTAATGATGACCGAGGCTATTCAGAAATTTCACGCACTTTGTTGTCGGCCTATAGTGGATCAATTTGACTGAAATTCTCAGCAAATTACATTTACACTATATAGTTTTTAACTATGATGACCGAGGCTATTCAGAAATTTCCCGCACTCCGTTGTCGGCCTATAGTGGATCAATTTGACTGAAATTTTCAGCAAATTACATTTACACTATATAGTTTTTAACTATGATAGTGAGAACTGCCAACTCTTTATCTAATCTCCCATAATGTATCTTCAATTAAAGGTGGGATAATCCAATTTAGATTTCACCCTTCAAAATAATTGTTGAAAATACAGAAATATAAAGACTAATCTGTTATTTGTGATATCCAGTTGAATTAATGGAAAATACTGGTGATTAAAATAGCCACAATTGTAGATCAGGCCCTGTTTTGTTTGTTATGCTCAGTCAGACCTACATAGCGTTTCAATACTTGCATGTCTTAAAACATTTTACTAATTCTTTTAATGAAAACTTTAAGCATGTCATCTTCTTTATTTTTGAACTTAAAAACAGCGGTTTTGCTTTAGAATATTAGAAATTTCCAGTAGCAATAAATGTTAGAATTAATGATTGCTAAAACCTTTGATGTTAGTCTAGTAAGTCATATTAATTAGAGTGTAGATTAAATTATTTTTTGAACAGATGCACTTTTCAGTATAGTATGACGTTGTAAATTCAAAAGTGTATATAGAGAAATATTGTAAATTGTCACATGACTGTAGAATTAGTTAAATCAAACAGAAAAAAATTTGATTGAAAAGACTTCCAGAAGGTGGGGTTTTCTTCTTTCTTATTGCAGAATAAGACTTTTAACTTAATGGCTAGACTGGAATGTTTAAGGATGAGGAATGCTCAGAAACATGATTTCAATAACTTTCTATGAATATCACATTTCAATATTCCAGCACATTTTGCTGAAAGCATAATGTACAAATCTGCCTATTATTTTGCTTTAACAAAAATGTGTCTTTTTCACTTCAGACTCTATTTGATATTAACATTGACTTTAAAATCATTCTTGCTATTTTAGTATTACACAAGTGTTTCTAAGATTAAAATCACACAATTTTTGAGCACACAGTTCTTTAGATACTGTTTATAAACAATGACGTATTTTACTGTGTACAAATCACAGTCATTAGATAGATCAGTCAAGAGCAGCCGACATTTTAACACAGTTTTAAAAAATTTAAATAAATGCAAATTTCACATGTGTCTTTTTAAGAAGAACTTATACATTGATATGTGATTCGGGTATAAAATTACACCACAAATGAAAAATAAATCGTCATTACTATTTATCTTTAAATGAGAAATTGTATAGTGTCGTTGTTAGATGCTAAGGAATTACAAATTTGTTTTACTCAATATGCTTACATACGTTTTTTTGCTAATGATGGAACTGTTTAATTCTGTTACAGATTTACGATGCCAGTGATTTCACTCTCCTATGTTCAGAGTCTAACAGAGTAGGTGAGCGATGGTGTGGTGGAGATTTTATCAGCGTAGATCGTGTAATCGTCTGGAGCAACGAAGGCAAAGGCTATTTATATAAACTACCTACCAAGTACGTATTTAGCATTTTATTTATCATACTACAGTAATAAAACTAATATCTAGAAGAATGCGACCTTTATATTTGGTCATTTGCTAGCAAATTAGGGAATGTGAATTAGAAAAGAAGGAAATCTATTCTTTACCCTTCATCATTTTGGTTGTACCAATTTTACTTTACTATGTCAGAATATTTGCGGTTATGTGAGAAAATTTGTATTTGACAAAACAACAAATTCTTGGTTTAAAAACATGCTGTGATCCGAAAGGGTTAAAAACTAATTTTGGTTTTTGGCACTTTTAAAGATTTGAAAAGAAGAATTTTTGAAAGGAAAGCCTTTAGCCCTATCCTTAATGTCAAGGTTACCCCAGTGATAAATTAATAGATCACCTGACTTGTAGATAATATGCATAATTATAACGTCAAATATTTGTCACACCCTTCGACAAAATCATGAATCCTAAAAACAGTCCATAATAAAATACATAATTATAACATCTAATTGTGTCACACTCTTGATAAAATACCATTTTATAACATTTAATCTTGCCATGCCCTAAGATAAAATACATTATTAAAACATCTAATATGTCACACCCTTTGATAAAATACATTAGTATAACATCTAATATGTGTCACATGTTATATTCACTAACCACATCGTAATAATACTGTGTTTCATGTTTGTTTTAATTCAGTATTTTCCTTTCATCAAGCTTGAATTGGTTTTATTCTAATATTTTATCTTCTCTTCTACTCTTCTGAACCCTAATCCTAAAAACTTTATTCTTTCTTTGGTTGATTTAAAAGATGACTAATTTTATTTTTATATTTGGTTATTTTACTTAGATTTCTAAACCTGATCACAGGTTGAAATGACTAAACCAAAAAAATCCACCTAATTGGTCAATTTAATTATATGATGTCCCTTCTCATTTCCCAGACTAAGATCTAATAAATATTAATATTTTGCAAAGTTTGAAAGTAATTTGACATAACAAAGCGCTCAATTTTTTGTATTCAGTAATTCTTTTCTTTGTCTTCTTTTTAATTTCGTAATATTAGATTTTATTATGTTTCAATTAAATCATGAAATAATGTAGCGTAGTAACATTAATTTTGACAAAGTAATTCTAAATTTGAATTCAGCTTGCTCAAAGGAAAAGCTGTCAATGGGTAAGAATGTCTCTGTGTTCACCTGGTTTTTGTTTATGCATGTTTTTGAATTGTTTTATTCATTTAGTATTTCAGATAATAAATCTAGTAGTCAAATGTTAGTACTGGTTTTCCATTTTCTTTCTGTAGAATACTTTTTTTGCTTTACCCTAATTTTAGATCAGATCTCAGATCAAAATTTTGTCAAATAAATGATAGAAAAAGCAGTGGAACAAAATTAGAAGAAATAGTACATCAAATGATATTAAACACCTTTATATCCATAACAGAAACTTATGCATGTAAGCCCAATTTAGTTCAGCCCATAGATAATAAAACAAAGTCAGTAATGTCTTCTTGACTACATTTAGAAACAAAGAGAAATATAGATAATGTATTTTAATTCATTTGGAGTTCTAAATAAATATTTAAATGAAAAAAACAATATACTCTAATCAATTATTATTAATAATAATAATAATATATATAGTGATATTTGGGCCCACTTTGAATTTTATTAAGAAAAAAACCAGTTACAGTATATATCAATGAGTAATTGATTTGAATACAGGATAATTAATTATGATATGAAATTGTTCATGTTGGAGCTGTGCAAAATAAAATTCACAGTGGGCATTTGATACCATTTTATTTAAGAGGTTTCTCATCATTTGTACTAGTTTTTATAAGCTTGTATGTTTCATATTTTCTTTTTGCATTGTAACTGGTTTCTAACATTGGCTAGTGCTTATTTTAAGATGCCTTAACGGCCAAACCAAATTGACTTTTAGTTCTTTGGGAGCTCGATAAATTAATGGATGGACGAGTCCAGTCCTGTGAATATTTTTCTTGTTTAATATTTTAATTTGTAAATATATGGAACTAAAAGTTTTTTTGAGAGAAAACAAGTTCTTTTTGATTTTTTTCGCCCCAAAAATAAGAAGCAAAATTTTATAAGTTGGTCCCAAAGAGCAAAAATTCAGATTGGGTTGGTGGTCACACTTGACTATGGCCTAATACCGGTAATAAATTATTCAGGCAAGAAACAAATGTTATAGTTAATTTTGGTTTCCACGTTATGCATGTTGATTTGACCATGTTTGTGATATGTATAGATTGTATATCCTGGTAGTTCTTCCAGCTAATTATATATTTTCTAATGACTACTAGAACTTAAAGTGAGCTACTATAAGTTGCATTAATTTCAATTCACATTTCTGTTTTTTAACGTAACCACGGGAAGTATTGGCATTTCTACAAGTAAATCGTCATTGTCATCAAACGAACTAGCATACAAGTGCTTTTGTTCACTGAAAACAAGCCTCTCACTTTGGAGTTTTCAAGCCCAGTCTCACTTGTTACGTGTAGACAAAATTATCCTGCCTAGTCATTTGAATAAGAAACAGGGAACAATGTTGTACAGATAAAAATCTCACTCATCACATTGCATCACTGAAATTAAATTAGTCTTAAAAAGATCAAAGTATTTTTAACTTCATTCCATTGCCTTCAGGTCACATCAATTTTATGGTGCATGAATATCTGTGACAGGATTAACAGATACCAAACATACTTTATATTATTTTAATTCATCATGTTGCACCAATTGTAATGTCTGCTACATGAAATATATGTCATTTTCTAGTTTTTGCACTTAGATTCATTGACTTACATGTGTTAATTTAAAGGTGATTGGTACAGGAAAAGGTCACTCTAATTGCATCTTAATTAATTAAATGTTGTATTCATCAACACTTGTCCATAATATGTCTAACAAATGGTTCTTATGTTATGATTATTAGTACATTTATGGTGGGTTATATACATGTAGCTGTAATAGTACTTTTACCCCGAAATAGGGGGGAGAAAAAGTTTAAATATGATGAACTCAAATGTGATTTTGGACTTACAGCGTGATCATTATATCCATTTGAATTAATTTCAGATTCTTGATGCAGTCTGTGTTATCTTTATCATTATATTGTTAAATAAACCTTGTCCTTTAACTAATATAGGTGGGCAACATTAATGTTTGGGATTTTTCAAACTTTAACCTTCGAACTCCATTGTATATTACTGTACTTATTTACCTATAGCTAGTTAGTTTATAGTAGAGCTTGCCTATTCCGCTACAGGTATCATGATTGGTGTTTGTTTTTTTAAAATATAATAATACATGTAGTTGACATTCAGTTTCTCACATCATTAGATTAATAACTGATTTGTAAATATTTGTCATTTGTCAGTTATCGTTTATTTCATCCTTGCTTTTATGTTGAGAAATTTTCATAGGTATTATTCTAACCAAATCTAGTTTCAAAATTCATCTGCACGTTATATTTTCAGGGTAACATAGGTATGAGTGATAGCAGATCTAGTGCCAGCCATTAATGTTCTGTCAATTATTTAGAAATATAAAATAGTAGCTAGAATTTAAATAATTATGTTCTGTATTATTTCTTACTGTAATATGTTGAATTTAGTGTGAAATAATGAAAAGAAAATATTAAATGTTATGTTGGTTGTTTCAGTGCTGATCCTAGGAGTAGTGAATATAGACATCATCAACCTACCAGTCCTCATGCCTATTATATACTAGATATATATAGTGAACAGGTACTTCATATAGTATATACCATACATAGGTTATACACAAAATTTAAAACAGCTGATTGTCATTTAAATTTATCAGACAATATATGATTTTTCATGCTAAAATATATTTTATTATTTAATATATAATTCACAAAACAATGTTAGATAATCTCTCTATTTGAATCGAATCATATTAAGGGGCCCCATCTAAAGATTTCACCCAACACTTAAAGGTAGGGCTGGCTTGCTTATATTGTCTACAGAGCGGTACATCTTTGTAAATTCTGAATGAAACTTTTAACCATTATTGGGCTAAAATTTCTTTAAGAGATTCAATTTTCACAATAATGTGGGTTGCCAAGAGCTGCAAAATCCTTCAAATTACCATCATTGGCTTCAAGACATTTTTATTTCCAGAAAATTCTAAATTTCTAAAAAAAAATATTGTTTGATATAAGAAAATTTTTAACAAAAAAAAAAAATTGTTGCTTTTGTTGATCCAGAAATTTGTGTTTTTGTAGCAGTTAGTATGTACACCAGCAATGGTATTTGCTAAGAGTATGAATGGAAGAAAAGGTTTATTACGTGGTGATTCTGATGGTCGGGTTGTAATATGGATGTTACCTGAGGTATCTGAGAAACAGATGACATTAGTTAGACAAGAAAGTTTTGATAGATTACCAGGTAAACTCTTATTAATTTGATTCATAGAATTAATCTTTACTCACAAAATCCAATTCTAATAGCTCATCAAGTCTGCCAATAAGCATATTTATTTGTGTATAAATGTAATAGTGGTATTTGTAACATAAACATGCATTCATGATAATGGATATTATAATATCGGTTTTCATCAAACATTCATTTAAAGTACAAAGAGAAAATTTTGTATTATCTATAATAATTTCCACATGTGGTCATTTAAACATTTAATTTATTTTAAGTCATCCATTCTTCATACTGTTATTTTAGGTACATAAAACCATAACCTGTTTTGCTGATTGATAACAAGTTGAAAGATGATTTGTTTTAGTTTCCCAAAATTTATCAAACTTAAAAACATTTCCTAAACAACCCCAGGCAAATGGGCAAATTTAAAAAAGTGCCATAGGTAACTCTTGTATCTTGAATATTAAGTTTTGCATATATCTAATCATGTAAAGACAGTTACCGGTACATGTATGTCTAGATTCGGTATATTATGTTGTTTTTTTTCAGCATTACCACCTAAAACCAGTACAACGTTACAGGATATCTGGGACAGTCTGTATAAATATCCACCTGGTGTACTAGAAGGCTTGGTACGTTAATGATTAAATTGAATTAAATCCTGAAAAAATGAAGACAATAAAATCTTCTTAAAAAATCAACAGTGAGAACCAAATGGTGATGGGTTAATTATATAAATCTTTCAAACTCGTTAACTTTGTAATTCTAGATCACTGGTAATCATGTAGATATATTACCGGTAAATAATTATTCATTTAATGGCTACAAAAAAACGTGATATTAACAGAATAAATCTATCATTTTGTTGATTATAGAGCTTGTAACTCTCATCTTTATATATTATTATGATACTAAAACAGATTGAAATTTCTTTTAATTGTCCAATTAGTTGATGTTCGATTAGCTCAAAGTAACTCTAGTAAAAAATTACTTTCAGTGTGCTGAAGATGAGCATCATTTACGTATAACATCAACTATATATATACCATCACAAGGCAAGATGGTTTGTGGTAGACAGAACGGTAGTATAATTATACTCCCAGCTACACAGAGTATTATATTCCAATTACTAGAAAATAACCAAATATCAAAAGATTGTAAGCATTTATCTTTATTTCATTATAGTTGGGTGTCTGATAGGATTATGATTTTATTGCAATCAGTCTTTGGCATGTCATGAATATTGTTGTGGTTTCAATCCCACAATTATATGCAGAACAAGAAGTATTGTTGGCTGCCTAACATTATGAGCTATATCCTAATTCTCTTTATGCCACATGGCTTGGCAATTATGACACTGACTCACTAACAAGGCCCCAGTTTCACAATACATTCTCAGACCTCAGATATAAGTTAAGAATTTTGACAAAATTGTTCGTCTTATTTTAACTAAAATATAGCCCTTTGTTGTGTTTTAATGTATCAAATACATCAATTAGAAACTTTGTGCAAATTACTGTGTTTCTGGATCAAAGATATTTCTCATAAACAGGGATTGAAAGCTAAGTAAATTCTTAACTTAAGTCTGAGAAACCGAGGTCTGCACTTCCTTAGGTTTGTTCAGCTTTGTATTTGTTTGCCTGCTGAAAACCAGATGATACTAATGGAATCCAACATTGTAATTTAACATTATTAGGTAATATATTATGATATCTAGTAATCTGATACAAAGTCTTTAATTTTCAGACATGAAAAAGTGAAATTGTTTTAAAATATACAATTCGACTTTGAAAGCATTTCAACAAATATCATTTTCTCATAAAATTGATTGAACTGTTTTTATACGCCCACATTGAAATGTGGTCGTAGTATATTGTCGTCGCCCCCGTCCGTTCGTCGGTCCGGCGTCCACAATTGCTTGTGGACGCTCTAGAGGCTAAAGTTAATATCCGATTGACTTTAAATTTATACACAGTGTTTAAAGTCATGAGACGAAGAAGTCTATTGTTTTTCAGCGATTTTCGATAATAACTACCAGAGTTATGGCCCTTGATCACTTCAAACAAATCTTGTGGACGCTCTGGAGGCCAAAGTTAATATCCGATTGACTTTAAATTTATACACAGTGCTTAAGGTCATGAGACGAAGAAGCCTATTGATTTTCAGCGATTTATGATAATTAGTGCCAGAGTTATGGCCCTTGATCACTTCAAACAAATCTTGTGGACGCTCTAGAAGCCAAAGTTAATATCCGATTGACTTTAAATTCATACACAGTGTTTACGGTCCGAAGACGAAGAAGCCTATTGATTTTCAGCGATTTACGATAATTAGTGCCAGAGTTATGGCCCTTGATCACTTCAAACAAATCTTGTAGACGCTCTGGAGGCCAAAGTTAATATCCGATTGACTTTAAATTTATACACAGTGCTTAAGGTCACGAGACGAAGAAGCCTATTGATTTTCAGTGATTTCTGATAATTAGTGCCAGAGTTGTGGCCCTTGATCACTTCAAAAAATCTTGTGGACGCTCTAGAAGCCAAAGTTAATATCCGATTGACTTTAAATTCATACACAGTGTTTAAGGTCATAAGACAAAGAAGCCTATTGATTTTCAGCGATTTCCGATAATTAGTGCCAGAGTTATGGCCCTTGATCACTTCAAAAAATCTTGTGGGTGCTCTAAAGGCCAAAGTTAATATCCAATTGACTTCAAATTTGTACACAGTGTTTAAGGTCATGAGACGAAGAATCCCATTGATTTTCCGCGATTTACGGTAATTAGTGCCAGAGTTATGGCCCTTGATCACTTTTAAAAGTCTTGTGCCGTTGTGGACGCTCTAGAGGCCAAAGTTAATATCCGATTGACTTTAAATTCATACACAGTGTTTAAGGTCATAAGACGAAGAAGCCTTTTGATTTTCAGCGATTTCCGATAATTAATGCCAGAGTTATGGCCTTTGATCACTTCAAAAAATCTTGTGGATGCTCAAGAGGCCAAAGTTAATATCCGATTGACTTCAAATTTATACACAGTTTTTAAGGTCATGAGACGAAGAAGCCTACTGATTTTCAGCGATTTCTGATAATTAGTGCCAGAGTTGTAGTCATTGATCACTTCAAAAAATCTTGTGGATGCTCTAGAGGCCAAACTTAATATGCGATTGACTTCAGATTGATACACAGAGTTTAAGGTGTTGAAACGAACAAGTATTTTGATTTTCAATGAATTTTGATAACTGAACAGCCAAATCCATCATATTAAATGTTTCCTATACTAATTGGCGTTGGGCAAAACTTTATAAAAAGCAAACAAATTCTAATGATTTTCTGATAATTACATAATGAGTTGTTACTCTTAATCAGATTTTAGTGTATTACAAATGTTTCATTACCAAAAAAAGAAAAAATATGCGACAACCCTTGTTGACTGCCCGGATGATTTAGCTGCTGTGGGCGTATGTTTCGTTGCCAGGCAACCTATCTTTTAATTTCTTTTAATATTGTTTCAATTCAGCAATATCTCAACAGATGTTAGATGGACATGATGGTAGAGTTACCTGTCTTCTTTATCCATTTAACGAGAGTACGCGATATGAACCTCAACATCTATTATCCGGTGGAGCTGACTTCTCTGTGATATTATGGGATATATTTTCTGGTTATAAGATTCACACATTTACTGTACATGGTGGTGAATTAACACAGATGATCGTACCACCTGCTAATTGTAATGTAAGTTGCCATTCTGTCAAATGTTGGTGATTTGATGACTGAATTTGCTCGATCGACTGACCTGCAGGAGAAATATGATGAAATGTGATTTCTTTTCTGTACCAACTGGGCTAATAAAGACAGGCAAATGCTTTGCGTTGTGCTTTGAGGGAAATTTGGTCTGTACAGATTTCCAACTGCCAAGGAGTCTTTAAATGATGTACATGTGACCTGTTTTTTGTCCTATTCAGAAGACTAGATGATTTTTCTTATCTGAATTTCAGTCCTGCACCACTGACACTTGGAAACTAGACTGAAACATTTGAGGAAGTTTCTCGATTAAATCCAAGTCCTTGTGGATAGTGCGCCAGCATCCTTTGATGTGGCTCTGACTGTGGCTTTTGAAATTGTTTACACTCAAGAAAAAAGATCACTATTGTCACTTATCAAAATCTACATCGGCTTTTGTTCATATATGTATATATTTTTTTCTTCTAGTTGCGTATTTTATCATCCATCTGTTCTGTAGCCAGTGATCATTCTGTTGCTCTGCTTAGTTTAAAAGAAAGAAAGTGTATATTATTAGCTGGACGCCATTTGTTTCCGGTACATACAATCAGATGGCGACCATTGGATGATTTTATGGTAGTTAGCTGTAATGATGGTACTATATATGTATGGCAGATGGAAACAGGTATATATTGTTCTATCTTCATCTGTGTAAATCATAAGATTTTCTATTGGAAAACAGTAGATATAGTGAACTGAAATAGTGCATTGGTTGTTTTAGTCTTGATCAGTGCAAAAATGATATAATTATAGTATAAAAGTTAGTAGAAATTGGCCCTTATGGAAGGACACTGGGACAAACAGAAACTCGACACAGTTGCCCTCTCATCTCTGTTTATTTCTACTCCGATATATGCATTGAAATGAATTGGGGTTTAACGTCCTACTGTTCTGTTCTGACTGGGTTAATGAAGACGGCTACTCTTATACAACAGCATTATGTAAAATAAACAGATTGATTACATATTTAGGGAGCAGGTTTGGGTAGAACTTTGGGACTTTCACTTGAAAATTTTTGTATTGTACTGTAATTTGGGAAATGAAATGAAATGGGGTTTAACATCTTACTGGTCACTGTAATTTCTCATTCATTATTCAAAACAATGTTATTTAGAAAACCATCATAATTTATTCTATGAAATATGTTTAGATATTTACAGATTTGCATAGTGTCTTATCCCATTTTCTCTTTCAGGTCATTTAGATAGAGTAGTTCAAGGTATCACAGCTGAAGAAATCCTCAACAATTGTGATGAAAATGCAGCTCCCATGGAGAATCTAACCAATCCTAGTCTAACCCTCACACAAGCACTGAAACGGAGAAATTTTGCAACATTTAGAAATCTAGCGCAGCAAAAGCTTCAGTCGCATCAGAATCAGCAACAGCTGTCCCAAGGACCAAAAGCTGACTATGTTAAACCTACAGGGTTTCCCATGTTGATACAGGGTGTGCGTACTAATACACGAGATCCGGATGCCCACGTGGTATTCTTTGATACAGAATCACTGATCGGTTAGTTTGTTTTAAGTTTTACATCAAACTTACAAGAAATTTAAACTTAAAACCTGTTTTTATTTAGTTTTGAACCAAACATTTTTCTCTTTCTAAGCTTACTATCATGAATTTAAAATAAAATCTTTGTGTTTAAACTAGACAGTGGTAAAAATATGAGGTTTGGCTTAAACTAGTAAGAATAATTAGAACAGGGTCACAAAAGCGGCACATAAAAAGACATACATATTTGAAATCATTGATTTGGGTATTTTCATGGAAGACTGCATGGTCCCATGTTCCTGAAGCAACGACTGCGAGTTTTACAATATGTGGACCTTGCTAGATTACTTCACATTTCCATAACTTGAAGCTACGTTTTCTACAGACACCTGAACAGTAGCGCCCAATCAGAGGTTATGACATCGAGACTTACGTTAAAACCTTAACATTGAACAAACCTTGAACTTTGCAACTCGATTAGCTTAAAAGCGTGAGTCTTGGTATTTGCGACGACCGAGGATTCTGATAGGCTCACAAGTTTGGCTTGTACCCAATCGAAATTACTGCCGAAATATGCAGGGTATTATGTGAAGGCCTTGATAAGATGTGCGTAGTTAAAGCAAGATCAAGTCTTCTATTGAAGATGGCAATATACTTATTTACAACCCCTGAGAAAGTTATAAAATATAATTGAGTATATATCATTGATATCCTACTTCAGTTAGGACGTTAAACACCATTTCATTTTTAATGTCTCATAGATTTCAGTATAGATTAAAGTGAATGGCAAAGCAACGTCATAAAAAAAATTGCCAGAATAAACCGCATGCCATGGTCTATATAAATTTTATAAAATTGTCATACCTGATTGCCAAGCAGTGAATTGAATTAGTTTTGAACTCTTATCAGACGTTTTGAATAGACAGTAGTTTTTAGAATAAATGCTAGCTTTAAGCACAACTGCTAATTAAGTCAAAGTATTTTCCTAATAATTATTATTTTTAATGCTCTTTCTTTGGTATTGCTTTCTTTGTGGCATTTTTAGATTTAATCCCAATTTCTTATATTTGGTGGTTGGCTTTATCTATCTTCCCACAGTTCAGTTATTGACAGAGGAGTTTGCTTTACTATCACCGGGTGAATTGGAAGCCAGAGGACTCTTAACTCCTGTAATTGAAAGACCTTCTGGCACACAACCAGAACTTAGTGAGGCACAGCAAAAAATAGCAGGTATTGTTACAGAAGACAAATATGGTCTTACGTGTGTGAATTGTGATGTGATGTATGTAACACTGACACATTGCATAAATTGTTTTGATTTATTTATAAAAATGACCACAGCTTCAAAGTACAGTTACTGTTTACTGCAGAGCGACATTTTGCACAGTAATTGTATCTCAATGAATTTTGGCCTGTATAGAATACAGCTTTCTAACAACTATATAATGCAGACATAGTCCAATTTGATTAAAACACAGATCCAATTTTGTTTTGTTTTTATAATTCAAAATTTCGTTTTACTTGTCTTTACTACACTAGGATCTGGAGGAGTTGTTATATTACCTTCATATTGGTTGAAGTGAGGAATTAGCTAATGAAACTGTCTGTTACGTCGAGCTATTGGTGTGCCATGCACAGAAATGTGGGTACACCACTAGAAACGCCAACGCTGATTAATTAATCTATATGTCTGACGTCATAGGGTCAAAAACTGTCCATATGACCTTGGATGCGACCTTCCAGTACAACTTGTCAGGTCTTCATGTAGTGTAGACTATCGAAAGTATATAAAAACGAAACGAAATATAGATCTGTATTTTAATCAGATTGGAGACAGTCTAACAAAAAAATTATATTGTTATTGCATGAAACTAATCTAGCACCCGAAATGGCTTATGCTACATAAACCACCTCTTCGTTGATCATCGTTCATCTGTTTGTCATCAATGTCCATAACATTGAATATTCTGCAAATACTTGATTTTGATCACATTTGTTAGAAATGTGGTTTTATGATGCATATGTAGCTTATGCAAGCTGAGAAGGGGCTTCTGATGAGGTAAATTCTGAGCATTATTGACTTTTTTCCTTTTTAATCAAAGTTAAGTTTATAGCTGTGTTGCTTGACTTAGTTAAGTTTAATTCCATAAAGCGTGATTTGTCCACCTAGTATTGTTCACCTAACATAAAATACCCCAAAAGTTTTGAACAAAACACTCACACCGTGGGATTTTCTGGCATCTCTTCTGTAGAAATAACCCATAAAATTTTTGATGCAGGTGTTGGAAGCCATATTAAAATATTTTCTGTTTTTAGAATTCTCAGTCATGTAACTTCATCCACAGTAATTCAAAAATAGTAACACTAAAACTATTTTTGACCTTGCCCAAAAAGTCAAAATATATATTAACAAATTTGTTGTTTTGTATGCTTTCTAGGACTAATAGCTAAAGCAAAAGAGAAAGCAGACACAATTGGACAGAAAATACAGGATAAAGTTCAGACATCCGGTCTAAGTGTAGGAGGAAGAGATACATCAACTGCTAGTAGAGGTTCCATTATCAGTACTGCATCTACTACTGATGCCACACGACCAGACAGCATCCGTTTGCAAACAAATATCACTATGGAAATAGCACAGATTTTCATGTCCTGTTTGCATGCCTGGGGTTTGGATCCTGATCTGGATAAACTCTGTTTAAACAAACTTGGTCTGTTGAAACCTCAAAGTCCCATATCGTTTGGTTTGTTGTCAAGGCAAGGTCACATGTCTCTCATGTTGCCGGGGTGGCACAAGCGTGTCTGTCACAGTGAACTTGCAGATGTTAAAGGTGTCAGCGTCAGTAAAATTAGACAAGGTGATGTGAAGTCTGTGTCGTTTGCCGAACCTCAACAACCTCCTGGAGGAAGTGTATCTGGTAAACCAACTTTGCTGGCTCAGCGTATGGGAAGTATGCCTTTTGATGATGAGGAGTTGTATAGTAGTGATGATGGTGCCAACAATGATGATGCCTTTGATGATTCTATACTAGCTCCAGAAAAACACATTAATGCTACAGCTTTACAACAAGAAACAGGTATTGTTTGTCATACATGTTTGAATTTAATTGAGACTTCATTAAACTTAAGTCTGACAAATCTGTGTTCTTTTTTGGGGGGGTAATATCACTTTTTTTTTTGTTAAACTTTTGATGGATTCTTTTTACTAATTTAACTCTATTTATTCCAAGACATGGTATCAATTGGTTTGAATGAAATATTGTCACAGGTCCCTCACTTTGTAAGGTCTTTCATTCAGTGTTAATGTATTGTTTTATATTACCAGGTATATTTTCCACAAAAGCAAGATGGCAAATATCTAGTGCTGTAACTACACAACATCTACTCAGCGTAATATCTGTAGCTAATACCATGATGAGTATGAGTTGCGCCAGTTTCCTTATGAAATCCAGAAGAAAAAAGTAAATATTATTTTTATGTACACGTGTAATATTTTTAATACACTTTGTTAGAAAGCTGCTAGTGCATGGTATTACAACATCAGTCATGCTCTGGTACCATTGTGATTCAGGTGTAGTGATCTGATTTGTATCCCTATCTGCTTTTTAATTTTTGGTTAGTCAAAACTTATTTTGGCTTGTCATATTGGTGGTGAGCTTTATCTTGTATTTAGCTATAGGGTCTGGGTTTGGTATATCAAGTTCGTTATTCACCATTTCAATTTTTACATGATCTACTTTCTGAATATACTTATTGACAGAATGCAGGAATTAAATTCTTTACAAAGACACATCTAAAGGCGAGTATATTAGATCTCTTTCTGTATGTTGAATTCTGACACCCTGATTTTGATGAATTACAGGAAGAAGCAAGGTGTTGTAACAAGTCATGCTGGTATTATAGTAACAGATGTACCTGATAGTGATAATACAGATGATATGTTAACAATGCAACAGGCACAGATCAAACAAGGTTGGAGTTTACTAGCAGCATTACACTGTGTTCTATTACCAGAATTAGTTGGTGCTAGTCATTATAAACCACCATTACTAGAGATGTTAGCTAGAAGATGGCAAGATAGATGTTTAGAGGTAAGATAAGGTTCAGTACTGAATAAATGCAATACAAGGTAGAGACAGAACAAACAATATAAAGAGACAGTAAAATTAGATATACATTATTGTTCATGTCGATACCTTAATTGTTCGTGTTGATACCTTTATTGGCCATGTCAATACATTTATTGTTCATGGTGATACCTTTGTTGTTCATGTCGATACTTTTATTGTTCATGTCAAGTCATTGAGGTCAATACATTTATTGTTCTTGTCTATAATCTATATATTGTTCATGTTGATATATTGTACATGTTGATACCTTTATTGTTCATACCACTACCTTTATGTTATTGTCGTGTCGTCAGCATTGCCTCTATCGGGGCAGAGCAGTAGGACATCAAACCCTGTTTCATTTCTGTTGTTATTAATACTGTTTGCTGACTAAAGTTTATTTAGTTGTAAGGCAAATCTGGCCAGCAAATAAATTGTGTATAAATAATACATTAATTTTATCTCAGATTCGTGAAGCTGGTCAAGCCCTGTTATTAGCAGAGTTAAGAAGAATTGGATTGGAGGGTAGGAAGGCTATTGTTGATGAGTGGTCTCCCTTCCTTCCGATGTATGTTGATCCTAATCTAAGTTTATTAAGTGATGCTCAGAAAGGAGATGAAGAGGATGATGATGAAGATGATGAATCAATGATGGCAGGTAGGGTAACATTTTATGTCACCAGAATTAGCCAATGTTGTTTAGCTTTTTATTAATAAAATATGCAGAAGTATGTCAAAATATATCTTATGTTTAATAGCTTGTTAAAATACAGATGCCACGTCATTCTTTAAATTTCGTGCAACATGACAATATTTCAAAAATGGTACTGGCAACTAATAGCACACTAACATCTGATTGGTCAATATATCCTGGGAAAAGTTTAGGAATTTGCAATCTCAACCAGCCAGATAATACAACGTACCTTCTTTTTTATGGGTAATTTAACAAATCAGTGGAGATGAATAACTGATTGAGAATAATACTTCATTTAGCTTGAATTTAAATTAACTTATTTTTGGTTACTGTTTCAGGAGATTTACCAGCTCATAAAGTATCTGTATCATTTGAAAGTCGTAGAAAACAGGCAACAGCTATCGTAATGTTGGGTGTAGTTGGTGCTGAGTTTGGTCATGAAATAGAACCAAGCAGACGTAAACATGAAGAGCCTAAAAAAGGAGGAAGAAAGGCTCCAGAGGGATTCAGTTTAACTAATTACTCCCTAGCTAGACATACAAGTAAGGTTTTTCTTTTAATTAGAATTATATTGTCCTTAAAAAATAATTTGATTATGTCCTAAAGTTCTTCTTCCACCGAGGATGAAATTGCAGACAAGTTGTCTTATATTCATTATCTTAGTGCACATTTTTTGTGGGAGGAAACTGGACTTCACAAAGTAAACCCTTAAGGTTGTGAAGGCGCCCTCCAAGCCACAGTCGCTCACACCAGGGATCGAAAGCACGACCGCAAGCACAACACACTAGACGAATAGACCACCCCATCCCCCTTTGTATTTCAGTTGAAGTGTTATTTGATTACGTAGTAAAGTCGATGCATAGCAGCATCAATCAATCATTGTGTCTGTGCCTGTATGTAAGTTCAATAGTAGTTAAATAATATTCTGCTTATATTTTTCAGGTAAAGCTTTAACCTTTCTGTTATTAACACCACCTAGTTCACGTCTGCCAGCCCACACACCAATACGTCGTGCTGCTATTGATCTGATAGGTCGTGGTTTTACTGTGTGGGAACCATATTTGGACGTATCATCTGTTTTATTAGGATTATTGGAACTGTGTATAGATTCTGATCAGATAGTACCAAAGTAAGATTTTATTCCTGAAAACTCCCACTCAGATATTAAAAACAACCAATCTTGACCGCCATATTTATTATAGACAACCTTCACCTTCAACAATATATAGATAACTCTATTACAAAACATGAGAGGATTCAGACCACAATATAACAATACTAACACATTCCTCTCTTTCTTTTTTTTGATGAGACAAACTGCATGCATTGTATATAGTAAATATGGCAAAAGTATTAAATGTAAAATAATATTGAATACCCACACTTGGAGTAAAGTAGATAAACAGAATGAGCAATCTGTTAAGAAATAAAATTAAACATTAATTACAGAGAGTTGTTCATTTGTCCAATAAAATATTTAAGTGTCCGTTTCTGAATGTTTCAGTTAATTTAACACAAGAAGCACCATGCTTAGTTAAAGCGTCAGAAATCTGATGACAACTGTCTATCCACATGATCTGTGATATTTCACCTTGTTGCACCATTTGTTTAATACTAGCTATGTCTATACGTAGCCTTTTCTCAGATACGACTTTAGTGGAATGAATATTTTCGTATAATGATTTATTGTCAGTATATGTGAAGATAGGAATAGAAGAGTTATTTCCACAGAACAAAATTTCACTTATTAGGTGGCGTAAATATATTACTGTATCAAGTCCTTCAACCATTGAAAGAGTTTCTGCTGCAAGCGAACTCTTGACTACGCGGCGAATTTTACATGATTTCCATGCTAGTGGACATGACTTATTTCCTGGGCCCACTAGGAAGACAACAAAACCACATGCACTTGATGTTCCATCTTTTAAATTGGCATAGGATGCATCACAAAACAAAACCAAGTGTAGGTCATTTACTAATCCCAAATTTGGAAATTTTAAATAGCAAGAGTCAGTTTTTAATTTCTTCACTACTTTATTAGCATGAAGTATGTCAGTAACTTGTGGATCCTTTAAAGCAGTACTCAACTGTAAAACTTCAAAACACACATCAGGTCGCGTCTGATTGGCAACCCAATTGAGTTGTCCTATAACACTTCGAAGTTGAGTTGTCTCGATACTATTAAGTGTCTCAAATTTTTGTGATGATCGATTATAACTAATTGGTATTGAAGCTATATTGTTTATGTATGAAAACTGATCAAGAGTTATTTCTTCACTATTTTGATTCAATTCAAGTCCGATATAACGAAATGCACCTTCTGCTTGTTTACCAATCTTAAATTTTAAACGTAACACATCTATAACATTATTTTCAAAACAATTATTACCGGACCAAAGGAAATCATCAACATGCATTAAAAATAAACCATTCAATTTCTGATCATGATAATAATAAAATAAAGAAGGATCAATATCAGATTGTTTACATTTAAGTTTGATTAATTCACCTCGAACACTAAAATACCATATACGTGAGGCATCATTTAACCCATAAACACATTTCTTAAGCTTCCAAAGTTCGTTGTCAGCATTTGCTTCTGATGGAGGTTTTAAAAATACATCGCGTTCAATATCATTGCCTTGCAGAAATGCTGCTTTTATATCAATTGTCTGACACTTCCATGATAAACATGCACTCAGAGCTAGAAAAATGCGCAATGTATCTTTTCCAGCTGTTGGGGAATCGCACTGAATGTTCTCAACCTCCTCAAAGCCACGAGCAACTAACCTAGCTTTAGCAATTTTACTGTTGTTTTCTGATGTTTTCTCGGTTATAACCCAACGTGTCGAAATAAAAGGTTGTCCACGATCTGGCACACTTCCATATACGTTAAACGATTTCCAGTTTTCAAGTTCTAGACTTTTTGCCGTTCGAATTTGATGTTCATCATGTCTAGCAGTTGGTACAAAAACACTATTAACTTCTTCTACCTGATTGCCAGTGTTCTCCCCCTCTTCTTTTCTTGATAGAGAGTTCTCACAATCAGATGGATTGCTATTATTAATGTTAGGAATAACAGATTCCCATATTTGAACACCTTTCTCAAAATCTACAGCACTAATAGAAGAATCAGTCTTGTTCTGAATATTTAACCAGTAACGATTTTTACCATGAACTTTACCAGCTCTACTCACAACTGTGCATTCCACCCATTCACTGTCATCTCCTGCCGGTAAATATCGTATAGTGTCTTTAATCTTCGGTAATTTAACATTTGAAGATTCTTTTTCTTCGGTTTGATCTAAATGTATAACACTGTCATTTGAAGAATCATTTTCTATTGAATCTATTACACTGTCATTTGAAGAGTCATTTTCTACTGAATCTATTACACTGTCATTTTGGCTATGATTAGGATGGGTTTCTGTTGCTACATGTATGTTATCAACATCATCAATATCGCTGGCAGGCTTATCAGTCTTAAACTCATCCGCTATTCTGATGATATGACAGGGAGATGCACGGATATAAATGCTACCATGACGAATAAATAAAACCTTTCCATCCCTACCAAGAATTTTACCAGGACCTTTCCATTGATTGTCTCTGCGATAATAAACAGCATCACCAGTTTGTAACGATTCTCCACTTGAACGTATTTGTCGCCGTAAAGCTCTTCTGATGCGTTCTGATGATTCCGCTTGAATAAATGACTTCCTCGCTAAATGTAATGCATTTAAATGATTTGAGAAAATTTCTGAGATTGTCTTCCCCTCTAGTGCTGGAGGTTTATCTTGAAGCACAGAGGGTAGGTTGGGGTTACTTCCAAACACTAACTGGAATGGACTGTAACCGTAAACCATATGAAGAGAGTTTTTAGCATGAATTGCCCACACTAAAGCTAGTTCTAAATCAATATTGGGATTGTCAGCTATTATTTTCTCAACACAGTCATCCACGACTGCATGATTGCGCTCGCAAACACCATTCTGCCAGGGGCTATAAGCAGCAGAATTACAAACTTCTATATTCAGGTTTTCAGACATGTCTCTAAATTCAGCATTCGCAAACTCTCCACCATTATCTGTTAATATTTTCTTTGGGACACCAAATCCACTGCCTATCCACAATAACATAACTTTATTTATAATAGTTGAAGGATTTTTATCTCTTATTACAGCAGCAAGACTGAACCTTGTGGCCAAATCTATTAGATGTAAGAAATAGATTCCACTTTTCCACAGTTTTAGGTCCATTGCAAGAACATCATTAAAATTAGAAGCCATCGGTAAACTAACCACTGGTCTAGGTTTTACAGCTGAAAACTTTTTACAGACATTACATTCATCTTTTACTTGATTCACCAAATCATCACAACTGTTTACACCAGCATCATGAAGTAACATTCCTAATCTCTGACTAGATGGATGAGCAAATTGTTTGTGAAGCTTAAGAATAATTTTCTTTTGCTCTTCCGGTGATTTATCTGCAAGAGTGTAATAAACTGAATTTTCATCATTGGAAACTTCACTAATTTGAAGAGGTACACAGTAATGTCCTGAAGATGTACACTGAAGTTCAATACTGGTTCCATTTATAGATGCGCGATCATTTTCTAAATCCATAACAACTTTTGCCGCCTTCATGTCTGGCTTGCCTAATAATAGTGGAATATCACTGTCAACTACATCTGTTGTTAACATACATTGTTTACCACCTAATTCGCATGGAAAAGTTATCTTTTCTTGTGATTTTAATTTTCTGCCACCACCAAATTTAAAAATAGTTTCACTATGTGATTTAGTCACTTTACTTAAATGACGATCATCCAAACTGTCCAAATAACAATTCATCCATTGCCTTCCTGTAACCGTTGAACTGCAGGCACTGTCTAATAAAGCAGAGTTTATAGATTCAGTCAATAAAACTATTTGTTCGTGTTTAGCTCCTCCAGTAAAAAGCACTCCTTCTTCTGTCGTTGAATTTTCATAAACCTTTCTTTCCATATTTTCGTATGAATCTGGACAAGACCGAGCAAAATGGAAAATTGACTCGCATATTTTACATTTCATTGGGTGTCCATCAAATCCTAATGGATTTGAGTTTCGCCTGAGCTTACTAGGCGAGCCATTATTCTGTAGATTATTTCCAGTGAAGCTCGGTCTGTTTTGTTGGAAGCCTCTTGCACTGTATGATCCACGACCTCGTGATCCTTGAAAACGTGTATTAAATGATCTGTTTCTGTAACTGTTCCATCTACTTTGAGTATAGAATGCTTCACTCTCACTCATAAATGCTGGTTCAAATTTTATACCAGTAGAAATATTTGAGCTATCAGGCATAGATTGTTTACCAAAAAATTTCTTAAGGGAAGAATTCATTTGAGAAAACAAAGTGTCACCCTGTGAATAATCTACACCTGTTAATGTCAACTGTCTGTCTCTATGATTTAAGCCAGCACCATCTAAAACTTTGAAAGCTAACACTGCTTGGGGCAATCTCATATTATACTTCACAGATTTATTATATAGTTTTTCAAACTCACTAATATAGTCCTCCATGTACATTGTGGGTGTTTTTTTATATCTATCAAATGTGGTATACACTTCATATGCTTCTGATAAATTATCTTTCTTATATATACCATCCAAAAACTGAATCAAAACTTCTACACCATCATCTTTATCTAATTTGTCAACACCTAACTCACTAAACACTTTATCTCTTACTGAACCAACATCTTCAGGTAAAGACAGAGCTATTGCAGAGCCTTGTTTTGTTTTTGCTAGCTCAGTAACAGTCTGCCAAACTTTTACTTCATCCACCCACCTGTTATAGGGTTTTGTGCCTGTAAAGGCCGGTGGCGTTCTGTAGTCATTCCCACGCTGATTTCCACTATTATTTGTCGCCATAATCGCCTTGGTCTCTTCGTTTTCCCGCCAAAAACGCCGCTGACAAAGTTCTAGAATATTTCGTAAAATTCACTAAATGTTCACTTCTATCATCTATTAAATAACGTCAACACAAGCACTATCACTTTTACTGCCAACTACAATAAGTTAAGTGCATGTTTTCTCAAAACCACGCTCTGCTACCATGAAAACTCCCACTCAGATATTAAAAACAACCAATCTTGACCGCCATATTTATTATAGACAACCTTCACCTTCAACAATATATAGATAACTCTATTACAAAACATGAGAGGATTCAGACCACAATATAACAATACTAACAATTCCAAGATTCTGGTATATCAGAATTTCATCAGTTAGTTAAGTAATGTTAGCCTTTAAATTTGCTCAGTTTTGTTGGTGATCCTTTCTTGACAGTTTATTTACTTCGTACATGGCATGAAAACATGCATTTGAAGAGTACAGGGGAAGATCGATCTAAGTAAATTTTTCCAACGAACCCCAGTTAATTGTGCCATCGTGTAGCAAATTGTATAAGCTTTCTGTGGAACAATCAACTTCAGGTAAAAACGACCTGAGTCACATCGAACCAAGGCCCTTCTGAAATGACCCCCGGACAAATACGTCCATCGTACCCTTTATTTGACCTTAATTTGGCTGAAAAGTGGTACTCATTTGTTGCACTGGTATTTTGATTCGTATTAAACATCATTTTGAAGTTGTAATTAAACTCGCTTGTTGATCTGTTCGCGTCAAGCATTCTAATCCCAAAGTTTGTTTTGCCTTTTATGCAAAAAGATAAAAATGTGACTTTGAGTGTTCTTCCCTTGGACTCTTCATTTGTTATTTAGGCAAAACAAGCCCTTCCGAAGTAAGGTAATTGCAAAATGTACAATTTCTTCTTTTTTTTTAAGTTTGCTCAGACAAATTTTGGAAAGAAAATGTACAATTCTTTTTATAAAATAAAACTTGCCAAGACCAAAAAATATTGACAGTTATTGTTCTGTAACCTACAGTGATTTTCTCTAACAGTTAATTACTCTAAATGACAGTCCCAACAACACAACTGGCAACCAATGATTACCGTATTTTGTTTCAGTGTAACATATGGTCTACCTCTATCACCAGTAGCTGATGCTTGTCGTACAGCTAGACATGCCCTGTCTTTAATAGCCACGGCAAGACCAGCAGCTTTTATTATCACCATGGCTAAAGAAGTAGCTCGATATAATGCCCAGGCCCAGAACGCCCAGTCACAACACACCCATCTACAAAACCTAGTCTTAGTCCGAGCTAGACAAGAGATACAACATATTCTAGAATTGATGGTAGAAAAGATGCCCAATGATATCGCTGATATATTTGTTGAGGTGAGTATTCTTTAAGTAAAAAATAAACCTTTGTTCAAACAGCCAAGTTTTCCTGGGTCAATGATTTTCCTTACACTAAATGAATCTATTATTTGAAGAAAATAAAACTAAATAATGATGAAGCATGAATAAGAGAGAGAGAATAATGGGCTTTAACGTCCACTCTGCACAACTAGGTCATTTTGTGACTAACACATGGTTCAATTTATTTCAATAATTTGCTTGCGCACAGGGGTCTTTAGCAGTGGGAGAAGAGCGGAAGACCCGGAGAAAACATATGAGGTTGGACATGTGCCCCTACTCCTTGTCACGTACAACTGGGGAATCGAAACCATGCCAGTTGACTGAATGACAAACCTCCTGATACAGCATGCACTTGCTTACCATTTGGCCACTGAACCCCCAAAGCATGATTAAACCTGATGTGTAAAGGGAAATTTGTTGTTTTATTTTTAGACTGTGGATGTTGTGGTACATTGTTTAGATATGGGTCAGTTAAAATCAAAAGGTTTACAAGAATTGTTTCCAGCTATTTGCAGGTAAAAATATTACCAAATTCTTTGGGTTTAATATAAAGTTTAAGAAAGAGGGTCATGTAACATATTTTGATATAAGTGAACATTCTAGTTTTGTGGCAGAAATGAAGTTTTGGTGAATAATTCCTCAATAAATCCAATATTATCTTCAACTTATTCTTTTGTAATAGATTGGGAATTCTCTTATATGTAGTCAGAATGGTTTCTGTTTTAAATGTACTTTTGATTTCACAGATTTAGTATGGTATCGGCTTGCAATCAAACAAAACGTATTTGGGTTGGGGCTAAAAATGGTAGCCTAGCTCTGTATGAAATGAAACAACATTCTAAATGTCAGGTAATTAAACAGTTGATTTATTTAAGAACAGTCACTGAATGAATATATATATATGGGACTACCTTTAGTGGTACCCACTTAAACCCCTTTTATTTCATTTAAGTTAAAAACTAATAGGATAGATTGTTGATAATTTGTGTAGTGAAGGAGGTCCCAATCTGTTAAGGTTTTTTTTCTCACTAATTTAAAATATTTATCCAGTATTATCAGACAAAGACTATCTTGAAAACAAGACATTGCCTGGTGTTATTGCCACTGGAAAATAAAATCGACATTAAATTATGGAATGAAAACATTATCATTGTTTTGCATAATTTGACAGTTGATATCAGCCCATCAAGGACCTGTTATAGCTGTTTGTGTTAACCCGGATGGTAAATATCTATGTACATTCTCACATGTTGATAGTCGGCTTAAATTCTGGCAGGTAAGTTGATCATTAATACATATTTTCATGTACAAGGCATTAAATTACAAATATATTTTGAAAATTTTTATCAAAATTTTTTTTTATAGCCTACATTTTGTGGTTCTTGAGAATTAACTGCTTCAGTTGATTAGTGACTGAACTGGAAAAACAAAAAATACAGTTCAATGGATTACTGTTTATTACTGTGCAGTTTCAAATAATCTGATTAAATACAGATTTTTTATTTTGTTTCGTTTTTTTTTTATATTTTCGATGGCTTCTACTGCATGAATATCAAACCAGTTGTAGTAACCTAGTTGGAGGTTGTGTCAGGGGTCATAACCCTATGACATTAGACATTGATTAATCAATCATTGTTGACGTTTCTAGTGGTCTACCCACAATTTGATGCGCAGCATGCCAAGAACTCATCAACCAGAACACCTGTTATATAATAACCCTTCTAGATCCTAGTGTTTTGACGACATGTAAAACAACTAAAAAAACAAAAATGAAATAGGATCTATGTGTTAATCCGTTAGTCTTTTTCAAACAGTTATTCATTATCCTACTTCAATCATTGTTTGATAAAAACTGGAGAATCGTATTCAAAACACTAATAAACATTAATATTATTCCACAGAATTGTGTTGTCGTGTAGAAGTATTAAGGTGTATTTAGAGATTGATGTCCGATGGCCCTCAAATCTGGTTATATTTTCAACTAAATAAACCTTTTTTTTTCAGACTGCCTCGTCTTCCATATTTGGTATTGGATCTCAGCAGACTAAATGTATCCGTCAGTATTCGGTGCCAAAAATAGAAGTTACACCTTTAACAAATATATTAAAACTAGTACGATTGGTGTGGATTGACAATAAAACAGTTGTACTACTTACAGTTGATGGGTCGGAAACCAAATTCTCGATTTAGAAATAAATTAGGACTGTAGGCATATAAACTAAAGCCTGTCAACAAATATCTTTCATGGTTTCATATAATCTTATCGACACCTTTGTAAGATATTCCCTAATTTCCATTTCTAGAGAGAACCCATAACGTATTTTATAAATACAAAACTGTCCTGATATGGTATATTTGAATGAAAGGTTTAGTTAAGGTGAGAGGCAGGGCAGAATTATAATCTAAAATCTATACAAACTGATTTGGATTAAAATTCATATTTGAGGTTGATAGTTGATGTGTATCATGGGTATATCCAAGAGGTCCATAGTCAGGGTTGAAATTGTGGAATTAATGACCTATATGTCAGAGTAGAATTCCACACAGTGATTTCAGCCAGGCTACAATATAAAGTCAATGTAATCTACCCTACATGTATGTGTATTCAAAGTTTTTTAATGACAGGTGACTTGATTGGTTTCTGGCCACTGATAGATCTATATATTCAATTCTTTAATACATTAAAGCCACAGATTGTTATTTTGTATTTTAAGGACATCTAATTTTTGACATTAAAGCCACAGATTGTTATTTTGTATTTTAAGGACAATATCTAATTTTTGACGGCTTAATCCATAATGGATAATCCATGTGGATAAGCAGCTTTAAGATGCAATATAGTTATAAATAATTGACAGTTGTAGACAAGAAGATAGGGTAGATATATATAATTTATCTTGCACAGAATGGAGTGAAATTGAGTTACTGAGAGAGTGAGAGTGTGTATTGATAATTATATAATACAATGTTTATTGTTACATGTTATGTTTTTGTATAAATAATAGTATATCTAGTCACAGATATTATAACTGTTATTAACCATGTTATATAAGCCGATAGATTGTTTTTTTTTTTAAGAAAATTGCTTATTTGTCCTTTCTTGAAAAATATTCAGAAACATTCCTTTATGCATACACTGTATACATAACTTAACCGAAACTAGCCTGTGACAAGATTATGTTTACAGTAATGGTGTATGCTAAGCTTTGTTTTCAAAAAATTGCAAAAACTTCTTAACTTCAATAAAAACATTCTCCTACAATACATTGATAGGCATTAATTTTTGGTGTATTAGGAAAAAAACAAAACCAGGAAGGGATAAGGAATTTCGGCCATAATAATTGTTTCGATATAAAGATTGTTAGTTTTTTTACTACTGTGATAATTGTGTTATATCATTCTATTTAATATGTATATGTCGCTGTATAATTGTTAAATTAAAGAATATAAATAAAAATTCAAATGGTGATTACATGATAATGTTAGTATAGTTTATAGAAGTATATTTATCAATAGTGTTGAAATCTGGACATGTTAAAGAAATAAACAGTGAAGGATGAGACTAAAACTACAAAAGGAACTATATATTGGTATTAATATATTTAGAGATAAAAACAGATATTCAAGTATTTGTTGTTGAACAGCTAGAGTATGTATATGTTAATCTGTTCATAAATTATACCCATGTTATACCTTTCCATTCTACATAATTATTATAGTAATACCGGTGGATGGATCATTTCTGGTGAATGAAAGTATTATGTTATTGCTATATTAAATATATGTTCATTTTTATTATATTTAATTGCATAATTTCACTTATAGGCCCATATTTTCACAATTAATGGTTATAAGTATAAATATATTCGAAGTAGATATAGTTTAAAGCAAGTCAGTGAAATGTTATTCACTAGAACCTAACTACAACATAATTTGATCATAACAGAGGAGGGGCCACATGGCATGAGCTTAAGATGTTGAGGGGGCCCACTGCTCCCCTTGGCAGAGACCTATAAGTCACTTTGGAAAAAGAGTCAATGTTCTGTAGATTTTAATATACAATATGTGCCCATTTGTATTTAGCCCTGATCACAGCAATTCTTTATGAGCAGTTTCCAATTTGGTCTGAACTCTGAACCTGTTACCATCAGCACATGGGCTTGTTTGTTATACAGTGGCATTGCTCACCCACCCACCCCCACCCCAAATATAGAGTTATACTTATTGTGGTTAACATTAGTACCAGGAATTGCTCAAATCAATACTTATTGTGCTTAATGTTTACAAGGCATTGGGGTCAACACAGCTCACGATAGGCTACATAGACCAAATCTGTTCCCCACTCACATTCAGGCATCCTGAATAAAAATATTGTTTAAAGTGAAAACAACAAAAGTAGATATATTTACATGGAAAACAAGGAACAAAGAATAATTATATACATGTATATCAAAATTTCTAGTTTCAATAGGTATGATTTCATAATATCATTATGCTAATTCCAGTTATGTCTATCATTATTTATTTTTACAACAGGCCTATGGATGTTTGTTATATATATCACATGAATATCACATGAATAATAAACTTTTTATATTATACACAAGTTGTTCTTGTAAAACCATATAAATTGCATGATTATTGGAGAGAAAGGGGTAATTTAATATGGGTAAAACATATTTTATTTTATTTACATAAGCCAAAAATGAGAGAAAGGATTATTCTCTCATTTTGAGATAAAAACATAAAGCTATAAAATGTCAAACAACAAAAAGTCTAGCTTGATAATTATATTGGCACAATGAAATGGTAATTATTGAACAAGTATATCTTGACCTGGAAAGTCTTCCTTAAAGCTTGGGTAAAATGGCTGACATTTTAAAAAAAATTGGTTGCGACAATATATATATATAAGAACTATAACAAGTCAATCAGTTCGTGACCGATTTCTTCCGGTCAGTATAAATTCCATTTTATCCATATATTATCCTAACGGAGAAAATGAACAGGGTTGAAGTAAACGTGAGCTACCTGGGATATCTGAAAAAAAAGAAAAAAAAAACAGTGAAAATGAACAAATTTCAAATGCACGTTTATTCAAGAAAAGCATGGTTCAAATAAAGCATGCTGTCAAGCTTTTGCCCACATCTGTGCTTAAAGTGGTGAAAATTGTAATTTCTGGCTGACCAGAAGGTCCTGGGTTTGGTTCCGGTGATGGCAGAGAAAGACCTTCAAATTTTCTAACAACGTTTCCCCTTTTCAGTGTCCGTGGTACATGACGAAGAACCTGACAAGGAAGTGTCTGGCTGTTCGGGTGTGATGAAAAAACCCCGATGTCGTGTGTACCCCGACAATTGGAAATTGATATACAAGTAGGCCGTAGCGCCGTTGTCGGGGAAGTATCTCCCCCCATATACATGTACTGTGTGGCGCATGTCCGTCTTATAAAAGTAAGCCGAAGCACTGTTGTTCCGGAAGTATCTCCCCATAGCATACAGCGTGGCGTATGCCTTCGTAAACCCCGTTGGTAATCTCCATTTCATTTGTGAGTTTCAGTTTTAAAAACAGTTGCTGGAAAATATATGTGCTGAAATAGTCATTTTCTTTCCAGAAACAAAACCCCACGACCTGACTTCGGTGCGTCCCATACTTACCTCTGTTTAACCTTTTGTCTTGCACTATTTGGTTGATGTCTGGGTAGTGAATCAACTTATATTCTGTAACATAAAAAAAACGTTCTTTCGCAAAAAAAAGATAGTCTGATGATAGTGATCGTTTTATCTGCAACGATAACTTCAGCTAAAAATAGCGTCCTGTCGGCACAGGTGAACCGGTGACAGATACAACGGTTGTGCACCGAACACTAACGCAAGGCAACTACTACCTCCACTCCTTCACTGTCCGATAACCAGCTAAATTGCCGGTGTTCAATAATAAATATTTGTCGTCCATTTTTCAAGCACAGAAGAATAATGATTGGCCTGTATCAAATTGTACAACCCAACAGATTGCTGTCGATATGTTGCGTCTACTGACATACAATCCCTGACAAATCATAACAGTGGGTTAGTTTCCATTTTTGCCTGATCGTCCCAATACCCGAAAGTTTGGGGCGGATCTACCATCAAACTAACGAAGCTTAAAATTCAAGGTCCGCAATCCCGGCGAGACCCCAGAAACAACTTAGTCCACATTGTTAAACATATTTTGGTCACTTTAAAGAACGGACCGACATTAGGTAGAATTTGAAGATCAGAGATGAATAGCTATGCTGAACTCTAGCTGAGCGTCCTGGTAATATCCCATGTAAAATCAGGACGCACGAATTAAATTTCGGTTGGATTTTACGTGCATAGTTTTTTTGAGGGTTTTTCACATAACAAACAGGTCGATACTAATGTTGAGATGATCTTCCATGGAACATCCACATAAGAAGATCTACAGTGGTTGCTGATAATAGACCCACCTCCGACTAATTTAATGTTTTAATCTTGTTCTATCCAAGCCGCGGTACCTCAGTTAGTAATGTGTTGACTCGCTAACATAAAACTCACCTGGACTCTTTCTCGATGTTGACCGAAAAAATTCCCCGGAAATTTCCCACACGTGGTTCCCTCTTGTCAGTGCAGTGATGAAGGGCTGCGGGGGGGGGGGAGCTTACATCTGAAATTCAATTCCAATCCAGTAAACTTTTCCCGCGTAGCACATTAGTCGGGTTTGGGAAGAAAAGTAGGACGTTAAACGCCATTGTATTCATGATTTCCATCTAAGCTCTAATACTAAAAAAAATATTTATTTAACGTTTACCTGTATTCATTGAACCTAAAATACCATGGAATCTGCCTAGTATATTTCTAGGATGGTGGTCATGATCAGTGGAAGGTGTAATAGTTTGTAATTCATATACACCTGAAATGTTATACAAATATTGTTCACAAAACTAACCATTGCCGATAATAATATAACACGGTTTCTTGGAAAATGCGATACATGCATGCACGTTGAGAAATCCGAACGTTAAAAATAATCTGGTAGACACCTTGAAGGGAAGCATCAGAAAAAAACCGTAACTAATTTCACCTATCACATTCTTTTAAAGAACCCCTAGATTAGACTAATACCAGACATCCCAAATCTGGCATATTTAGATCAACGAATTATTCACGAGCGTCCATTCAACTTTTGAAAATCATTATGGTGCGGGAACGTGGGTGTGAGATCAGTCTGTAAGGGTGCGACGTACACGAATATATCTCCATTTTTAGACAGTTCTGCGATTCCCGTGAAGAAAGAGATCTATAACGGGAAGCAGCGGTCACAGATATCTGAAACAGCGTGTTGTCATTGACCCAATGTCGTACTTTGAAACACAAACAAAGATTTCGAAGGTGATGAAACTACTTCGCAGGCAGTTTTTAATAAGGTTTGGTTGTTAGACCACGCGTGGCTGTGATATTATGTCACAGGAATGACAAGATGCGGTCAATTTATGTCCACTTCGACCAAGCACCAGTTGTCAACCATTGCTTATTGACAATGCAAATATCCGAATATTTGTTACCCGATTCGTATTAAATCATATGATGAGTTTGCAAAAACGGCACGTTACGTTCAAGACCCCGTACACTCGAGGAGAGGTTAGAGAATCTAAAATACTTGCATTGAGGTTGTGGAATCTAATACCTGCGGAGAGGTTGGAGAATCTAATACTTGCATTGGGTTGGAGAATCTAATATTCGCGGAGTTATTTATTGTGGCACCTATATTTTAATACTTTATTGGGCATTGGTGGTGGAATTTAATATTGCGGATAGTTGAAGACATTTCATACTTGCGGAGAGACTCGGGGTGTTATACATACCCTCTCATACCCACAAGGTGAGATCTTTTTTTATTTCGAGAATAAGAAAACTGCGTCGGATGGGTTTCCTGTGTGGGTCGCACGTGTATTTGCAAACGTTGAATACTCTAGATGCGTTTAATATTTGATGATTGAAATTGAATGGTGTTGTGACTCGTCAAAACTAAATGAATGACAATCTTACCGCCTTTATCAACGTCTGTTTTAAATACTGTGTTTGGTACCAGTTTCATTAAAGAGTTGTCTTGTCTAATTAACATGGGTAAAATTAGACTAAAATAATTCTTAGCCCATTCTTCATCTCCACTTAAAGCTTTTCTTACTGACGCTCTATGTGATAAACTATCTGTTAAAATAATTAAAGAAATAAAATCAAATGGGGTTTAACGTCTTACTCTTACTATTCTGTCCCGATTGGGCTAATGAGGACCGAAATACGTCATAGTGTGCTATACGGACATCGACCTACTCTATCGAATTCCTGCTGCCTAGGGGATCTTAAACGACTAAATGATTAAAGTGAAGCGTAGTATATTATATGTTATTTATCAAAGATTTTTTACAGCATTTTGTGAGGTATATCCTTACCGAGTAGCAATATAGGTGACGACATGGACCTGACGGGGGGAAAACATGGATCTTCTTCCATGATTACGAATATTCTTTCAAATCCCAAAGTGACACTGACAGCTCACAACTGGGAAAAATTAAAAAAAAGTAATTGAGTTATACCGTACCGTATTCCCACATATGGAGTACATCATTCAATCCACCTATTTCACTTGTCCAATATCCCACCATTTTAGAATATTTTGTTCGTACAGATATCCATTCTGTAGTCAGATTGAGGAAACGTTTAAAATCTTTAGGGTAAACATTATAACATCTCAATTCATAAATCGGATTTTGTTCGCTGGTTGTCAGATTTCTAGATATCTATTCAAAAATAACATAATAAACCATAAAGATTGTGCTGTATAAAATGTCCATAAACTATATTCACACAAGGTTTATAACATAAATTATATAATAACATAAACATCGTTCTGGAAACTAAATGCCCAGATTTTCAATGGCGTTTCCTGGATTTCAGAAAATGGAGCGAAAAATTCGAAAGTTTGTAAATGTAGATTTAAAAGTGTCTGAGAAAAAACACACTGCGATTCCATGGGCTACTGACTAGTACTGTCAATAAATTTAGTAAATTGACGGGGGGGGGGGGGGCATAGTCGAATTCCCTCGCCGCGCGACCCGCCATCCAAAATACGTCAATGTGTGATTATGTTGGTAAAGAAAACATTCTTATCGATAAAGACAATTGACTTTTCCTTATATCCTAAGTACCAAATTGCATCCGTTATGATTAAAACTGTGCGTTTGATCGGGCGCGATATTTTTTCTCGCCTACTTTCATGGACATAACGCCGTTTTTGCTCACTCTACTGTAATCCTGTATATGTATGCGCCTACATTCCTATAAAATGAGCAGAAATAATTATTGTCTCAAAGCTTCTGAGTTTATCGAATTCCAAAAAAGTCTCCCCCCCACCACCAGACCTAACGCAAAACTTGGCGTTGTATCTTCGCCTTGACGCCCCCCCCCCCCCACTGCTCAAATTCCTGGGCACCCCCCACCGCCCTTGTTTGATTGTATATGTATGCACGCATGGATTTTGTCTTGTCTATAAAAACAATAATAAACACTGTAGAAAGCCCCATGTAGATCTGGGTGCGTTTTTATACACTTGGAGGCAGCTGTACTCTGCCCCCCCCCCGCCCCCAATTTTATGAGCTGGCTACGGGACCGCTGTACGGAGTAAATAAAATAACGACCCAAGGTTCATAATCCTCTTGCTCTAGTTTTGGTTTTGGTTTCGTTTTCCGAAAAGGTCTTGTGCGTTTCTGTACGCTTGAATCGTATTATCTCTCGGGGTTTGTTTCATCCAGTTACAAAAAGGCAGACCCGTTTAAATGGGTGTACCATTTTCATACAGTGCGGCGAAACACTTCGAAGCAAGTGTATCTGAAAATAAAATAGGTTACGCTCAAGGTTCTAGTTTGCTCTAGTTTTAGTTTTGTTTTTCTATTACTGTTCTTGCAGTGAGTTTCATAAGCGACCTGATTAAACATACCACCGAGGCGTTTTTACTGCTAACCCTGCAAATTCTGCTTATTCTTTGTAAAGCCATTGCAAATAATTAGACTTCGATAACTTATTTATTTTTCCACGTCCACAACCAAGTGATAGTCCAGTCACTCGGCTCACTTCGCCCGCTCCGATGACCGAAAATAGGTCAACGCAGATGACAGATATGGCGAAAATATCATAGGGTCTGGTAAACGAGGTCTATGTGTCACGTGTTAGCACTTGCCAACCCATATATACCGTTTTAGTATCAGATGATGTGATTGGTTCAAATGTTTGATAATATCCAACCACAGCTCTTGACAGATTTATTAAAACAAAATGGCTGTGGTGTAAACAAAAGTAAAGAGTGTGATGAATAATTTCATAAATTTTGTTTCTTTTCTTGACTAAAAAAGCAAAAACCCACCCCAATGTAACATGAATCAGTAATTCTAGGTAAATGTTTACAAATTAGCATAAAAACAGCCAGAAATCTCTGATGACACACCTAACTTGGCTAATCTTATACCGTGCAACATAATCATAATGAAACATGATGAAACAAACACTGAAACAGCTGAGTTAGTTCCTTTTCTAATCAACATTTTTCATCTCTCCAATTTCTATTAAATGATAGGAAAAAAGTTTAGAAATTGCAATTTTAGTTAAACCAAATCAGGCGTATTTTGTGTGGGGTCTCCAACAACTACAACTGAACTAAGACATGAAACCAACACACACAAAATTTATATTTCTATTAAATTTTTTCATCTCTTCAATTTCTATTGATAGGAAAAATGTTAGAAATGACAATTGTAGTTAAACCCAAAGCAGTAGGATTTTGTGTGTGGGCTCCAGGCCCAGTAGGCTACTGGTGCAAGTGGTTAAATATGGTCATTTATGTGAATAAGTATCTTTGATTGAATTAAAATTACCCTCAGTGTATTTCTTAATGTATCATTGCAAGGTGATGCCTATAATGGCGCTACTTTTGTTTTTTTTGATTATTGTGATAATTGTGAAGTACCAGTATTACTAATACTTACTTGCACATAATATATACCGTTAGGCCTACAGTACCGTAATAATCAATGTTCAAACCTATATAGACTCAGAAGAAAATCTTCTGGTGTAAATTAAATACAACTGCTTTACCTCTCAACATTGAAATTGGTGAATCTACTTTTAACATTTCACTGACTTTCTTCAGATATTGCAGAGAAGAACAAATGTTTCATTGGCCACTTTTAACTTGATTTATTATTTTTCCTTTCCAACAGATGTTGAAGTAACTTTAATGCAACAAAATGACACATCCAAAGGGTTTAGAAGGAGATGACCTAATTAAAAATATTCAACAACTAGTTAGTAGTTTTGAGCCTCATATCAGTGAACTAGAATCAACAGATCAAGTTAAAGACGTCTTATTACAGTTAGAGAGAAATGACGAACATTTTCATAAGTAAGCTTTAAGTTGATAATTTATGTAGTAATATATGACTAGAAACATGTCAAATTACTTTTTGGCAGAGTAACAAAAAAGTCTTAACATGTGAACTCTAGGCCTAAATGAATTAGAAAATTAATAGCTGTAATTTACTGTTGTGTTTTTAGAACACCTGATATCATCTGTATATAAACAATAGTTTATTATTGACATACATTGATCAGGAAACAAGCAACTAGTCTATATAATCCCCCTCTTCAATAGTATATGTGTATGTGCAAAAATGAAATATTAATATGCAAAAACAACATTATGTACACTATATACAATATTATACATGGGTATTAGTACATTTAATTGAATTTCTTCTTTAATGGAGTTCCCATAGCTTATTTTTTTTTAATTGTACTTCTACCATGTCTCTTTTATATGTAACTGTACACATACACGGAGTAGCAACCTTATTACACTTCGGTTCTTTATAAATTCGTTATTAAATATGGTGTGTAATATTTGAACTTAAAGAATGAATGTAGATTTAATACAGGAAGGTTTATTTTATGAATTTGATTTTATTTATTTATTTTTAGGCGGGAGTTAGTGAAACAGTTGAAATCTGAATTAAATGATGTAATAGATAAGAATTCTATGACCGGACAGGTTGTATCTAGTGGTTATGATGTGGATAGATCAGTTAAACAAAGAACAGATGCTATTAGATCTTCTAAAGAGTAAGTAACATATTAAACATGGGGAGCCAGGGTAGGTGGGTTCATTATAGATGTTGGTCAAGAAAGTTCATCAGAATTTTCTAGTCATTGGGCAGGATGAAGGCTCTAGCAAGGAGAAATTTCTAGTCGTTCAAATGAGACAGAAAAAAAAGCTTTTTAGAGAACCCTTGACAGTTGGATTTCAACGAGAAAGACAGTATTTTATTCCTATCTTCTACGTTTAAAGCAGTTTTGTAGCGTAATTTAGAATTGACATATTTCACTGTTTAGGAATAAAGTTTATTTTTCATGTATGTTTAATATGAGATAATAACAGAAGTGAAAATGAATAAACACAGGACCAAATCCAAGATTGTTACTAATGATAGATAATTGGGTTGTTTTCATAAAGACAAATAATGAAATAACGTGATAAATCAATTTTCAGTTGTTATAGGCAAACATATGAAAACAGGGAATAAAATTGGAGATCCATGCTCGCTGTATCAATTATAAATCACATTATTTCTAAACCTTGATCATTGGTGTAATATTAATGTTATTAACTTTCATTTTTTATTTCCAGTTATAAAGAGTTTAAGAAGAAACTACATGATGACGTTAAAGACGCTGTAGAACATATTGTATTAAACTATGATTCCTTAAAAATAGAAGATCAAGTACGAGGTTCAGGATTACCTCAGCAACGACAAGGATTTATGGGTAGCGATGATGAAGATATCTCTTCTTGTGGAAGTATATTCTGTCAGGTAAAGTATTTCAACTGCCAGTTTTAATGTTGTATATACCGCAAGTTCGTGAGATGGTATTGTAGTTGCCAGTAGATAATTAACATGTATTTTTATCAAGTTCCAATGTTAAAGAGTTCTTCCATGTACACACCAATTTACCTTGGTGTTTTTCCCATCCAAATAACTAGACAACTCTTTACTTTTTAGTCCCAGACAAGTTTGGACCAAACAAGACTTTTTCCAGTCCTCTCTATTTTTATGAAAAATAAAGAACAACAATCCAAATGTAAATAGATACTATTGTATAGAACAATGGGCTTTGTATAAGATAAACATGTGATAATTAATATCTTTATTTTTTAAGGGAAGTGTGACGATGTTTGATCCTGATGCTTTAAAGAAGATAGCTAATGAATTATCTATATCTAAGTCACATCAAGTAATATTGCTATTCTCTTTCCATTGACAAATTTAGATAACATTTAGCAAGGATGGAAATCCTCTTTATACAAAAAAAAATAACCAGTATCATATGAAGAGCACAGGGGAAGAACGATCTCAGTCACTTTTTTAACGAACCCCAGTTAATGGCGCCATCTGGTAGCAAATTGTATAAGCTTTCTGTGGAACAATCAATTTCGGGTAAAAACGATTGAAGTCACATAGAACCAAGGCCCTTCTGAAATGACCTCCCGGACAAATACCTCCATTGTACCCTTTATTTGGCTGAAAATTGGAAGTCAGTTGTTGTACTGGTATTATGATTCGTATTAAAAATCATTTTGAAGTTGTAATTAAACCTACTTGTTGTTCTGTTCGCATCGAGCATTCTCGTCCAAAAGATTGTTTTGCCTTTTATGTGAAAAGACAAAAATGTGACTTAGATCGTTCTTCCCCTAAACTCTTCATATTTGCTAGAAATTTAGTTTTAGATATGAATTCTGATTAGATAATAAATTGCAAGTTCAAACTCTTGTTGTAAAAGGTGCTATTCATCTATATACATTTTGACAAAAAATATTTTTTTATTATCTCCTCCATTGATCTGTTTCCTATTTTTAAACTACAAATTTTAACATCAATGTTATTTTGTAAGGTTTTCAAACAACTAAGTAATAATAATATATCTATTTTATGTTGCAGAATAAATATGATGCCATGTTGAAGTTAAATCGTATTATGAGTGCCGATATGGTTAATAATAATAATTGGAATTATTTACGCAAACAATTGTTAGATGTTCTTTCTGATCCTGATGAAGAACTTACGGTAAATAAATATATTTATGTTATCTATTAATCATAATTTTAATCGGGGCATATCTTAAGTCTTTTGCCAGTTCTGTTATGGTTTCATAAGTTTCCTTCTCTGGTTTCTGGCTACCGTATTAAGTTAATGATTCAATGTTTGTATGCTAACAGGAATAATTTATGTTAGTGCCGAAACCACCTAGTTCTTTCATCCTATGTAACTATGATTTATTATGTTGTCATGAATATTTTGAAGTTTGTGGTTTAAGTATATGAGATTTCCTGTTTCCCACTGCTAATTAAATAATTGCTTACAAAAGACAATTACATAATTTTCTTTTTCAGCAACTAAGTCAGAAATTTATAGCAAAAGCATTTACAAATACATGCCATCAAACCAGAGAGATTTATAGTTTACTGAGTAAGTTATCCTTTAGTTAATAATTTATATTTCTAATAACTCACACCTAGAATATTTGCAAATATGTATATTCACTATCAATGTATATTGTAGCATAGTTAAGGTATGTTTACTTTTATTAAGTGTGTTTTACCCCTGATTAAGTTATTCTACAGTAAATAATTTATAATTCTCATAATTCACTTTGGAACGTATATCCCCTAATTTGTATATTTACTATCAGTGTATATTCACAGTGTATTTAAGGTATGGGTACTTTGCACCTAATAAAGTTCTAATAATATATACATATTAATGTGTATTGGGTACCAATATATACTCACAACCCTGGGTGTTAATTTTATCAAAGTAATGAACCAGTAAGTTTAATGTATGCCTAACACATGTTTCTATATTTTCAGCTGAGTATTTAACATACCAGTTTCATAGTAGAGACAGCAGTAGACAATTACTCAGTAATGGACTTGATACATCTAAGCCAGAAAATATTAAACTGCTTAAAGCAGTAAGTTCTAATTTTCTGCTCTTTACAGCACAAAGGAATATAGTCTTCTTTGGCAAACATTTTTCTTGTTAAAGCTGCTGGTAGTCATCTGCATGTTTCTCATTTTTCATAACTTAATTTAATCAAATTGATTATTTTTAACATTTAGTTATGAAAAAAATAATATTACAATTGGATGATCTCCCGGCTTGGATTAAATCAGATTAAAAAGAGATTTCCTTAAAAGTTTAAACAATTGAAATGATAAATTTTCTCAAAACCTACAGCGTTTGAAATAAGCTAAAAGTTAAAATACATCAGTCAAGTTATATCTTAAGTTGAATGAATGAAAAAGTCTTACCATCAATTCAATCTTTAAAAAATTATGTTTTCTTACAGTTTCGATTGATGAATGAATTTCAACAAGAAGCCTCAAATTATTGGATACGATATCCTGATAAGTAAGTTGTGTCTTGTTTCCTTTTGATTTACCACTGGTAATATATAGACTAATAAATTTACATCTGAATAGAACTATTACACAAGAAGATTTTAAATTTTCCAAACATTATATTTGATAATAAACAGTTGTCACTGCATGTGATATTATACTAGTTTATATTGTAATAATCATGTATACTTGTGAATGTTATTTTTGTATACTTGTGAATGTTATTTTTGTATACTTGTGAATGTTATTTTTGTATTATTGTTTTGAAGGTATTTAGAGGAAGTGGTTGAATCTACATTAAAGTTGTTTTCTGTTCAACAGACATTATCTACCGGTGTACAGTCTCATCTAATGCCATTACATTACTTAGCTCTAGTTGATCCTAAAGCTGTTTGGTGTATTAAATGGATGGTAAATAAAAGTCCTATTCTCATTGTTGTCCCCTTTTTCTATCCATTACTAATAGAGCCTAGGTACAAGAACAATAATCAAATAAAAACTCACCAATATGTTAATGCTACATTTATTCGGATGGCCGAATGGTTAGCACGCGCGCTGTATCATACGGTCTGTCATTGAGTCAACTGGTGGGGTTTCGATTCCCCGGTTGTACGTGACAAGGAGTAGGGTTGCCTGTACAACCTCATGGGTTTTCTCTGTGTCCTCCGGTTTCCTCCCACTGCTAAAGACCCCAACGCGCAAGCAAATTATTGAAATAAAATTATTTGCGCGTTGGGTCCCGAAATGACCTAGTTTGTCTCAAGTGGACGTTAAAACCCATAACAATATCATTTATGCTACCTAGCCATAACCGATAAAAAAGAAATCTATATTCAATGTTTGTATGTTCTATTTAGCATGGTAACTACAGCAGAAGAGCATTACTAAGTTTATTGAAGGATTATAAACAAATTGTGAGTACTTTGTATCCAACTTTACAAAGATATTTCTTAGATTCCTTCATAATATCCTAATGGAACACACAACAGAGCTTATTCCTCTCGTTATAGCTGTATTTCGAGACTGATATAATATTCTAGATGATCTTTGAATTTTTAGGAATTTAAGAATCTTTTTATGTATCTTAGATTTTTAATGCAGAAAATCAACCCAAGTTTAGCCCAATTCACGAGTCTATTTCTAAGTATATATATGTAATATTTTGTAATATGTAAATATATGTAATTATATGTAAATATATGTAAATATATGTAATATGTAAATAGATGTAATTATATGTAAGTAAATATATGTAATCCCTATATAATCCTTTCAGGTTGAAAATGCTGTTTATCATTGTTTACATTTCTTCAATAAAAAAACCAAAGATTACAAATCTAATGATATTGCGGAATCGTTGTCAAAACTCCAGGTCTCCAGTGGTGCTACTAAAAGAAAACAATTCTACACAAGTTTAGAGTTAGAATATATCTATCTTATACATTCGCTCTGTTTTATTGGACGTCTGCTGTGTTTTATCGATGGACGAAAATTCTTCCCAATGAAATTTAAAGTTAAATCAGGTATGTTTCTAAAACTTTGGCTCTATACCAACTGGCTATTGAGCGAAAATTTCTCAACCATAATCCCTAAGAGGCACTTAATTAGTAACAGGATAGAGAAAAAAACAATAACATACATATGGAAGAACAATTTCATATTTACTTTGGCAGAATACATCTTCGAAACATCACCTAAATAAATAAGTAATTGTTCTTTCATAAGAGTGTGATATAGTTTATTTCTCATCCTGTAGATATATCCTCTTTTGTCATAAATATAATCGAATGATTTCCATAAAAAATTACTAAAATGAAATGTAGTGTAATCATGACGACCATCATCATCATCATCACTATTTGAATTTAGGAAGATCAACCAAACTATATTCTCTAGTTATAGTGTTATTCTAAATGGTTTTTTTTTAATTTGTGTAGATTATTCAAATCCTGTAACTGTCACAACTTTATTAAAAGCATTTATTACAATCATTGTTGAATGTCCTTCTGTCTGGGACTCAAAATCAGGTAGGTTGGAGATTTAAATACACAAATAAATTTTATTATATTTAACATAAGGGAATTAAGTTATTTATGTTTATATTATAAAGAGGTACTTCATTAACATAAAATATATTCTTATATCTTGACCTTTATTATTAGATACTTTTAAAAAATGAAAGGGTCCAAAATTATTTGAATGCAATAATTATGTTCAATCCTGCCAGGGTCTTTTTACTTCTTCATAAATTTGTGTATTAAGTCGAAATACACAAGGTCTTATTTTCTGATAAATATGTGTCTGCATGAGCATCATTTTTAGCTTTTATATATTTAATATTATTTGTAATATTTCATATACTGTGTGTTTTTTAGAATTATCTGCTGGGGAAGTGCAGAGACTATATTCATTTTTTTAAGTTATACAGAATCTTTATAGTTTGAAATTTTAAAAAAAAAATTAAAAAAAAGCACTGCATATTTGAATGGGAAATCTCTTTAGAATCAAGCCAGCATGGCTACTGTCCCAAAGAATGACCTAAAAACTTAATTTTCCTCAAAAATTCCATCCAGATGTGTACTGGTAAATATATTTCGCAGGTAATTAGTTGATATGAAAATTTGAATATTTCAGAGAGTTTAGATGCAGCTAGTTTAATGAGTGAAGTTTTAAAGGAGTTATGTGAGTGTGGTAAACTAAAAGAGATTGGTTTCTGTCATAATGATATAACTACAGCATTACTCATACCTATATCACAATATCTAAATAATACTACTGTAAGTAAAATCATTATTACCTATATCACAATATCTAAATAATACTACTGTAAGTATAATCATAAACTGCTACTAAGTTTGTCTATTTTTTCTATTTTAAAAAATTCATTTTAAGGTTGAATATGAAATGATAGACTTGAGGTAAATGAAGAGTGACCACTCACCATCACATAATTTCACTAGGCGAACATGTTAGAAAGCAAGTATGACTAGAATAAAAATTGTACACTCTATAGCCTGTCTCGCTCTTCTTGAAACAAAACTTTGGGAGAGTGTTCCATTGTCGTCATTATTGAATATCTGACTGAAACTGGTTATTTCAGGGTAGAAAATTACCAAGTGAAGAAGCTTTATTGCATGTGGCAGATATTTTGTGTGTAATGGCTTCTGATTCTGATGGTCGCCAACATTTAATGTATGGTGAAGGTGGAAACATGTTCTCTAAAGCCAAGTAATTTATTTTATATGCTTATAATTAATGTGAAAGAAAAATATGAATTTTTTATGTTTTCGAACTGTATATGCCTATTATTATTATGGAAGAAAATTTATTTTATTTTCGAACTGTTATTCATAATTTTCTTTTGTTCTATGCAGTACATTTAAAATAAGAGTTGTTATCCTTCCAAGAAATACTAAAGTGACAGTCTGATTCTGGATGCCCAAGACTACATAGTTTAGTAGACATTGTTGTAAATTAGTGTAGTTTTAAAGAACATATGTTAAAATTTCAGAACCTTACCACCAATACATTATATTTGTGAATTTACAAGGAAATGTTTGCGTAAAGAATTGCCGGCTGGTATTTCTGTGCCATCTCGAACTGTTATTGGTGTATATCTGTATATCTGTCGTCAATTATATATAAGATGTGATGGTCTACATATACTATTACCATATAATCTACATACCTATATAGCTGATGCCTGGTTAGAGGTAAGATCTACCTGTAAATATTGGATATATCTGATTGAACGTTGCAGAAGTCATTTGAAGATGTCAACCACTCAAGAAGGCATGGGCAAACTAACTATGAAGCTATCTCAACGAAACACCATAGCTTAAACCTTTTTTTTTATGTGACAATTCTGCTCAGACAAATTGTTGTCAAGAACACCATTTTGGAACATTCTGGACTGACAGCTGAGCACACCTGTTGTGATTTCTTCTAGGTTCACTACATTCACCAGTGAGAGACACCTTTGAGTAATTTACAAATTTCCGCGGAACCCCTCCTTCTTCCTGTATTTTTTCTGATCATGCAGATTTTCCAATTTAATTCGCTTAGTGCGCGTGCCACTATAAATATTTGATAAACCCATTTCAGTAGCGATTTTGATTTAAGAAGCAGGACATATACATCAACCCATTACAAATAATTTTCGCAGAGCCCACTTGAGAATTACTGTAATACAGAACAGTTGGTATATATATTTTTGTCTCTATATTTCAGGCATCACAAGCTGGTGATCGTGCTGCTACTCCAACTCAGTTAGATTCACAAGATACAATATCTAGAGCTGATGATGATAATGTGTAAGTATCCTGGTGCTGATATCGATAAGAAAATATGCCTTTCCATATTTGCTGACAAAACAGAAATGCTTTGGGGAGAATTGGTAGATAGTGGTTTGTAGAGAGAGGCAAGTCTCTTCAGCAACCCAGAATTCCCAAATAGTAGGGTATCATATCAGTTTACCGTAAAATTGTATTTGTTTGTTTTATTGTTTTTTAGGTTATTTTGGCAGGATTCGTTATTAGGCAGTTTGTTAAATTTTGCGAGCACAGCTAGAGGAATATTATTATTACAACAGAATAAAGCTATTAATGAATGTGTAGCTTATATGTATGATAGATACAAGAGAAAACTTCAGGTACCCCTTTTATATACTTTTATTTACAATCAGTTTATTCAGACAATGTTATAGCAATCAGTTTGAGTAAAAGTTGATTCTAACAGATTTAAGAATAAATCACATGAAGACTACTAAAGCCCATATGGCATGGTAGTTATGGTACTAATACTTTTAGGTTTTTCTGTCTCTTTATAATGTATGTATCGTCCAATTTATGTACAATAGACTTATAACAAAATGCAAACACTGTGATTATAATTTAAGAATGTTTGGAAGAATAAAGCAAATATCCAAAATCGTCAGATAAGTTTGTCATTTTCATGGCAGACTATGTTTTATATGTGATTGTAAATAATCTTGTGTTTTAGGTTGGTAAATTTGAAAAGTTTGGTTATGGTGTGATGGTAACACAAGTAGCTGCTACAGCTCCTGGTATATCAGCTTTACAAAATACAGGTAATTATTATTTACTACAGTTGCTATATGATCTATAAAATGTATTGTCTTTTATATTGCTGCTCTAGTAAATATTATAATTTAGTTAACATACACTGTTATGTCTATTTATTTATAGGATATATACAAGCTTTAATGAATGAAATTTGGACGTGTTTAGAATGTGGTGAATCAGATGTGCCAGTTTACGCTGCTAAAGTTTGGCCAGTAGATGTTATAGAACGATCATCACATAAGGTACAATATTTTACTCAGATGACTCCATCCAACATAATAATCACATATATTCAAGTTGATTGTTTATATTAAAATCAGATTTTTACAACTTAGAAAAACTGAGAAAAATTCACAATGTTGATTTCTTAATGCAAACTGTGTAATACATAATTGAAATTGTGACATCCAGCATAAAAGCAGATTGTGACCTGTAACATAAAGTCAGGTGGTGACATATAACATAAGGTCAGATGGTGACATACAACATAAAGTCAGATGGTGATATACAACATAAGGTCAGATGGTGACATACAACATATTGTCAGATGGTGACATTATAACAAAGTTGGATGGTGACATACAACATAAAGTCAGATGGTGATATACAATAAGAAAGTCGGATGGTGACATACAACATAAAGGCAGATGGTGACATATAACAAAGTTGGATGGTGACATACAACATAAAGTTGGATGGTGATATACAATAAAAAAGTCGGAGGGTGACATACAACATAAAGGCAGATGGTGACAAATAATGAAGTCAGATGGTAACATAACAAAGTTAGATGGTGGCATATAAGTCAGATGATAATATATGATATGAGGTCATATGGTGGCATATGATATAAAGTCAGATGGTGACATAAGCACAAAGTCAGATGAAGTCATATAACATGAAGTAAGATGGTATAACATGCAATATGATAGGTGACCTCCAGCAGAAAATCAGATGATTACCTTCAACACAAAATCAGATGGTGGGAGATGGCTAACACAAAATCGAGTGCTTGTTTCAAACCTGAATTTAGATTTGTGATCTAATTTAGATAGTGACCTGTAACAAACAGTATGGTTGATATCAAATAGTTCAGTAGTTGATGTGAAGTCATATTTCATGTCAATTTCCCTTAAGGTGTGGCATCAGTCACAAAAGCAACTCTCATTTCTAGGTCTACAAACTAAGACTCTCTCTTACTTTCATGGTCCACAAACTGAAACTCCCTCACTTTCTCCACCCACAGACTAAACTCTCTCATTTTATGAGCTAGAGAACGAATTCTAGAACTACAGAAACCCCCGAAATGAGATGGTATTATATATTTTAGTGTTATATATATGTTTGATGATATTTTTCAGCATTTGATAAGAATATTAAATATTTTATCATCATTTGCTGCTGTATATGAATTATTGGCTACTAAACCTCTACCAGTTAAAGATAGTTATACATTTAGAGAGATACCAGATACTATAGCTGTAAGTTTTTCTTAACTGATTTTAAAGTTTACAGTAGTTCAACTTCAACACCAATCAAGATATGAATTGTACAACCTTTAGATATTTATAATCCTTAAAGTTGGTGTCCCGGCTACAAACTGGGTGATTTGATGATATATTAGAACTAAAAACATATTCAAACTAATTATTTTATCATAATTTTGCATCAAATCGTTATCAAAACATTGTAATTATCAAGTATAGCCTGCTATAAAAATCTATCAAAAGAGGCCATGTTTGCGTGAGGCGATCACCCCACGCCGTAACCAATGGCAACGGCAGCGGAGGACAGGGGAGAATGCATTGCATCCACACACGATGTTGTCTGTAAGCGATGACTATTTACTACAAATATCGAATCCTAATTAAATTCTCGGATTATCCACTGCCCGCGTCTTTTTCCGTAATTTTTATCTCAGAAATTGTTGTACGTCTAACTCTTCATAAAGTGTTTCAACATGTACACAAATCGCTCAAGTTCGCGTGCAGGTATCCTTATTCGTCGGGTTGACTATTAAGGGAACCCCTTACATTTTTGTCCTGTATACGCTCCATGAGTGTTTTTCAGGGAATCCAGTATTTTTCTAGTAAGATTGGATATCTCTGCTTTCCATATATACCAAAATTGTCATACTTTTATAGGCAATAACCACCCGATAAATACATATCTGGGAACCCAACTTTAAGTGTGCACTAATTGGATTGAGTCTCACTCACTTGACAACAGCTTTCATCACTATTCAGATATGTAAAAGTGTGAAGAATATGACCCAGAGAATTACTTGCACATGTCTTATTAGCTGAAACTGTCAGATCATTGTTTTGCAAACTAAGTACGATGTTCTGCCAAGTCGGATGTTGTGATGAATAGTGGGATTTGGATTTTGCATACAGTCCGCACAATTATTATTTTCAAATACATATTCGTATAGATAACCACAAAACAGTAATGATTAATTGTTTGAGTTTAATGATTTATTTATTACAGGCAATGTTAGATAGATTAATAATGGTGGATAGTCCAGCTAAAATACATTCATTATTTAATTATGAACATTCCCATGTATTTGGTTTAAGGTAAAATTTAATATGTATATTGATTAAAGAATATCTTCATTTATATCTATTTAACTGAATTTTACTAATTTACTTTGAGTTATTCTTTCTTTGATGGACACCATGATAGGAATTCGTTCCATTTGCTGCTTGGAAGCCACGGTAGCTTAGTGAGTATGGCGCTGGTTCATTAATCAGAAGATCCTAGCTTGATCTAGAAAGTTTCTCAAGATTTTTCAGACTGGTTTCCATCTTTTCAGTGGTGCAGAACAGAGGGCCTAGCAAGGAAAAGCATCTACGGTAGTCATTAGGATGGGAAGCCAAACTAAGGTCCATCAGTGTACTCATTAACCTGCATATAAAAAGGCTTTTGACAGTTAGAATTTCATGAAGAATAAGTGGAAATGATGCTATCATGCGTATCCCCATCTTCATTTGCGTAGTTGGTGCAGAAATGAAATGAAATGGGGTTTAATGTCCTACTTCTCATCTGTCTATCTGATACTGTGGATCTGTTGCAGCCATCTTTATTTAGTTAGGCATTCATAGTAACTACTAACCAGTCACATAGTATGCTTGATTATTCATTTTAAAAATCTTTAAACCCTAGCAAAACCATTAGGAAGATACGACATGTCCTCTTGTTCTTTACATCCTGTATGGTCTTTAACCATTCCTGATATAATATATATATGTATGTAATTTATATTTATAGAGCATTAAGTGTAATGGTATCATGTCTAGATACAAGTCTACTATTACAGTCACAGTATAAATTCCAGGATGTATTTCTCACGGCACAAGCTGAAGATAAAACAGACAGGTAGTCTCACAAGTAATAATTTTTTAACATAAAGAAAGGTGGTATAGATTTAAACATTGTGGCCCCATCCATGTATGTTTTTTTCTGGACAGAAAAAATGGAGGTCCAAAGGATAATAAATCAAAGTGTCATGATTTGAAAAATTGTCTCCCATTTTATTGCCAATTAGCCTACCGTATGATGAAAATATATATCACTTTTTTTTGCTGTGTAAAAACCTATATAAATTGATTTTGATTGATTTCATTTTTATTTCCAGTGATCAGTTTATAGTAGACATGTTGTCAGCAGAGAGAAACTATATTCTTGTATCATCATTTTTGATTGGTGGACCATCTGAAAGAATCTTACCACCTCACTCATTGGAGCAGGGAGAAACACAGGTAGGATTGAACTATTTGTAAAATAGATAGTAAAATAGAAAGTTAAATATTTCAAAAGCAGGTAGATTGTTTGAATTTAAGCATGTTTGTGCTAATTTTCAGAAAGTTTATTGTTAAGCTATAGAACACATATCCTATTTCTTTTCGTTTTTTATACCGTATTTTTCGGTGTATAAGGCGCACTTTTTTTACCAGATATTTTTTTTTACAGAAGGGGTGCGCCTTATACATAGTAATAAGCAAATATTGGCTTTTCCCTGTGTCAACATTGGCGTCTGAAGTTGATGACGTCGGCCTTTCCCGTGCAATAAAGATTGCGGCCATTTTACAGACGGCAATTCAGTATACTGGTAGTCATAAACGACAGTGCTAACAATATGGGCCGATAGCTGTTTAGTTTAAATTATCGTAAATATTTCTGCTATTTCCACGTATTTCATGACATATATTTCAACTATTCCGACATTCAGATGTCGAAATTTGTCGACATTTTTGCCATTTCAGACACTGCTATTCCGTATACCGTTACTCATAAAGTGCTAAAAATATCTGCAAATCGTTAATATTACTATCATTCCTACGTATTTGGTGACATATATTTCTGCAAATCGTTAATATTACTATCATTCCTACGTATTTGGCGACATATATATTTCTGCTAATCCTTCACTGTTAGCCATTACCGGCAATCCAAACGTCTCATCAATGGCGGTGTTGTCAGTCAGTTGACGAAAAGGCGGGGCTTACGACAGACAAGACATTTCATTGGCTTTTAGAAAGATAACATCGACTGAGCACACGCTCAGTATACCATAGGTGTTTTCTTTGAGCAATACTGTCTTATAATTTAAACATATAACCGTTTTAAGTTACCGACAGTTTTCATTCAACATGGATTCAGTGATTGACCCGTTGTTATAAATTACCGGTATAGTTAATTATCAACCAGTGAGTTGTTACCGTTTTCTTTATGAAGTTGTTTGTAGTTGACGAAATCATTGTTTTCTTGATTGGTATTAAAAATGCTATTGTATTATTGTACTGATAAATCTAAATGGCTACAATCTGGGTATTGTCATGACGCATGTAGTGGGCGGGGCAACGGACGCTATCGATTGTTTGTCAGTTGTTTGCAAGTTAACAAAATTGTTTGTAGTCAACAAAATCATTGTTTCTTTGATTGGTATTAAAAATGCTATTGTATTATTTTACTGATAGATCTAAATGGCTACAATCTAGGTATTGTCATGACGCGTGTAGTGGGCGGGGCAACGGACGCTATCGATTGTTTGTATGACTTAGAGTAAACCTGGAATTGTTGTTTCTCTTTTACCGGTAATTCAAGATTTAAGTCGCGAGTAGCTGATCATGAGAAATTATTTCTATGGTAACATTTAATTTGTTTATCATCAAAACATTTATCACTGCCAATTACTCACGAATTTCACACAATGTAATAGACGGCCATGTTTGTTGTGGGCGGGACTTAAATGTCAATTTCACTACCGTACGAGTAACAAAAGTACCGCTAAAAGTTATGAAATAATCAATTGTATGTTATAATTAATAGAAACAAATGTAACAAAAGCAATTTATTTCATAAAGAAATATATATATACCTTGATACGGCTAAATATCGGTAATTATTATAACTGTAAACAATAGAGTTTGGCCCAGTTACTGGAGATCGCAGGTGGATTTTAGTCACGTATATGATGGCATGAGGTTCACTGGGCGTTGGGGAAGGGGTGCGCCTAAACCACGCATATTTTTTTTTTCCTGAAACACCTCTGCCAAAGTCGCCCTGCGCCTTATCTACGCATGCGCCTTATACACCGAAAAATACGGTAGTTCAAAATTTCGTTTTACTTGTCTTGACTACACTAGGATCTTGGAGAGTTTTTATATAACCTGCATTCTGTATGATGTGAGGGATTAGCAAATGAAACGGTATGGTACGTCGATTTTTTGGCGTGAGGTGCACAGAACTTTGGGTAACCCACTAGAAACATCAATGCTGATTGGTTAATCAAATGTCTGACATCATCGCGTCAGTAGCCTCTCTGACGCGAGCTTCCACAACAACTGCTCAGATCTTCTTGTAGTAGAGGCCATCAAAAGTATAAAAAAACAAAACGAATTTTAAATCGGTATTTTAACCGGATTGCCTATAAAATAAATAAAAAACGTTTCTATCATTGATGAGAAAAATATGTTCCAATATTTATGACATCTGATGAAGATGATGGATTTTTTTCTTGGATTATCTTCTGCTTCCACTTTGTCATGTCCATTTGTTTGTATTTTAATGATTTGTTTTATTTTATTACAGAAGCCTGGGGTTTTATATCCGTATCCTATGTTTAGTTCATATCCTGTACCTAAAGAATACATTCCTAATCTAGCTGGTAGATCTGTCATGAAGCAAGGTAGATAACTCATATTTTCCATCTTTTCATTATAGATTATATGATTTGTTGTTAGAAAAATCTTTCACGTATACTCAATTTTTATACACCAATAGAGAGAAGTCATGCAAATTATTGGTGGGGGTGGGTCTTGTGCAATGTATGAATGAGTAATGATATTTTGCTAGATGGTGTCCTTCACGATATTGCTGAATATATCACTTAATACAGGGATTGTTTCCTTTGAAAAGAATTATTGAGTGATGAATATGTGAAGTAGTAAGAGCTAGTAGTAACTCTTTTAACAATAGGACTTCTATTTTTTTTATTATTTTCATATAGAATAGCATCTATTTCACTGCAGCACTAGATATATAATTGCATCTATAGTCATAATGAATTTTTATTTCATACATATTTCTCGTCTTTTCTTGTCTTATGGAATTAGTTCTATCATTTATTTCTAGCTTGTCTTATGAAATTATTTCTAGCTTGTCTCGTAAAATAATTCCTATATTTAGCTAGACTGTCCCTATATATTATTTTACAGCTTTTGTAGAATTTGCTGATGAAGTTAAAGGTTTGCAATTCAGTATAAATTCTATCACACTGCACAGTGTTCTGTTGCATGTTTTTTGAGCACAATTTGAAATTGAGACATTGGCATGTCCAATATGTTCATAGCACAGTGTACACTACATGTATTGATAATGTATTATTGAAGACGGTATTTGATTTATACAAATATGTTATGTCGAAAGGGCTGTATTCCCGAACATTGATTATGAATAAATTCTCCCTAATCAAACATCAAGAATATGGACCTAATTATTTCCTAATCAAACATCAAGAATATGGTCCTAAATTCTTCCTAAACAACAGTGTTTGAGAATATGGTCCTAAATTCTTTCTAATCAAGATTTTCTAATTAACCTTCAAGAAAATGTTCCGTAACTCTTCCTAATCCACATTCGAGTATATGGTTTTAATTTCTATATAATTCGCATTAAAAAAAAATGGTTCTAAATTTTCATTAATGAATGTTTGAAGATATGGTCCTAACTAGTTGAGCTGGTGTGTAAAATCAAATAAATTCAAGTGAACATGTTTAAATTTATAGGTTTATATTGAAGGTAGCCAGGTAGGTTTCATAAGATTAAGTACAGCATTATAATGTTACAGATTATATCTGAAAATAAATACAGAAAGTCTGGATGAAAGAGTTGTATTTTTCCATTCTATTTGATGTAAAAAGCTGTTGTAATTAAACAAACATTATGGAAGATTAGATAAAAAGCTAACAGTTCTTGCTATAATGGTTAAAAAATAGATACGTAAAGAGAATATGCTGAAAATTTCAGTCAAATTGCTCCACTCTGAACCGAGATATTAGCAATTGAATTTAAACCTAGTCTCTATCTCCATAACTAATATCGGTACGATAAAAACAAAGTCTTGATCATCCATTTTGACGTTACATCATCCATCTCAAAATGTATTCAAATCCAGTAAATGTCGCAGGTTAACGATGGCAACAAGAGTTGTTTATGGTTGGGATATGTTAATTAATGTCTATTTAATAATTTAGATAACATTTCAGGCCTAAAGTAAGACCTTCAATAGGCAGATTTATCTCTTGTATGATGTATGTTTAAAAGGAAAAAAGTTTGGTTTTCTTTGCATCTGTTGAAATAATAGAAATTTGTCTATATACTAATGTATTTTCAACCCAATTTTACTTCTTTATTTCAGATAATGAAATGACAAAATTTCTCTCTGCCTCTGGAAGGGGAGAGAAAAAAATGGCTTGGTTAGACAGATGTCGAAGTTTATTTTTCAATCTTCTGACTAAAAAACCTGATCAAGTGAAAGGAACATGTAAGTTGAAATTCATTCCTGGTAAAATGAATAATCACATTTGCTTTATGATCTGGGATGGATGAAGAATTTACATAGAAAGCCCACTTTTGTCATTGTTTAATTGTGTAATGATATATTATTTATATTATAGTACTACAGTTATTATTTGAGCAAACTGTACAGGCCATGAGTCAGATTAAAGAAGAAGCTGTCTACCCCTTAACTACATTTACTGGTAAATATATACATGTACTTCAGTTCAACTTGTCAGGAAGAGGTTATGACCGCAGGATGATTCCATAAACTGTGCTTTAGTATCACATCATAGTTCCATTGACCTTTTATTCCCACCATAGCTTCATTAACCTTGGGTTTCCCGCCATAGCTCCATTAACCTTTGGGTTCCCACCATAGCTCCATTAACCTTTGGTTTCCCACCATAGTTTCATTAACCTTTGGTTTCCCACCATAGTTTCATTAACCTTTTGTTTCCCACCATAGCATCATTAACCTTTGGATTTTCCACCATAGCTTCATTAACCTTGGGTTTCCCACCTTATTCCCCCGTTAGCTGATATGTTGTTTACAACTTTATTTCCCACCATGACCCCTTTTTTTAACTGATCTTTTTTCCCACCATAATTCCGCTGAATTTTTTGTTCCAACCTTAGTCCCTCTACATAAACTGAACTATTGTAGGATTATGAGTATCAATCTGATAATTTTTCAGGTGGAGAGAATAGTATTAAAAGTTATAACCTTTCACCTTTACAACTACTAGGTGTTAAAGTAGCTGTCAGGTAATTATATTGATAGATCTATTTTTACTTATAAGCCAGATTGTACGAGTAAAGGCATAGTTTCTTTAGAGATTCACTTTGATTAGATCTATTTTTACTTATAAGCCAGCTCCACTAGAGATTCTCCCTAATTAGATCTATATTTACTTATAAGCCAGGTTGTTTGACTAATGGCATAGTACCCTATAGAGGTTCACTTTAATTGGTTTTATTCTATGATCCTTGTGCCCTTTATCATTCAAAGTAAACTTCACTGTTTGTTACATCAAATATATAAATATTATGCAGGATAATATCTCGCATGTGCACTTCTTTGCGAATACTTTAACTAATATATTTCAAGATTTAAGCATTTTTATTGGCTGAGAATTGAAATTCTAATACAAATTTGAGCTTTTATCCAATGAAAAGATATAATTCATAAAGTATCTTAGTTGAAGATTTGGTGAATAAGACCTCAGCAGACTAGGTTTGTATGATTATATTTTGTAGATATGGTATACATTTAAAGGTAGTGACAACACCTACAGAAGCTACTGATAGTTTAACTCGTTTACTAAAACAAACAGGTGCTTTTTTCCAACAAAAATCTAAACATTCCAAAACATCCTCTACTTTATGTATCCTTTTATAATACCTTTGATTAGTTTTAAAAAAAGCAAAACACAAGCACTCATGGGGAAATTAGATTTAATAGCATTTCTTAACTGGTGTATAGTGGGGTGGTTAGATGAATGGTTAACAGTGTCTGTTGCATCATAAGGTCTGTCATTGATTCAAGTGGTGTGGTTTCGATTCACCACTTGTATGTGAAATGGAGTAGGGTCACTTGTCAAACCTAATGTTTTTTTTTCTCCGGTTCCTCCGGTTTCCTCCCGCTGCTGAAGACCACAATGCACAAGCGAAATGTTGAAATGAAAGTGGACTCTGTGTTAGTCCCAAAATGACCTATTTTGTGTCAAGTGGAGGTTAAATACCATCTCTCTCTCTCTCTTTCTTGATGAAGAAATAAATTGAAAAAAAATGGGGTTTAGTATTTACTTTTCTACCAAAACTGGATTAGTGAAGACATACATATACCATATAGTGTGTAATGAGGGACTGTTTGCCCATTTGACAGTGTTCCATTGGACATGTCACTAAATTCGAACTGTAAAGGATTCCATTACATGCCTGCCAACACATACACCGGTGGACCTTAGTTTTCATCCCATCCAAATAAATAGATACTTTAAAAACCAGGATAAACCCCAGGACATCCCACATACATTAAAATATTGCTTGGACAAATTTGATATTTAAATCATAAGATAATATCTTTATCCAGTCACCTTAACTTATATAAAGTATATCAGAAAGGTAGTTATCCTGGTTTTGATTGGTTTGCTTCCACCATATTTCTCATGTTTAATGGTGATGGAGACAAGGCATGGAGATTTCTACACAAGTTCAGTACATTAACTGTATCAGGTTATCTGTGGATGCCAAGATTACATTCTTCTGTAAGTACATTTAGCAACACAATTTTCATGATGATTCTTCTGTTGGATTAGATTGGATTTAAGATCAGTAATCTTGACTAATGTGTGGAAGGGATAATAAGTATACTCTGTTTTATATTGGGCATAGTAATACCAATATTTCAAGCCAATTCAAAATTTTAAACTTGAAATGACATAAATAAACTGATCTAAATAAAAACTACATGTAAACTTTAAAAGTAACAATGATAATCAAGGCTACAATGTCAGAAAGGGTTAGGAAAGTCCAACCATGGACCTTATAACACAAGGTCCATGGTCCAACTAGAGGCCTATTTTAGATTTCCAATTGAGGCTATCTAAAATTGGTCAATGTTATTTCTAATTTGAACAAATCTAACAGATGCAAACCATAAAGTAGTGTGAGCATTAAGTTCAACATGTTTCCTTTTTCCAGATTTAGTTTACGACAGCATCCTGATAACTTTTGGCTGAGGCAGTTATCTCTTTCACACATTCTTTAATAATTTTGGATCATGTTATTCCGGACTTATATCCTATGGAATATTATCAGTTTCTGTTTCTTTAAATTCATTCTGCTGTTTTTATTATGTTTCTAGGAAGATCTTCCAGACTCAATCATGTACACTGGAATTCCACCAATATTTTATTCAACAGCTCATAACATGGAATTTGTTCTACAATCAGAATTACCAACATTAGCTTCAGCTTTTAAAATGTCTGGCTTCACACCAGCACAGGTAGATAAATTCATGATGGCAATTTTTGTTTCTTGCAACCTTGTTCAATATAACAGATATGAAATGAATATGAATTGTTTCTGATAACCTTCATAAAACCACTCGATTAATGAAACATACATTGCAGATCTTTCTTTAGGCCTTAAATGTTTAAATTATTAATTAGACATTTATTAATATGACATGTCTGTAATAAACTCTCAATGCCATCTGATGGGTAAGATTTTAAACAGATTTGAATCTGATCTGCGATTCAACGAATGAATAATCAAAACTTTCTTTATAATTATTATCTTAACAATGACAATTGAGGCTACAGTGTTTTTGAAATTCAGTTTTCTCGACTCAAAAGTAAAGTAACTTGACTGAAATTTTCAGCATATTCTCTTTACGTTATATATATTTTAACTATTATAGTGAGAACTGTCACGTCTTTATCTAATCTCCCATAATGCCCCTTTAAGGGAAACATGATGGCTGTGTGTGTATTGTGCTGACTGACTGATAAGGAGGTCCTGGGGTGTTCACAGAAAGTTGCTCAATATTTTACCGTCTGGTTTTCCCAGTGGTTCAGGATGGAAAAGTGTCTAGTTAACCAGATTGTACCTAAACTGACAGAAATCAAAATAAGAGTACGCCTTAGAAAATTTATGTCTTTAGAAACACTAAGGTGCAGAAGTGTAAGATGTTGATTTCAATTTCCTGTATCTAAAAGATTTCTTACATAATATTTGTTATATTACAGATTTGTGTACATTGGTTAAAACAGTGTTTTTGGAATTATTTTGATTGGAGTGATATATGTCAATATTTAGTATTGTGTATTATAATGGGTGTAGATTACCAGGTGTATATATGTGTAGCCATATTAAAACATCTAGAGAAAGATATATTACAACATATGCAAACACATGATTTAATTATCTTCTTAAAGGTAAGATCTACATATTCCTAAAACAATGGCCAGAGAAATCCATTAGATAGCATTGTTTGTCACGCAATTAGTTTTTCTGCGATATTCTGCTCTGCACTGGTTAATTGGGCGTTATAAATTCCATGAGTCATGACATAACGTTACATAAACATATTTTGTCCAATCTGGAGCACTGTTTAAAGCCGGATGATATTGGTACACAGTTAGTTATTGGTTATTAATCAGACTATTGACCAGTCATAATTTGGAACAGAAATTTGCTCTATTATGCAGTGTTAAGCAGGATTAGGTCTTATCAGACGAAATACTATGAGGAGTATGCATAAACTCTGGTCTGGGTTGTCTTCATAGATAATAGTTGTTGTGGGAAGGATATGCTTATTTTTTCCGGAACACCCAAGATCACTGGCCTTTGGGATCAACTGGTTAAGTCCCTAATATTCTCCTGTAGCAAGTCCACATAGCTTACAGTATTTGAAGGCGCTAAATCACTATTCTTTGGCAACTAGAAATGATGGGTCGCAACTCGCAATGCATATAATGATAAATGTATATATACTGATTAACATTCAATCATTTCTGTTTTTACTGTAATTTCTAATCAGTTCAGCAAAATACACAAAGCGTCCAAATTGAATGTTAATCTTTGGCATTCGACAGCATTCATGTGCCAATTTAAACATTTTCATTTTCTCTTAAATATTGGATGTAAGAAATCTTTTCACGTTAAGATAACAGCATCAGTGTTGATTTAAATTGACCAATAAGTCATGTTTGCATTGTTGAAGACTGTAGATGATGTTGAGTTAGGGACTTGCCTTTTAATTCATAGAAAACCTTTTAAGTATTATTTTTTGGATTTCAGGAAAACCCTATAAAGAAATTTCGTGTAGCAGAGAATCTAAAATATATGAAAACTCTTGAGACTAAATTTAGGAAAATAGTTCTTAAAGATATGGTAACCATGGTGACTAGGAAGAAATGATAAAAATAGAAACTTCAGGAGTGGAAAATGTTGTAAACGAAAGTATTCTACAGAATGGGCACTACTGCAAACTCCACTTCAGGGAAAATAGTCAATGTTACTCAATGAAATAGTTCTATGTTACAATGTTATTCATTTGTTACCATATATAACAGTTATATTACTGGTAAACAAATGATTATTTAATATGACTAAAAGGAGCAAATTCTGAGTTTAACAAAAACAGGACTGTAATATCAGTAATTCAGCCAGTTGTATGTCTTCATGTGGTGGAGATTTTCATGTACTGAAATGATTGATAATTGCTTATTTATGCCATCTATGCGTCATGTATCCCTGTCTCTTTCATATTAATCACATCACGGAACACAGGACCATGTAATGGTTGAATAAAAGCCATAATCCTTTAACCATTCCCCGATCAGACTTCACATTGATCTATGACGACAACTTGAGTAACATGTTTTATGACAAAAAACGATGTGACCACATGGAAGTTGTGACTGGAATTACTGGATTATTAAATGAAATGTTTTCACATATATTTATATATTCCATGTTAAATTGTCAATCATTGTGCTATTTGATACTTTATCAAAAATATCTTATTTTGTTTCTTTAATATAAAGCAGCAATAGTTTGATGAATCTTTAGTTTATTTGGCTCAGTGCAGGGCTAAATTCCCAGGTCTTACCTTATGGCCACCTGAGAGACAAGTAAGTTAATTACATTTGTCGTTTAGGTGGAATTAATAGAGAAAAAAATGAAGTGAATTGAAGCAGGAACTTTAACAAGTATGGACCAGGAGTTGAGTGTGACATCATCACAGCCTTGGAATTGTGACATCATATCAAAAATCGAAATCCGTCAATTGATGCACAACTGTCTAAGGAACATATAAGCATGCCAAGTTTCATGTTGATCACACTAATATTGGCAGACTCATAGGCTGAACAACACTATGAGTAGCGCTTGGGGACAAGTTCCTGGTACAAAGTTTATGATGTTATTTTTATTGAAAATTAAAGTAGTTTATCCTGCAATAATAATTATATATGGTTTATAATTTAAATTGTTGATGTTATTTATTCTATAAATCATGTCCGTCTATTTATAGCTAATGTAATATCTCATATAATAATATATTAATCAAATTAATAAACATTACTTTCACATTGTAGTAAGATTGTCTGTTTTTAATAATCTTTGAGTGGCGTACAGCCAACTATTATATCAAATTCCAACTGCCAAGGGATTTTTTACATGCATGCCAATGTATACAAAAGAGCTTGGTTTTTCATCCCCTCCGAACTACTACACAGCCATCCTTGACAGGCCCTCCTTCTTGCAACACTCACAAGGTGTTATGATAAACAAATTTATCAGTAGCCTGTTAGCTACCTGGTATTTGGCGCACTAGAAAGAATGGGCATACAGCGCCTAATGAACCGTCACTATACTTCATTGCGAAACATATACCACCATCTTCAATAATAACTTTTGATTCGGTACAGTTGTTTGCATGCATTTTGAACCCCCAAAAATGCAAAATCTCCCAAGTCAAGACAAAAATCAATACATACCGACATAGGTGTACGAGCTGGAGGGGGGGGGGGCATTTTGGGCACCAAATGCTGGGAAAATTAGGGCACACAATTGTACTTTGTAAAAGTTGCATAAAAAAAATATTGTGTTCTTGAATGTGTCCAATTTAACAGCGAATTTAAATTCAGAGAGTCTATAGTTAGGCAATTAAATAGAAATCTTAAGACTCGAACCCTCTATTCTTTGGAGTACAGTAAGCCTGTACTTACATAAACAACTGTTTTTAGTTGTGTGTATTTCAAGTAAATAAAATTTAGTTCTCTTTTATTGATGATTTAGAAATTAAGAACTTATTCATCGCAAAAGAGATATTGTAGAACCCGTCACGGGCCATTTTTTTATTTGTTAAAAACTCCTCAGAATCACTTAAAATGCATATTTATTCATACGCGGTTTTGTAAAAAAAACAAACCACAGACACCCTTAGCACTACTTAGCAGCATTCGGATCGGAAATATAGTCGGTACTCGGTCCGTTAGTTTAGTAAAAGAATCTGCACACCTACTTCGTTTCCATCCTACAGGCCTGGTACATGAACCTATATATTTTGTATTAATACTATTAAATTTGTAGTTGCCATTGTCCGTCATTCAGATTGCATCCACCATATTGTAGTTTTATAAGAAAATAAAGTTCATGGTTTAATGCAGTGACGTGTCTTAGACAGGGGCGTTTTAAGGTTTATCATGGCGGAGGCTACACTATTTTGAGGGCCCTCTTTCGCGGGGGAGGGGGGTTGTTGATTGATGATTTTTATGCCAATGCAATGACTACATTCTCATTCAGTAGTGGATTCGACAGTAACAGTGTATAGAAAACGATTGACTCGGACACGGGGCCCTTTCACTTGGCCAGAGGGACCCTTTTGTCAGACGTCGGGCCCTTTTTTCTGCCTTCAGGCCCCCCCTAACTAGGGTACATTTTCATTTTCTCATCGGTTTTAGCATTTTGCTCCCGTTTTACTGTTCCAATTTCTTTGATTTTTTTTTCGCGAGGAGGCTAGCGCCTCCAGCGCCACAGCTATAAAACGCCTTTGGTCTTAGATTTACGAAAGACGAAAGTTTACAAAAAGTGTGAACGGACAGACATGCGAACGAATAATGGTGGCGACAATGTAATTTCAAAAAAAAAATGGGGGCGTATAAGAAATGATGAAATGAAATAAAATGGGGTTTAACGTCCTAACGGACGAACTCAATAACCAACATAAACTAAAAGTTAAAGAGTAAGTAACTCAACATAACTAAAAGTTACTGAGTAAGTAAATCAACATTAACTAAAACTTGTTGATTATAAAATAAACCAACATAAACTGGAATTTATTGAGTGTATAAATAAATCAGCAGTATTCGAACCCTCGGATCCCCCCCCCCTCTCTCTCTCTTGCGTATCCTCAGATGTTGCAAGTTTATTATCAAAACGTCACTTTATATCTTTATTATAGATTTTTATGATGTTTTTTTCTTCGCGCGAGTATGTTCACGGTTACATTTCTTACAATATAAAAGACCGTGGGGTAAACTTTTCAGTTAGTTTATTAGTTTATTGTAAATCTACTGTTATTTGTTTATAGACAAGCGTGCAACCCCAAAATTCAAAATAACGTCACACAATATTGTGTCCAATCCCATGATGCACTATAGGTTACCCAGTAACGCCTTATCTATGCTTTAGAGTTGCGCACTTTTTACGAATTTATAAACATAAAAATGGGTTGTATTTATTCGAACCCCGTAAACAGAGTTGTACCAATATTGGATAAAAATGCAGAAATTACAGAAAAAGATAGATCTTCAGATAAATCTGAACCCTTTTCTTGTCAACAGAAATACCCGGAAAACAGTTCAGGCAAAACAACAGACTAGTAGAGAGGTTAAATGTGTCACCAAAGAACAGATAACAGCAAAGTCGGAAAATGCAGAGAAAAGGCGAAAGGTTAGTTAAAAAGAATTACCTTAAACTCCAGACCAACCAAACTACGTAATCCACCTGGCCCTTTAACTGCAAATATGGACAATCGCGAATGCGATTACGAAAACAATTCGCAGAGAACATCGTATAGGTGTTCTTGAGCATTCGCTGCTGTGGGGTTTTGTGAATATTATGAACATGCCTCTAAAATTCGTCAGTAAATTATATTCTAGTTCCTTTTGCTACACTTTCGTAATCAATCACAAGCCATAACTAATAATATTATTGATACCACGGCTTTTGTGCTGATCCTATACGACATTTGTAAGGATTTGCTGGCGATAATAAGACTCAGAGTCGACTGACGAATACTCTAACACAGTAGCGGATATCATTATACGAGAATTTGAAATTGGTGTCAAATTTAGGAAAATGATACGACGATTGGTCTGGAGAAATATTTAAATACGTGACACCTTACAAATGTTTGTCAACGCTTGCGAATTTCTTTGGGGGGGTTTATACGCATTTCGCCACATAAGCGTTGGGTATTGCTAAGCGTATACTTGGGCGTCCGCCAGGATTTGTAGGCTAAGAAATATGCAAGCATTAATAATTATATGTAAAGCCTCACTCTTTTTCAGTATTTCTCCATGCCAATCTTATCATTGTCGTCGATTTTTTTTTTTTTTTTTTAGCGAATTTCAAACCTTCATATTCGCATGCAAGGATATTTACAATTGTGGGAGAGTCGCAGAAGAAAACAAAGTGCGGACTGCGGACGCTATCCCTTACTTTATGCATCAACTTTATCTAGATACGATTTTCGTTTTAACTCGGTCTCTGCTATATTTCCAGTTATAGCAAAGGTTGGATTCGCCCCCGGAAAGCTCAAGCTGTAAGCAAAAATTGTGAACAATAATTATGGATGTAAAATTAAGCACAATTCGCCATTGAAATATATTTTTCTCTTCAATAGGAAATAAACGAAAATATGATCAAGAAGTTACGTAATGAATGTGGAGAAAAGAGGACGGTATTTGAAAACAACAGAGAGATGAGATTAAAAGAATTGAGAGAAAAATTGAAAGAAAAGCACAATAATAAGTCAGAGATAGTAAGAGATAAAAGGGCAATAAGTGAAGATCATATCGATGGTTCTTTGATCAGCCGACCAGGAACACAAACATCGGGTGGTTTCAGCTTTGAAATACTTCAGATCAAGGATTCACTACCAGAAGGGCACCCAGCAAGGCTAGAAACCTTGAGTAGAAGAAAAGGGGTTATATTTGAGAAAGGGAATCAAAAACAAAACTTAAATGGACGAGAGGTCAGTAATACTATAGTCTACCATATGGAAAGGAATACGGGTTAACACAATATCGCCGCCATTATGCGACTTTATTACTACAGTAGTTTATAGTTTTATGGTTGCGTGTGTCAAATTATTGTTCCAAGTTTACGGCTATTCCGCCATCTCGTCTTAAAATTTAAGCTGTCCAAAATGCCCAATATTATTATGCAAACCGGTTTAGTCATGCTTTCCAGGTCAGTACTACAGACGGTAGCCAACAGTAACTATACAGTATAGGGTATAGGGGGAAAAATGAAATCGCGGAAAAATACCCATTTACATTTCTCATAGTCGCCAACGCCGAAGGTGAGAATGGTGTTGTTGGGTGGTGTCTCCCCCAGAAATTTTATGAAAATGTGACCACAACACTTGCGTTTTCCTGCAATTTGAGCCCGTGGATGCAGCAACTTAATTGGTATAGCCTATCCTGTCTCAGGGTTGTTACCTGAGTCCGTCCACTGCTAAATACCCAAAGCGCACGTGCCAAATAATCTACACCCGACTCTCTTTCGCTCTCCGAGAATTTTAAAGTGGTCCAATGCAGTCTTATTGTTAGGTTTTTCAACATTAGTCCCACTCAATGCCAACCACCTAATCAGTCCCTTGCAGCTGAGTACGTCGGACACTATAGAATATCCACTTACCGCAAAAACTGATGAAATAAAATTATTTCCTAAAAATTGATAACACAAATAATGATTGGTGCCCGAAAACTGTATATATGCATGTGATTTCGGGCACTTAATTTTGTTTTTCTCACTTTACCCCTCTGGACAAAAAATGTGATTATCAGACCCCACCCGAATCGAGCACCACATATCCCTCAGCAAGGTTCTTATCGACCCATGAATTCAGTCCAGTGTTGAATAAATTTAAAACGGCTTTCCCTATTTTGTTTAATAGGAAAAGGAAAACGACAATGTAATGTCAATGTTGGCAGGGGCCGAATTGAAAGAAAAAGAGGGATTACAGATGGAAAAAATGAAGAAGGCCCAAATGAATATAGAGAATAGATTGTTAGAGTTGAAGGAGAGGTTACGAGTGAAAGAATTACATGCAATGAAAGTGAGAAAGATGAAAGATTTGAATTTAGATGATCTCGATGATCCACCATAAACTAACAGTGTGTGGATTTTAATCAGCCGAGTTATTTTTTTAAGAAGAATATAACTGAATAATTCTTTGGGAATGCTCTTAGAGCCTTATTGTATTTTTTTTCTAAACGGCTCAATATTTTATGTAACTTTCATTATGTTAAATGTTATTAGATTTGTTTATTTCTACCTTCTTCCTTTATTTTTACTTTTCTTTTATTCTCTTATTCAATTTGAATTTGAATTGAGAATCTCATAGTACCTTTCTCATACCCATCTAGCTTTTACATTCTAAATACAGAGCAGTGTAATATGACACCTATACAACAGTCTTCTTAATTAGATTGGGCAACAATTTATTGTCTCTGAGAAGTTGGTAACAGGCGATGTTCTTCAACAAATCTGTATTATCTTTGAGGTCACATTCCTAAACTTGAAGAAATCTTGCTGATTTGTAGTTAGTCCTAGGACTGAATCGGCAGCATTTCATTCTAACAAGTCCTGCCAATCAGTAGTCACTGGGGCAATCTGAACATCAGACTCACCCTACCTGCAGAGAAGTGACTCTGACACAATGAATAGCCATGATATCCATATGACATTTTCTAAACGACACGTAGGTCATGAGGTCACATCAACAAACATAACATGACACAATGCTACATCATTGTAAAACAATAGCCGTCTTGCAGCCTTTAGGACTTATAATTCGTACAGCCATAACGTCTTATCGCTTCTTCCAATGATTTTTCACAAAAATAACATCCACAACTCTAAATTTGACGTCGGCATATTGGCACTATTTTGTGCTTCGGTCGTGTCTATTTTAGATATACACAATCCAATTCTGTTAATGTTTTTAGCGTGGGGATTGATTAATAGTTAATTTATTTCAGTTTTAAACAAAAATTTTAAACTGTAAGGCAATTTTTAAAAAATAGCCAAATTCTGGCTGGGATTACTGAGCAAAATGGCCATTCACTGTATACGTGCGAAAAAAAAAAAAGCCAGCTACCATCTAATTTTCGTACGTTAGTTACGTACGGCCACTGGGGGTGGAGCTAAGGAACCGAATTCACAATGATTAATAACCGGCGAATTTTAATTACCAGAGATAAAAGAGGAGTAAAGTCTTTGGGATCGAGATTATCCTTGTATGTGACCTTCAAATTTCAACAGGATTCATTATGGCTTGGAAATAACATTGGATTGATGAAAAACAACCTAGGAAACATAAGGTCAAGGAGGCGACAAAATACTGGAACACAACAATTTTGTCTCAAATGTAAAATTGAAATCATGACGCAGAAATATGATCAACAAATATCTTTTATCTTATTTTAAAAATAGAGATGCATAACATAAAATAAAAGTATTCTTATTGCTAATATTTACTTTACATCATATAATTTTACATACAAGCGGTTGCCATGCAAGATACGCCCACATTTTGTAAGAGATGGACAGAGAACAAGCTAAAAAAAATTTGGGGCTATAATCCAGGAAGTGGCAGTCTGTTATGTGCAAATAGTGAAGGGAACTAAGATCTTTGGACCATAAGCATACATTTCAAGGTTCATCAGAATGGGATAAAAATTGTGAATTCTAGAGTGTCAACAACCTTGGTATTACCTACTTTTATACTATTTGCATACAAGGAGAGTCCATTTTGTCTGGCAGTTTCTGTTAGATTTTTACGAAATTCGAACTCAACCCTCATTGATGTGTAACGCGGATACATTTAAGCTTTTTTTTTTAGATTGAATACAAATTGTGACAAAAGCTAAAAACATGACTTTTTGTACAATCAAGGGCCATAATTCAAGAAGATACAATCCTACATGCACGAATATCGGAAGGAACCAAGATCTTTGGTTTATATACATGCATTTCAAGTTTCATCAAAATCTGATCAAAATTGTAACCTCGAATAATAAGGCCACAATGTTGATATACCATACTTTTACACTATTTGCTATACATGCCAATATCAAAAAAGGACCGAGATCCTTGGGAGATAGACCTATATTTAACTTTTCATCTAAATTGAATAAAAATTGTGACCTGTAGAGTGTCCACAAGCAAATGGTGGATGGATGGACAAACAGGGGCAACAGCATAATATGCCCACATGAAAATGTGGGTGTATAAAAATACATAATTCTATAAAGATCTTGTCAAATCAACAGGCTTATTATGAACAGAGAAAGAAATGGGGTTTAAAGTCCACTCAATAACAACTAGATCACTTTGGGACTAACATATGTTAGTTTCCTTAATACGCTTTTGATGGGGTCCTTGGCAGAGGGAGGACACAGATAAAACACCTTCTGATCTGAAGCTTTTGCATTCGACCACCCTCCACCCACCCCCTATTGCGAATAGAAATGAAATGGGGTTTAACGTCCTACTGTTCTGCTCCGAACCGGGCTAATGAAGGCGGCATATGCCATACAGTGTGCTTTGAACGAAATTTTGCCCGGACAGCGGCACTACAGCCTACTCTTATTATCAAATTCAAACTTTCAAGGAATATTTTACGTGCATGCTGATGTGTACACGGGACCTCTGTTTTTCATCCAATCCGAATGATTAGACAGCTGTCCTCATCAAGCCCTCCGTCCAGCATCACTGACAAGAGAGAATGATGCCAGAAAATATGGATGAACTTTCTCCGACCTCCAGACTAGCAAGCTAGCGTCTTACCCACCATAATTACCCTATTACGAATAGAAGAAACTGCATTACTAGTATAATCTTCAACACATTTATATTTTTTTTTAAACATACATTATGCAAGAGCAAAATCTGCTATTGTAGGTCTTTCTTTAGGCCTGAAATGTTATAAAAACTATTAATTAGACATTAATTAACTTATTCAGACCATAATGTCAAGGCTAGCTGGCGATATTTGTTGGATTGTAGTTCGATTTACTGCAAAATTTTCCTTCGTGATTAACGATTAAATGTTTAACCAAGACTACTAGTTTTGTCTTACCGACTTTAGTAATGATTAACAAGGATTAGCGGAACTTCCATTCACTTAGTTCTCGATTATAGTGGATCAATTTGACTAAAATTTTCAGCAAATTGCCCTTACATTAGCTAGTTTTTAACTATTATAGTGAGAACTGCCAACTCGTTATCTAATCTCCCATAATGTATCTTTAACTATAAACATATTAATTCCACCTTTAAGATCACAATCCCTACAAATATTTTGAGAGATGCATAAAACATAATTTGATTTATATGATTTATTTTTTTCAACATCAATTTGAAGATTTTTTGACTAGTTGAGCAGTGCGGTACACATGGCGTAAATTTTCTCTTCTGTTATTGGCACACCCTGAAAAAAAAACACAACAGTCCATAATGATTTAAAAACATTCCTCTTTTGCTTTAAATTATAGGAATCAAACACATGTAAATAAAATTTTCAAATATTAAAAAAACAAATGACAAATTAGCAAGAGCTTCGATACATGTCCTTCGCTTGTAACTGGCAAGTGCGCACTGATTCTTGCTGGCAAGATGAAATCTCACAATATTAATATTGGGTGTTGAAAAATTAAATTCTGCAATCATGTTTGATCCAACTGTGTCCACATGGAACTTCCTACTTTCTATTAGGGTACTTAGGTATTAAAGATTAAAACCTATAATACAAAAATGGGAGTCAGATCAAACAAGAATTCCTTAAACTTTTGGTTATGGAGAGGTATTACTTATGGTCCCAAAACAGAGCCTTGTTTGACTCCACTCAATACAAACCAGGGCATTTCAGGACTAACATATATAGCAAATATTAATTCAAAGGATCAAAATCAGACCACTTGACCCTATGACAGACCTTACGATCTAGAGTATATAACATTTAGAGCAACACTCCAACAGAGAAACATGATATTTACCAAGAAAAGCATTCATAGTTGTACCATAGTTGTTTATAGGATCAGATATAAGAGCATCATCAAGGTAAACTGGACCATCATCAAATAATAAATCAAATCCTCCAATTCTTTTCTCTTTACCAGTTAATCTAATTATATAAACAACATGCAGTGTGGATAAAAAAAATTCACAAGTCAAAAGTACTTAGAAATGAAATTATTATACCAATAAGTATAATCTACAATATGAATAATGGTGACCACCCAAACCATTCCAAAAGAAAACTTAGGATGCTGAGACCAAAATTAATATATGCCTTCAAGAAATTTGATCTCTATTGTATCTTAGAAACATTCACAAAGTTTTCGGCAAGGGGGGGGGGGGGTAACCGTGAAACAAAACGTCACAGAATACTAAATATATTGGTAGGGTTCATCTGTGGAATGTAACGTCACAGAATGCTAAATATTTTGGTAGGGTTCATCCTCTCATTAACCCAGTCTTTCTGTCTAAAAGTCTGTTAAAAACTATAGCATCTATTTATACAGTTCACAAGGGACTGACGGACAGGGTGATAGCATAATATGCCTGATACAGATGAATAAAAAATATCTTTACCTGTTTTCCATATCTATTACATTTAATGTGTCATTTAATAAACCACATTTTAATGTATAATCTTCTTTACTACTAGCTGTTAACGATGGTGAAGCATTCACCTCTATTAACCACCTACAAATATAATTTATTACTGCATGATAATTAACTTCTACATAAATATATAAAATCTGTCATTGAGTATCAATTGTTTGTGAGAACACACTCAGTTCAACAGTAATTTGTATCTATGGCACTGTCTTGGGATACATTGTGTGATAAAAAAAATCTTATTTATTTCATGTAGGTGCCCTTTAAGACAGGACCTATGATTGAAGGTGAGTGACTTACGGTTTAAGATTGTCATCTATCAGAATATCATAACCATAAAGTTCAAAACAATGTTTATCATTAATCATAGTCTTCTGTACACTCTGTAGGCTTAATATAAATACTTCATTCATTTTATTAAATAGCTTATCTGTCTGAAATACACAATATAAATACTTCATTCATCCTTCTAAACAGATGACTTATCCAATACTCAATAATAAAATATTCAATTAATCCTTCTTAATAGATGATTTATCCAAGATACTCAATATAAATACTCAATTTATCTTTCTAAAGAGATAATCAGAGAAATACACAATAAAAAATACTTCATTCTTTCATCACTGTATTGCAGTCTACACAGCTGTAATTGGGTAGGCCTATCATGCAAAAATACAGGGTTAATTTGATGTAGCACGGAACGTCTTGGGTAATGAAACGTAGATTTAGTCATCGAACAACTCCTACATTTTTTTTTTTCCTTTCAATAAATAAAAATCTAACCTTTTCTTGACCATGTCTGGCTGTTAAATATTTACGTAACTGTTGTGTTGACCATTTACAACCTCTTTCTGGATCATAATCTGGTGCTGTCTTCTGTATAGCAACATTGGTTAAATGAACATCTTATAATAGTTAAAGAATTAAAAGCAAGGATTCTGTATCATCCATATTTACCAGACACTTTTAGTTTAGCAATGGAAAGGAAGCAATACAAACCCTCGAGATTTAATTTGTGTGGTAACTTTTTGATGGTTAAATCATAAATACCATATAAATATATGTAATTATACAAGCATCATGTGAGCAAGATGATACTAATAAATACAAATTTCAAAAAAGAAAAAAAAGAAGAATACTCCATGAGAAATACAATTTCAGCTCTTATTTAATAAATAGTCTCCTACAACAAACAATAAATGATAAAATCTAAAGGATACAATTATCATCAATGGACTCCAAAGAAAATCTGGTGTTTGAAAACCTGGCAAAACCATTTCTATATATCCAAACTTTTAATGGACTGTACTGAAATAAATGAAATAATTTAAGATTTATAGTTAAATATACTCAAAGTCTTAAGTTATCTGGTCAACCTGAGACTATGAAAGATCTATACTTACAGACGTTATTAAACAATATATTCTTATATCAAACTTTCTTCCACCTATCAGATACGGGTTTTCAATATACCTTGATACAACATAAGTCTCTGGTGCTTCTTTATTAGGATCTGATGCTGGCTGGTATTCTGTACCCTGAAATAGGCACAAATTTATTATAATCTCTGTAACAAGGATCTGATGCTGGCTGGTAGTTGAACTGATTATCAAATGGAGGAAAAAATTTATTAGCAGATGGAATGGTCAAATCGATGGTTGAACCAGGCTGCACTGGCTTAGATCTTTCCAAAATTACATGTAAAAAAACAAGAATACAATACCTTCTTCCAGTCGGTTATATCTTTAAGTCTTTTAAAGAGGAAGATTCCCTTTCCTTGAGATTTAGCAATCGGTTTCATTATCCATATTGAACCTGGATTCCTTCTATACTCATCCACAAAAATATGATATTCAGACTGAAAGACAAAGAATATACATATAATAGTAATTAAGAACCTCTTCAACAGCAGCCAAGTGGTCAGAGCACGAGACATTCAACTAGACTTTCTGACATTCAGAAGGGAACAAAAAACAAGGGTCTATCTCTAGGAACATGAACAACCTTAGAGATTTCTTAAGCCTTATCTTCACTTGAAAAGATGTGGGAAACTGTGCCTAGTCGTTAGGATGGGACAATAAACTGAGGCCCAGTTCCGTATAAAGATCAATGCTTTGCTTGAAAGTTGGAAATCAAAGTAGAATAAGCAGAAAAGTCACTGTCTGAGCAAAATTCTTTGTAGTTCAAATCACAATAAGTTTGTCTCAAAATGATTGTGATGAGGCATTCAACTCCATTCTGATTTACTGATTAAATGTGCTTTTTTTGAAATGTTGATCTGGGGGCATTTTCGGCACTCAATCAATCAAATATGGTACATACAGTTTTCATGATATAAAAGTTGGCTATACTTACAGGTAGTTCATATGTTGAGGGAAAGAAATCACATCTAGGATTAATTAAAGAATAAATTGACTTACACGCATATAATTGTGATAATCATAGGATACTTTATCCCTATATTTCAGGAACAGAGTAACTGTTGTAGGATATACACAAAGTATATGCAGCAAAGCATAAATTTTGCAGAGCTAGGTCCTGCTTCCTGCATAACTGACAAGAGGAAACCTGTCTGGAAAATCCCACAAAACTTTCTCAGCCAGCCCCGTGATCTGTTTAGTGTGCCAGCACTTTATATACTGAGTTATTGTTGCTCCTAAATCTGCTACTTCAAAAGAAATATAAACAATCATTTATATGAAAAGATACTTTTGAGCTTCAAGTTTTCCTGATTCTTTCTCCAGCTGTCTTCGTAAACGTTTCAAATTTTTTACCATTAAATTCTTTCTGGTGAGCTGAAATACAGAAACAAGCAGAAAATGCTTTAAAAGCAAATATTTAAAGACAAAATATTTTGTTAAGACGGAAGAAGAAGAAGCATTTGTGAGGAGAACTTTATCTTTCAATATAATACATCTTTTACAGAAACAGTTGATTGAAAGCAGTTGTCCTTTACTGCTTTAGGTTATCTTCTGGGGTCAAATATGAGTAAAGGTTCCGAGATAAAATACAACATAAAACCTCACTCCACTTCAATGATACTGATTCCATTGCTTCCCTTACCTCATAATGATTTCTGAAATGATTAAGCCTCATGTGTTCCTCTAGGTAGGCATGGTCAAAAGTTTCTTTCATCCACCAAACATCACACCAATAAAAATCCCACTCGGCATCCCTAATAAAACAATCAAAGATAAACAATTAAAGATGTATTGTTTGTTTGTGGTACAAGTAATTAAGTCATCAACTGGATTTCTAAGAGCAAAATTTATTTTGATCTAAACAATAATAGAGATTTTCATCTGAACAGGTTTTGATCTAAATTGTAACAGATATTTTGTTCTCAACAATAATAGAGATTTTCATCCAAACAATAACAGAAATACTCTTAATGAACAAGAAAATGGACAGAGTCTTACTTTATATATTATTCTATGAAAAATAATTTCTATCACATTCTTATGATAACTATGTAAGTATAATTCCCTACCCAGTAACTTCTTGCCATCCTGGTCTAAGTCGTAGAACATCTAATATGGTATTCTGTAGAGAACATTTAAACCTAATAGCCCTGTCCCTGTAAATAAAAGATTAAAGAAATAGTTACAGATAAGTAACATATATTTATGTATAAATATAGTCTTAAACATAAAAGGAATCATTCACCACAACCGTGTAAGTTACCCAAAAGTAAGTTGAAGCTGTGTACAATACAAATGACTGTCAACTACAGCAATCTTATATCAAGTGTAATCGTAGACTATTAATATGGATGTGTCCATGTACCGTACATCCAAAATATGGCCATAATTCATTAAAAGAAAATCTATTTCTCATATTTCAATTTATTTAGGTCTTTAATTATAATCTAACCACAGATGTAAATAGACACAGATTAATTAATGTACAAGCTGCACATTATGTTTCCTGCATTACATCTTCACAAGAGACTCATAACATACTGTTATAGCCTATTGTCATATGATTAAATACCTTACCCTGGTGGTTTATTCCTCAATGGATTCCTTGGCATCTTCTGTAAAAGAAAACCATGTTTATCCCTTATATAAATAACAAAACTATAAGATCTACAGTTAAGCTGCTGAGGCATAATGAGCATAAGAATTTTAGCATCAACAACATTTTATTTCTGATTATCAATTAACCAGTATCTGAATTTTAATTACTAATTCAAAAGAAATTAATTAGCTTTGATGTCACAAAGAATGAGAGAGATATATACGGTTTAACACCCACTCAAAAATACAAACAAGGCCATATCGGGACTAACATATGGTTCAATTTTATTTCAATAATGAATTCACTTTATTGCGAATGGGAAGAATCCAGGGAAGCTGGGGAAGCCGACAGGGTTGAAAAGGAGACCCTACTCCTCGTCACGTAAAAGTGGGTACGGTAATCGATAACAACGCCACAGGCAGACCTTATAAAGCTTACAATTTAATGTGCGCTTACGTTAACCATTTGGCCACCCAACCGATCCCTTTTGATGTTAGAAGAGAGATTCTTATTTCAATATAAAAAAAGTTTAAAGCCTTTTCTCTTTCACCAGATGAATATGAGGTAGCAGACCAGCAGTAAACATTTTAGATGGAAAAATACTAATGACTAGGCTACTGTGTCTGTAGAAAGATATTATAATGTCAACTATGTATAACCCAGTTGTTTGTCATTTTATTTTGAATCTATTATGTCAAGAATTTTTGAAATTTCCACACAGATTCAGGCCTTACATGCTATACATCATACACTTATAAGAGGTATTCCTGGCATCTCTACAACCCATAGTTGTCTACAAAACAGTAGAGCTTGAACATATAAACATTTCTAAATCAGATTATTTTGCTGATGCGCATGGTGCTGTGAGATTAGACATTCAAATCAGAAAACCATCCAATTAGGTTTTCCAATCATTATAACTAGGTTTTCAGTAACAGAATCTCTGTAAAAACTCTCAAGACTCCAAACATGACTTTCTGACACATTGATTTCCCTATTATTAAGCCAAATTTGCTTTACTAAACATAGCGATCAAAATCGACATAAATATGTCATGATTAGGTAAAGAGTTAGACATTTCCGACCTATAAAATATCAACACTGTAATAAGTCAATCTTGGCCTAATAAAGATAAAACATAAAATATAATTAAAGCAAACACTCAATCTTGATGAAGTGGAGTCAGAAATATCGGAATGTGACTGACTGTCTGAATTACTACTATTAGGCTATATATATCATCTTAAAAATTAAAGAAAGAAATCCCTTAAAGACATTAACAATTATTACGATAATATTTAGATATGTGTTTGAAAGTTTGCCTATTATTCCGAGTATGTAACGAAAGTACCTTTTTATGGCGATTAACCGTTTATTTCAATCAATTTTAGTTATTTATCACATATTTTCTAAAGTTGCCAATGACGCTTTCTAGTGAGCGGCTTTTCTTGCTCTTATCGTGCTAAAGAGCTGCTAAGGATAGGCAAGTCATGAATTTTTAATAAGTTTCTCCATTATCCAGACGTAATATTTTGGATACAAAGGAGAGGTGGTGGGGAGCGATAATATCCCTTATTACTTTCTAAATTGAAAAATATGTGTACACCTTGTAGATAGATGGATAGATAGGTAGATTTATTATATAAAACACCCATTTCGGGCAGCATGTAAATAATACATATTATGCCTGAAAACAAAAATACATAAAAAGTGAATGAAAAATAGTAAAAAGAATGAAAAACATATAAAAAGTGGATGAAAATTACATAAAGAGTGGAGATGAGATGTACATTTCTACACAATGAGGGAGTATTTACAAAATATAAACCAAAGTTCTGAATATCGCATAGTAATAAAGAGGTCTTCGGATTGTTGATTATTTTTTTTGTTTATATAGAAGTGGGTGCCACATCCCTTATTTTAAAAGCATGTGGCACAAAGGTGTACACTGTTTTTGCCAAAGCAAATGGCAGGTTAAACATGTTTTCAAAAGAAAATGGATAATTTTGGATCTCAAATGCCCTATAAACAATTGTCTTGCGAATTTCCTCATAGCGGTTGCACTCAATGAGAAAATGATACTCATTTTCAACTTGCTGTTGAGGGCAGTTTGTGCAAAACCGCAGATGTGCAGCTCATTTTCAACTTGCTGTTGAGGGCAGTTTGTGCAAAACCGCAGATGTGCAGGCAGGGGCGGATTAGGGCCGGGAACCGGCCCGGGCTCCAGTGTCGGAGCGGCCCCTTTTACTGACCGCGGAGCCAGGCCGAGGGGGGGGGGGTCTCCCCGGGAAATTTTTGAAAAATGAATCCCAAATATGCGATTTGGGGGCATATCTGATTATATTCTCTGTCAAATAATATATTTCATAAATCGATTAACTTAGGCCAAAACCCGACGTGCTAGTAATTTACAACCATCAACCTGTGAAATTATCATATCGCGTCATATTATTAATTAACGCATTATCATTGTATCGCCAAGAGAATTTAACTGGTTACAAAATGGGAATAGTTGAGAAAATTTTGACCATTTGATTAACCAGTTAGGAATATTGAATAAGTAGGAATATTTTCATTGAAAAATATCCCATTTTTGTTGCCGGGAGTGCTACTTGATTCCTCTTGTGATGGGAGGCCACGAGACACATTGGTACAGAGTGACGAAAGTGAAATTCATAAAAGCTGCTTTTTGAATTTTGGATTCTCGCGTATCCCTACAAACCAGGTGCAGGTGAATTGTCGGGCGACAGTGTCGGGTGAATCCGATGAAATTTTCGGATGAAATTCAGAATCCCCATTGCAGGATTCCGAATTCTGGCCCACGCCCAGCACACCCGGCCCAGAAAGTCTATTATAGCAGCCAATTCCAGACTCCAGTGATGGCGTGGCGGCCCGTTAAAGCCACCGGCCACATACAACATGATCATCATCGCTCCATGGCCGGTCCAATATCCCCCCACCCATATAATATTCAGCAGAAAAGGTTTTGTTTTTTTTTAGACGAATTGGACAAAATTATTTTTTTCATTTTTTGTCCGACCGGCCCTTCGGTCGATCGTTCGACTGGCCCTTCGCCCGATCGCCCGACGGCCCAATCCACCCCTGTGTGCAGGTGTATCCTTGTATCGTCCTCTCTCTATTTCAAGGGAATGTGTGCTTAGTCTAAGGCGGGACATCGCGGTTTTAGTTCTATCCGAAGCGCATAGATTGGCATAAACTTCATTGAATTTTCCTTCTAGGCATTTAGTAATTTGATTTGTTGATGGACTGAGACATGATATATTAAAAGTATTTAACAATTCAGCAATGGCTGCGATCCAAGAGAGTTTACGGTTAATTGCTCCTAAAGTACTATCCTCTTTACAGGAAGCAAAAAGAATTTGGTTAGTTATACAGAGTTGTGGGTTGGATAGACGTTTAAAATATGATAGCATTCTACGACATCAACTTGTTGCGGGGATATTTGAGCTTATGCTATCGTTTATAATCGATATATATCTGATCAGATGAATACACTATATATTTTCTCCATACAAAAGAATTGTTCTTATCTTACGGTTATTGATCTGCTTCTGCTTCTTCCTGGCCTCCATCAACTAGTTGATTGTTATGCCATGTGGCAGGATATGGAGATTGGACGGTTCATGAAATTTATGTTATTGTGTATATATAAAGCGGGAGATTTGGTTGAGGGGGGTTTCGAGTTTTTTACTTGACGAAGATTCCGTGATTTATTCCTAATATACCGCAGGGGCTAAGTGAGGGGGACGCAATGACGAGCTTTGCGTCATGGTTATGAGTTTTCGCGCACAATGAGGTTTTCAACATTAAAATTATAATAATAATGCTTAACCAATACCAAACGCAACCATGATTCAGATATGTTATAAATCGACTATAGGATGTTCCACACAGCCCATTATTACCCGGCGGCACTGGGAGCCCCACGCCACCACGCACACATATAAATATTGCTTTTCGGGAGAGCAACGGGATCTTGTTCCTCATTCAAAATCATAGGTGACCACGCCCTTGATATACTTTGCATTCAACATTGTTTTTAGCGTTTGACAGACAAAATTGTTCCAAAACATCTTGTAAGCGTGACGAGACAAATTTGTCAACTACTATTTTGGGAGAGGGGGCGGGTTGTTTTGCGGTGGGGTTTTTTTACACGTTTCTTTATAAAAAAGAAAAGATTATTTTGTTTTGGAGGAGTTCTTTTGTTGTATTTTCTTTTTCTATTCTAATCTGAAATCATCCCCGATAATGACCATTGTTGGTAAGTATGGAAGTCATTCCGGGATATACTTTGAAATGGGATGACCAACGTTGTTTTTTTTTGTTTTTTTTTTTATCTCCAACCATATTTCATTTAAGAAAAAAAATGGGTTTTTTAGACGTCTTACTTTTCTGCGCTCAGTCGGGATAATGGGGATGTGCATTGCTACCTTAAATTTCGATTTCCAGATTTTAAGGGATGTCCATGGTTTAACGCGCGGTTCTGAATTTCTTTATTACACCTAACGCATAATTATCTAGAATATAAGCGACCAACTTAAATCAAACACTGCTGAATTTTTAAAAAACCTTTATAATGCATACGATTCTAATAGTCTTCTTTTTTTATTAAAAAAAAAAAACACAAAAAAAAAACGTTTATAATAGTAAGTGCAGGGGGACCGCACTAAAAGGATTATATTTATCGCGAGTGCTTTTATAATAAAGAATTGTTAGTATTTCGTAAATTAAAAACTTGTTTACAATCGTTGCTATTATTTCTTTCTATTTCAAGGGTTTTTTTTAAATTTTATCTGTAACTGTACTATATTTGTGTTATTTAGAGACTAACACACATTAGGCATCATTTATTTTGTATGATAATCGAAGCTACATAAAATATCCTTGCTGGAAGTTCAAGACTTAAATATATTATCTCCCTTTAATGAACATGCGTAGAACGTCTAAATATGGCACCCATACACCATGCTTGTTGGTAAAAGTTGCAAAAACGAACAGATGTTTTGATAAACATGGACCCTTCTAATCAGGTATGACCATTGTCACACCTCAGACAAAATCTATACTATAATTAAATTATTTTACTGTGGCCAAAATCAACCGATTACCCCACTTTTTCCAACCATTTCACCGAAAGTGAAATGGTACAAACAAGTTTACGACCTGTCCCAAGTCGTTTCCATTCCATAACATTCCAAAGCATCAGCAGAAATCTAGAATACATTTATATGTCGATAACAACATGATCTTTGGTCGAGTTTTATTACATTTAATGATAAATCGTTGCTAAAATTATGGGCATATTTGCATCTGTCTGAGATTAAGAATCCAGCAACTTGGGTTTGGTTAGTCTGTTTTTTCTGCAAACATGATATGATGATCTGATCAGGAAAATGAAACCTGGGCCCTGTTTTTTCGAAATTTTAGCTAAAGTTAAAATCCAAAATTTCGTAAATACTTCAATTTTGATTAGCAAAGAACTAAAATCAATCTATTATTGTCCAATCAAATTACTAAAATTTGGATTTTATCTTAGTTAAAATTTCGTGAAACAGACCCCTGCCCTGAAATTCCTGAATTTTATATTTTTATCCTCCAAATTTGTGAACACTGTGTGTGACATTTGGTCTGTCATACTTGTTAATAATTGATTCCATGAAAATATTTAAAACTGTGCCAAGTTTCAAACTCTGTTACTAATACCAATGGCATATAATTACCTTTTGTTATGCAATAAAATAACTTAAGTGAATTATGTGGTTGACTGTGACTGTTACATGTAGAGAGGCCAAAAGTAAATAGCTATGTTAACGGTATGGTACCGTAGTCTATAACATTTGATTGCTTAATCAGTCTCCTACTTTGTTGATTTTTTTTTTTCTGACAATTAAACTGTTGAAACCCATAGGCACTGTGTATCATGGAATAGAGGTGGAGTGAGTTTACTGTACATGTCAGGAGATATGTAAAGTTGGACTGTCAATGATATTGGCATTATATTTACTTTCTCTACTTTTGTATCTCTACTACTACTACATGTACTACTACTACTACTACATCATTTTGCAATGTTGTATAGACATATTGTATAATCAACAGAATATTCCTCTGCATATCCTGACTTTATTGTTACCATAAATTTTAAATTTGTGCACATTCCAGTTTTTACTGTAAATGAAAGAAAGTGAGGAGGCCTACACAGTCCACATATTCCTATGTAAAATAGATCATCCTTAATATAATATTTTTCCAAATCTTTGAAATACGAGTATTGATTTTATAAGATTACTGAACTCTGGACCAGTGCATGTGTCATTTAGAATTCTGAAATAAGCGCATATATGATTATATATTCTTGTAGTTATAGTATCATAATTTATTCATACTGGACTTTTGGCATCTACAAGTTACTAAGATACATTAAAGGGGGGGGGGAGTATTCCTCATTTAACTTTTAACTATTTCAACTTCCAAATTCCATTAGTTTCAATCAATACCCCAACATATCTGTTTGAAATTTCTTGAAAAACAATTTGAATAGTTGTGTAAAGTCTATATGCCTACTTCCACAGTTAGAATTGATATTTAAAATATTATACACATTCAGGAGGTATGCTTTGTGGAGTTGAATGGCTTAGATCAAGAGTCTTATTCAGAAGTTTTCAATATTCTACATGGACAGAAACAGAGTAAGAAAGTAGAGGTAATATTAAACTGTTTTTGTTCAGATACATGATATTCTGCTTGTATATTATCCGTTGGTATTGGAAGTTAAGTTATATTTTTAAAATGTATTAAGATAAAGCTTTGAAATAGATGGTATCTATAAACAGTCCTACCTTGTTAAAGAATAATCCTTTTAATCCTATAATTCACTATTGTCAGTTGAGAAATTGGCAAAAATGTACAACTTCAAATTCCAACGTTTGAAGATAGCTGTTGCAGGGGGTGGGGGGATAGAAAAACAAGGGAGGTGATTGTGTTATTTCCAGTGGGAATGATTTTTAAGTGTGGGAAATAATTTCTACGATCGTATAATAGTGAGTTGACAACCTTTTGAGCAAAAGACATAGAAATAATTATGTTTTGACTTTCGTAGAAAATATGAAATTCTTGCTTTAATGCATTTTGACACTGGAATCAAAAAATGTTTTATTGGTTGGGCATACATGTACACAGTATTGTAGGCTGATGTTATTTAATTTTGTATGGTTTACAAATATCAAGGCTGCTTATCTTAATTAAAATTTTTGGACCATCTCAGTTTTCTTAGATTAAGCCATGCCTAAAAGTGTTCAGTATTGAATGTTTCATTAAGAATATTTACATTAATAATCTGCCTGCCTTAATTCCACCTAGATAAATGAGAGCCCCTTCAACTGCTTTTATCCATCACTTAAAGGTAGCAATTGTATGTTTTTATCGTCTCTGGAAGATGCTAAAAGTTTTTAATTCCATCATATCCTCGAAGCTACTCAACCATCCAGACCGATTTTCTTTTTGGGTGTTCAACTTCCACAAAATTTTAGTTTGGCAGGCATATAAAATCCCTCAAACGACGATCAGTGGCATTAAATTTATGCAAACAAAAAATCATTTTGTCTGTGGCACATTGAGTAATTCTTTAATTCACTGAGAAAGTTACTTTGGATATTTTCCAGTCTGTTTTCTCCTTCTGATTGGTGTAGGACTCATTGTTTGGCAAGGAACAGCATCTAGTTGTTAAGATAGTGTAAAAAAACAAGATCATTTGTACATGTGCACATAAAAGAACCCCTGACTGCTGTTATTCGCCCCCCAAGAATATGTAGAAACATCACTGTCATGTTAAGGCCAGTTTGTGCTGAAAAGTAAAACATTAAAATTTCTTTCATTTAGATGTATCCTACCATATAACAACTTGATAAGAATTCTAATGTTTTGAAAAGATTGTAATTACTTACAGAAGTTTCTTTTATTACAGTTTCCATGGGAAACCAAAAGTGATAAGGAAAAGGATGAGGTTTCAAAAGGTAAGAATCACTCAAAGATTGGAATATATGTTATTGTGAGTATTTTTTAATGAGGAATGTTACATATTTTGTTTTAGGTTATTGGATTATATTTTCACTAATCTTTTTTTTCAGATGATGCTGCATCTTTACCTAAAAATTTTGATCATCCACCAACTGAAACTCCCCAGATGATGTATGCTATAGTACCTACAGTTGTACCATTACCAATACAGACTGTTGTTGCTCCTCCATACCCAATACCTACTGGTGGTCTGGTGAATGGTATACCACCTCCTGGTCCATATCCTCATGGCGTCATCCAACAGGATGTTATAATAGATATGGCATCACCCGTTAAAACAGATATACAGAGCCCAGATATAGGAGAGCCCAATTATGTCAGCCTGTCACATTGTAACGGTCCTGTGCCAGCACAAAACTACAGTTCTAGAGAGGATAACAAGCATAAGGTACATGCTGAAGGACAGTATATGTCTAACCATTCTACTCAAGAACAAGCAGCTATGTATGTGACACAAACCATACCACAACCTAAAGATAATTCACCAAATTATGGTGAAACACAAACCGTTGTTACACAAAATAACAAAAACAGCCTGGATGAAGCAATAAAATCAAGCAAGATATTTTCTCAAGTTTTAGGTGGTGGTAAAGGTGAACCATCCACAGGAATATCCTTCCTGGCAGATGATAATTTAGAGGAAGACGTCATTGATGAATTAGATGCTAATGAGGTAGAGTTATCTTTTCTGGGTGAAGACCAGTTTAGTGAACTTGAAAATCTTGACTCATTTGAAGCAGATGTTCTATCCAAACCACAGGAAGTTGAGGAAGGCTTACTAGACAAGTCAATGCTTGAGGATTCTTTTCTAGAGGACCCTGAGAAACAAGATATTGAAGTTACAGTCTCTGTTAATAATCATGAACAAGGAAATGAAAACAAGGACAGTGTGAACACACAGAAGAATTCTCCGGTTGTAAACCAACAAGGAAGTGAAAAGGCCAAGGCTGTGTCATCAGAAAGGGATAGTATCAAAACACAAAGTGCTTCTAAAGGCTCTTCTCCAGGTCCTTCTCCAGAAGTAGCTCCTCCCAAATCCAAATCATGGGCTGGTTTATTTAAAAGCACTGCTTCTAAAGCAGCTGTGGTTTATGTTAATCATGTGCCTGATCAGCCAGCCCCAATTGTCACACTTCCACATTCTGATAAGAAAAGAGAAGAAGAGATCCTCCAGCCTGTTGCTGCTTCTGAAGATTCAGCTACATCTGAACTTGGAGGTAAGACATAGGATATGCTTAATAAAATAACCCAAGAAGTATGAATGATTTTGTCTGTTGCGTTCTCCTTTCTTGGAGAAAAATGGGAAAACTTGGCCATTAAAAAAAACATTCTCTGTGTTCTTTATATGTTACCTTAATCAGTTCACAGTCTGTTGTGTTAGTTTGAATTGTCGATTTAATGAATAAATGCATTTGTTTAAAAATTGGACTTTAGCACAGTCTAGCAAGGACTAGCATTTGATGAATGTCCCATTCAACATTGACTCAATCTGATTAGCTAGCTTGATTACTGTCAATTGTAATAAGTTGTACTGCAATGTTTTCTGATTTTATTGTCCCCCGCCTTTCGAAGAAAGTTGGGGGACTATTAAAATGGGTTCGTCCGTCTGTCTGTCTGTCCTTCTGTCTGTCCGTCTGTCCGTCACACTTTTTGGGACACAATAGCTCTCTTCCTAATTGAGCTAGAATGTTCAAACTTGGTGTATGTGTTTATTAGGTCAATGCCTTGGTGGAGTTCGAAGATGAGCATTTTCCGCTTAGGGTAAGCAGAGATAAGCAATTTGATTGGTTGATGCTTTGGGACACGATAACTTTAGTTCTAATTAAGTGAGAGTGATGAAACTTGGTGTATAGTTTCATTACAGTAATACCTTGACTAAGTTTGAGAATGAGCATTTTCTGCTCAGGGTAAGCAGAGCGATACGCAATTTGATTGGTCGAGACTTTGGAACACAATAACTCTCCTTCTAATTGAGTTAAAATGTTCAAACTTGGTGTATATGCTTATTAGGTCAATGCCTTGATGGAATTCGAAGATGAGCATTTTCCGCTTAGGGTAAGCAGAGATAAGCAATTTGATTGGTTGATGCTTTGGGACACGATAACTTAAGTTCTAATTAAGTGAGAGTGATGAAACTTGGTGTATAGTTTCATTACAGTAATACCTTGACTAAGTTCGATAATGAGCATTTTCTGCTCAGGGTAAGCAGAGTGATATGCAATTTGATTGGTCGAGACTTTGGAACACAATAACTCTCCTTCTAATTGAGTTAAAATGTTCAAACTTGGTGTATATGCTTATAAGGTCAATGCCTTGATGGAGTTCGAAGATGAGCATTTTCCGCTTAGGGTAAGCAGAGATAAGCAATTTGATTGGTTGATGCTTTGGGACACGATAACTTTAGTTCTAATTAAGTGAGAGTGATGAAACTTGGTGTATAGTTTCATTACAGTAATACCTTGACTAAGATCGATAATGGGCATTTTCTGCTCAGGGTAAGCAGAGCGATAAGCAATTTGATTTGCCGAGACTTTGGAACACAATAACTCTCCTTCGAATTGAGTTAAAATGTTCAAAATTGGTGTGTATGCTTATTAGGTCAATGCCTTGATGGAGTTCTAAGATGAGCATTTTCTTCTTAGGGTAGGCAGAGATAAGCAATTTGATTGGTTGATACTTTGGGACAAGATAACTTAGGTTCATCTTGATTGATGATTTTTATGCCAATACAATGACTGCATTCTCATTCAGTAATGGATTCGACAGTAACAGTGTATAGAAACGATTGACTCGGACACAAGGGCCCTTTCCCTTGGCCAGAGGGGCCCTTTTGTCAAGCGTGGGGGCCCTTTTGTTTGCCTTTGGGGTCCCCCTAACTAGGGTACATTTTCATTTTTCTCGTCGGTTTTAGCATTTTTCTTTATAAAACACTTTTGGATGAAACTTCGTGTACAGTTTGATTGCTCGATACGTTTGAAAAAAATAAATGTGCGATTAATTAATATGTGTCATCTATTTATTTTGGGACTTCGGCGGGGGACATCAGCCTCACTGTTGGCTTGTTTTAAATTAGGAATGTTTTCATTTCTTTTCTTCAGCACTATTGAGTCATGTGAAACTAAATCATGCTTCCGTTGCTCTACAACCTCGAGGTTTAATCAACAATAATAACTGGTGCTATATTAATTCTGTATCCTTTTAATTTATGGGTATCTGTTTCCGAAATTCATTAAGACCATTAGATCTCTCTCAAAATGTTAATACTGGAACTCTATATGATTTCTTGTTGAACCATAATTAGACCTTAGTTGATGTTTGCATAGTTTTCTTGCAATACAATATTTTTAATTGCCAAAAAAAAATGGCCCTAAACCAGGAATGAGAACTTCATTCAAATCTTAAAAAGAATACATTTATACACATTTTAAACTACCATTGACGTTTTTTTTGTTTTTTTTCCTTTTATGCATTTATTTAATTTTCTTGAATGTATCCGTTAGACCTTACAAGCTTTAATTGCTTGTCCACCATTTTATCATTTAATGAAGAAACTGAGTGATTTCCCTCCAATGTCTCGAGGCTCAAGTTCAACTCCAATCCTAGATAGCATGTAAGTATCTAAACGGTGTCTATTGGTTTATGTATATCACTAGTGGTAAAGTACCAAACCAGTTATCTATGTTAACTAAATTAACTGATCTTGCAAAATTATTGACATTCCATGAAAAAGTATAAATGGAGTTGTTGTCTTGAATAGAATGTTAGCACGTGGGGTTGGGAACATAACTTTGGTTCGGGCATAGATAGCGTTGATTATTTGTTAAATCCTGTCATTGGTACAGTCAATGGACCTAATGAAAGTAGACAACAGAATAAGCCTTAATGGATTCTGCTGATAACAATGCAATTTCTTAAAAAAAAAAAACATTTTAGCAAAAATTTCAGTAAATTTGACAAGTGCATGCCGTCATTAATCTCTGTAATCTAAATATAACTGTTTTTTTTTGTGAGTCTTTTGTACCATATAAATGGTGATTGTTTTATAGGCTGGAGTTTGTAAGTGAATTTAATGCTATGCCAAAACATTATGAAACCACAGCTAATGGACACAGATACGATAAAAATCGGAAGAACTTTGATTTAGAACCTGGTCAAGATTTTGAGCCCAAGTATATACATGACATGTTACACGTTATAGAAGTTAATCCTGCCTTTAAGGTGAGTTAATTTAGCCTTGAAAGGTAGTTTCTTGAACAAGTATTTTGAGTACCTTGGACTTCAGTATAAAGTGATTTCAGTATAGGGCTCCCAACAACGTTCGTCAAGTCCTTCAGTGATGGAATATTACATGAGATCCACAATAACACGCCACAAATTATTCTCAACAGAATGGGAATGTTGAAGATCATTATTTTAAGATACAGACATGGTGAATAGAATGTAGGTGAAAAACTAAAGTCAGTGCAATGCCTGCTGTTCTGTAGAATATGCAACGATATGCCAAAGAACACTGAGAATGAGGCATTGTGTTAATTCGAGGGGACATCAGTAACAAAGCTAATGGGAGCAGCATGGCAACGAAAGTGGAGAAAGATCCTGCAAGCAGCCAATCATCCATTTATCAGTTTGACACAGTATATAAGTGATTTGCTATAACTTAGGGTATATCTGTAGAACACATCAGCAACATTGTAGTAATGCCCAATGCACTCTTAATTTAGATACATTTTAGTTTTTGAGTTTGGTTCTCTAACAATATAAAGATGTTTGCCTGAAAAATATTATTTTACACCAAATTTCTCTGACTTCTTATTTTTCTCACAGCTTGGAAGACAAGAAGATGCAGAAGAGTTTTTAAGTATTCTGTTAGATGGTTTACATGAAGAAATGGTAGCTGCAATAAACATCAACTTGCCAAAAGATAAAGGTAAAAAACATTTGTTTGTTGTATGGGATAAGGAGGATAACTCTTGTCAAATGTCCCTATCTTCATATTATCTCCCCTTAGACCACATCTGTTTCTTAACATAGAATTGTTTTGGTAATCCAAATTTTGTAAGGTTTTGGGGTGTTGTTTAAATAGGATGTTATGCATAATATGGATTATCAAATTACATTAATTAATATTAATTAATAATAGAATTCAAGCTCATGATGTATATATCTAGTGTTATATGGCACAGCAACCAGAGAGATGAGGACTAGATACTGTTATCAAATATTAACTGTAACTAGAATTACAGTGTGCTTATTTATAATTTATCCACAAACAAATGAAAATTAAAAATAACCTAAGTAGAACTAGCATTTGCCTGTGTAGATCTGGTTTGCCTTGGCTAATTGACAGGACTGCACATCAGTTTAAATATTAATACAATAGATATGATGTATATTTAAATATTAATACAATAGATACAAGAAACAGTGGTCAAGCTAATGGTGTATCACAGGATGTAGATGATGATGATGATGAAGATGATTCATGGGAACAAGTTGGACCCAAAAATAAAAGTGTTGTGACCAGACGGGTGAGAATAGTTATGTTTTGTATTAATTATTAATCTCAGTTGTCAGTTGTAGACCTGACCAATTCAGTTTGTATAAAGTTTCACAGTCATACTGGCTCACTAGCCACACAAGGTCATGGCTTCGAGGCATCTGTGCTGAGAAAGTTCAATTAGCTGGTGTGGTTTCCCCTTGTCAATGGTGCAGGACAGAGGGCCTGACAAGGACAGCTGTCTATTCATTTGGATGAGACGAAAAAAAGGTCCTGTGTACACATTGGCATGCATGTAAAAGATACATTCTACCTTGTGTAGAATTTGATTATATTCATTCTTTTCTCTCAATGTTTAGGCCACATTTTCCAAGACACCTATAAGTGATATATTTGCTGGACAAATGAGATCAGTTGTATCCAAGACAGGATCAAAAGAATCGGCTACATTACAACCTTATTTTACTCTACAGTTAGATATACAGGTAAAATTTACTCGTTTAATTATACACAAGTTGAAACAAAACATGATGTAAATAGTTTATTGAAGGTACATATTCTTCTCTGTGGGTGGGAAATCACGTGGCTAAATGGGTAAGACGCTGGCTCGCTATTCTGGAAGTCGGGTGTTCGATCCCTGCATTGGTCATAGAAGTTCATCTTGATTTTCTGGCATGGTTTCCCCTTGTCAGTGATGCAGAACAGAGGATCTGAAAAGGACAGCTGTCTAGTTGTTCGAATGGGACGAAAAACTGAGGTCCTGTGTACACTTTGGCATGCACGTAAAAGATCCCTTGGCAGTTGGCATTCAATATCCTGGAAGGCGGGTGTTCGATCTTGCATTGGCTGAGAAAGTTCATCTAGATTTTCCGGCGCGGTTTCCCCTTTTGAGTGATGCAGAACAGAGGGTCTGATAAGGACAGCTGTCTAGTCATTCGGATGGGACAAAAAACTGAGGTCCTGTGTACACAATGGCATGCACGTAAAAGATTCCTTGGCAGTTGGCATTCAATATAAAATTTCCCTCATAGCTCACTGTATGGCGTATGCAGTCTTCCATTAGCTCAGGTTAGGTGCAGAAGAGTAGGACGTTAAACCCCATTTCATTTCTTTAGGGGATAAAAAATATTGTTCTTAGTGCCTTAGTGACTATTTAGTTTTTTTACAACTATAAAAGTAGATTTTCCCATGTTTCTGTAGTGGTCATTAATATAGTCTAACATGTGTCTCTTTATAACATTATTATCTCAATTTTTTTCACAGATCTGAAATTTTTAAATCACAATTTATATTTGTACACCAACATTTAAGTGTGGACCTAGAATATCACATTTTGTTTGTGGAAACTCTTCAGTTCACAATTTTTATCAGGTTTATACCTCAAAGATCTAGGTTCCTTTCAATATTGGCATGTATTAGACAGTAACTTATTGGATTATGGCCCCTGATTGTACGAAAAATCAAGTTTTTATCTTGTGAACCTCTAGATGTCACAATTTTTATCATATTCTAAAAACTGTTCAAATATTTCACCTGTACACCCTAATGTTTGTTGACTTCGAATTTCGTGATAATCCAACTGAATCCGCCCAACAAATTGGCTGCTTCTGGTACACAAATTGTGTAAAGATTATGTGTTTTGGAATAGTAAAAATTGAAAAGCCCACCACATGAGTCCAATCAGTCTGAAGAGTTCAATTCAAACAATACCAGTCTCTGATACCTGGAAAATCCAGGTCTTCATAGCCTTTGTTATCTGTTATTAAATCGGTCAGTCATGATTCCCTCTTTGCTTCGAAATCAACCAACATTTTGACCGAAGATATTTTCTCGGCTAGAAAATATTTACTCTCTCAACCACAAGAGATACCATAGAATCAAACCAGTCCAGATCCTTAAAAAGGAACTACTCACTCAAAAACTGAAGAATGACAGGCCTGCCAATTTTAGGTCACAATTTTATATCAGATTTTGATGAAATTAGAAAGTATATTTATTTCCCAAAGATCTTGGTTCCTTTTGATATGGACGCATGTCGAACCATTAAATCCTGGATTATGGCCTCTTATTTTTAGCTTGTTTTCTGTCCATCTCTTGCATAATGTGAGCGTATCTTGCATGACAATGACTTGTATATTTTTCAGGGAAAAGTTTTCTCTGTTAGAGATGCCCTAGAAGGTCTTGTTAGTAAAGAAATTGTTGAAGATTTTTTCGACAAAAAAACAAATCAGAAGGTAAATTATTTTTTATGGAATGACGAATCAGTGCTTGTTAGTATTGTTAACAGATTACAGCTTGGGTAGACATATGTTTAAAGATATAAGCTAGAGTCTGAATGTTTACTGTAACACAGGTGTCAGAACAGACTTTAAAGATGGTTATAAATCAGACAAATCAGTAGTCGTCTGTCAATTTGCGATTTTTCTGTGCCATTTATGATTGATAATGAAGCTTTCAACTGGTAACATTTAATAGAATTACCTCCCTCTAACACAGGTGTCAGGAAGGATTTAAAAGATCTGTATAAATTAAGTAGACAAATCAGTGAATCGGTTTGGGATTGTTCAGTGCCATTTATTATCGATAATGAAGCCTTTCACTGGTAATGTTTAATCGAATTACCTCCCTCAAACACAGGAAATATAAATGTGTGGTAATCAATGAGAATATTTTGATTTTTGATTTTTAAAAATAAAGGCAGTTGACATACAGATTATAATATCTAAGTATTGTTTTGACCATTTGACAAAGATTAATTATTCTCCTTTATTTTCTATTTCTTAGATTGAGATAATGCGAAGAACAACATTAGAAGAATTGCCGCCAGTGTTAATTCTACATCTAAAGTGTTTTGTGTATAATGCTGAGGGTTCTCAGAAGCTTCTTAAGAACATTGACTTTGATGTGGACCTTAAGATAACTAAAGATTTAGTTTCTCCAACAGCTAAAATACCAACATCACATAAATCTTATAAACTCTTCGCAGGTAAACTTTTCATTCTTTTTTAAGTGGGGTCAATCTTTCAGATTTCGAATTGCGAATTAGTTCTTTTTTCTAGGTTCATGGTGATTTGCAAAAGAATATTGTTATTCACGGACTGATAAAAAATATCCCAACTCGAAATAAAGTACAAAAGTTTCAGGATCTCATTCTGTACAGTTTCATAATTATTATCTGTGACAAATCGCCATCACCAATAAATCCATGGTTTATCTCCAACAAAACTCCATAAAGTAAAAAAAAAATATTGATTTTAGTTGATCTTGATAAAATATCTGGCACTATTACTTGAAACTGTAACTTTGTTCCAGACATGTATATCAGACAAATCTTTGCTGGACATTATTTCAGGCATACGAGGATCTGTTCCTTACAGTCTAAATTTGTGTCTGACTTTGACTCTGACAGTTCCATTGTTTCAAATCTTTGTCTATACCTTTTTTGAGTGAAAAATAGGCCTGTGCAATCGGGAATAACCAGCATCAAATTCAGGAATTCGAGTTTTCAAAGATTTCTTTTAATCCATGCAAAGACTGGGCATGGTTTTGTTTTTATTGCTTCTTTAAGTGTTTATAAATTTGAATGTTATTTGTATTTCAGTTGTATATCATCATGGTGTAAAATCAACCGGTGGACATTATACTAATTCAGTGTTTCATCCTGGTATAAATGGTTGGATTCATATTGATGATAGACGTATAGAAACTGTTAGTGTACAGAAAGTTCTTAAATATACCCCTCCACGTATGCCCTATCTATTATATTACAGAAGGACAGATTTAACCTACTCTTAGTAACAATGTGCTACATTGGGGTGGATGTATTTAACTATTCATATCGTTATAGAAACTAATAAACTCTAGTCCATCACAAACAATCGTTCCATCTAGAATGTGTCATGGATTTTATCAACGGAAAAATTAATTTTGCTGTGAAAATTGTTTTTTTTTTTGTCTTGATACTTTTTGTTTTATGTTGATTTGATGTTGATTACATGTGTAATATGATGTTTTGGATTTATTCTAGAATAATTTTAAGGTGAGGAATTAGTCATCAGAATTGGAAATTATATACATGTCATAATTATATTTTTGAATTTGTTCTAGAATTTATTCATCTTTCTCCATCTTAACATTAGCCCTCATCTTTAAAATGAAATATTAGGAAGATAAATTACAACAGGTACCGGTGTTCTCAAAAGCTTAATATGCTTATGGATATTACATGAAATTTTCTGAAGATGCAAAGTAAGTTCCCTAGACCATAATAATTACTTTTTTTTACACTAAACGATATCATGAAATACTAATTGTTTTCCATGAATTGTCTTGAGGTTCCATTATAATTCCCATATAAGGATTTAAATCTACTACAAAGCTGCAGGCCTGGATGTCATTCCCCAACCATGTGGGTCAGTATAGTTTTTTATACAAACTGTACTGTTCTAAGCAAACCACATATAGCATATTATAGACAGGTTTGAGTATAATATAGCATATTATAGACAGGTTTGAGTATAATATAGCATATTATAGACAGGTTTGAGTATAAGACCTGGGTTAACATTGAATGTCAAGCCCCCAGTCTAATACATGTTATATCTGGATTTATAATCTGATATATAAGGGACATACTATGATTGTGTTATAGTCAACCTGTAGACCCCAACAAGAGTACTATCATCAAGCCTTTGTACCATATAAGAGACCCCAACAACAGCATTGTCAAATCCTGCTGTTTAATATATAGGGTACTTGCTGTAATGTAGGTTTTATATGTACCCCCCCCCCCCCACAACCGCTCGCATTATAATCAAGCCCAAGTGTAATCTCCCCTATCTCATTTGTTAATATTCATTTCTTTGAAGTCCTGTAAATCCTGGAACTATGTATAATAATGTGAATATGTTAATTGTATAAATTGCTTAAATTATGGTTTTATAGCATTGGTTGTATAGCTATGTTGTGTTGAGGGGTTATTCATTAAAATGATACATTTTGTTAGCTATGTGAAGTTTCCAAATGAATCTTGAGTGGTATCGGGTGTGATAGTAAGTGTATTTTATATAAAGAAATGTGTACACATGACCTAGTCACAAACCTTTTAATCCCTTAAAATCAATTCAAATCCTTTATTACCATAGTAACCTTTAAATTGTGATATTAGAAATGGGTGCTTATAATACCATTATCAAGTACTGATTAAAGCTAAATAACAATTTTAAGATAATTTAAAGTTTTGTGGATAAGCCACCAGATTTAGATTCTTTTAAAATTTGATTTGTATCATTTTGAATGGCTCTGAGTAACACTTGAGATTGAATTATATTTTATTAGCGTTGTATATTGTGTATTGTAATTCTGTTATGGTTTATTTTTTGCGCTGGTTTGTGTATTTGTACCGGTATTATATTTTTAAATAGACGCAAGCCAATTATTTCATACTTCATGTGTGACAGGAAATTTATTATAAATGAATGCTTAAATTGGTCCTTTGGATAAAAGAATTGGTTCATTTAACATTGTATTCGTGAGAGAAATCAAGAAGTGTCTTGGAATGGTTGCAGACACTGTAGAATTTAATTGATAAGAAGTATAAACACAATCTGATTTAAACACAAATATTTTTTCAGTTTTTATAGTTAAAAATTTTATTGTCTTGACTAGGATCTAGAAGAGTTTGATATAATCCGCATTCTGGGTGATGCTGAGGGATTAGCCACTGAAACTGTCTTGCGGTGAGTTTTGGGTAACCCACTAGAAACATCAACACTTATTGGTTACTCAAAGCCGCTTGTATGACATAATACGCAACCTTCAACTACAACCTGTCAGATCTCCATGTAGTGTAGGCCATGGACAATATTTTTAAAAGAATGAAACGAGATATATATCTGTATTTTAATCAGATTGTATTAACAGAAATCATGAACATATTATGTGTACTATCAATGTAAATACTTGTAGTTTAATTGTAAAACTATATAATCCACTCTTGCTTTAGCTGAATTTAGCAACTAAACAAATATTGAAATTTGTGTTAATTTAAGTGGTATTTGCAACATTATTTAAGGACCTATTGTTAAATCAGATATTGAACCACTTAATAAATGTATATGTAACTACTATAGAATTAGGTGCTTTTTGTTAAAAGTACCCAACATGTTAATAATGTACATATCATTTGTACAGTCGTCTCAAATTGTCTATAATTTTGTGTAAAAATTCATATGTTATAATAAAATATAATCAATGTACAAAATAATTTGTTTAGCTAATATATTGTTGAATATTAATTATTCAAATAGGATTAACATTGCTTTTGATTGACTCAAATTTTTATCTCATTTTTGAGATGAGTCAGATACTAGTGTATATGTGATACATGTATTCAAAGTAATCATATACAGTAGGAATATTATTAAAATATATGAAGATTTAGAATTCATAGTTTATTAATTTAGATAAATAGATCTATATGAATGTGAGATGTTATTGAATAATATTCGAAAGGCCATTGCGATTATCAGTTATATTGAATGTTGGGTTGTGCTTTGGAAGTGCCTCAAATATGGTTTCGTCTTTAGTTAAGGCATTTAGATTATGGATACATGTATATGGATGAATAGCATTTCTAAAAACAATATTATTCTTAAAATGTCATTTGTGTTTTTAAAACATTGTGATTTTTTGTTGCTTTTTGGTTTAAATACGATTTATTAATGGCATTTAAAGGCACATATGAGTAAAAGTTTCTTTATAAAGAAGTGAAATTAATAGAATATATCGTCACCAAGAACCAAATTAATAATCATATACTGTACTATAATTTAAAGTCCCAGTGCAGCTATAAATAACTCTGGAAATAAATGTACATAGGATAAGCCAAATGAATAGTTTGGACAATTTTGTTTTGAATTATCCTTCAAATTTAGAAATTTTAGTATTAAAATTTCAGAAACAAAACAGAACGGGCTAATATTTTAGAATTACATTCTAAATTTTATGTATAACTTTACTAACATTACCAACAAAGAAATAGAGCTATGTAAAATGATAATCAAAATGTACATAATATTAATTACACTTATATATAAAGAATATATTGTAAGATATATGCACATAAGTAGCCTCTGTTACCCGGGCCATTGATGTGTACAGCACACCCACTAAGAGTTACACAGGGTGTGAGCCGATTGATCGTTAGCCTGGGTAATAGAGGTTAATGCACAGGACATACAAAAAACAACTAGACACAGAATTCACTAAACATACAAATTAGATATTTTATATTCTTTTGGCTTTGTTATGTAGTTTGTAGATCAGCTTATGTTTTCTATTTTGATGTCATATTTTTATATGCTCCCACTAAACTCCTTTTTTGCCCATTGCTGCTAGTGAATTTATAATTGATTTTTGTGTACGTCTCCCCTTAAGTTTGCTTGTCATTTATACAATACAGCAACATAAGTTATGAGAAATGGGAACAGGTGGTACTTCATTTCATAAAATATCCATGTTGATGTTTAATGGAAACATAAAGTTATGTCCAGAATCAGTTTTGAATATAGCTTTCTTGTTAGATGAAGAGAATTGTATATGATTATAATTATTTTATTTTGTTCTATGGTTTATGTTTTCTATTAGTGTGTGGTTTTAATGTTTGATTTCAATTTTTATTCATGACATTCAGTTAAGTGAATTGTTGTCCTCTTCCTTTTGAAGAAACTATTAAATTGGGTTTGTCTGTCTGTCGGCTTGTCTATCTACCTTGATGGACTCAAGTTCATGACTCAACTTGGTATATACAATTTAATGAGCGTTTTGTGCGAGAGTAAAGCAGAGCAGTAATCAATTTGATTGTGCAGTGCTTTATAAATAGGCAAGAAATTAATGAGTGTCATCTGTTTGTAGCGGGATTAGAGCAAGGGGGCACCAGCCTCACTGTTGGCTTGTTATAACTCTGTTACTGAAATTTATATCATTCTTAAGCGGTGGACACACTAGAGCAATGGCCGAATCAATCGCGCTGAATTCATTCAAATTCTTCACCTAAACCACTGGAGAATTGCGTCACCTTTCAGGTCACATGATTAAACATGGCAGCGACAATGTCTGGAGAACCGGACACACAAGGTGAATATTTTTGGCCAAATATATGCAACATGTTTGATTCAACCGAATGATTTGGCTAGTATATGTCCAGCGCTTTAATCAAGTTTGTTTCTATCCGAGCCATTACAGATGAATTATGTCATTCTATAAGAAAGAAAAAGACTACATTGTAAACTAGGAAATATGTATATCTTCAGCGCCACAGAGCAGTCAGACTGACTGAATGTTCAGTGCTATAGAAAACGATTATTATTATTATTATTCAGGCAATGTCTTTTTCACCAAAATTGCTGAGATATTTTGCCTATATATGAATCACATTATAAACTAAATATACCATCCCTGATAATCATTAATAACATATAATGATGGGTCACCATTGTCAAATTCTTGTATGTAAATCATAATCAGTTTGCAGATGTCCAGAAATTCGATGTCTGTCTTACACACTGAAGTTGGAGTTGTAAAACAGCTTTTAATCGGCATATTAGACAATCCCAAAACGGCAACAATTTACTGTCAGTGTTAACTTTGTAATTCCAGCATTACTTAGAGTCTGTTAGAACAAATATCAATGTGATTATGAAGCCCTAAGTGTAGAATTTTTCCATACATATTATTAGAATTATTATGATTAGACAATTTTTAGGTGTATACATGTAGTCAAATAATTACTCTTTATTTTACATGTAACCCTAAAGAAATTATTTCTTCATTACATGATGACCTGAAGGAATAATTTCTTTATTACATGATAACTCTTTATTTAACATGTAACCCTAAAGAAATTATTTCTTTATTACATGAAAACCTGAAGGAATAATTTCTTTATTACATGAAAACCTGAAGGAGTTATTTATTAGGTTCTAATTAACTTCGTACAATGAAAAAAAACTTTGTCTCTCTCTTTTATATATATCCACGTTTCTCAACCTTTTCTCACCGTTGACCCCTAAATGAATTCTCAACCGACCCATTTACCCCCAGAATTTTGCGGACTTTACTGACCGCGAGAGCCGTAGTCGCCAAGCCGGGAAACTGTACCACAGATGAAACACCGCCATTCGCGCCTGTTATCGACTTGAACCCGAACGATACATACTCTTCTTGGTATTTACGCTTCTTTGGGGGCATGATTTTGAATTAAAATCACATGGAATCAAAAGCACGTATGAAAATTCAAAATGAAACTAAATTGGGGATTCGTCTGTTGAATAAGCTGGCCATACAATGACAATGGACACCTGCGCTGTTTCCCACTCACACAGCCAAGTAAACTAGCTATCACATAGCAACCACTGATGGGCGGATCGCGAGATCGAGGCCTAGGCTGCCTGGATCGAGCACGATCATCAATTCAAATTGAAATGGAGAGAAAGTTGACTACTGAAATCTTGAAATGCAACTTCACCTCTCATAGGACTGCTGGAACAACTGCACAACCTTTATATGACCATTTTTGAAGTTACTGGGAGTGTGGTCATTCACCCCCTGGACGCGAGCCATTCCCCCCTTGGGGGTGAATTCACCCCAGGTTGAGAAACGCGGATATATATAAATAAAATTATGTATACCTAGCCATTACTGCCAATAATGGTGTCTACTTGTACATTATGCATATTATGAAAATTGTTACTCTTTTGAAATAAAGAAAACTTTTGTTTTCAAATGAGCTTTTGATTGTTATTTATTCAGTTATTTCCAAAATGGCCGAATGATTAGCACATGCACGTTATATCATAAGGTCAGTCATTAAGTCAACTGGTGTGGTTTTGATTTCCAGGTTGTACATGACAAGGAGTAGGGTAGCTTCTCCAACCTCGTGGGTTTTCTTCTGGTCCTCTGGTTTCTTCCCAATGCCAAAGACCCTTACATGCAAGTGACTTATTCAAATAAAATTGAGCGATATGTTGGTACCGAAAGTCCCTAGTTTGTGTTGAGTGGACGTTAAACCTCATTTCTATCTCCCCAGATTACATTAGAGATCTCCGTTTTCGTTGAATATGTATTTCATACTGCACACGGAGAAATATCTTTAGAATATAGATATCTGGAGATGTAAAACGGATAAGAATCATATCACAAAATAGTATACCAATTTTTGAGTGTGGCGGTCATTCAGGTCAGTACGGAAGCGTAATAGGGCCATATTTTCAAGTTAGTATCTTGAAAATTCAAGTTACTAACTTGAAAATTCAATTTACCAACTTAAAAAATTGAAAATAGAATAATAACAAAAAATATGTGGCCCTATTACGCTTCCGTACTGACCTGAATGACCGCCACACTCAAAAATTGGTATACTATTTTGTGATATGATTCTTATCCGTTTTACATCTCCAATATACACATTAAGACTAAACACACATTTCCTGTTTACTTTGATAGAATCAGAACAAATACTTTTCAAAATTCTCTATGTATCATTTTATTGAAATCGTCGGTTTAGGTATTGAAAATGTCTGCCAACCAACTTCCTGTTTCGGTTCTCAAATTCTAAACACGCATAAGTTTTGTATGTACAGGTTTGCGTCTACATGGTCCCCTTCTTTAACAACTTTCACGTCTAAGAAATTAACTGAGTTTCTATTTATATCCATAAGGAATTTCTTATTTGTATGTTGGTTTGATGTCGAAATGAAATTATTACTTTCTTCATTGTAGGTTTGCGTATGGCACAAAATGTAGCATGTATTACATGTGTTCCCAGGACGATCCCAGATCTCTGACTATGAAACATAACCAAAAACTGTAATTCATCTATGCTGATCTACACCGGTCATAATTTTAGTTTGACATAATATATGTTTCAAGTCAGAAATGAAGATACTCGTATATTATGTGTAGGATAAAGCACGAGACTGTGGTAATTTTGGGGAAAGAAAGACAGATGAAAATAACTTTAGAAAAAGAAAAATGTTTTTTTTTCTGTCGAGATTTTTTTCTAAAGTCTTTCTTCCCCAGCATACCCGATGTCGAGGACGTTATCTTGCTTATAAACCATCTATGTTTACGTATATACGTAAAATGAGGATATCACAGCATTCCCGTAAGAAAAACCTTATATCATGTTTTCTTATTTATGGGGGAAAAACCTACCATGGGAGAATGTTACAGGTTTGAAGAAACACTTTCAGAAGAATGACCCCAAATTCCCCCGTATTATATATCCAAAGCCGCCCTCGACTTTTGATCGCATGTTATTCCGGGCATAGAAAATACTCCAAAGATCAAGGAGATTTACCGTTTTAGGTTTATAAACACAGATAACATCATGATAACCATATTAATTGGAATAGATCCACAGTTCCGTGCACGGCACGCCAAGAAGTAGACCGAACAGAACGTTTCATTGGCTAATCCCTCACGTTAACCAAAACATTAACCAGATCCTAGTGAAGATAAGAAAAATACGGAAGCCCATAAGGGTCAATCAAATGAAAAAAAAATATTCTGACTATCTTGTAATTACAAGATAGCTATCTTGTAGTTACAAGATAGCTATCTTGTAGTTACAAGATAGCCTATCTTGTAATTACAAGATAGCCTATCTTGTTATTACAAGATAGCCAAAGCCTTCTGACTATCTTGTAATTACAAGATAGCCTATCTTGTAATTACAAGATAGCCAAATTAGTTTTCTTGTATTTCAAGGTCGTCCCACACTGATTTATCGGATAGTTATAAGCCAAAGTGTGTGTGTGTGGGAGAGAGAGAGAGAGAGGGGGGAGGGAGAGGGGGAATGGGGTTTAACGTCTACTCGACACAAACTAGGTCATTTTGGGACTAACATATGGTTTAATTTAATTCCAATAATTCGTTTGCGCGTAGGGGTCTTTAGTAGTGGGGTGGGGGTTGGATGGCGAATGGTTAGCACGTGCACGCAGTATCACAAAGCCTGTAATTGAGTCAACTGGCGTGGTTTCGAAACCCCTGTTGTACGTGACAAGGAGTAGGATCGCCTGTCCAACATCGTGGGTTTTAGCAGTTGGAGGAAACCGGAGGACTGACAACCTGATGATGCCGATCCCGTAACATACAATAATACTTCGTTGAGCTGGAGGGTTGGCAGGTCGATTTGTTAGCACATGCGCACTGTATCGTAAAGCCTGTCATTGAGTCAACTGGCATGATTTCGAATCCCCCGTTGTACGCGACAAGGAGTAGTATCGCCTGTCCAACATCGTGGGGTTTCTCCGGGTCCTCTGCTTTCCTCCCACTGCTAAAGATCCATACGTGCAAGCGATTATTGAAATTAAACTATATGTTAGTCGCGAAATGACCTAGTTTGTGTCGAGTGGACGTTACACCTCCCCTCACTCTCTTTAGCAGTTGGAGGAAACCGGTGGACAGGCGAGGATGGACAGGCGATCCTACTCCTTGTCACGTACAAATGGGGATTCGAAATGACCTAGTTTGTGTCGAGTGGACGTTAAACCATATACCCCTCTCTGTTTAGCAGTTGGAGGACTGACAACCTGATGCATGCCGATCCCGTAACATACAATAATACTTCGTTGAGCTGGAGGGTTGGCAGGTCGATTTGTTAGCACGTGCGTGTTTTATCTTAAAAGCCTGTCATTGAGTCAACTGACGTGGTTTCGAATCTCCCTTTTGTATGTCACGGGATCGGCATCACCAGGTTGTGCCCTCATTAAATACTATTCATACTCTCATTAACTTCATTCCCTCATTAATAGCATTTATGATACATTGATTTCATGTTCTCCTTAAAGATACCTTCCGCGCGTACAAACTGTGTGATTTGATGATATATTTGGGCTAAAAATATATTCAAACTAATTAATCTATCAAACGGTTGCTTCAAATCCCTCTCAAAACATTGTATTCATCAGGAGATACGGCAAGCTATAGATAACCTGCTTTTAGACGCTATGTCAGTCAGCTCATTTCATTGAGGGAGGGTCCGTTTTCCAGAATATCCCTTTCCTTACTTTCCAAAAATCAAAATTTAAAGAAGTTTTCCGAAAAATAGAAATAGCATTCTGTGGCTTCAAAGAGCGCATTAAAATTGATGAGTCATGATATAAATATGCAGTTGGTGGGTGTATGAAGGCAATGGTATTTATGGGAGCATGAAATCAGTGTATGGTGACCTTTAAATTGGCATCTCGGTATCTTGTAATTACAAGATAGCTATCTTGTAATAACAAGATAGTCTATCTTGTAATTACAAGATAGGTTATCTTAGGCTATCTTGTAATAACAAGATAGCTATCTTGTAATAACAAGATAGCCTATCTTGTAATTACAAGATAGTCAGAATTTTTTTTTTCATTTGATTGACCCTTATGGGCTTCCGTAGAAAAATGAACATTTTAACTATAAAAAAAGAAACGAAATAGGGTCTGTATATTAATCAGGTTGATTATATTCATAAACATTTCATTATTAACGCATGATGTCATATTTATCGTGGGTTTTTTTGTTGGTTTTTTTTTGCAATTATGGCTCAATTGTGTATAACTATTATTTCCGTTATTACATATGATTGTATTATTTACTATTTTCATATTTACTGTATTGAATGAATAATTATGACGTCTTGAGACTTTAAAGACAACATATGTTCACAATCGTATTGTGAGAACAAGTGACGAATAACCCAAGGGCATGTTCTCAGTTGGGGGAGGCCATTCAATCTCGAACAGCCTGAAGAAAAGAGACAATCTCAATAGCACCCGTGTACAATTACATTTCTTTTAAAAATAACCACAGCATCAGCTGTCAAATTATTCTTTTCGGGCGGTGTAAATACAAGATTGTAGTTAACCTTGTCCTCTATTTTTAATGTCAGGGTCTGTTAATCTTCTATCGGTCTGAGATACTATCTTATATGATTTTACGATAGGAGTAGAGGTCCCGGGAAGGAGAGGTGGATACAAAATGGAATAGTCCACATTTTACTTTCGCTCACCTCGCAATTTATTAAAGATACTTTCCCACTAAAGTATTATCGAGTGGTTATTTTTAGTAATTGTACGCTAGTTTTGGCATATATGAAAAGTAGAAAGATTCAATCTTATTAGAAAAAAATACTGGATTCTGTGAAAAATAAACATGGAGCGCGCACATGACAAAAATGAGAGGATGTCACTAATTGGCAACCTTCCCATTAAGGGCTGTCTGTTCGAGTGACGCCAAAGGCTGCACGAGAAGTTTGTCCGATCTCTTGCCACCAGGGCGGTTTTATGTATCATGTTGATAAACTTGATGGTGAACGGGCATGGAAAAGGTGAGAAACTGAAACGTACCACAGTTTCTGAAACCAAGACGTGGTCAGGGTATAATCCGAGGATTTACTTAAAATAGCATTATGCAAGAGCAAAATCTGCTTATTACAGGTCTTTCTTTAGTCCTGAAATGTTATCTAAATAATCAATTAGACATTAATTAACATATCCAGACCATAATAAACTCTTGATGTCAAGGCTAGCCTTCGATGTTGGCGGATTAAATTCCTATATGCCACTTAATGGCCGTTGATAATTAAACAATCAAGTGGATAATCGAGACTATGCTGTTTATATTAATGATTTTAGTAATGATGACCGAGGCTATGTGAATATTTCAAACGTTTTTTTCTCGGCTAACAGTGGATCAATTTGACTGAAATTTTCAGCAAATTACCTTTACACTATCTAGTTTTTAACTATTATAGTGAGAACTGCCATCTCTTTATCTTATCTCCCATAATGTAACTTTAAGCTTCGATATTTATGATAAATGGACATCAATTAAAGACAACATCGTCCTTTATATGGAATGAACTACCAAAACAGTAGGGTGGGCCACATTTCTTTTTTTTTAGATTTTCTCTATTCCACAATGCTTGTTTTTGTCCACTATATTTACAACACCCACCAAATTTGATGGAAAAAAAACTATATTTAGACGGGTATGGCTCTGTCCCTGGGGTTTTGGCATTCATCACAAACAATAGGAATGTACCTTTGGGTAAAAAGAATAAGTATGCAAAGTTTAAAGATGATGCGTTAAGAAATGCGGCCTGAAGATGCCAAACAAATACAAGAAATGGGTGTGGCTCTGCCACTCTGAATCGAGAATGAACCAAAATCAGTAGGGATCATCCTTAGAGTAAAAGGAATAAATATGATACGTTAGGAAATGTGCTTCGTAGACGACAAATGAATACAAGAAATGGCCGTGGCTCTGCCACTGGGGATCGGGAATGCACCAAAATCAATAGGGGTCATCCTTAGGGTATAAGGGATAAATATGATACGTTAGGATATGCGGCCCGTAGACGACAAATGAATACAAGAAATGACCGTGGCTGTGCCCCTGGGGGTCGGGCATGTACCAACAATAATAGGGTTTTAGAAATGAAATGAAATGGGGTTTAACGTCCTACTCTTTTGCACCTAACCTGGGCTAATGGAAGACGTGCGTACGCCATACAGTGTGCAATGAGGGAAATTTTGCCCGGGCAGCGGCGCTACGGCCTACTCTTATATCGAATTCCAACTGCCAAGGGATCTTTTACGTGCACTCCAAAGTGTACACGGGACCTCGGTTTTTCGTCCTATCCGAAAGACTAGGCAGCTGTCCTTGTCAGGCCCCCCTTCTGCATCACTGACAAGGGAAAGTCACACCGGAAAATTAGGGTTTTAGAAAATCAGTATGTAAAGTTTCAAGATGATCACTTAAGGGTAAGTTATTTAACAGACGCAGTCAGCAGACACTGAAGGCTTTAACCCCGTGGGATTTCGGTTTAGCTTGCAACGCAACCAATGACGGCTAATTTTGTGAGCGAAGTAGGCCGCTACAGTCACTGATAAGGATGACATCGACGAGACTTAAACATACATTATGGGAGAGCAAAAACTGACTTTTGTCGGTCTTCCTTTGAGCCTCAGATGTCATAGAAATTATAAATTAGATCTTTATTTAAACAACAAGCCCAAAATGAACACTGTAGACCCACGGATGGCTTGGATTGGGCTCGGATTAAAACAGGATTTCGTCGACTGATTTAATCACTATGGCGTCGTGGGTGGGGTTTCTCCGTGACGTTGACGTCATCATACTTCCGGAAATTATTCATGAAAGACAGTGATGACCGAGGCTATACACAAGCTTCACTAGATACCGTTTAAACATTACTTGATGATCGAGACTATGTAGGTGGAGTTAACGCCTGTCAATCAACAATCGGCCATAGTGGGAAAAGGGTGTCGATGATTTTAACCCCCATTTCTAGTAAAAAATTATAGTGGTAACAACTTTTTTCAGGATAAAGTTATTTGACTGAAATTTTCAATATATTCTTGTTTCAACATCTATTTTTGAACTTTTATAGCAAGAATGGCTAACTCCTTGTCAAAATCTCCCATAATGTATCTTTAATAAGCCAAAATATTAACTCTAAAACATTTTTTTTGAAGTAATACAAAAATAAATAAAGGTGTCTGAAATATATCTGGATAAAAAAATATTCCATATTTAGCATAAATAGGCACAGAAAATAGTACGCGGAGGCGTAAAATGGGTAAAAAGATATAATTCTGACCGTACCAGTTCATATTACTACGTTCGATGTGAACAACGCACGTGTGACCATCATTATGACGTATTTTCAGTTTGTTTGCCTTTGAAACATTTCGATTATTTTCCTGTTGAACTGACACCGTTTATGATTGATTAAGGATTCTTCATATATATGTTTTTAAACTTGCTTTGTTGGTTAATATTATGATGTGACGTCACCCGTAGAACTATAGCGGTCTGACATTTTAAAGGTCAGTCATCTTGGACAGAGATAAAAGACGCCTGTCGTATTAACTGTATGAAACAGATTAAAGTAGCCAATGTAATAATCTTGATAGTTATCCGGGCTTTTATGTACCGGTAACCAATGTAGTAATTCTACGATTGGAGTCAGGTGTGAGCACTTTTGTGTTCTTGTTACTGTTCTGGTTGAGGTGTTTTGAATTTCATGTCTTGTTTTTTCTTTTTGTTTTTTTTTTCTTAAATTCCTGAAAAAATGATCAATTTTGGCGACCCGAAGACATTAATGAATCAAGCTGAAATTTTATACACAGATTCGGCGTTCATCGAGGACAAAAATAAGCCACGCATAGAGAAATTTCCTAACATCATCACATTTTGCCATTGCTCATAGACCATCTCTACGCGACAGTCAAGTCACATGACACAATTAACATGACTTCTATTTAAAGGATTCTTCATAGCTTTGGGTATTTCCGCGGGAATTCAATGTTTTGAGGGCGATTTGAAGAAAAATTGTGATAGATTAAAGGAGCTAAATCGCTAACTTTTGGGACCTTGAAATTGACACAAGTGTGTCGCAACGCATATAATACAGTTATATGCATGTATAGAAACTGATTCACATTCAATAGTTTCCGTTTTTACTCTAATTTCAAACCAGTCTCTCAAATTTCTAGCGTCTGGTTATTCCAGTCTACATACGCCGTTTGATTTGGTGCAATGTTTCTAGCCCCGTTCCTCGAGTCTCTTGCTAGAGCTGGGGCTGAAACGCATTGTGGTACACGATTCGTGTACCAATGGTAAAATTTTTATTTGTCTTAAATATTGGATATCAGAATCCCATCTTTTTCCAGTAAGATCACAGCATCACTGTTGATTTCAATTGATAAATAATTCGTGTTTTCATTGTTGAAGATTTTGGATGATATTGAGTTACAGACTTAGCTACTTTAAGATATAATCATGCCCCTACCCAGCCCCGGGATTTTACTATAATTAACACGATTGTCTGTAACCATCAACGTTTGTTCTTGAGTCTCCTGTTTCCGGACACGGGCGACAGGATAAGGAATAGTCCACTTTTTTACAGTCAACACTAGTGTATAAATATGTAATTATAAGCCAAACTTAATATGTTTTTGAGCCGCCAGTGTAAAAAGGTCAATAGTATGATGGATATTCACATACTTACTACAATATACTGAAAATACTCTTGAAACACTTGAGTGATACTTCTCAGGTTGCCAACCCTATTGTCCCTACAATCCCAACAATTACCGATCTTGTTAAAAAAAAAACCCACTAAACACTGGTAAAGGTATAACAACTTTTTGCGACACTCGACTTTTTAATGATCTTTAAATTAACCCCGACACCGCTATATCTTGATTTGTTTTTATGCTGAATATTCTTTGCACGCTACAGCTTTTATACCCGAGATACTGTATCAAGACTTCCGAATTGTCTCTTTCATTTCGTACAAAAAATGTATATAACAGAAATTGTGTTCTTTAGTGCAAGTGGTTAATTTGTAGGTTGCCTTATTAAGGACACGGAGATCATTGCTATGATAGATGAGTAATAAAGGTTTCAACAATCGGAAGTGACGAACGCGAAAGGAAAACAGGAGTTATCCCTATATATAACTGACTGAAGTGATAACAGATACATGGGCGATTTTTTGCTCACTAATAATTCCTCCGAAGACAAAAAGTTGTTATGTGGGACTATGAGAGGATATCTGAAAATTCAAAAAAAAATTAACTGCCACTCGATAAGAGAACACGAAAGAAAAAACAGAAAAAGTCCATGCATTACCATGTTTTTATAACGTATAGAAGGAATAAAAACAAGGCAATGTACGGACTATTTCTATTTTTCTCGTGTTCTCTTATCTAATGACACTCAATTACTTAATAACTTCATTTAATTGTTAGATATCCTCTTGCAGTCCCATATAATAGGGGGGTTGGGATGGCCTAGTGGTCTAGAGTGCCGCGCTTCGACCTCTAGCTGGCCGGTCACCTCTGGCTTGCGGCTGTGGTTTCGAGCCCTGGTGTGAGCGTATGTGGCATGGAGATAGGGGCGCCTTCTCAACCTCGTGGGTTTCCTCCGGGCACTCCGGTTTCCTCCCACTGCTAAAGACCCCTACGCGCAAGCGAATTATTGAAATAAAATTAAACCATATGTTAGTCCCGAAATGACCTAGTTGTGTCGAGTGGACGTTAAACCCCATTTCTCTCTCTCTCTCTCTCCCATATAATAACATTTCGTCTTCGAAGGAATTGTTAGTGAGCAGAAATTCGGCCGTGAATCTGTTATCACTCGTCACTTCAGTCAGTTATATAGGGGGATAACGAAATATAAATCTGTATTTTAATCAGATTGGTGGCATGTGAAACCGCGTCATTGTCCTGAGAAATCCAATAAGATGCACATGTATTGTAAAAACCAGTATTTTTGTGACTATCATATGATAAATATCCTTGATATGTGCCAAACAGAGGCTCAGACAGTGCCACTTCCGCCTACCCTTCTTCAATTAATGTGCAATATCTTCATGGATGGGAGTTCGGTTTTTCGCCCACTCGAACGGCGTAACAGAGATACTGAATCAGCCCCTGACGAGAAGTCCGATTGTTCGAATACTGCGATCCCTAAACTAAGCAGAAACTGACCAATTGCTATATTTCAAAATTATAGTCCGTGACAAAAAAAAGTGATGAGATATTTAAAATTCATATTCTGGGGTGAAATAAAACCTGATTATCAGTGTGCCCCCCAAAATATATATTTATTGTAGGCCTGCATGGACCCCATACTCCGGGTCATCTACTTATTTTGCCTGGACAGTGGCACCCTAGCCTACTCCTAAATAGAATTCCAGCCGACAATGGTTCTTCTACATGCACGCACACGGGACCCCAGACTTTCGTCATGGCCGAACTACTACACACTGTTCCTGGCCAGTTTCCCTGTATTATAAACCACTAACAAATTCAAATTCTACTCCCTTTATTTACAATCTAACGTTTTTTCTTTATTTCTGTATAAAACTTTAATAGCAAACATCTGAGATTACATGCTAGTTAAATCTCTACTTTGGTAACACTGGACAAGTAATAAATCTTTTTATCTCATAAAAAAGTTATATAACCAAAATATAAATATTATATCTTCAATAACAACACATCAATATTAATTTGAAAGTCAACCCCTCTTTTAATCTGTTTTGAAAACAATAAAATATCGGGACTATTACGACATTGAAGCACGATTATACAGCATGATGGTTTTATAACAAAATGAAAACCTTGACCCTGTGCGCGTGCAAACAAGCGACAATCCAGGATTTGCAGCTGCTGATCATTTCACGGCGTCAGGCCGACTTCAGGCTAGATTTTGTAAGATCACATGATTCATTTTTAGTTTGTGCTGAGTGGTCAAATAAAAGAATTGCTGTACGAGAGATCATTTCCTGTCGCATACACAGTAACTGATGTACGATTTTAAAACGAAACAAGCAACTCTTTGTTTGATTTTTAGCAATTATTCGGCGGCAACAACAGCCCATATCCGTTAACATCGCCTAATCGCCCGTAAATGCGCTAGATGGAAGGAATCGTCGGCAAATGCGCTAGATGAAAGGCATCATGGTGGCTAAGTGGGCAAGGCGCTGGCTTGCTAGCCTGGAGGTCGAGTGTTCGATCCCTGCATTGGCCGAGAAAGTTCATCTCGATTTTCCGGCGTGTCAGTAAAGACAGCTGCCTAGTCGTTCGGATGGTACGAAAAACCGAGGTCCCGTGTACACATTGGCGTGCACGTAAAAGATCCCTTGGCAGTTGAAATTCGATATAAGAGTAGGCCGTAGCGCCGCTGTCCGGGCAAAATTTCCCTCATAGCACACTGTATGGCGTATGCCCGTCTTCCATTAGCCCAGGTCAGGTGCAGAAGAGTAGGACGTTAAACCCCATTTCATTTTATTTACATCTCTCGTATGCGCTAGATGAGAAGAATCGCCCTCAAATGCGAGCAATGCTATAATTCATGAATATAAAGCTCTAGAATTTATCATCAACAAAAATACATGAAATAAAACAAAAAGTGGTTAAAAATCCTATAAGTAAAACATATAATATAATGGGCTAGATGTTTAACATCTACATAATAATATATGATTGTATCAATAACCTGAATGACATGATATATAAACAATATACTATATACAATAGAATTATAACAAGCGGTAACCATGTAAGATGCGCCCATATTTTGCAAGAGATGGGCAAAGAACAGTTAAAAAGGTGATTTTCGTAAAATAAAGGCCCATAATCCAAACAAATTGTGAACGGATGGACGGATAGGGCCACGACAACATACAATAAACCCCTTTGGCATTGTATTGTCACTGCCCCCCCCCCCCATTTTCTAAAGTCCACTACAATGTTTCGTTAAAGAATTACACTGAAGGTCGTCGGTGGTTAACACGAACTGAGTGACGGAAGGCTCTATGGCAGCTTAACAAGCGACCCTATAAAAGGATATAAAATGGGTTAACATCGTTTATATTGTACGATTAAACCGCTTGTTTTTGTTATAACAATATATCAAATATCATGATTATTGTCCGATGGCATATCTATCTCTCCTGTTTCAAACAAACAAACAACACAGATCACTCAATCTGCTGACCGTTCAGGAAGCAGTCTAAATTTTCGGATAGGGTTGCTGATAGGGTAGGCTGACATTTTCTCAGGTTATCCCCTAACAAGTAAGACAACCTATATTGAATTGTTAAGGACTTCCCTGTTCAGATGTAATTCTATAGCATTTAAACGTGTAAGTAAACATACAAAAGTCAAAAGTTTGAATGTTCATATATCGAACAATGCTGTTTCCCTCGTCATCGACACGAGTGAAGATAGACTGTTTGAGAGAGAGAAAGAGAGAGAAATAGGGCTTAAAAATAATGTCCTCAAAAAGCCATCTGTCGAGCAGACTTGACGACCTTGACTGAAACTAATAATATATGTTTTAATACATATCATCAGAAAAGAATCTCTGGTTTGGGGAAAGACTTCAATTTTTCATATAATCTATCGTATTGTGTGATTCAGCTATTGATTAGTAATGACAATCAAGACACCATGTATTCCCCAGCAGTGGTAGGTTGATTGGAAGAACAGTTTACCACAAGGAAAGTTATAATTACCCTCATAAAAATTATACCCTATACACCTAAAGGTCATTGGTTTGTCCTTTACTCGCGAATATCAAGTTTCTCGTACCATAAAGATACCTTAATGACAGATTTCAAGGAACAATTTTGACTATATTATTATACTGAATACATAATGTGCTTTACATAAATGCCCTGAGCACGGACACTGTGTGGATAACGTGAAATCGCCAAAAGCAAACCTTTCCCTTAAACAATACACTTAAAGTTGTTAAATAACTAAATATTTGACCAAAACAGTTTAGGTCTATCACTTTTAACTTTGGGGAAATGGTTGGATTTGTTTCCACTGATTTCAGACCGGTCAGTTGAACGAGTCCCATATTAGTTGTACCTATAATATTATCTGCATTTGTATTTTTTAACTATCAATGTAAAATACCCTCTTGGAGCCTTCTTCCATCGTCTATTTATTTATAGAGATTCTCAAAGGTGGCCATTAAATACATTTTTGACGTAAATTAACATTTACTCAAATTTGTTACTCAACCTTTGCATAAAATTCAACATCAGATGTTACACATTTTTGACTGGGGTGATTAGTATATAAGAAATAAAATAATATACCGCATGTTCTTGATATGACATATTTTACCCTTGGTGCTAGCAACCAGCAATTAAAATTTGAGTAAACATTAAGTTGAGGCAAACTATTATATGGCTTGATCCGTGATGCTCATATCCATCAGTTGATCCCTCGAATTTTATTGGGCTACCAATCTTAGTTATCATTTTAGTGGACAGAAGGGTGGGGGGTGTTAAGATGTCATTCTATTTACCGAGACAATGTTATAGTCACTTCGGGAGATAAAATAATATTTATAATATAAAATGATGCAATGATACCAATATGACATTCAATGTTAAAAATAAGCTGTATGTTATTGTTGAACCACCAGATATTCTGCATCTCAAATCATCGAACCTGTAATTATAGACCAATCGTAAATCTTAATACACTCACAACAGTAAACTATTAATTAGCTTACAATAGTAAACCTTAATAAACCCTCATTAGTAAACTATTAATAAGCTTACAACAGTAAACCTTAATACACTCACACTATTAATTAGCTTACAACGGTAAACCTTAATAAACCCACAGTAGTAAACTCTTAATTAGCTTACAATAGTAAACCTTAGTAAACCCACAATAGTAAACTTGAATAAACTCAATTTAGTAAACCGTAATAAGTCCACGCATGAAGTAGTAAACTTTAATTAATAAGCTCACGATATTAAATCTTAATAAACTCACGGTAGTAAATTTGACTTATTAAGCTCGCAATAGTAAACATTAATAATTTCACTGTGGCAATCCTCAGAGTATTAATCATTAAGTCAGTACAAAATTTGTTTAAAATACACACGAATTGGGGTGTAAAACAATTTCCGTTTAAAGATATTATATAAGAGCTAGACCTGCCTATGGAAGGGTATTACTTTGGCTTCAAATGTTATATAAAGCTAATAACCAATTCTCTAAATTAACGGATGACGACAGAGATTTAAATGGATTAGAACATCCAGTCTCGATTGTCAAGTAACGTTACTATGATAATAAATAAAAAAAAACTACACTACATCTCCGAAATGCCTTCTTCAATATACGCAACCATTCAATTACTCTCTTGCTAAAAGCAAATCCTTAGGAAATACACTTAATGTTAAGATTAAAATGTCCTAAATAAGATTGATCTAAGATTGATCGCTAAAGTGATCTGGGTCAAAAAATGGTTTTATTTCGTTTAGTATTTACAAAGATATGATAAATAAAAGGTTTCTTCCACAGTCGGTGATAATTTGAGGGTTCCTTATTCAAGCCATATCGTCAGTTTTTCGGACAAATATTTTTTCAGTTTAACCCAGTCTGAAATGTACTGAAATTGGTTTATTAGCATTTGATTAAGAACACCCCAGAGCAGATATAACCGTGAAAATGACGATTGTCGGTTTTAAACAAACACAGCTTTCTTAATATACATGTATTAACACAACGGTATTGTAGAAAAACTTTATCATATTGCAGAGAATCATATCGGGTTGGGATCCTTAATCTTGTTTGATTTTTTATAATTTATTTTTTACCTGCTAAATAAACCTTTCATTTTCTTTTCATATTCTATTTCTACCAAAGATCCTTCTATCCAGAATTTACCATCATTATGCATATATTCAAAACCTTCTTTACAATCACATCTATACGATCCTCTCATAAACTTAAAACCTGCTTGTGGCTTACACTGAAAAGAGAATTATAAAATAATAAAAAGATAGGCTGGCACTGCCAGGCAGGATACGCCCACATTTTTGAGAGATGGATAGAGAACAAGCAATACCGAAAGTGATTTTTCCTACATCATTAAGTCCTACATTTCATACTGTATTGGGAGCAGCCATCGTGTTGGTCAGTTCCAGTCTGATATTCATGAAATTCGAAGCCGACAATGATTATGGGTTGACGGTACACAACCTAGAAATGTGACTTTTCATCAAAATCGGATAAGAACTGTGACCTGTAGAGAGTCCACAACCATGATATACCATATTTTTACACTATGGTCCAATTTTCTCGAAATTTGAACTCAACCTTCCGTAGGGTGTAACGGTGATAGAGTCAAACGTTTTTTTAAATAGGACAATAATTGTGACCTCCAGAGGGACCATAGGCAATTTTTCGGACAATCAGGGGCCATAATTCAGGAAGTTACAATCCGATATGCGCAAATAACGAAAGGAACCAAGATCTTTGGGTTATAACCATGCATTTCATGTTTCATCAAAATCGAATTAAGTTTGTGACCTATACAGGGTCCACAACCATGATATACCATTTTTTAACAGTATTTGCGTACAAATGGCGGCCATTTTTTCTGTCAATTCTGGTCTGATTTTCCCGAAATTCGAACTCAAACCTTTTTTAAGGTGTAACGGTGATATAATAAAACGTTTTTTTAAATTGGAAAATAATTGTGACCTCCAGAGGGACCACAAGCTAAAACAAACAATACCGAAAGTGATTTTTCCTACAATCAAAGGCCATAATTCATTAAGTTACAATTTTATATGCGCAAATATCGAAAAGAATAAAGATCCTTAGGTTATAAACAAGCATTTCCGGTTTCATCAAAATCGAATTAAAACTGTGACCTCTACAGAGTCCACAACTTTGATATACCATATTTTTACAGTGTTCGCGTACAAACGGCGGCCATTTTTTCAGGCAATTACGGTCCGATTTTTTCGAAATTCGAACTCAAACCTTCCGTAGGGTGTAACGGTGATAGAGTCAAACGTTTTTTTAAATCGGATAATAATTGTGACCTCCAAAGGGACCATAGGTGATTTTTCGGACAATCAGGGACCATAATTCAGGAAGTTACGATCCGATATGCGCAAATAACGAAAGGAACCAAGATCTTTGGGTTATTAACCATGCATTTCAAGTTTCATCAAAATTAAAATTGTGACCTCTACAGGGTCCACAACCATGATATACAATTTTTTAACAGTATTCGCATACAAACGGCGGCCATTTTGTATGGCAATTTTGGTCCGATTTTCCCGAAATTCGAACTCAACCTTCTTTACGGTGTAACGGTAATATAATCAAACGTTTTTTTCAATCGGATAATAATTGTGACCTCCAGAGGAACCAAAAGCTAAAAAAAGGCGATTTTGCGTATAATCAGGGGCCATAATTCAGGAAGTTACGATCCGATATGCGCAAATATCGAAAGGAACCAAGATCTTTGCGTTATGACCATGAATTTCAAGTTTCATCAAAATCGAATTAAAATTGTGACCTCTACAGGGTCCACAACCTTGATATACCATTTTTTAACAGTATTTGCGTACAAACGGCGGCCATTTTGTTTTGCAATTTTGGTCCGATTTTCCCGAAATTCGAACTCAACCTTCCTTAGGGTGTAACGGTGATATAATCGAACGGTTTTTTAAATTGGATAATAATTGTGACCTCCAGAGGGACCACAAGCTAAAATAGGTGATTTTTCGGACAATCAGGGGCCATAATTCAGGAAATTACGTTCCGATAGGCGCAAATATCGAAAGGAACCAAGATCTTTGGGTTATAAACATGCATGTCAAGTTTCATCAAAATCGGTTCAAAATTGTGACCTCTATAGGGTCCACAAGCTAAAAACATGAGTTTTCGCACAATCAGGGGCCATAATCCATGAAGTTTTCATCCGATACATGCCAATATCGAAAGCAGCCGAGATCTTTTGGGGATAAACCTATATTTCAAGTTTCGTCAAAATCAGATAAGAATTGTGACCTGTAGAGAGTCCACAAACAAATTGTGGACGGACGGACGGACGGACGTCCGGACGGACAGGGGCGACGACAATATACGTCCACATAAAAATGTGGGCGTATAAAAAGGGAAACACACACAATTGAAAGTCATAAAAGTGGCATTAGATAAGATTAGACAAAGAGCTGGCAGTTCTCGCTATAATAGTAAAAAAGATAGGCTGGCACTGCCAGGCAGGATACGCCCACATTTTCGAGAGATGGATAGAGAACAAGCAATACCGAAAGTGATTTTTCCTACATCATTAAGTTAGAATATGATATGTGCAAATATCGAAATGAATTAAGATCTTTGGGTTATAAAGGTGCATTTCAGTAGGCTTCAAATTCGACTGGGAATCATGTTGCTAAGTGGGTAAGATGCTGGCTCGGTAGCCTTGAGGTTGGGTGTTTGATCCCTGCATTGGGTGACAAAGTTCATCCAGATTTTCTGGCGTGGTTTCCCCTTGTTAGTGATGAAGGATGGATGGCCTGACAAGAACAGCTGTCAATTTTGGTTCGATTTTCACAAAATTCGACCTCAACCTTCATTACGATGTAACGGTGATACAATCAAACGGTTTTTTAAATGGGATAATAATTCTGACCGCAGAGGGACCACAAGCTAAAAAAAAAGGTCATTTTTCGGACAATCAGGGGCCATAATTCAGGAAGTTACGATCCAATGGGCGCAAATATCGAAAGGAACCAAGATCTTTGGGTTATAAACATACATGTCAAGTTTCATCAAAATCGGTTCAAAATTGTGACCTCTATAGGGTCCACAACCTTGATATAACATATTTTCACACTAATCGCGTTCAAGCGGCGGCCATTTTGTCTGTCAATTTTGGTCCGATTTTCACAAAATTTTAACTCAATCTTCATTACCATGTAACGGCGATATAATCAAATGCTTTTTAAAATCAGATAATAATTTTGACCTCCAGTGGGACCACAAGCTAAAAAGGGTGATTTTTCGTACAATCAGGGGCCATAATTCAGGAAGTTACGAACCAATGGGCGCAAATATCGAAAGGAACCAAGATCTTTGGTTTATAAACATACATGTCAAGTTTCATAAAAATCGGTTCAAAATTGTGACCTCTATAGGGTCCACAACCTTGAAATAACATATTTTCACACTATTTGCGTATAAACGGCGGCCATTTTGTATGTCAATTTTGGTCTGATTTTCACGAAATTCGAACTCAACCTTCATTACCATGTAACGGTGATAATATCAAACGGTTTTTTAAATCGGATAATAATTTTGACCTCCAGACGGACCTCAAGCTAAAAAGGGTGATTTTTCTCACAATCAGGGGCCATAATTCAGGAAGTTACGATCCGATGGCCGCAAATATCGAAAGGAACCAAGATCTTGGGGTTATAAACATGCATGTCAAGTTTCATCACAATCGGTTCAAAATTGTGACCTCTATTATAGGGTCCACAACCTTGAAATAACATATTTTCACACTATTCGCGTACAAACGGCGGCCATTTTGTATGTCAATTTTGGTCCGATTTTCACGAAATTTGAACTCAACCTTCATTACCATGTAACGGTGATATACTCGAACGGTTTTTTAAATCGGATAATAATTTTGACCTCCAGACGGACCACAAGCTAAAAAGGGCGATTTTTCGGACAATCAGGGGCCATAATTCAGGAAGTTACGATCCGATGGGCGCAAATATCGAAAGGAACCAAGATCTTGGGGTTATATACATGCATGTCAGGTTTCATCAAAATCGGTTCAAAATTGTGACCTCTATAGGGTCCACAAGCTAAAAACATGATATTTCTTACAATCAGGGGCCATAATCCATGAAGTTTCCATCCGATACATGCCAATATCGAAAGCAGCCGAGATCTTATGGGGATAAACCTATATTTCAAGTTTCGTCAAAATCGGATAAGAATTGTGACCTGTAGAGAGTCCACAAACAAATTGTGGACGGACGGACGGACGTCCGGACGGACAGGGGCGACGACATAATACGTCCACATGAAAATGTGGGCGTATAAAAACAGATAATGAAGAGAGAATAAAATGAAAATTTCAGTCAAATTACTTCACTCGAAGACTAGCTATCGACGATACAATATTTATCTAGCCCCGATTAACATTACTACCGTTGTTACGATAATAAACAAAGTGTCAATCCATTCTTGCGGTTACCTTTTCAAATCATCAAAGCCATGTGATGGCATCGGGAGTTTGTTACAAAAATTGGTCACAAACAAAGAGAAAAACGTATCATAAAAAAACTTACGAAAAAGATACCAATTATTTACGCCGACGTATTTTGTTTTTTTATTTATCGTATCTTCAATTATGACGCCCTCGGGCATATCTAACGACCCTGCTATTTATGCGTAATGCATTTAAAATATGTATCAACTTAAGCAGCTCCCTGGTTCATTTACCTTTTTTTAAAATAAAAAAATACAACAAGCAGACCAATAAACCGAACATGTTATCCTAATATCAGCAAATATGAAATGTATTCGATTGTGGTTGTTTACACTAAGTTTATATGTACGTAATAAAGTATACACAAACAAAATTAATTTAAGTCAATTTAAGCTGTTACCTAGTTTATGTGCAATTTTTAAAAAAAAACTGACGGTAGAAAAAAATTGTCACACTTGAAAAATCTTTCTAGAAAATAATATATTCAAATTTCAATAACTGACCGAAATTATCTTCCTCAAAAAGTACAAAAAGGCGTTATAAATGTATAATTTCTTTGTCATATGAGTGGAGCAGTTTTGGAAGATAATACTATCTAATATCATTTTATGCCTTTTGGATTTCAGAAGAATGTGAACTTATTTGACAATAAATCTTTTAAGTATTAATTCATCTACACTGTTAAATAATGGATAATTGTGTTACGCCTGGATAATAAAGCATAATAGAGTGGAGACTCCGGAGCTGTCTTTCTGTGCAGCGCCTTTGCATCAAGTTACGCATATTCATATGAGCGTGTCTGTTCTCTTAAAGCACAAAGATTGAAAATGTATTGTGTAAGATTTACATAAACAGTCGACAGTTCGTGTTATAAGTTTCTAAGAATAGATACTTAAAAATGAATATACTGAACATTTCAGTCAAATGACTTTATTTTCCATGAAGTTATGAATGGGAAAAACTTGCCCGGAAATTTTCTTTGTCACCCGAATTTTCCACAAAGAATTAACCAAAACGAATTTTCAACAAAGCTGTGATGGTTGTGAATTTTTACAACACTTGGTTCTCGAAGAGTTATAACAGGTGCTATAATGGAGCTGTGGGTAAACCCCTAGAAACATCAACGCTGATTAATCAATTTCTGACGTCATAGGGTCAAAAGTCGTCCCCCTATCCCCAAGCACAACTAGTCTAATATTGATGTATTGTAGGTCATCGCAATTATAATAATCAGATTGTATCCGGAACAAATTCAAATACTATGCGTTCATCTTATTCTGCTTCGATTATTTGGTTGAAGTCAAAACAGTGAGTAAGGGTTAGTGTTGAGGCAAAAAATGAAGTGAAAAGTAAAATTTTAACTGCTCGTCTCTACTAAATCGTATAATTATCCATTAACTCTTACCCCTAGCACTAACTTTTTGTTCTGACCTCACCCAATGTCTCATACACTTAATGTATCAACCACTCGATTATCTGGAGAGTTAATTATGGCCTTGTCACGTGACTAATTGTCTAAATAACATTAAAATTTGAAGCCAGAAAAACGACCTACAATCGGCAAATTTCGTTCTTTGTTTAAATTATATGCCCAGAATAAATTGCGGTTTGAAAGTCGGGCGGAAGTTTTTCTTTAAACCTCTAACAGGTTATTCTTCCAGGGTAGGTTTTTTCCCATAAGAAAACATGATATAAGGCTTTTTCTTACTGGAAAGCTGAGATATTCTCATTTTACGTAAGCAAGATAAAGTCCTCGACTTTGGTTATGCTGGGAAGATAGACTTCAGAAGGAAACGTCGACAGAAGATCGTCGGCCTGCCAGCCTCAGTTTTTCTTTTTATGGGGTTGCTTTCTTCAGCCTTTATTTCCCTAGCTTAACCTCAATCCCGTTCTTTACCCTACACATAAATGTATAACATACTACTTTATATATTTAGTGGTAAACATAATAGTCCTATACCTATTGCTATAGGTTCATATTACTGCCAATGACATCTTCCAATGCGTTTTAAGACCAAATAAATAAAACTGCCATAACGCGATCATTGCAATCGCAACTCTTCAGGTTGTACGAAACAAACCTGAGTTTGGGTTTTTCTAAATTTTATTTAAATCCGATCCACGTGTGGTTGATCTCTAATACAAACAAATCGACACGGTAGAGCACAAGGAATTCTGATTAAAATAAAGTATGTTTACCTTAGTTGATTCCATATCACATCGAGCCGTATTTTTAAAAGCGTTAGCAACATGGAATGGTTGTGGACATTGGTTTATTTCTAATGCACCCAGTGGTACATCTACAGTTACAACACCCCTGAAATAACCAAATAATATAAAATGCATTAGACTGCCAATAAAACCTCAATGTGCCAGAAAGCTAATAGTCATTTTCCTAATCTAAATTGAACAAAAATGTGAGCCGAAACGTGTTCGTTATAGCAATCTAAAAACGTAGGTTAGATGCCATAGCAACAAGTTATTATAGCTGACGTTTACAGCGGGGGGAAAAGATGGCGGCGATAAATCAATAGAAAGTAATGTGTACTTTAGGTGATCATTACTTAAAGGAGCTAAATCACCAATATTTGAGACCTAGAAATTGACAAAAATGGGTTGCAACGCATATAATACTATAATATGAATGTATAATATGATTTACATTCAATCGTTTCCATTTCAAATCAGTTATGTTTGGCGAAATAACCCAGTAGTCTCAATCGAATGCAAATTTCTAGTGTCTGGTTATTCCAATCTACATACGCCATTTGATTTGTTGCAATGATTCTAGCCTCGTTCCTAAAGTCTCTTGCTAGATCTGGGGCTGAAACGCATTATGGTACACGATTCGTATACCAATGTTAAAATGTTTATTTTTTTCTTAAATATTGGATATTAGAAGCCCACCCTTTCTCGGTAAGATCACAGCATCAATGTTGATTTAAATTGACAAATAATTCGTGTTTTCAATGTTGAAGATTTTTGATGATACTGAGTTAGAGACTTAGCTACTTTAAGCTAGACTTTAGAGTGACCGATATTATTAGTGTTGGGCCAATGTGCATTTGATATAAGGCTACATTTAATTGGACACAGACCCAAATATGGCTTTTGATCTGGAATATGCCGAGTCTTCATAAACAACAATACGGAGGGGTAATTAATTCGCCTCGATGTCATCTCAATCAGTGATAATGGCACCCAATCGAATATTTGCTCGGTCGATCCGGTCAATATTGTCTCTTTTTGGACCACAGAACCGAACCAAACTCACATCATATACGTGACATATGACTGATAGGTTATTAACATATCTATCACACGGAGACAGTTAATTCAACAGTCAAAGGACATGAAATTTATATTGTATTATCTTTAAACAAATAGTTATTTGTGTAATTATAGGCTGTTAATTAGTAGTCTACATTCATCTATCTCCCGAGTCTTGTTGGGATTTTATGGTTACATGACTTTAATGAAATGGGGTAACGCGTCCTTCTGTTCTGAACTACCCAGGCTAATGAAAACGCTGATCGCGTATATGGAGAATGTTGTCTCAATTCAACGCGAATCACAATGTAACCCAGAGACACTATATATGAATTTGGTCAACATTTTTCAGGCCAATATATTTTCTAAACCAGGGTCTGTAAAGTTAGGAAGATGTCGGGAAAATGTCGGAGTCGATGTGATTAAAACACAGATCCTATTTCGTTTCGTTTTTTATTGTTCAAAATTGCGTTTTACTTCTCTTTACTACACTTGAATCAGGAAATGTCCTTATAAAACCCGCGTTCTGGTGCACGGAACTGTGGGTATACCACAAGAAACACAACGATGTTCGGTTAATCAAATTTCTGACGTCATAGGGTCAGAAGCCTCTCATGTCACCCCTGAAGCGACCTTCCACTACAACCGACCAGTTCTTAATATAGTAGAGGCCATCGAAACATATAGATCTGTATCTTATTCAGACTGTGTCAGGGGTGATATAACTGGTACACAGTTTCTAGAAGGTGATGATCTTATAGTAGTATTATTTAATAATAACAATTACACTTACAGGAATTTGATTCTCTTTCTTATACCATCCAAACCAAAGAACGGAACCACATACGTCATTACCCAGTCATCAACTCTTCCGTCACATTTAAATCTAGGATTCGTCCAATAACCATCGGAATATTCCGGTGCTTTATAGGAGAGGGGGAAATGTTCAAATCTAATACTACTGGTTCCTTGTGGATTGGAGCGAATCATTGATCGTAGTTTGAACGTTTTGAGTTGAACGGTGTTGGACTGCCACCTTGATTTAACAGCCATATACCAATCCTCGTGCACATATGCTTTCGGTAACCCAGCTGAGTCAATGGCATAATAACCACCGTCTTTTTTATATGCCAAAGGACCAAAATATTCCCTGACAGACAGATCCGGGTTTATAAATTGATTCGTGTCGAAAAAAACGCCACTAGACCGTATTTGGTAATTACCCATAACATTAGCTATCACCTCTCCAAAAACATGTTCTATGTTCAAACGGCCACCACCTAGCAGGTTTCCAAAATTTTCATCTGGACTCGTATTTTGTAAAAAGTTACTCAAAAAGTGCGCCAATCTAAGTGCTGTTCTTCCTTCTGATTCCATTTGACTATTTACACCATAAGCAACACTGCCTGGCATAGACTTGGTTGCATCAGACATTTGGTGACAATTCGAAGCCGTCACTGCTGATTTCTGTCTGAATATCTTCATCATCTTCTCAAAAGCAACATAATCATAAGTGAAGGCCCTCTTCTTTCTGGAAAGAAGTTTGAGCTTTTGAGCTGGAGTTTTTGGTGGTTTCGGTTTAGGTTGCCGAGAAACATATTTGACTCGACGGGGTGGATATTGCCGTGGACGTTGAGGTTGTTTGTTTTCGGGACCAAACGATCTAAATTTAAGTTCTTCGCCGGTGTCATTGAACGATTTAAGTGTTCTTGATATAAATCCAGTTCTACGCACGTGACTGGTGTCTCGCTTGAACTGAATGCCACCACTTCCAGCACCTTCAATAACGGTTCCTTCTAAAGTATCCACTACTGGCAATACTTGACGATCTATAGATAAAAAACAAATAACGAAATTCAAATAACGAACACTTTATCTGTGCATACCGTGTGTTAATTCTTTCTAGACCCACCACCTCCCGTATATTTTATAACTGATATTAGAACGCTCTCTCAAAAGTTTGTTACGTCATACACTTTGCTCGGTATCATAAGACTCACCCAAGAGAATTACAAGTCTTCTAATACATGTATCTCTGTAAAGGATAACTGCCTTCAACACGTTACGTCGCATCACGCGGCGTCAATCATTGACTCAATGGCGCGTGCTCGTTTACATGAGACGTAACTGGTTCTTTCAGAATGGTGCCTTTTACTCATTTTAATACCCATGTACACTAAATAGGAAAAGTTAATATTGGGGACACATTAAATCGCATCGATGTCATCCTAATCAGTGACTGTAGCGGCCTAGCGAATATTCACTGTTGATCAGTGTGTGACTAACTGTATATTGATAATTACCCTCTGTAGACCGGAAATGTAAGTAATAACCTCTTTAGACCGAAAACAGAAGTCATGACCTCTTTAGACATGAAGTTGGATGGTTTTTACTTAGTTTGATATCTGTACATACAGCCACGATTTATTTAACATTCAATTATTTAGATGATACTTTTAATGTATGACTTACAATCTACAGTTGTACAATCGAATCCATTTTCATATTCTTCATCTGTAGCTTGTTCGATATTATCACCTTGATATGGTGGATCGATATATATAGGATATCTTTTACCTGGTTTACACACACATACATATCCTCCTCTCATAAAACCATAACCTGACTTATGTTTACACTGAAAAATACAAAACATTTAACCTTCTTGAACCAAACCATTAACGATTTACACCTCTACGTGATAGAGATCTGTATATCATTATAGACCGTTATCATATCTGATCTGACACCGAGTTCACGAAGCATTCTCACACCTAAGTTAAGAATTTGCTCAACTTTCATTCACTGTTTATGAGAAATATTTTTGATCCAGAAACACGAAATTTACATATAGTGCCCTATTGATGTATTTGATACACTAAAGGGCAATATTTTAGTTAAAATAAGGCAAACAATTTTTGTTAGATTCCTTATTTAAGTCTGGGATTGAATCGTGAACTCGGGGCCTGATCTTTGTTATATTACGTAACAATACAACAAACAAATGTATACCCTCTTGAGATTATTGTACTGAAATATTCACATAACACATTCTTATGGAATAACAATGACTGTGGTTATTACACTTACTGCGTCGTTTCAACACGATTCCAAAACTTGTTATCAAGCATATATACACAAATAGATAAAATAAAATGAGAAAAAACAAATTCCATAAAAAATGGGCTATTTGATTATGTAGCAATTACTAAATAGCGCTCAAAGAATAAATACTGAAATACACAATATTTTAACCCTCTGAACCAGGGTAACATGACCCTTGCCAATTCGAAATTTATAAAAAGGGGGCCGTGTAGCCGCGGGACGGTCAAAATGTCACAAATAGCCCAGACGGAATAATCATCTCCATTAAAATATAACCCGAATGTTTCCTCAACGAATACAATAAGCAATCTTTTGCCCCCCCCCCTTCTAATAACCTAAGAACAACCTTCTCATAAACCCGTCTACTATATACCCAATATTATCACATAAGCCCTTATACGATAAACACAATTTACTCATAAACACGAATACCATATACCCAATCTCATCTTAAAAACCAGTACACCATATTCCCAATCCCATCTCATAAACCCGTATACCATATTCCCAATCTCATCTCATAAACCCTTATACGATATACACTATCTCCTCATAAACCCTTATACGATATACTCAATCTCCTCATAACCCCTTATACGATATTCTCAATCTCCTCATACCCCTTGTACCATATTCCCAATCACCTCTCATAAACTCGTATGCCATATTCCCAACCTCATCTCATAAACCCTTATACGATATACTCAATCTCCTCTTAACCCCTTGTACCATATTCCCAATCTCCTCTCAGAAACCCGTATGTCATACACCCAATCTCCTCTCATAAACCCTTATACCATATACACATCTCCTCTCATAAACCCTTATGCCATGTTCCCAAACTCCTATAAACCCGTATGACATACACCCAATTTCCTCCCATAAAATCGTATACCATACACACAATCTCTTCTCATATAGGCCTACCCAATCTCCTCTTATAAAAACTTATACGATATACACTATCTCCTCATAAACCCTTGTACCCAATCTCCACCCATAAACCCGAATGACATACACCCAATCTCCTCTCATAAGCCCGTACTGAACCTCGTTTCATAAACACGTATACCATATACCCAATTTCTTAGCTCATAAATCCTTATACCATATTTGCAATCTCCCCTCAAAAACCCGTAGGCAATTCACCCAATTTCCTAGTCTCATAAACCCATATGAGATATACACAACCCCAATATAAAAATACTTTTCAAAACACTTACCCCTGTCGTGGGTTTACACCTTGCAATGCCAGATAGATAGCTGGGGCCTGGATTACCAACACTTACACCACAGGAATTAAAATCTATCATATCCCAATCAATATCCATTACAACTACAGCCACAGTTCTACAGAAAAAAAACTATAGTCATAACACTTATACTAAATACAATCATTACGTATACATTTCACCGATGTCGTTATTTGTAACATATAGCAGATCATATTCCTGATTGTTTTCAAATTTGAGTCCGTGTCACTACAGGCCCCGGAATGCACAACGCAGTGGGAGCTTACGGCTAGCCCTCGGATCCATTCACTTTATTTGTTCGTTTATTTGCAACTTCTGCGCATTATGTCTTGTCCATATATTTGTTTTTGTGTAAATTATGTGTGGTGTAGTCTCCTTGCACTTACTAGTGGACTAATACACTGCCAGGTCCATTTCTAAAACAATATCCACAAAATACAGTCATTAGACTAAAACGCATACATAAAAGTACATGATTTTTCTCCGAGAAAATAAGTATAGGGAAATTGATTGGGATATTCTTCTTCCTGTTTCCTGTTTCCGTGGTCGCGTGTCCAACCTCGTGGGTTTTCTCCGGATCCTCCGGTTTCCTTTCCTCAAACTGCTAAAGACTCCTACGCGCAAGCAAATTATCGAAATAAAAAATTAAACCATATGTTAGTCCCGAAATGACCTCGTTTGTGTCGAGTGGACGTTACTCCCCCCCCTCTCTCTCTCTCTCTCCGTTTGTTTCATATTTTGTCGGTTTGCTATCAATTGCTTGGTTATTATTTCTCAACAATAGTTGGATGCGCCTTGTATTTCAGACATATAGATTTACGAAAACAAAAACAGCCAAATAAATTACAAAGATGAATCATGACGGCGAATTTTGATTGATATAAACAACAGATATTATTATCCTTAAAGACAGAAATCTTTCAATAAAAATATTAGGTGTGAGGTATTGAACAGGCAATGCAAATATTTTTTTCTGAAATTGAAAGTCTTAAATTTATTTCATGGGAGTCGATATCTTGTTTTAAAGCTAGTTACCCCCCCCCCCCCTAAGATTTGTTCATGATAATGTAAAAGACCTGATAATCTAGCCAATATCCAAGTTATCCTCAAATATTGACAACTCATCCAGACTAATATTATTTTCGACGAACGATTCAGTTTCCTTATCTGAACATATACTATTTGAAGGTAACGTCAGTTGGATAATACATTTAAACAACAATTTCCATTATTCTGAAACATGCATTATTTTAAAACCTCAAAAAAGTAAGACAATTGGGGGGAAGCTTATTTCGAATAGGGGAGGGGCACTAACAGAATAATCAAATGGCTTACCTTGGACGTCTTAAATGAGTAAAATTGGAATATCTTGGCATGAACTCAACGACCGGACTTGTAGCACTAACAACCCACTTATCGGAAACACCACAATCAAAGTAGGGTTTGGTAAATGACACTGGTAGCATTCTCTCATCTTTTTCTTGCTGACCTGGTTGTGGGGGTCCGAAAAAGTTGAAAGATTGAAAGTCCTCAGTCATAAAGTATCCAGTCGCATTTGAGTATTTTAAGCCAACGTTGTAAGTGTATTTTGTCAGAGAATCCACGTCTCCAACCGTATCCGGCATCCATTTATTATACCAGTTATTCATCTTATAACTGGGGTCAGTATAGTTGTTATTATATCCCGATCCGATATCTTTAATGGCCGCCACTTTCCGAGTTGGTTCCCGTAAAAAATTATCTTGGTCGTTGTAATCTTCCCATCTCCATGCCTTCGGTCCAAAATATTGTAAAGTCGTATTGAAAGGAACAGATACAAACCAATTTGTATAGGTGCAATTGAAATCAAAAATGATAGCACTGCCATTGATACCGTAAGGATTGGCATTCACGTCTGCTCCCACAGAAAAATACATATACATCCAATTAGGCTGAGTTTGAAATACTTTTACATTGGTTTCGTTCAATTTCTGGTATATATAACTAAAAAAGAAGGCCCTGTTTAAAGCCATATTGTGAAGATGGATCAACATTGTCCTGTTTTTGTACCACGTCATAGATCTTAAAGTGTTATATTTAGGAATCATCGTTACCAGGTCATCACGCAGTTCCATATCTGGTTTGGATTTAGCTCGACAGCTATCTCCATCCACAGAATTATAAATCCCTTCCATCTCATCAAAATGATCATAAGTCATCCATTCGTATCGCCCACATTCTACTGATACAAACAATATTAACACAAATATTCTAACTAAATAATCAGCTAACTCCATCTTGAGAAATAGTTAATCCTCCGATAATCCAATAATCTAAGCAATAATCATCCTCATATAGATTTTTCTTGTAATCTCGTCAACTTCCAGGTTCTATAATAAAAGATAAAAAATTATGAGACAGTGGAGAGATTCGTCCACTAAAACAGAAAAAAAATGTTACACCCCAGATAGGGTGAGATCTTGATATTCTGCAATGTAAGTATGCAATGTAATAATCCACCAGGCCACCCGAGGAGCAATATCGATATGGCGTTCATGAGTGACGATATTACATGCAAAATAATATCTATTTTCATTTAAGAACGCATATCCTAAAACCATCACCATGGTATCATGTATTAACTGCAGTGAGATATAATTGCCCAGAAAACGACCGTCTCTTCTTTCGAATTCCGCCAAGGGTTCTTTTATTTGCACGCCAACGTATATTTCTGGCTTAATATCTTATTACACGGATCTACTGGTCTCTTGTGTACATATTATTTAAATCCGTTTCGTGAAATTTCGAGAATTGTATTTTTAAAAAAATTCACTGATGTTGTATGTGGTACTTGGTGTAATTTTTCTGTTGGATGCATAATAATAGCATCTTGCGAAATGCTCATATTATATGTACACACACACATGATAGAAGCTTGTACAGTAGTCGATTTTGTGGTGAATCATCGGCTGCCTATTGTCTGTAAACACCCAAGGTCCCAAAACGGATCCTTGGGGAACATCGTATCTTGACACAATCTGTTTCACAGAGAATTACTTACGAATTATCTCTGTCACAGATGACTGACCACAACACGTGCATTGACTTCACGTGGTGTCGGTCATTGGCTCAACGGCTCGTGCATTGTTTAAATAACACCTAACTGCTTCCGGCAAAATGATGCATTTTACTCATTTTAATACCCATTTACACTTAATAAGAAATATTTTTTAACTACAAATATTTCAAGCGTCTTTATTTATTTTTCTTATACTTCAAAAAATGTTTGAGAATTTAATTTGTCGGAGTAAAAAAGTTAATATGCCGAACTCATTAAGTCTCGTCGATGTCATGCTTATCAGTAATTGTAGCGGCCAAGCGAATATTCACTGCGGGATCAGTTTGATATTGACACTGATTCGTTAAATCTACTACCATTCATGACGACACCAAAATATGCTCTGAATCATTAAAGATAACATCTACCAAAACAAGTTGTTGTTTTAGCACCATAAAGTAAGCACAGCACGTTCCGATTCAAATTATCAAAAGTTAGCAATCTCTTGTATAGATAGAGGCATATAATATATGGATTCACTTCGGGAATGGGTTTAGATATGTTCAATCAACATACCCTACTTGGACGTAATTTGGGGTACCACAGCAAATGCATAGTTCATTTTATTTTTATACACCCACATTTTCATGTAGATGTGTTGTTGTCGCCCCTGTCCACCCGGACGTCCGTCCGTCAAGGATTTCATTGTGAGCACTCAAGAAGTCACAATGTTTAGCCGATTTTGACGAAACTTGACATATAGGTTTATCTACCAAAGATCTCGGTTCCTTTCGAAATTGGCATGTATCAGACCGTAACTTCATGGATTATGGCCCATAATTGCACAAAAAAATTACGTTTAAGCTTGTGTACACAATTTGTATCCGATTTAAAAAAAAACCAGTTTAAATATGTTACAGTTAGACCCTAATGGTGGTTGAGTTCAAATTTCATGAAAACCCACACAGTGGCTGCCCCTTGTACGCAAATAGTGTAAAAGTCTGTAATACAATAGAACTAAGGTAATATCAAGAATGTGGACTTCTAGAAGTTGCAATTTTATATCAAAACTCCACATAATATGTTTATATCCAATAGATCTGGTTTGGCTCAGGTTTTTTTTTTGGCTCATTCTCTGTCCATCTCCTGCAAAATGTGGGCATATCGTGGATGGCAACCGCTTGTTTGGTTATTTAAAGCTATTTTTACGCATTAGTGGTATGCCTTTTTTGTATAATAATATACATGTAGTATAATTACAAAGGTGTGAGGTAATACGAGCTTGGCCCCTCAATCTTTTTATGCGAATAGAATATTGCGTTTCAAAAAAATAATAAATCTTTTTTTTTAAATGCATCGTGGTATATGGCGGTTGAATCATTTTACCAAGTTTTGTCTCATTGAAGACACAAAAGAATGATTATATACGTGTGGATAAGTTTTTAAAATAATTATCTTGTCATAAAATAGACGTAGTTTCTATTCAGGAAACCTTATTGAAAATATGTCTCACTGATTTATTTTTAAATGTATTATAATCCCATAGGTATATATCATATCGAAAGGTGTTTTTTTTTCTTATTTTCTCGATCCATTTCGAAGTATTGTTTACTGAGTACATCAAGAAAATATTTCAATGGAAAATGCACCAAGTATAAATTTTGTCTCAGATGATCAAACATTAGTGGAGTCCATACAGAAACAGAAAATATCTGTATGATGATATCATCAATACAAATACTATATAATCTATGGGTACCAAATGTTTCTTCATGTAGTTATAGTCAAATCTCCGACAGCATTCCACACCTTTGTACCACATAGAAAATCGGACTATGTTCGGTCATGCTCTCATAAATATCGACAAAAATACAGTCCGTTAGAATTATATTAAAAAAAAGAATCGTCACTGCCTTTAAAAAAATAGTTGAGTGATATACCATTTCATTTCTTTTAATTAAGATTTGTTTTTTAATTGTGATTTGGTGTAAAACTGTGAATTATTGTCATTTTACATACGAATATTAGTATGTCCGAGTCAATGAATAACATTATTATTGGATATATTCGTAGTAGTTATGTTCGCAGTAGTTATGGTTCACTGTTTTTTGTTCAGTTTATGCCCATTCAAGCATAATTAGGTCACAATGTTCGGCAGTCAAAACTTGTTTTTACCTGAAATATTACTGATTCGAAATGATAAAAGAAACATTAATAAACCGACATATAAACCGACAAAAAATTCGACTGGTTAGTTTTAGATATGTTTACTAATTGTTGTGACGCTAGGATCTCGGCTGTCTCGGAAATAATTATTATTTCTTAAATATGTGTTATACGAAATGTAATGAGCAGGGTATTACGTGTGGTTCCATGGATTGTATAAATAAATCAATATTGATTAAAATAATAGGAAAAACAGGAAGTGTGTTGAATAAGCATGCAATATGGTGTCAAAGTAAGTCCAACTGATTGGTCTACTCCTCTTCTGGGGATTTTCCAAAATGGTTGGTGCGAAGGCAAGAAGGAGTGAATTACGGGGTCGACTTTCTTATCTATGTTCGAAACTTTGTTTTACATGGTACTGATTTTAACTTTATTTTACATACCCCAAGTACCGATAACCTTGGTAACATACTGCTAAGTTATTAATTATGCATACTATTTCAGTTTCAAATATTATACAAAGACTTTTTGAATATTTTAATTGGTAAATTGTGTCTTAATAATATATATTAGTAAAAATGTACATTTACCTTGTTAACATGAACTAACCACGTGAAAAATACAGTGCTGGTGCTTAAAATGTCCACGTCAAATACTATAGTCAGAATAAGCATACACAACATCTCTTAAAAGAAATAAATAATGCCACAGAAATGTCCAATTTTAGTATCTCAATATCATCCAATTACACTATGTATATCCATGGAATATGATTATAGTTTCAAATGTAACTATGGTGCCGACAGTCGATTCTAAACAACAATTTATGCGACACCCTATAACTGGTCCGCAGCGGATCTTACTCGGTCCTATTATCTATGGCGGTATATTAGTGCCAAAATTCTAACATGCTATCGTCTATTTTCTTACTTCTATTCATGTAATTTCTAACCTCCATTCATGTAATTTCTAACTTCCATTCATGTAATTTCTAATTTAAGACAATGCATAACCCAACTTCTTTCTTTGTTCAGTGTAAATTCCAATTCTGTTCCAACTTGTTTCTATTATTTAAACGAAAAATGTCTTCTTAATAGATGCTTTACATGTTTAGTATCAACATCAACGAATTTAGAATTTATACATTTCTGCCTAGCAACCATCATTATGAAGACGTTTGGTGTCGCCACTGCGTGCTCAATTGGGTGATTGCGCACCTGATCGGGACAATTATTTGGTATAAACGACCCATTCTTCGTTTGGTTGAAGGTTGGAAGGTGTGCTGAGAGAGAGAGAGAGAGAGAGAGAGAGAGAGAGAGAGAGAGAGAGAGGTCACTTAGTATTAAACTCAGTATCTGTGTAGGCCTATCCATAACATTTATACCCTGTGTTAATATAGACCAACCGCATATAAATATTAATTATTGACTCAACCGTAAAGCAAAATCAAATAAAATTCTCCAAATACCGTTTAGCTTATGAAATAGAAAATGAAATGAAATGAAAGAGGGTTTAACGCCCTGCTGTTCTGCTCCGAACCGGGCTAATGGAGACGGACATACGCCATACAGTGTGCTTTAGGGAAATATTGCCCGGAGAGGGGATCTACGACCTGGACTTATATCGAAGTCTAACGGTCACGGGATCTTTTAAGTGCACGCCAACATGTACATGGAACCTCGGGTTTTCACCCCATCGGAACGACAAGACACTAATAAGGGGGAACCACGCCAGAAAATCTGGATGAACTTTTTTCGACCAATGCAGGGATAGAACTCCCGACCCACAGCCTAGCGAGTCTGCGTTTTACCCACGGTATTCGAAATAGTATTTGCAAACCATACATTTATACCACGTTCAATGTTGTTTAGAGGGTAGGATGGCCGAATGGTTAGCACGTGCACGCTGTAACATAAGGTCTGTCATTGAATAAACTGGCGTGGTTTCGATTTCCCGTTTTTACGTGACATGGAGTAGGGCCGCCTTTCCAACCTCGTGGGTTTTCTCCGGGTCCTCCGGTTTCCTCCCACTGCTAAACACTCCTACGCGCAAGCGAATTATTGAAATACAATTGAACGGTGTTAATACCGAATTTAAATGACCTGGTTGGTGTCGAGTGGATGTTAAACCCCATTTCCCCATCTCTCTCTCCCGATGTTGTTTTCAATTTTAACACTCAGGCAAGCCACTCAATCTGACGAAGAGCGAGTCGTTTGTATCAATAGAATGGTCCCGATCAGGCGCTCAATCGCCAAACTGAGCACATGGTGGCGACACCAAACGACATCATAATGATGGTTGCCAGGTAGAAGTATCATAATTCTAAATTTGTTTGCCGTTCATGCTTAACATGTAATACCACAATGAAGTAGACATTTTTCGCCTCAATAATAGAAATAAGATGAAACAGAATTGATATTTACACTGAACAAATAAAGAAGTTGAATTATACATTGTCTTAATTTAGAAATTACATGGATGGAAGTTAGAAGTTACATGAATGGAGGTTAGAAATTACATGAACAGAAGTAAGAAATTAGACGATAGCATGTTAGAATTTTGGCACTAATATACCGCCTTAATTATCACTATATAAGGCGTGAAACCTTCTATCATTTTCATGGTATTATTATGTATTGTTAAGGGCGTTGACTGGACTAAGATACGCGCTAACTTTTCAGTACCAATCTTATTAATACTTTGCATACTTGTTCCATGTGTAAAATATTACCCTGGCCTATTTCAGTACGTACATTGGCCATATTGGTCCATAGATTATAAACTCATATATTCTACTCTACAATTTAAAATTCTGTATTTTCACTGTTAATTTAATACAAAAAGGCCCAGTAGTAGTGCGCTGAATCCAAATCGTTGTATTTTAAAACTTGTTGTGAACCTATTCAAAGCATTTACCCCAAACTCGTTTGATCGTAAATAATGGACAAAGATTTTAAACTACTTTAAGTTGACATTTTTTAGTGTTTGCGGTGTCCAAATGTCATTTTTGGCGCTTCCGTGGATACCCAGGCCCCGAGTTCACAAAGCATTTTCAGACTTCAGTTAAGAATTTACTCAAAAATGTTCACCTTATTCTAACTTAAATAGGGCCCTTTATAAAACTGTTGTTGTTTCAATGTATCAAATACATCAATAAGAAACTTTGTGCAAAGTATTGAATTTCTGGATCAAAGATATTTCTTATAAACAGTGATTAACAGTTGAGTAAATTCTTAACTTAAGTCTGAGAATGCTTTGTGAACTTGGGGCCAGATTAACCACGGTCTAATTTGTCATCTCAACACCACCCTTTATTATCGTTTTTTGGTGGGCCATAGTTGGTTAAATAAATTTGGTATTTATTTTCTGATTAATATATATCTTATGAACAAAACTTACAGTGCTAGCTTTTAAAGCAACATGAACTATGTATACGCGTAGTGGAAGGTTTCATATACACATATGCACACCTCAGTAAAAGATCAGAATCTTATGTGTGACAGTTTCAGAAGTTATGTTTAACAACCTTAAGTTGTATATGAGTAGGACGTTCAACCCCCTTTCATGTCATTTTACAATGTGTATCAGTTTTTGGATATTAACAAAAGCAAGGCTTGGGTACACGTTACTAGATTTATTAACAAAGCGTTTGAAAAGGCCGTTTAGATATTCATAATAACCATTCACAAATTATTCAAAAAGCTATTCAAGATTTTATATATAAAAAACCCAACAACCATAATACATATGTAAATTAGAAATTCTGAAAACAAGACAAAGGGACATTTCTAACTTCGAATATTTTCCTCAAATTGCTCATACTGTTAATAAATATAACCTGTTGACCTGTTTACTGTAAACTTATTTGTCTTCTTGTAGACAATGCCGTCATGTTCCATTTGAAACGTGTATTAGTATTGGTCATTTATTTGGTCTAATCTATTGTTCTATTGTAATTCAGTATATTTTCTTACCGTATAAACAATATCTTATTTACAGAAACTGGATATCAGACAAAAGCCCATATAAGCCTTCTCCAAATACATACAGATATAAATATATTGATAAGAAAAAGAATATGAGAGGGGTTATCGTATGGCTATACAGATATATATTTGATACATCAACGTTTTATTTCATCAAGAACTCAAACAAAGCAGAATGTTTGGGAGGTGTCGGTGAATGTGTGAACAGCAGAAATAATTGCTTCTTGATTTTTCAGATCGCCAGTTCCGAAATATAAACTTTGGGCATTTTGATAGTATTGCAGGAGTTTTGATATTGTCACAGATCGAGCGGGAATATGAGGAGCCAATCAAAAGGGCTTATTCCGAGAGTGCTGACAACGTACATTATGCCCCGTTATTTTTCATGTTCTAGAGGCATCACTTCTTGTTAATGTCGATAATGAAGTTGCTTGGTAAAGTTAGACGCACCACTCTTATTAATGTCGATATGAAGTAAAGTTGAGTAAAGTTAGAGCTCTTATTAAAACATTTGATACTCTCTGTAAAAAAAACGATTGGCACATTGATGAAAATTTCCGACTGATTTGAGCTTCCCACACAAAAAAGAAATAATGGACTTTCTTTTCGTTATAGATTTCCAAAAACAATTCGATAGCAAAATTTAGGGTATTTTTTTTTAAAAAAAAAATATCGACAAAAAATGGCTTTATCTTCATCATCCGGTTTGGATGACAAATTCATGGAATAGGTAAAAACTATATTCTGTAATAGAGGGATTGGTCAAAGCGACCTACTGCCACCCAATATTTATTAATATGACGACTGAACTATTATAATAGGCTATTAAAGACAAGTTTAATATAAATGGAATAAATTTGAGTCATAAATCTATAAAATATAACTGCATTATTAAAGATACATTATGTAAGATTTAGATAAAGAACTAGCCTTTGAAGGTTTGACAGACGTGTGCAGTAATTTCAACCACGGTACTGGTTGATCAAAGCTAAGTCTCGGTCCACCATATTTAATTAAATCAAACGATCGCTGAACCATTCAAATCTGTTTAATATCGGAGAAATCTGATGTCATCGAGAGATGATTAAGGCCTGGATCAGTTAATTAATGTCTTATTAATACTTTAGAAAACATTTCAGGCCTAAAGAAAGACCTGCAATAGGCAGATTTAGCTCTTGCATAATGCATGTTTAAATGATTTTAGCTATTTGATATACCAGGAGTTTTGGGTTTAGTAAAACGGAAAAAATTCAAAAAAATTAAACTCAACCGGTATACTTCGATGTGAAAAGAACACAAAATGGCGGAATTTGTTCCCCAAAGATATTCATACTATTAACGAATTAAATTTTACAAATAAAATAATTAGGAAAAAAACATCAAGAGTATGAGATAAACATGAATTACATGTATCTTAATTTAGAAAAATGTACAAATAAAACATATTATTTCTAAACCAATTAACCAAGAAATTATTAAACCAGTCTCTGATTTTGATTTTACTATTAAAAAAAACTAGATGTATATATGAATAAAGCGCGACATTCGTATACAGAATGCGGATTAAAATGATGTACATGAATGAATTCTTATTTCATGCGTTCATTATGGCTGAATATGGTGCAGATTTATTACCTGAATAACCTAAATTTTAATGCTTTTCTTTATTTAAAAAAACTAAGCGGTTGGTGAGGAATTTAAACAACGCATTAAGAAAATTGGTCAAGCTGAACATCAAAATAATCATTTGGTATGATACAGATAAGATTTTTGATAAAATTTTAGTTTTAAAAGGGTCTTTTTAACCATAAGATTAATAATAAAATATTAATTCTAAATGGGTCTTTTTAACATCAAGATCGTTAATAAAATATTACTTTTAAAAGGATCTTTAACAATAAGATTAATAATAAAATATTACTTTTAAAGGGATCTTTTTAAGAATAATATACAGTATGAGAAAATACAGGATATAAAATATTGTGACCAAGAGGTTTTTCGGATATTACAAGAGTCTAGAATAGTTATTCTAATCTTTAATCTTTGGTACCTAATACCAGTAAGTCAGATAAACCTAAATTGCAGACGTATCAAGTATGATCACATATTAAATAAATTTTATATGGAATCAAATTTACAACAATATAAGAAATAAAGCAATGATAAACAGCACATAGATTAATCATACGATTGAAGTTACTTGGACTAAATTTATTTTTCTAAGGGCAGAAACAAATAAAAAAGATGAACTTGTATAATACCCTACTTATAAAGTGCGAAAAATGAAATTTTGGTGGAGATACGTCGGTTTGAATTCCACAAAATAAATTCGAAAAGTGGTTTCTATGAGTTGGACAGTCTATGAAGCCGTGCACTAATAGTAAATTGGTTTTCAAATTAATTAGAAACACCTTTTCTGTACATCTCCATGCTCCTAATTTTCTAAGTTCGGTTATCAAAAGTTTAAAGCAACCCAAAAGTAAATGATTTTGGAATTCCACAAATCCAATTCTGAAATCATTTGAGTTTCTGTAAATCTCGAACGCTCCTATTTTTGGCGGCTGGTCGGTGATCGGCAGTGTCAACCAACCACTTTAGTAAATGCAGAAGAGAAGAATTTCTAATGCGTAATTTTAAAACAAAAGCTATCTTACGAATTTTTAGTGTGCAGGGAATGTCGTTGCATGACCTGATAAGCACACGAGAATTTCATCAACAAACGAACAGTTTGAAAAAAGTAATTAGGTCTACCACTGATCAAACACATGATGTGGGTTCAACAACGCAGGTTAAAATGTTTACACAAATATCCTTTACCTGTATTTTTAAATGTTTTAGAAAAAACAATTCAGGGAAAAAATACACAAACGTGGTCCAAAAAGAAACAACAACATAATGAATTTTGGGGGAAATTTTTGAAACCTGAAAGATCTCAGGAAAAACCAAATCAAGTCTTCTAATTCTGTTAAGATAGGAAACTGGTGATTAAAAAGGCAAATAAAGTTTCGAATTGGGTTGATCTGATGTAGTTGATTAAACATTTTTTTTCGAAATATAATGCTGAAATTATTTACTAAATAGTTTGTTATTAGGTTTGAACAGTCAACTGTATGGAAAGAGTTAGTATCTATGAGGATAACAAAACGTTGAGAAGTGTATTTTTTTCAAAATATTGCTGGCAGTTCATTCAAAATTACGAATATAAAACACTATAACCCCAAAAACTTATTTTAAAATATTTCAGAGTAGACTCAATTGTCAGACAATCGACTCACCTATTCTGGTATCGAGGAATATAATAATTTCAAATCCACTGCAGGTTTTTTCTATCGGTATATGTAACGGCGGTCATGTATTTTATTCACAGTTGGCTATCAATCAATCCGTGTGTGTTGTTTGGCTCGTAATATAAGCTAGATTATTCACGAAGCACAACTATGCAGAATCAATGGACAAATAGTAATAGGGAACGAAAGTAGAATTTGAAAATTCATAAACAAATTAGTCATAGTGTTATAGTGTTATAGTGCTATAGATTTTTTTTATAATCTATTGAAATGAGACGTCGTTTGAAATGGATCAGTATTGTTCACCGACACTACCATTTTTTTTTCTTAAAAAATCCGCGGTGACATTGTGACCGGACGACAATGACTACCAAGAGTTTATGCACATATTGAAATCGATTAGTATGGAAGCTAGCTCCTGCTATATTTTAATGATATTTCGCCATTTAGAAAGCGAACAAAACAGTTTAAAGGGCCTGATAACACACTGTATGGTGTATGCCCGTCTACATTAGCCCAGTTCGGAGCAGAACAGTCGGACGTTAAACCCCATTCCATTTAATTTCAATTCTGTATCGGTGTCGAATGGTGGCTGATGGTGGAAATAAAATGAAATGAGGTTTAACGTCCTACTGTTCTGCTCCTAACCTGGGCTAATGAAGTAAAGACGGGCATGCGCCTGACAGTTCATATCGAGCCATGTATAGCTGCAATATGAAAATACGGTGAAATGCCGCTCTTCCCCACCTCAGTTCTCAGGCTATTTTGGAACCCTTACCTTCAATTTTTCACCATGAATGTTTATTTTTCGCAAAAGGAATCATTTTTCGTCATATCTGACACAAATTTATAATAATCCAACATTATGTTCAAGTAGAGTTTAGCAATTAAATAAACATGTGATCTGCGCATATTCGGGACTCGTAATGGTTGTTCAGATCAAACGTGTTTTGTGTATGTTTCCAATCGCATAATTCTACTTGAAAATAATGATGAATTATTATGACTGTGTGTCAGTTGTGGCAAGAAATGATCCGTTTGGCAAACAAAGAAGAATTTCGCTGAAAAATAGTCGGTAAGGATTCAAAAATAGGCGTAGACCAGAGGTGAGGATGAGCGGTATTTTCATATTACAGTTATATAGGGCTCGATAGGAACTGTCAGCGGAGATGTCCGCTCAAAGACATTTCCAAAAGGAACTAGGATACGCCATACAATGTACTATGATGGAAATTTTGACCGGGCAGCGGCGCCACGGCCTACTCTTATATTGAATTTCAACTGCCAGGGGATCTTTAATGTGCACACCAATGTGTACACGAAACCTCGGTTTTTCGTCCCTCCCGAACGACTAGATAGTTGTCCTTGTCAGGCCCTCCGTCCTGCATCACTGACAAGGGAAAACCACGCCGAAAAATCCGGATGAACTTTCTTGGCCTTTGCAGGGATTGAACACAGATCCCCAGGCTAGCGAGCCGGCGTCTTACCCACTAAGCCACGCGATCCCAGGCTGATGATGGACCTGCCCCTTTCATAACCCGGCAACACGACATCATAACACTATCAGGGCAAAGACGTGACATACTAAATTTGCGACCCTACTCCTAATGATTACTTAAAGCGTTATTGGTCCTTTCCTAAAAATTCATCATTAGTGATTTTCGCTTTAATTGAATTTGTTTATTTGTAGTTTTTAGTTACAGCTTTCGATCACTCCACTTAAAATACTTACATCTGTTTTTATCTTTTTAAATTGTAACTCATGTGACACGAGACTAATTTGGATTTTTAACCCGTGTGTTCTAAGCAAATTTAGATTAGAGTTTAGGTAACATTGTGTTGATTCTAGAGCATTAACTAAATGTCGGAAGGTATTTGTCAATGAGTGCAATCCATGTAAAAGCATCTATGAGTGTGTAAACTTTATCTAAATACTAAACCCCATAGTGAACTGTCGAGCTAACTGTTCTAATTAAAGTAGGGCAGAATTTAATGGAGTTTAACACCTTCAAATAAAATCACCAGAGTTATGCACGGGCATGAAGTCACGGAGCGAGATGAGAGTGCAGTAACAAATAAAAAGAATAAATCAATAAAAAAATAATAATGATAACCTTAATCCTAATCAAAAGACAGAGAGAGAGAAATGGGATTTAACGTCCACTCGACACAAACTTGGTCATTTTGGGACTAACATATGGTTTCAATTTTGTTTCAATAATTCGCATGCGCGAAGGGATCTTTAGCAGTGGGAGGAAACCGGAGTGCCCGTAGGAAACCCAAGAGGCTGAGAAGGCGCCCCTATCTCCATGCCACATACGCTCACACCAGGGATCGAAACCACAGCCGCAAGCCAGAGGTGACCGGCCAGCCAGAGGTCGAAGCGCGGCACTCTAGACCACTAGGCCGAGTTGTATTCAAGCCATCGGTGGGTCTACAGAGTTGATTTTGTGCTTGTTGTGTAAATAAAGTTCTTATTAATCATTTCTATAACATCTGAAGCCTAAATAAAGACTTTCAATATGTTGATTTAGCTCTTGCATAATGCATATTTAATGCGTGATTATGAATTTCCACGGGGTTAATCACACAATTCCATAACGTTCTATGGCAAATATGAAAAAAAAAATCCCAGCATGTTGTTGACAAATTTCCTCAAACATTGGACCAGTTGGTCCTATGCAAAACCGCCGATCTATTGAGTGAGAACAGGTCCCGAGTTCACAGAGCATTCCCAGACATTTACAGAACTTTAAATCACTGTTTGCCAGAAATATCTTTGATCCAGAAACACAAAACCTTTGAACATAGTTTCTAATTGATGTAATTGATATATTAAAAAACAACAAAAGTATTAAAATGGGCTATATTTTAGTGAGTATTGAGTAAATTCTTAACTTAAAGATACACTACGGGAGATTTGATAACGAGCTGGCAATTCTTGCTATAATAGTTGAAACTAGATAATGTAAAGGGAATTTGCTGAAAATTTCAGTCAAATTGATCCACACTGAACTGCGAATTTAGCGAATGAATTATCGGCCTAGCTTCGATCATCATTACTTAAGTCGGTACGATAATAAAAAATAGTCATGATTATCCATTTCGTGATTAAATCATGAATGAAAGTTGAGCAGCAATTCGGATCCTAATCGAGTAAATATCACAGGCTAACGTTGGCACCGAGAGTTGATTATGTTCTGGATAAGTTGATTACTGTCTAATTAATAATTTAGATAACATTTCGGGTCTAAAGAAAGAACTGACAAGTGCATATTCAGCTTTTGCATAATGTATGTTTAAGCCTGAAAATGCTTTGTGAACTCGGCCCCAGGGCTTAGATACCAGGTCTGTACACCTGGATGAATAATTGATTCGTGACTTGAAATTATGACAGTGTTCATTTTCTCATTGCCTTCTAAATTCTTTTTAACAATTCTTTTAGCCACATAGGCACAGGTAACCTCGTTTGCACAATAATATATTGTGTTACTTAAGTACACGTTGGATGTTTTGAATAAGAGCATTTGTTACGCCGTAATACAAGTAACTGTAATAAATCAACGTTGCTTGGTCCAAACAGTCGCCGTATTGATTACAGTTGTATGACTTGATTTCCATAAGCGTTTCAATGCAGCACAATACTAGCTATTATGCATAATTATGTTAAAATGAGGTAACCATGCTTGTATTTGGGCTAGCAGGTTAAAGGGACTCTAATTGAGTTGCACTTTTAGAAATATACTATTCAAAAAAAGTAGGGGATATTTGATTTTTAAGTGTTATTAAAGTCACCTAATGAAACTGACGAAGAAACAAATGACAAAATGAAATGAAGTTCACATTCATCGATTTATTCCAAATGATCGTTAGACTAAGTAAGGCACAGACTGACCATTATAAGGGTAAAATGATACCCGGGGTCAAACAGCAAAGTTACCACAGCATCACAACAAAGTCAGTAACGGGTAAATCCTCCTCTGTTTGCCAAACAAGCATTGATCCGACGTGGCATACTCCTAATGAGACGTCTAAGGTCATTTTGGTCCAGATTGTCCCATTCCTGTTGCAACGCAGCAGCAAGTTCTTGGACATTGGCAGGACGTTGTTGACGTTGACGTAACCTCTGTCCAAGCATGTCCCAGACATGCTCGATGGGGGAGAGGTCGGGACTCTGTGCTGGCCAAGGTAATGTGGTGATGTTCTGTTGTTGGAGGTAACCTGTAACGATCCTGGCCCTGTGACATCTTGCGTTGTCATCCTGGAAGATGAAACGGCGGCCATGACGTCGTGCGAACGGCACAACATGGACTGCCAAGATGTTGTCCCGGTAGTACTGGCCTGTAACACGCCCTGCAACAACATGTAAAGCCGTTCTTTCAGCAAGAGTGATGCCTCCCCACACCATAACAGAACCACCCCCAAATCGATCATGTCTGATGACGTTAACGTCTTGGAAGCGCTCGTTTCGACGACGCCACACCCTCCTACGTCTGTCCAAAAAATCAACATCTCATCTGAAAACATCACATTGCTCCAGCGTCGATTATCCCAGTGTTGACGATCCCTACACCAACGACGTCTTGCCTGAATGTGATGATCTCTCAAACAAGGGATCACGCGAGGACGTCGGGCGCGAAGGTGACCCCTATGCAGTCGATTCCGAATCGTCTGGTCACTCACTCTCACACCAGTGTCTGTTTGAAGACGAGCGCTGATCTGATTTGCTGTGATGACACGATTTCTCAAGGCCAAGGTACGGATAAATCGATCCTGGGCTTGAGTTGTCGCCCTTGGTCGACCTGAGCGTGGTCTGTCCTGTACAGATTGTGTATCACGGTATCTGGACCATAGCCTGCTTATGACAGACTGAGAAACATTCATCGTCCGCGCCACAACCGCCTGTGTTGTGCCGATCTGTAGCATGTCAAGGGCACGTAACCTTTCATTTTGGGTAAGCCGACGCATATCAAAATTTGTTTTCTGGTCACTAAAACAATTAAACTGATGTTTCCACCCTGGAATTCAATGCCACAGTGACTGTAACATTCAAAGTCAGAGTCGTGCAAATCTTGGGTTGGACCCCCATGATGATCCCAAGCATCACCTGCATTCCATGCGGTAGCTATTGGTGCGTTTGGGCGTCACATGTAACTGGAAATGTTTCTTCTGTTAGGTTCTATAGTGACTTTTTTCGTAGTCATTTGCATATTTTAGTATTATGCCCCCAAAATCAAATATCCCCTACTTTTTTTGAATAGTATATATTATTGACCTACATATTCACATAACATCGCAGTGTTTCGTTTGATTAGAGCTAATCCCACTTAACGCTGCTGTAAAGGAAGCAAGATTCTGTTCCAAATTATGACTGGTCAATAGTTCAATTAACAGCCATTAGCTAACTGCGTGACAACATCATTACGATTCAAACAGAGCTCCAAATTGGACCAAATAATATGTCTAGATAACGTTACTTCATTACGCACGATTTTATTATGCCCAATTAACCAGTGCATAGCAGAATATTACAGAAAAACTAATAGCGTGACAAACGAGGCTATCAACACTTATACAATGTAAACAAATCTGTATGTAAACAATACTTTCACTGGTTTTAATACCTTAAATCACTGTCCAAAGTTTTCGGGTAGACCTCAGTTTAAACGAAGGGCTGTCATGTTGCTGTATTTGGGATAGATTTGATTAAACGGGAAGAATAGGCAGATTCCCCCAAAAGCTCAAGTATCAGAAGCCAATCCAGCAATGGCAAGGAGGAGGGTTGGGATGGCCTAGTGGTCTAGAGTGCCGCGCTTCGACCTCTAGCTGGCCGGTCACCTCTGGCTTACGGCTGTGGTTTCGAGCCCTAGTGTGAGCGTATGTGGCATGGAGATAGGGGCGCCTTCTCAACCTCGTGGGTTTCCTCCGGGCACTCCGGTTTCCTCCCACTGCTAAAGACCCCTACGCGCAAGCGAATTATTGAAATAAAATGATACCATATGTTAGTCCCAAAATGACCTAGTTAGTGTTGAGTGGACGTTAAACCCCATTTCTCTCTCTCTCTCTCTCAGCAATGGCAAGAGAGGGATTTCTGGGACCATTGCTCCAGGAATATGACATATTCAAGATTCTACATGAAATTGAAAACGTCTAGCCAATTAATATTTATAACTCGTGTACATTCAAAATATTAGTTCTTTCTTTTAGCAACCAGCAATCAGAGTTAAATAACCCAAACAGCATTGTATAATAACCGGATCATCGTGATAATGTACCAAACATCGATGCTATCAGTTTGCTGTGGAGAGTAAGTAATATTAGAATTAGCCAATTGAATGCCTTTATATATTTTTAATATCAACAACTGATAACCAGTCATGTTCACCCCGTTAATAGAATTCAAATCATATAGATAGAAACGAACTGCAACAATTACGTAGCTTTGTGGTTAGGGCATTGGTCGTGGGGGTTGAGGAGGGGTGGGGGAGCAAAATAATGTGCGTGTGTTCATTTAGATTCGCTTGACCGCCCCCTCCCCTATAACCCCCAACCCAGTCACCTCAGTTTGTAGGACATAATCGAGAAGAACCATATAAATAAAATCAAAGATGCCTATGTGTTGGCCTATGTTCGCCCATCGCGCTTCTTCGCCTCGCTCCATCCCAACAAGTGGTATAAATTAACCAGCCTGGCCCCAATTTATGAAGATCAAAGCAGGATCAGTTTTTGGTACAGTATTTTGACCAATTTCTCCAATTGGACCGCGCACTAGAAAGGGGCCCTACGATCACCAACTTAAACAAATTTCCTGGCAATTTGACAGCTGTTCTGCCAGGTGTGGGCCCAGCATTTTTTACAACCGACCAACCGAGCGAAGTATTTGAAAATTTTGAATACTAACACAGCTAAAGAACACACGCAAAGATTTTATATTTATTGTGTAAATCGAACCATACTGAGCTTTAAATCATATAATATAGAGAGGTATTGTTGTCTGTGTGAACTGTAATATCTGTACAAGTTTATTTCGCATTGGAGGGGGGGGGGTCACGGTGCCTAAGTGGGAAAGACGTTGGCTCGCTAGCCTGGAGGTCAAGTGTTCCATCCCTGCATTGGCCGAGAAAGTTCATATCAAATTTTCGGCGTGTTTTACTCTTGTCAGTGATGCAGGACGGTGGGGCTTACAAGAACAGCTGTCTAGTTGTTCGGATGGGACGAAAAACCGAGGTCCCGTGTACACATTGGCGTGCTCGTAAAACATCCCTTGGCAGTTGGAATTCGATATGAGAGTAGGTCGTAGTGCCGCTGTCCGGGCCAAATTTCCCTCAAAGCACACTGTATGGCGTATGCCCGTCTTCATTAGCGCAGTAAGGAGCAGAACCTCATTTCATTCCATTTCGTTTCGCATTGGAAGCCGCTGTGAGTCAGTGGGTAAGACGTTGACTTGCGGCTTAGTGAGCTCAGGTTCGCTCCCGGTATTGGCCGAGAAAGTTATTTTAGATTTTCCATTGTCAGTGGTGCAGTTGTTTGGATGGGACGAAAAATCGAGGTCCCTTATATACATTGGCGTGCGTGTAAAAGCACCCTTGACGGTTAAAATTCCATAATATGATTAGGTTGTAGCACCGCTTTCCGGGAACAATGTCAGTTATAGCACCCTGCATTACTGGCAAGAGGCGTGAGGGTGGTATGAAGCCGGGATCTCCAGGTTAGCAAGTCAGCAACAAACACACACGCACTAAAACAAATTATTTCTACATACATAATCATAAAACGTCTTTCCCCTGTATTTTTGTCTTCTGTCACATGCGTTTATAACAAAACCTGCCTGGATAATCTTAAGGAAAAGGCTTGCTTGTGTTCCCACTATGTTTCGAAGTGCATTATAAATTCAAGTTATTTCAAAATCACTACACCCATTTGTATTGCACAACAGAATAAACAAATTAAATTAGTAAGCAACTTGACTTTCGAGTCGATTGGTTGAAATCCAATGAAAATCTGACACATAAGATGGCATCAAGAGTTGATTGTGGTCTTTTCATGTTAATTAATATCTAAGTAATATGTTACACAACATTTCAGTCCTAAAGAAAGACCTGCAGTAGGCAGATTTAGCTCTCACATAATGTATGTTTAAGTCTTGCGAAACAATATTTTATTATTACAGATCTGTCCTCATCACTAATCAAAATAACACACACAATACAATATATTGACCTAAATCAAAGTTGTTGAGAGCGGTTAAACTTGATGGGAGTAAGGTCGTATGTCAATATGTTCTCTCAGTTTAATATTACACAAAAACCATTCAATTTTATATAATAATCCAACTATTTCTCTTTAGATCACGAATATTTATTAAACAATAAACAAACTAACAAGGTCCTGTTAACTTACACATTTTTTTAAATTGTAAATTAACAATTGAAATATGAATGGGGCATTGTTCTCTAACAAGTTTTCTTTCAGAACATGTTTAATAACTTTTACCACCTACGTTAATTTTGATAATCCGCGGTTAATTCTCTAACAGAATTTAATTAATAATCCCACTAACTTGTGGTTTCCTTGTGCCTTATAATTTTAGATTGATTATACAATATGTGATGAATATAAACAAGTGTTCTCTCTGGTATAAACAAATCCGTGTGCGTTGTTAATTGTAAGACAAGCGTGCTATAAATGCTATATATATATATATATATCGATCTACGCACTCATTGTATGCACGTGTTCTAATATTTAGTATTTAAAACAAAATAAAATAAACAAACACGTACTAAAAGTAAACATAGGTGTGCTATAAATAAAAATAAAAACAAATCAGAAGTGCTGATGATAAATATTCAACGAAACAGAAATGCTAGTGAAATTAAAACATTATGCGCGCTAATATTATAACAGACAATAAGGCGCTAAAGAAATATACATCTCATTCTCGTTGTTAGTTCACTTCAAACATGTGAATATATAAAGTATGTGCACTACAATGTAATCAACGATAAATACACCTAAATAAACTACCAGGGTGAAAGGTGGCGTTTTTTTTTATTTCTATTTAAAACAAAATACTCCCTAAGCGCTAAATAATAAGTGCAAAGTTAAGGCTAAGTCTCTATCAATTTATACAAAAGAGATGAAATCTGATAAAAACACAGATCCTATTTCGTTTCGTTTTTTATGGTTCAAAATTTAGTTTTACTTGTCTTCACAATCTGGAAGAATCGTTATATAAGAGGTGTTCTAGTTGATGTAAGGAATTAGTCAATGAAACGGTCTGTTACGGCGAGTTCTTGGCGTGTTCTGCATGGAACTGTGGGTAAACTGCTACAAACGTCAACGCTGATAGGGTCAAAAGCCGCTCGTGTGACTCCCAGTACTGAGAGGGGGGGAAAGAAAAATGGGTTTGCAGTTGTTAAATTTCAACATTTTCGTGCCCCCCCCCCTCCGACCACCCTCGGACGCTCGATCGCCTTTGGCACGCTTGTGACGCGCCGAAATCGCGTACTTGTGTGGGCCTTGGTCAATGACCAGACAGTCCGGCACTGGACATACAAATCTGTATTTTAATCAGATTGAGAGAGCAAAAAAAACGTACCCAATACAAAGGAGCAATAGCGACTAGTACACGGCGTCTTCTGGTAAATGACGTTACGTAAAAGCAGAGAGGTAAAAAATCCAGATAAGACAACGCTAAAAGGGGGTTAAAACTGGCAATTCGGGAACAGATTCGATTCTTCGAAAGTGTAATTGCACAAAACACAGTAAGTAATACACATATGCAAAGAAATGCAATCTGGGTATATTAAAGAAATGAAACTATCGAAATATATTTGAGTAAAAGTGTATAATAAGGGTGATAATCCGGACAGAAATCCGGAAACTGCTTAAATTTGTAACAATTAAAGAACAGATACCATTCAATTTGCACAGAATGTAATCAGCTATACTTGCGTATAATAGTGTTCCGGTCTTGACAGTGCATTTAAAATTGAGAGGTTTTATTCTAGAACGAAATGGTTCTTTATCGTTACATATTATCAAAAATCGTAATGCATGTGAATAAAATAAATTATACGTTTGTTGAAAGTTATCATTGATATGTATCGAATGGTATAGTTTAGACTTCAAGCTACGTTACAACAATATGCTTGCATTCGTAATTCTTGCAACATATAATAGATCATGACTCATACTGACACTATATAATTATTTCTTTGGGTTGCATTCCCAATTGTTTTCAAATATGAGTGAAGTCTGTGTCACCACAGGCCCGGGACTGTACAGCGCAGTGGACGCTTACGGCTAGCCCCCGGATCCATTCACTCTCTTTGATTTGTTTATGTTTGTGGTCTTTGAGTATGATGTCTTGTCCATATATTTGTTTTTGTGTAGAATTGTGTGTGGTGCAGCCCTCCTGCACTTACTATATTTGTGATCAGTGGCGACTCGGTTGCCATTGGTAAGCCAATAAGCCAACCTCAAATAATTATGGCGTTGCCGAAAACTACAGTGCCAGTGTTTTACAATCCAGTTAGCATTTATGTCTTTCCTATAACTAAGTATTGGATTTTCTAAAAATGGGTTTGTTACACTATCACCGGGTTAGGGCTTCTTATATCTAGTTGATTTTATTTACTAAGGGTTAGGGCTAGGGTTTGATATATTGTTTGTTTTGGGTAAGGGCGAGGACTGGTCTTATTTAGTCTAATTTACTGTGCACTAAAGTGTCGTTCAGATTTTTGATTTTAAAATATGCAATTTTAAGTTTTTATGTGAAAATTTTTGGGTGGTTTTAATGGAGATCATTTTCGGGTGATTTTGGACGCACTTGCTGCTGTTGCGCTAAATGGAGCTAGATATACCAGAAATACCTTTATTAATTTTACTAATACTTCGACAAAATGTTTTAGAATATGATTTGCACAAGAAAAAGTTAATATTGCGATCTCATTAAGCCGCACCGCCACTGATGCCATCCCTTGTCAGTGATTTTAGCTGCCTGGCGAATATTCAACGCCGATCAGTGTGATTTCCCTTCTGCACTGACGTATTTCCTCGTTCATAAAGGCGTCTCTGTACAATTAATGCTACTTGACACCATAGAGAAAACGACGTCGCAGATTGATTTTAAAATGTTAGTTTCAATTGTGTTAAATATTGGTTACCAGGAACCCATATTCTCACAATACAATGACAGCATCAACATTGATTGCACTGGTCCGATATTAAATTCTAATTCGTGTTTTTGACATTGTACAATTCAATCACAGTATACGATAAACGCATAGAAATAGTTTGGATCTCTTTGAAAACGTAAGTATAAACGAGCCTTTGAATAAAGCTGACAATTCAAAATGGCAATGCCCTTAACGGGCATGGACATTAACCAATTTAATTGGCTAAAAAAAAAAACAGTTACGCAACTTTAAAGACTGTGTAAATAACGCATAATCGTTTACTTATTTAGATCAGTAACTCGTGAATTATATTTGAATAATAAAACACATAATCAATAAAATTTATAGTTAATAAAGAACTAATAATATAGCCTCTAGTATGATATTTTATTACTATAATATGACGCCTTTATAACTATGATTTTTTTCGGCAATTTTTTACCTTTTGAACGTGGTGTGCATATCGTATAATATTTTATTACTATTATGGAGCTTTTATGACACTGAATTTTTCGGCTTTTTTTGCCGTTTCAATGCGGCGCACATCACATATAGATTATCCATCTATATCTTTAACCAAATAACAGGATTTGTAGCTTCGGCCAAACTCTCTTAGATGCTGGTATTTTGCCACATCGGGTTTTCCCAGAAAAGTATTATGATATTTTACTGATCTTTACCAAATTGGTATTTTATACAAATGTAAAAATAATGCTAACACTGGATTTGTCTTAAATTAAGCTACACCAACTTGGTGGCCATTTATACACATGATGTGGCTCTCGCCTGAGAGCCTCGGATTTATTCTGTTTTCTTCAGAAACAAAAAAATACCAGAATGCTACAAGATCCACTTAATAAGACCACACGAGCCACCAACACAACAGCGAAATCAACTTTGTTTATAAATCTAATGTATTGTATATATTTTTTATATATATATAAAACTAGGAAATATCACGAACTAAATTTCATCATCCTTAGTGATGATGCGGAGACATAACCAAATTCTTAAACATAATCCATAATCTCGCCAACAATCACGTGCCCTAACCTGATTTACATTCCAGCGACCTTGGCGGAAATTGAGTTGGCCTTAACAAACATATCTAGCCATGTGGACAATTCACGCGCCATTGAGCTAATGATCACCGCCTCGTGATGTTACGTCACAATAGAATGACATTCAATTTGGGCTGCTCAAGCATTTCACCGAAAATTTCTAATTTGAAATTACAATAAAATTTTTAAAAGATTAATGTAAATCAGTTTATATAAATTCATATAACGTTAATTTGTGCTTTTCAAACCATTTTTCCCCATGTTAGATACGAAAGAATAGAGGGTTCAAATCCTGTATGTTATATATTTACGATAACACAATGTTTTCTTGTCCAAGTCAATATGGTTACACACCACAACAACAAGTAGACACCGAATACATTGTTACTCTATTGTTTAAAAAACGACGAACTAGTATTTACAATAGTGTGGGAAGGCCATACACTACTCCACTACAAAACATTTAAATTATTTACAAACAAATCGACAAAAACATAGAAATCATCGCATCGTATTATAAGACCACGATGTTTTAAATTTTTTGCAATTAAATGTATTTATCTTTTTGATATCGAGGGATTGACCATTAACCATATTTTTGAAGGATTATCTTCCTTTTCAGATTAAAAAATGCCTAACAAATGCTTCAAGATGAAAAATATTCGTAACTAAATAAAGTAAAGGAATTGGTAATTCCAACTAGTTCATCTTAGGTTAGAAATGATCTTAAAATCTAAATAGAAAAAAATATATTTTAGAACCACTATTGGTTTCTGTGATTAAAACTATAAAGGTCAATTATATGACAAATCTATAAATAATTAGATATATAAATTACCTTTCATGTTGTCCATGTATGTCCACGGTACAAATAGGCTGAAGTGTAACGAATGTTTGGATTCAATTCAACTAGGCTACGAGTGTTGTATCGCTAGTTTTGTAAACTTAGAAGCCATAGCTTAATATTGTATTTAACCAGTGCGCAGACGTCACTGAAAGGTAAATAAAACATGAAAGTTGAAATCAATAAATAAACAGATGACGGAAAATTTCTACGTGTATCTTTTTAGAAAACGGGAGTCTGCAACACTGACCAACTAACAAATGCATGGACATTATTTACATCATACGTTGTTTCGTTATATATTTGATAATATCTTTAAATTCAACCCCAATTGTAGTGCAACAAATGTAAAAATAGTCGTAACGAAGATGTGCACCAAAACAATTCAGTACGATGTTTTTAGTACGATTTCTTTTGCTTTGGGGTGGAGAGGGGAGTGGAGTTGGGGGGGGGGGGTCTAATGCGTGCGTCACAGTTCTACGTGTTGTGCGGTCCTCTTGCTGCTTAAGACTACCAGGTGCAAGCGAATTATTGAAATAAAATTGAACAACAATTATGTTCGTTCCGACCTGACCTAATTTGTGTCGAATGGATGGTAAACCCCATTTCACGCCCTATCATAGTACAATGGCTATTCCCTTTAAACTGTATAAGTCTACATGTATGGAGTGCCGGTCCCGCAACTACAGTCGACCGCATATTCTTAAGCAAAGTGAATGAAGTCGTCGTTGGGGTCTCTCATCTACACATAGTAACGATCCTGCCACTACAATAGTCATGTATTTAAACATAAAATTTGAGGTAGCCTACTCTGAAGCTTACACGCCATTAGTTTCCTATAGATTCAACTCTGGGTTAAATTATGTCAAAAAATTTAAATTACTATTTCAATTAGGCTTTTAACGAAAATATTTATTTTACGTAACACAATTGGAAAAACGGGTAAGATTCGAATCTTGCGGTTTTTGGTAATGGGCTCTTCCGTTCTTATCCGCACGTGGCTCTCTGAGTAAGATACTAGCTCGTTAACATGGAAAACTCATCGAGATTTTTCGGCGTGGTTCCCCGGGTTCTTTATGAAGCAGGGTCTGACAAGGGCAGCGTCAGTGCACGTATAAGAACGATTGACAGTTGAAATTCGACATAAGAGAAGGCTGTAGCTATGCTGCGCGGGAAAATTTCCCTCAGATCACACGGCGGATGGAGCAGAAAAGTAGGACGTTAAACCCCATTTCATTTCACTTCTTACCTGTACCTAAAACTCCACAAGCTACCATTCCGTTCACTATGGTTTACTCCAATATTCACATGGATAATTTTATAATACAATAGAGATGATAATAAAAAGAAAACTTATTTCATTTTTATGAAAATATTTTAATGCGATTTAATGTATAGGAAGAATTCTTCTCTAATCTCTATGCACACCTAATCCATGTATTTCGCTAGATTAGAATTTTTACTCGTTCTCGAACATCTGTTTGCGATTATTGTACAGCAAATTACCAATTAATTAAATATACATTCTCGTGAAAGTATTTATAGAGTAGTTATTTCTAATAAAAATGAAATGGGGTTTAACGTCCTCCTGTTCTGCTAAACTGAGCTAATGAAGACGGCCTACTCTTATACCAACTACAAGGGGCCTTTTACGTGCATGCCAATGTGTACACGGGACCTCGGTTTTTCCCCATCCGAACGATTAGACAGCTGCAACATTGACAAGGGTAAACCACGCCGGAAAATCTGGAAAAACAGCCGGCCTACACGATAGCGAGTCAGCGACTTACCCACTTAATCAACGTGATGCCCTATTTGTAATAAAAGAATGACAAATGGTGGTATAATATGTAAAGTAGAGACGCTCGATCTTACTAGAAAAATATTGGATTCCCGACAAGACTCACACTGGCTTTCCATTTTTTTTTCCGCCAAAAATGGATAATACTTTTTACATAAAAAAATGTTTATATTTCTTTCCCGCCAACTTGAATATTCTAACGCCCAAAAATGCGTGATAATATGTAATAATTTTATTTCTCAGACAAGCCTATTACAATACAATATACAATAACAAAATCCGTCTTTACATAAAACATTAGCCCTGACTTTCTTTTGCTCACCGTATACACAATATATATTTCAGGGAATTTCCCTGAAAAACACACACGATCAAAGTACTGGGTAAAAATGTCACTAATGGCAACCCAACGGCGTATTGTCAAACATGGCTATTAAAATATATTTGTTTATATTTGGGGTATTTACCTTGAGAATACAATGTTTTGGGAGGGTGTAAAGAACATGTTTGATAAATTAATAAAATATAATATGTTTTTAGATAAAATATATCATCAAATCACCCAGTTTGTACGCGGGACGTCATCTTTTAGCAAAGGAGAAGACATAGCGCAGGCTAGTGGAATTATGATAATCACAATAATGCGTCATGTCCATTGCAATTCAGATAATGTGAATTTTGATATAAATCCCAATAATGCGGATGCGGCCATTTCAGTTTGGATAATACGTGTATGTATTTGGATAATACACCGGCAAATTATTACACTGTTGACTTGTATTTGTATTGGTTTATATCACATCACGACATCGTACGAAGTTATTTGTTGAAAGTAATATACACTCTGCAGCAGGTATCTTAAATAGATTAATGCACCCTGATTTTTCACAATACATTTCTTTATTGTTTATTGTTTATTTCTTGTCAATTAGTAGGCTAAGTATACGCGCAGATATTACACAACGCAGTAGATGACATTTTACGAAAAAGGTCACCCTACTTCCGGTCAAAGCTGTTCGCGTGTACCTGCTAATCTGTAACTATGCACGTGATAACCTCCCACTCAAACAACACCAGAATTTCACATTTTTAAGTTATTCCTTTTCCTAGGTAGTTAGTTATCTTTTTTGAACTTTTCTTCACCTTCGTTTGTCCACATCGCTGGGAATCCTTGAATTTTTGTTCGGGGTGGGACCGATCCGAAAATGATACAATTTCCATTCACAGAACCGAAGAAAGTCAAATAGTATTTTAAATATGTCCGTCGACTTCCCCACACCCGGGCATCATTATCTCATCTAGACCTCATTGGTTATTATTGTGGAATTGGCAGAGATAACACTGAAAGTCTCAACAGAGTCAAATTAATCAAACAATTGACCGAAACAACACCTGTATCATAAAGCCTGTCAATGAGTCAACTGGCGTGGTTTCGAATCCCCGGTTGTACGTGGCAAGGAGTAGGGTCGCCTGTCCAATCTCGTGGGGTTTCTCCGGGTGCTCCGGTTTCCTCTCACTCCTAAAGACCCCTACGTGCAAGTGAATAATTGAAATAAAATTAAACCATATGTTAGTCCAGAAATGACCTAATTTGTGTCGAGTGAACGGAGTTGTCACTGTTGGAAGTTTGGAACAAAATGAAATAACGTCCGACTGTCCTGCTCCTAAACTGGGCTAATGAAGACGGTCATACGCCATACAGTGTGCTATGAGGGAAATTTTGACCTGGCAGCGGCGCTATGGCCTACTCTTATGTCGAATTCCACCTGCCAAGGGATCTTTTACGTGCACGCCAATGTGTACACAGGACCTCGGTTTTCCATCCCATCCGAACGACTAGACTGCTGTCCTTGTTAGGCACCCCGTCCTGCATCACTGATAAGGTGAAACCACGCCGGAAAATTTGGGTGACATTCTCAAGGCCAATGCAGGGATCGAACACCCGAGAAGTTTGGAGCAGAAATAGGCATCAACTGTGCCCGCGCCATCTACGAGAAATGCCGATCGTTTGATTGACAGACAATAACTTCACCCACATATCGTAGATTGTCAAGTAACATTCTAAAATGCAATGGCACCGTCGCTTGGTAGGCCTTTCATCACTACTCTCCGGTAGTGACGTTAAAGACTAACGGTAAACGTTAGCTTGGTCAGCCATTTATTGATTTAATTTTAAATGGACTACAGAGTTGATATTGAGCTTGTCATGCAAAGGTCTAATCAATTATTTCTGTAACATCTGAAGCCCAAACAACGACTTACAATAGCCAGATTTAGCTCTTGCATAACATATGTTTAACTGCAGATTTAATTTAGAAATGACATTTTCATTCGACACATTTGTCTAACATCACTTTGTAAATCCACCCAAAGTTACAACTTTTTCAAATATGTTAATTTTTGTTTGCAAACTGTGCGTATTTTTACGACCTAATACGTGATCTATCATCGTTTTAAAACATGGTTTTTAAAAAGAGCAAATCATCACTACATGTATATACATCTGCGATTGTTGCATATCCATATCACACTGTGTGCACGTCCGCACACCAGTCCCTCGCTCGTTCACATTTCTTCATATAACAAGAAAGGCTACACAAACTCATTTAAGCTTTTCAAATTGATACGAGCTGTCGATCACATAGACATGAAAAAATCTTATTGATTTTCAATAATTTCGATAATAACTTCCGGGTTATTTACCTTTATAATGAAATGAAATGAAATGAAATGGGGTTTAACGTCCTACCCTTCTGCACCTAACCTGGGCTAATAGAAGACGGGCATACACCATACAGTGTGCTATGAGGGATATTTTGCCCGGGCAGCGGCGCTACGGCCTACTCTTATATCGAATTTCAACTGCCAAGGGATATTTTACGTGCACGCCAATGTGTACACGGGAACTCGGTTTTCGTCCTATCCGAACGACTAGATAGCTGTCCTTTTCCGGCCCTTCGTTCTGCAACACTGACAAGGAGAAACCGCGCCGGAAAATCGAGATGAATTTTCTCGGCCGATGCAGGGATCGAACACCCGACCTCCAGGCTAGCGAACTAGCGCCTTACCCACTTAGCCACGTGACCCCCCCCCCCATCCTTTATAACGAAGTCCTATGAGCATAATAAAGACACGAAACATGATCCTGAAACGTATCCGTCCTATTGAAAGGAAGAATTCTACCGGGTTCATCTTTGTTCAATAATAACACCCATATACACTTCAATTATAATCCTACCTTGTCAATAAGTTATAGGCTTCAATTTTGATATGACCTTTTAAAATTTGTATGAATTGTTTACCGCATAACTTGTCAACACGTCATGTGCATGATATAGTGATTGTTATCCATAAAACTGTTTTGTGTTATACCTGTTTCGTTTCCTGGCAAACTATGTTTTATTTAAGTGGGGTTACGTGTGGAATGCCAACTGGCGAAAATTGAGGAGATATTAACAAATAGATCATAGCCAATTTCGTTGGCGCTTCAAGGGGGACAACTCCACATATTATTAGGCAAAGTTTACTGTCAAATACACAGCACTGCACGCAAACCTGTAATGGATCTTTTACGTGCACGCCAATGTGCACTCGAGGCCTCGGTTTTCGATCCATCCGAGCGACTGGTCGGCTGTCCTTGTCATATCATTCGTCCTGCACCGCTGACAAGGCACGCTGAATAACCCCGATGAACTTTCTGCAGAACAGACACGTCATTTTTTTGCTTGGTTTTCAGACCATATTTTGTTTTAGAATAAATGCTAGTTTATTGTTTTGTGGCACAAATGCTTCGGAGCAGATTTTAAATAAAAAATCTTGAAAAACAATGGGCTGTAACGCATTCACAAGTTTTACCGTAAAATAGGGATAACGCCATAAACGTCAGGGAGCACTGCAAATCAACAAGGTTCATTGTTCTGTCGAAAATAAATAGGGTTCTTCTGCTTATGACACTAGCGATTCAAGACAAATTTGAACGATATACAATAACACTGTTCAGTTTAATTCAAATAATAACAAATTCTATTGCCCACCTCAAAACTTTTATGAAACTTTTGTCTTTTCTATGATGCTTAACACTTGAGATTTAATGAAATATCTGGTTTTTGTGTGGGGTGGGGATATTGTATGTTATCCTAGGCTCGACTTTGTGGCAGATTTAAAGATATTTTTGATTCCCTGTAATATTGTTTCTACAATTAAACAAATTCAATTAATCGAGATTACATTTTCTTCATTTTTCAGAAAAAAAGAGAAGCCCAAGAAGAACGGGAAGATCGTTTCGAGAAAGACTGCTGACATTTTTCTGTTGTGGAAAAACAGACGAATAGATAAATTTAAAATGTCTTACTTTAAGATTACAAAAAAACCACAATAACTGATTGTCTCCATTCATTCATTCACTCATTCATTCATTTTTTTGTATTAAATAGTAATTAAAGCTGCATTATGTAAGAATTATATAAAGAGCTGGTTCTTCTAGATAAATATTATTACATGTATAATGTCTTACTTTCATTTTTGTATTAAAATAATAATTAAAGATGCATTATGTAGGAAGTATATAAAGAGCTGACCGTTCTTGGTATCATAGTTCGAAAGAAGATATATTGAACATTTCAGTCACATTACTTTATTCTGTGCTAAGTTATGAGTATTTGAAATTTTGACGAAAATGTAGCGTAGATTGTTTATTATCCTAGCTACGGTACTTGACTCCCGATTACCTATTTTATCGTTAAACTTTTATGGATTATGATTATGTTCCAATTACTAAATGCCATTCAAAGAATATATCGTTAAACTTATTTTATTGAACATTGATTTGACCTCATTTAATGATAATTTTTTGTCTCGCGGATACTGCATTAATGTCTGGTTCATTAACATGCAATGTATTTAATTTAACAGAAAATGCAGAATAAAAATAAGAATAAGTTTTATTTGCTTGTTAAAATTTCTGTTGGTGGTGGGGACAGTGTCAGTAGTGGGATGGGATTGTTACAATATTATCAAAGGAAATTATTTTTTAAATTGTCTATGACTGGTTGACTGGCCCTTGCTCGGACATTGCCATCTTGCTCTCTTGTAGCATTGCGGTTTAAAGTTCCGGAAATCTCAATCCAAAAGGACAGGCGACTGTTGATGCGGTCCAAACCCTTGATAAATGTTTAGAATAACGACTAGACACCTAACGGTTGATTGTGAGCTAAGCTGCCCTAGCTTGCTAATGGTTTGTTGTAACCTAAGCTGTTCTTGCTTGGTAAATATGGTCGATAGTATCCTAAGCTGCCCTGGCTTGAAACAATCCCGAAAGTATTCTAAGCCGTCCAGGCCGGAAACAATCCTGACAGTATCCCGTGGCAACGATTTGCTCTTGAGGCACAGGAGGTTGTTCTCCTGTCACCATCACTTTTTTCCCATCCAAATTAGTCCAATACTAAGCTTATATGACACTGGTGAAAGTATTCCTGGTCACATATGGTTTTGATTCGAAAGTACTCCTAAGCTGCCCTGACGTGAAGCAAACCCGACTGTATCGGAAGCCGTTCTGGTTTGGTAAAAATGACGGGTGATTGTACTGTAAGCTGTCTTGGCTTGTAAATGTTTGATTGTATCTTATGCTTTCCTGGCTTGGTAAAGGTCGATTGTAAGCTAAGCTGTTCTAGCTTGGTAAATATGGTTGATAGTATCCTAAACCATCCTGGCTTGAAACAACCAGATGGTATCCTAAGTTGTCATGACCAGAAACAATCCAGACAGTATCATAAGCTTTTCTGGCTTAAAGTGATCACGGCCGTATCCTAAGCTTTCCTGGCTTAAAACAAACCTGATAGTATCCTAAGCTGATCTGGTTAAAATGATCCCGACAGTGTCCCAAGATGACCTGGCGTGAAACAATCCTGATTGTATCCCAAGCTGTTCTGGTTGGGTAATAATGGCGGGTGGTGGTATTCTAAGCTCCCCTGGCTCGGTAAAGTTCGATTGTAATCTAATTTGTCCTGGCTTAATAAAGGTCTGTTGTAACTTATGCTGTCCTGGCTTGGTGAAGGTCGGTTGTAAGCTCAGATGTCCTGGCTCGAAACCATCCTGATAGTATCCTAAGATGTCCTGGCCTGAAACAATCCTGAAAGCATCCTAAGCTGTTGTGGTCTGAAAAATACCTGACAGTATCTAAAGGTCGATAGTATCCTAAGCTTAACGGTCAATTGTAACCTATGCTGTTCTAGCTTTGTAAATATAGTCGATAGTATCGATAGATCCATTGTAATCTAAACTGCACTGGCTCGGTAAAGGTCGATATTAACGTAAGCTGTTCTGGCTTGTTAAATATGGTTGATAGTATCTTAAGCTGTAATGGCATGAAACAACCCTGATTGTATAAGCTGTTTTATCTTTGTAAATATGGACGATAGTATCGATAGGTCCATTGTGACCTAAACTGCCCCTACTCTCTCTCCCTCTCTTCATATTTCTCCTATACCCCCCCCCCCCCCACGTTTGATTCCAGAAACGATTTTCTGGGTTAAAATTATTTTTATTTTAAAAAGTAATCAAAGCACATCCCAAGTGTTAATAGCCGTTATTATTACTATTACAGTGAATATGAAAACTTGATCTGGAGAAGAGCAGGGGACAGCAAGAAATATTTAATGTGAAATGTGCATCACAAACTATACTGTTTGAAGGTGATAAAACTGGGACCATATGAAAAGAGAAATTGACATCTATTCAACCAACGACCAAATTCTCAACAAACTATAACCTGACTAAAATGTTTTAAAGATTGCAAAATATCTTATTTTCTCCAAGTTGTTACAAATTTGAATCCTGAGGAATCCAGGCTGGACTTCACTGAAATTGCTTTTTGTGTTAAAATCCTAAAGAATAAAAACGTGAATTATAAAGTATTTTATTTTATCCAAAAACAGTTTTGAAAAGGGAACTCCGCCCATGGAGCACCCAATACTACATGCGGACCAGTGTGTTGCAGTTTTACTAATATAAAGGAGAGATCAGACAAATCACAATACAAAACACAACCATAAACAACCTTTCAGTTTGTCACAAAGTCAGCAGTGACTCTTACCTTATCTCAGGGTACATTTACCAGTTAGACTTATCAAGGGCAAAATGAGGTTTTGTGACAGAAATCCCTAAACAACATCGTGGGATTCTCCTGGTTTCAACCACAGCAAAGACCTCTGCAAGTTATTTCCACACCAAAGAGCCTTACCCTTTAATTCAATCAAATGAAGATACCATAGAAGTCCCTTCAATTTAATCAAATGAAGATACCATAGAATTCCCTTTAATTTAAGTAAATGAAGATACCATAGAATTTTCCCAAATTGACACGGTTGGTGTTGAGTGGACATAAAACCCATTTGATTTTAATTCGGTAGTAGTCCTACTTACCGAAATGTATATACATTTGTAGCTTAATCCGCCATCGGATTAGAGGATGATCACACGTTATAAAATCAAGCAGTGTACTGAAGGCAATCAATCAGCTAAAACACGACAGTATATTCAAACATTTTTACATTGTTCAGATTTTCTGGACTTAAATCTAATCCCTCAACCAAGTATCAAGGTATGGTACCACAGAACCAAAAGGGAGAGAGAGACCCATGCCACTTTAAAGTCCCCCCACTCAGTTTGAAAGGCTGTAGCACGACTTTGTTGCTACCTTTTAGCCCCCCAGGAACATATTTCATGTTCTTACAAAATATAATACACTAAAATAAAAAGGTCTATAATATTTATTGTAAAGTTTTAAAAGAAAGACACCCTAAACAAAGGCACAAAGCATAGAAAAATATATAAATTTTAAAAAATACAATGAGCATTTTGTATATAATTCAGCTGTGTATAAAAATACTAAGACCATATTGGTCTTGTATATAGACTTACAAAAAAATGTATAGTCTGCCTATAAGTTGTGTAGGCAAAACAGGTGTTGGTGAACATGATTATAATAAGCCCAATTTCGTCCGATCCTTGGCAGAGTATAAATTATCTTCTCATAAATCAAAACATGGAAAAAGTTCCTAGTGGCATGAATGAATCAGTTTTAGAAAATTAGCTTGGCCAACTTCATAGATGACTTATTGTTAATTTGTGTTAATATAGTATAAACGAGATGACTTGGCTAAAAGCTGCCTTGTTTACTTGGCTATTTAAGCGTTCTGTCAAAAACAGCTTTGAGTTGTCATTTCAGAATGAGTTGATTTTTCTTCAAATCATGAAAGGATGAGTTGGTTATAAACAGAATATTTCTACTTCCGCCTTAATTACCTATAAATCTACATAAGTATGTGTAATTGAATTACATGAATATTGATAATTATTGACAATTATTTCTAAAACAAAAAGTATATCTAAATAGGATACACAATTACTGGCTTTATTAATATTATCTGTACCTTGTTTTACTATACATATACATATTCAGCTACAAAATAGGTTGAGCTATTTGCTAAAAAAAAACTTATGAACAAAAATAGTTAAGCTGAATTTCATTAAATTAAAATACATATAAAACATCTTCAAGGTTTTACAAAAATAAATCATTTCAAAATAGAGTTACATCCCTTTAGTCTTCGAAACTGGCAAGTTATATACAGCTCTCATTCTTTACAAAGGTTTTGGCATATCTACATTATGTCGTACAACTTGAAATATTGGTCTCTTGTACTGTATGATGGGGTGAGAAATGGCATCATGATCTGCTTGTATCTTGGGTTTATAAATCAGATCAGTGGCTATCATCAATGAATGCTGGAAAAGATATTCATTCAAATATTATTCAAAAAGTTGTGAAGATATGCAAGAAGGAAAATATCAAGAATGCCATGAAATCATATTTGTAGCAATGTTAGAATCTGTCAATTCATTTTATCTTCCACTATACCTGGCGCAAGATAACCCATATGACTAAACTATGTGGTACAGAGAGGCTATTACCTGGGTAATCTACATCATACATCAGGGTCAATGTATAGTCCTTCGGGAGGAATATAAAACAGAGGTCCTGTGTACACATTGGTGTGCACATAAAACTAACCTTAAGAGTAGGCCATAGCTCCACTGTCAGAGAAAAATTTCCCTAATAGCACATTGTATAATGTATGCTTGTCTTCATTAGTCCAGAACGTTAAGACGTTTAACCCCATTTCATTTCATTTTACACCAAACGGTAAATCAGATATTTTGATTTACTCCAAAACTGAACAATAATTGAGAATACCATGGTTTCTTGTTGGATTACTTTATCAATTGTATGTAGACATCCCTGCTCATTTGTAAATTGTGTATGCTTGATGAAGGCTATGAAAGTCTTGAAAATTAAAGTGTACTAACGACACGGATTCTAGATTAATAATGTAATTTCATGCTAACTATCTTTATGATTACTTGACAAATAGATGATGTAAATTATGTGGAATGACTTGATGCTTTTCCTTGTCAGGTCCTTTGTACTACATAAATGACATGGAAAAAAGGGCTGGAAAATCCCATGGAACTCTCTCAGCCAACCCAAGAATCCAACCAAAAATCCCCTAGTGGTACCAATAGATAATATAAAGGCTTGCTTAATCTTTCAGATGAGAATAGAAAATTGAATTAATACTTACTTTCTGTGTAGTAAGTTGATAATTCGATGATGAATTTAATAATTTGAGAATTAGATAATGAATTTAATACTAAGACTTACTTTCTGTATGATAAGTTGAGAATTAGATAATTGTATATCATCAGTTATGGGTAAGACCAGACCTTTGCTTCCTTGTGCTATAAAACAAGTGATACTTGTATTAAATATAGAATAACAGTAAACTCAACTCTGTTTAGAAAACTATGACCAAGACTAGGTCTAATTTTACATTGTTCCAGGGCCCTCACAAGCTTATGTGGCACCCCAGGGTAAAAGTTTCAGAAACGTGCCCCCCCCACTCCACAACACTCTGCAAACTGTAGCTGTTTTGTTCAGTGCCTGCACTCAATTCATATTTTATGAATAAAGAAGTTTTAAAATACAGTTTTTTTTATACTTTTAACACTTTATCTAAACATCACATGTAAACTTTTTATGTTTAATTCCCCCTCAACCCTCTATTTGATTAAAAAACCCTATTATTCACCTTGGAAAAAATCCTAATTCTACCCTCTCTATTTGCTGAAATAGGAAGTGGTTTACACAGGTTTAGCTCCCAATTAGGTGCTTAAAAAACATTATGACAGACACATAATTGGTGGTGGGGGGGATAGTCGGTCTCAAAATCAGTGCAGTCACTGCATTAAGTCTCAAACTTCTGCATCCGCAACTAAATGAATTAATGAGGAAAACAAGCCATGACAGACACATAATTGGTGGTGGTGGGGGGGGGGGTAGTCGGTCTCAAAATCAGTGCAGTCACTGCATTAAGTCTCAAACTTCTGCATCCGCAACTAAATGAATTAATGAGGAAAACAAGCCATGCTCAAATAAAACTTTAGAAGGGAAAAATCCCAAATACTTAATATATGATATTATAATGGTCTATTGAGTGATTTGCAGGTTATATTCAATATTAGCAAAGAGTTCATAGATTATATAATTAACATGAATTCCAATTCTATAAAATCTTCTCCCAAAGGCCAGGAAATGGCATATCAGGTATTCTTGGCTGCATCACTCATCAGGCCTCTGTCAGTCTGTTTTTCGCTTAACCCCCACCAACAGCAAAATGCAACATTGATATGTTTATGCCCCTAATAACAGTTTTGCATAATTTGATTGCCAAGATATTACTGACTCACCATTCAGCTGTGGAAAAACAACCATATCAATAGCCAACTGCATCATTGTTTGTATGGCTGATCCCTATTTAAAATAAAAAAAAAAACAAAAAAGAATATCAAATCATGGTAAGGATACAAAAATTCTTATTGTTATTTAAATATTCTCATTAATTAAACTTCCATCCAATTTGAAATCAAATAACTATTAGCAAATCCTTAAGAGTTATACAAATTATTTCGCTCATAATTTACATTTTGATATAAAACAGAAGTCTCAATTGTGGATAAAATTTAAGTATTTTTATCGCAACTCCTCCTCGTCTCTAAGTCAATGCAACATAACAGTGTTCAGTGTCTTAGAAATTGTTCTGAAATATTGAGGCACTTTGTATATGGCAATTATTATTATTTCTTGTGTCCATAATTTGCACAAATACTCACACTGACGTCTCCTATATTAGACTTAAAGACTTCAAGTTTCAATCTACAAAATAAACATAAACGTTTCAAGTGTAACAAGTTTCAATCTACGAAATAAATATAAACATTTCAACTGTAACAAGTTTATTCAACCAACAGCAACAGCCAACAGGAGAACAAGTAATTACTGGTACCAGGGCTATCTTTTCATTAGGAGAACTACAGAAAAAGGACAGGAAAAAAACAATAACACTGTCCTACTACTAAATCCAATGTTATGTAAATCTATATTATTCCATAGCTGTATACATATCATGCCCCATACATGACACTTGTCACTGAATTGCACTAATACCTCTAATAAACTTTATAAACGTAAAATGTACATTAGTAAAGAGATCATAATAAACAGATACTTACAATGGTTTAGATATTTGAGCGTAAAGAAGTTGACCTTTTAATGAAGCTTGTATTGTAAATCCTAGTGTCTGAAATTTCAATAAAATAATAAAATACTTACATACTGATAGGCTATCTCTAAATTTACCCAAATGACGACAAGTTCATTTGTAAAAATCTAAACAACTTTTAAAAATATACCCAAACATACAACATGACAACAACCATAATATTCTGGCCGGTAAAAATATAATAGAGATAATCTTGAATATCTATCGCATTTATATGAACGGTCTACCTACCACATTCAGAGTAAGAACTAAAATATCTGCTTTGCCTTTTTTCTGGACATAAATATTAACAATTCCTGAACCATTTACTTTCAATGAACCATCGCCTATTGATAATACTGGTGCTTTTGTTCCAATCATGTTTAACTTTAGTTGACAATTCGGATACTTTTTACCAATCTAGAAAATTAAGGTATATAAGGTATAGTTTGTAGCAAGTTGAATACACAAAAACTAGAAAATATTATCACATGAATAACAGACCCATGAAAACATTTTACATAACACCTATAGGTTACAATGGCTTATTTATAATATTGTCTTATAAATGTTGCAAAATTCCATTCGTTATATCTTTGTAAATACAGACCAGAGTTGAACCATTTTTTGGAGTGATATTCTTTTTAAAGAAGGGTGGTTGGATGGCCGAATGGTTAGCGTGTGCGCGCTATATCATAAAGCCTGTCATTGAGTCAAGTGGCGTGGTTTTGAATCCATGGTTCTATGTGACAAGGAGTAACGGCACCTGTCCAACCTTGTGGGTTTTCTCCGGGTCCTCCAGTTTTCTCCCATTGCTAAAGACCCCTAAGCGCAAGCGAATTATTGAAATAAAATTAAACCATATTTTAATCCCGAAATGACCTAGTTTGTGTCGAGTGGACATTAAACCCTATTTCTATCTCTCTCTCATATATTATGAAACATCTACATCCTCTCAGTTCACCAGATATACATGTACATGTATATTTAAGGAGTAGATAGCAACGACTTTTATTCCAAATAAAATAGCCACCTTAAAATATCCATAGTATCTATGAGAGATAAGCTTGAGGTGTGTAAATTAAAATACTGACCTGTGGTATGATTATACCTATACATTTCAATCCTGTACAAGTTGTATTTAATATTGATCGGTTTGCTGGTGGCAACTGAAAATACAATACAATAATTATACATTAACTTAAATCATACTTTAGACTTGAAAAGTTTCTCCATTTGGATTCAGTACTTGTTCTGGTTTAGACAGTAAGTCTAACATGGAAATATTTATGCTGTGCAGTCAGATAAAAAAAAACAGACATGGCTTTCATGTGTTTGCCTAACATCTAGCAAACGATTATCAGTCTGTGGTAGTTATTGGTAAATTAACAGCAAATCTATAGCTTACAATAGGCAAACAACTATTGTCGATGAGTGTGAATATGCATTAGACTTACGTCTTGAGATGAAAAATTATACTTAAGGTATCCATGTTTAAGAGCCGTATAACCCATAGAATTGGCCATATAATCAGACAACCATAGGTACACCATCTTGGATGTATCCTTATTTTCTGGTATCGGTTGTGGTTGAAATGGTGCTTCTGTTTTATCTCCATTCCAAAATATCTCACCCTAAAAAAAATCCCACAAAAAGAAATAAACAGTACAGAATTGAAATAGAATGAAGCTTAATGTCCTACTGTTCTGTTTTAGGCATTTCTGCCTACTCTGTCAAGGATTCTTTTACATGCAAACCAACATGTACATGGAACGTGTTTATGTCTATTTTCAAATGTTACGTATAGGCCTACCTTGTGATGTGTTTCCATATATGTACTTGTAAATGTTGGAGTAGATATCAAGCTGTAATCTAATAAAAACTTCTTAGCTAAAACAACATCCACTGAAATAGAGAAAACCCATGAGTTTAGTCAAGTCAACTTATCAACAGGTGACAGACCCAGCTCCCCTGATAGAGAAGATTTCAGTACAAATTCATACCTGGTAATTTTTGTAAATCCTTTTCTCCATCAACATTAACTGCCTCTTTCACAATTTGTATCAGCTAAAATATAAAATAAATTAAATTTTACTGAGCCTGTTAAGTTAGATCAGCAACAATGGACTAATCTTTGTAATTTTCAATTAACAAGCAGATAAAAGTTAAGGGCTATCATATCGGTATAAACAGCATTTGAATCAGTGCACAGAGGGAGCGAGAAATAAAGTTAAACATCCACTCGACACTAACTGGGTAGGTTCGGGACTAACGCATGCTTCAATTTTATTTCAATAACTCGCTTGCATCAAGGGGTCTTTAGCAGTGCCAGGAAACAGGGGACCGTCACAAAACATACGAGACTCGACAGGGGAACTCTATTTAGGGGATTGAAACCCTACCAATTGACTTGATGACAGATCTCATTAGGTGCACATGATTGACCATTCGGTCACACAATCAACTCTCAGTGCAAACAAACTCCTCATTTGCTAAAGTATTACCTTTTCTTGTAGGATTCCTTTGATCTTTCCTTCTATGGCACCTGAGAAGAGATTATAAATCCAAGATGCTCCACCATGAAACTTGATATGTACACTGTTGATAGTACAACTGCCTCCTGTTGCTGTTAAATTTGGTCGACCGTTAGAATCTTTTCCTACATTTAAAGAACATAGAACTCAAAATCATTGGAACAATTCAAAATCATTTTGAAGAATAATTTAGCCATTAACCTTATATCATCATATTAAAGAGTAAAACAGCCTGCCCTGCATTCACTATATTAGGTTCTATTTATCATAGTTTTATCATTACAAAATACACCATGCGCAATCCGTTGTTGTGACGACAAAACTATGTACATGTATTAGATTTGATTCGGCAATATCCTAGGTCTGTGTTAGAGTCTGATCTGACTTTCACCCGAACTGCCTTGAAATCTACAGGTGAGCTTGGTATAATAACCAGTAAATCTTACCAATATTCATTATAAGAGAAAAAGAGATTCCACTGGCAGAAGCATCAAAACCACCATGATCAGATATTCTAATCCTGAAAAAATTTCATAATTAATTACTATTACCACCATATCCAAAGTTCAGAGCATTAGAAGGAAATGACATGGGAGCTAGATCTTAAAGAATACATTATGTTCTAATCTTTACTGTGGATCACAGGTATCTTTAACATGAAAATCTCTATCAATTTTAAGCAAAAAAGTACTGGTGCTGATAAAGAATGGTTTGCCCCCCCCTCCCTCCCCATCCACACACTAATCAATTATCCTGCATATGCCACTGTATCATTAATAAACACGAACTTAGAGAAGCCAATGACTGTTCCACAGAAATAGATTGGGGGGGGGGGGGGTCAGTAAAATGTAAGCCAGAAAGTGACTCTTAATGCAGGATAAAAGATGTTAAGACAATATTTTTTGAAGCTTTGTCTAAATAAATCAGTAATTGTTCTTCAAACAACACTACTTACCATCCTTTTTTATACTTGTAATGCCAGTTACCTTTCATCGCTATACCAGCACCAGTTACACTCCATTTCAAGCCTTGATTTGGAACAGGAGTTATACTACCTGATGGTTTAGTAAAACTTGTGATTGTCATGCTGTAAATATACATATACCGGTATAAAGAATAATTATAAAATCAGTGAGCAATTCAGCTCTGTAGAAAGATTACTAATTTTAGTTTAATTTTGAGCATACTGTATCGTAAAATATTCCATGAAGAAATCCAATGAAATACACAATTTACTTTTTACCCAAATGAAAGAGATCTAGTCATGTAAAGCATGGTGACTTCTAAGTTCTATTTGAAATTGCTCCCAAACATTTAAAAATCCAGAATCCCAATCGAATGGATAATTTTCAATAACATGGGGTATAACTCAAGAAATAATTAACGGAAATTGCTGAAATTCAATAGTCTTCTTTATTTCAATAACTCAATGATTACAGTGTTTACAAAAAATTGTGGATGAAGGACAGACAGCAATATACGACCACATTTTATGTGGCGGGTTTATAAAAATCCACATTTCAAAACAAATTTGTAGAACATTTCTAGTTCTGTCAGAAAAACATATCTAAGATATTATAACATAAGACATTTTAGCTTCTATTTTTTACAAATAACAATACTTATATTTACCCTGTCATCTGATAGTGTATGTGACTTGCTTCTCCAGATTGATCTGGTATTTTCATACCAGTCACTTTTCCAGACAGAGCATTAATAGCTTCACTTGCAGCTGTAATAAAAAGATATTGGGCGTACTCAATTCACAGTTCCGGAATGGAATTCCAAAACTGGTGTCAATCGAGTGAAAAGGAGAATTTCGGAGTACAACGCATGTGTCGACTGTATAATAAATATCTCAACCAATCATGACAGCTGAAACATATTTTTTACCTAGGAATACGTCACGATTCTACTGACTCCACCTCAGCTGCCGGGACTGGCAGTACTGTGACAAGACTGAATTCCGCGTCACTCGATTGCAATTCTGTCGATTCGGGACGTTCTGGACTGTGAATCGAGCATCCCCAGTGTCATTCTGAAGATTGCTTAATGATTTACATTTCATTACTCCAATCCTCAAACTGGCTCAAACTTAGGTATAGAAGATGCTGTGATGCTTTTAATCATTTTGGTGACAGATGCAGAATTTTTTCAGTTTGTGTGCACATGGCACTAAAATGACTAACCTTTCAGTACCCGTTTACACCTAGGTAAACAGTAACACAATGATAAAGAACCTTACCAAGGACCAAAGGATGCAATAGGAATGCAGTTTTTGTACTTTTATGCATTTATATCGGAGCAGGTTATAGTAGGTATATGTTACAATTTAAATCTTGAATATTTAAGATAATGCATTACTAATTTTAAAAGTGAAAGCCTTCAAATTGAATTATTTAAACTCTCGGGGCAGTAACTTTTCTATTGCTTTAAAACATTAATTGTATGTGCTCTGTTATAAGGGGTTACAGTTGCTAAGTGGGTAAGACGTTAGCTTGCTAGCCTGGAGGTCGGGTTTTCGATCTCTGCATTGTCGGAGAAAGTTCATCAAGACGGAGAAAAACTGTCTAGTCATTTGGATTGGATGAAAAAACAGAGGTCCTGTGTACACATTGGCGTGCACATAAAAGATCCTTTGACAGAATTCGATATAAGAGTAGATCGTAGTGCCATTGTCCGGGCAAAATTTCCTTCATTGCACACTGTATGATGTATGCCCGTCTTCATTAGCCCAGGTCAGTGCAGGATAGTAGGACATTAAACACTTCCATATAAATATGTGATTGTACTTGATACATTAGTATCTATTCGACTAAGTAGCATTAGGTACTAATCGGTTAACTGTGGTCCTGTATGTATTTAGAAAATTATTATCTGATGGACCTCACAGTCACGCATTTGCCCTTGCTAAAAACCTTGGCAGTTGGAATTCAACATCAGAGTAAGCAGTAGCGCCGCAGTCCAGGAAAAACATCCCTCATAGCACACTGTATGGCCAGTCAGAGCAGAAGAATAGGACAGTTCCTATGAACCAATGATAAGGAAAGAAGGAGTTGTTAGGTGTTGAGTGCCCCATTTTAACCTTTCCAACTCTTTCAAACCATCTCAACCCTAAATCTATAGGTAACGTGAGTGGTGAAAATATTATAATTATCTTCAATATTCAAATCAAGTTTTATAAATAGGTCTACAAGGACACTGTTGCCTTTTGCACATATTAAAGTATGTGACAGGGTCCGGTAGACATGACCTAAATAAGGAAGTATGCATATCAATCAGATAAATTAGGTTTTAGCAATCTATAATGAGGAAATAGGTCAGATAAAGTTAGTTTCGGTCGTCTTTAATCTCGGCAAAGTAAATCTTACATAACACTGTACTGTGAGGAAATGAATCAGTTTATCTTATTTATATAGGTCAATAATAGTTAACTTACAATTAAACATCTGCATGAACATGTTTGATTCTCCAACATTGAAGATTTACAAATTAATGACTCATAGTGTTATCAGTTTGAAGAATATGCCTTTTCAGAGATTGTTGGTCCTATTCATATTTCAATAAGTAAAGCTATAACACTATTTTGCTAATTGCCAATTAAAACACATTAAACTAACTTCAAAATTGTTGGTGCCCACACAGGTAGCTACGAGAATGTAGCTTAAAACGTTGAGATTGAATGCCTTTAGTTCCAAGTGGCAAACTCTGTTTCTTTATTAATGCTTGTAACATCTTAAAAATAAGCTCATTTTATACTATTATGACCAATTAAACTAACAGAGGCCATTGTAGTGGCACAACTATTGCTTAACACCAAATTTTCACGTTTAAATTAAAATAGCATTATGCAAGAGCAAAATCTGCTTATTACAGGTCTTTCTTTAGGCCTGAAATGTTATCTAAATAATCAATTAGACATTAATTAACATATCCAGACCATAATAAACTCTTGATGTTTAGGCTAGCCTTCGATGTTGGCGGATTAAGTTCCTATACATGTATGCCGCTTCATGGCCGTTGATAATTAAATCAATCAAGTGGATAATCAAGACTATGCTGTTTATATTAATGATTTGAGTAATGATGACCGAGGCTATGTGAATATTTCAAATGCTTTTTTCTCGGCTAATAGTGGATCAATTTGACTGAAATTTTCAGCAAATTACCTTTACACTATCTAATTTTTACCTATTTATAGTGAGAACTGCCATCTCTTTATCTTATCTTCCATAATGTAACTTTAATGAAGTTTTAACTTCTCGATTTTTATGATTTATACCTGTTTCAGGTAGGATTATATTTGTTTAATTGTAGTTGGATGTGGCAGAAATATTATAAATCAATATAATAATCAATCGTTGTTTTGATGAAAAATATAGTCAATTTTGCTTACTGATTCCAGATGCGATTCGCGTTCGGCTAATTGCTACATGGAACTATAAGGGCCATCTCATATCTCGAAACACTTCTAGGTTGAGAAATGGTTTGTTATCTGCCCACCCAGGTTGGGCAAGACAACAAAAGACTGCTGGATTTATGAAAACAATTTTATTTTTCGTGCATTTGTACACTTTCAGCTAAAATTTTTTTTTTTTTTTTAATTGGCAATGTAGGCTACCTTTTCATTCATTCTTTAAATTTATTTTTTTGTTTAAACTGCATTCATTATACTTTCTAGACTTTAATATTGCACTCGATCTCCTCCCTGCATCCTTACCCAAAATCAAATTATATAACTTTTATAACATACCGTATGCCAGTGCCTTTTCCGTAATTCTGGCCTGAAACCCTGGATTTTGCGATGCAGTAGATCCATGGGTGGAAATAGAAGCGGTTACAACTGCAACAGACACTATGACGGCAAAACAAATCATCTGCACAGCTGTGGAGAGGAAAAACTTTTCCATCCTTTCTGTAATTCAACTTCGAAGATTGATATTAAATTTAGTCACGGCTTTCAACTGAAACTCGGGTCTTTAGAAACCATAGAAAGAAACGGATGTAAATTCTTATCTACATGTTTCAAACGATCAAAGTTTCCTTGTCATAATAATACTCGTAATGTTGTTGCCCAGTAATTACGGATGTAAAACTGTCACGTGTTCCCATGTTATTGACAAATAGTGTTAACTGATAAATCTTGTTTGATAAACAAGACTATGTTTATGAACCTTGACGGATGTTTATAAATAGTAACAGGCAAAATATCCAATCGAATGCGTTGGATTGTAGACCCCCTTAGTCACGCGCATCAGAAGTGTGCCAAACTAAAATCTGGAAAAAACGTAAATGGGAACTAGAAAACTGGGGAAGAAGGGGGGGGGGCAAATCTAGGGCGCCATCCACAATCCCATCGCAATTTGGTCAGTTGCTGCAATAGAGATGCGACCACGATTTATGGTCCGCTTGCCGCGGAATCAATGGTGGAAAACAATTCCAGATTGCATTTTTGGCGGGAAAATTCGACTTTTAGAAAATGACCGCATCTGCATGGTGTCAAAGTACATTTTAGCAGGTCCGTAGCTAGCGGGGGGCAAGGGGATGCCCTTTGCCCATTGGTAAAGAATCGGCTCCCTCAATGGGCGCCAAAGGTCACAATACGAGGCCAACGTCGACCAACATCTCCATAGTATAATGGGCGCCCAATGCCATAATGCATGTTTGCACGAGGGGATTGGCATCCAACCTATGACACTCGGTTTTATGGGCACCTCGTCATGAGGTGCTCCCAAAATGACATGATTGGTGGGGCGCCTTATAATGTTGGGCTGCACAAAAAGCAAATATTCCAAATCAGATTGGTTGGGGGCCTCATCGGATGATCCCGGAGGGGCGCCCATAGTGACGAGATCATGGACGCCTATAATATAATGCTAGTGAGATTTAGTTAGGCCACCCACGAATGAGTTGAGCGCCCAAAATGGTGTGATAATCTTCAAAATTCAAACAAGTCGCACTCTAACCCGATTCCGAACTTTTCATTTTTTCTCATAAATTATTAATAAAATCATTTACAAATAAAATATTTCACCCACGTTGTTTTAGTGAATCTAATTTTGCTGTGAACAAGCTGGCAAATTAAGCTTCTGAAATCCATGCACACCCCATTGACGATTATGTGAACGATGCATGAGGCTTTATATTTATTTGGCAAAATGTCACCTAGTAGAACGTATTGCCTATATAGTTATAGCAGTTTTATTTAAGTTGACACAAAGTAGATTTCGTATTATGATTGTTATTCAGTGGCGGATCCAGGATCCACAGGCACGCATCCGAGTGCCGTAGGCGCGAGCATTAAAGGGGTTTGTGGGGGGGGGGGGCGTAGGCGCGAGCAGTAGAGGGGTTATGGGGATGGGGGGGGGTCTTCCCCAAGGAAATTTTGAAAAATTATCATCGATTTCCTCGCATCTGAGCCATAACGAACATTGATTTCTGTTCGTCGACAATTAGGGTAAGATAACTTTCGTACGCTAAATTTCGTCCAATGTGTGAAGTTAGTCGATGAAATTAAGAACGAATTCCGAACTACGCGGTTCCGAAACTTTGTGGCGAAATCATTCCGCCCATCATTTTTCAAATCAATTCCGGTCGTAATTTCCTGTAATCGGTCTCAAATTACATTTTTATACAATTATAAGTTAGTTCTAGCTAATAACCATAGCTATAGGACATTTAGAATTTAATGTGCAAAAACCGTTCAGGATCTATTTTATCCGCTGAGATGTTGTAATCTGACTTATTTTTTTGTACCGTGATTGGTCCGTGCTCAAACCCTAAGAGATCAGCCGCGGTTTACGGAGCTAATTTCTGCCGCTAGTAACATACATGCTGATTGTGTGTCTGATAAGATGCGCACCATGTGCTATATAATATATACTATTCAAAAAAAGTAGGGGATATTTGATTTTTAAGTGTTATTAAAGTCACCTAATGAAACTGACGAAGAAACAAATGACAAAATGAAATGAAGTTCACATTCATCGATTTATTCCAAATGATCGTTAGACTAAGTAAGGCACAGACTGACCATTATAAGGGTAAAATGATACCCGGGGTCAAACAGCAAAGTTACCACAGCATCACAACAAAGTCAGTAACGGGTAAATCCTCCTCTGTTTGCCAAATAAGCATTGATCCGACGTGGCATACTCCTAATCAGACGTCTAAGGTCATTTTGGTCCAGATTGTCCCATTCCTGTTGCAACGCAGCAGCAAGTTCTTGGACATTGGCAGGACGTTGTTGACGTTGACGTAACCTCTGTCCAAGCATGTCCCAGACATGCTCGATGGGGGAGAGGTCGGGACTCAGTGCTGGCCAAGGTAATGTGGTGATGTTCTGTTGTTGGAGGTAACCTGTAACGATCCTGGCCCTGTGACATCTTGCGTTGTCATCCTGGAAGATGAAACGGCGGCCATGACGTCGTGCGAACGGCACAACATGGACTGCCAAGATGTTTTCCCGGTAGTACTGGCCTGTAACACGCCCTGCAACAACATGTAAAGCCGTTCTTCCAGCAACAGTGATGCCTCCCCACACCATAACAGAACCACCCCCAAATCGATCATGTCGTCGCTTCGACGACGCCACACCCTCCTGCGTCTGTCCAAAAAATCAACAGTGAACCTTGACTCATCTGAAAACATCACATTGCTCCAGCGTCGATTATCCCAGTGTTGACGATCCCTACACCAACGACGTCTTGCCTGAATGTGATGATCTCTCAAACAAGGGATCACGCGAGGACGTCGGGCGCGAGGGTGACCCCTATGCAGTCGATTCCGAATCGTCTGGCCACTCACTCTCACACCAGTGTCTGTTTGAAGACGAGCGCTGATCTGATTTGCTGTGATGACACGATCTCTCGAGGCCAAGGTACGGATAAATCGATCCTGGGCTTGAGTTGTCGCCCTTGGTGGACCTGAGCGTGGTCTGTCCTGTACAGATTGTGTATCACGGTATCTGGATCATAGCCTGCTTATGACAGACTGAGAAACATTCATCGTCCGCGCCACAACCGCCTGTGTTGCGCCGATCTGTAGCATGCCAAGGGCACGTAACCTTTCATTTTGGGTAAGCCGACGCATATCAAAATTTGTTTTCTGGTCACTAAAACAATTAAACTGATGTTTCCACCCTGGAATTCAATGCCACAATGACTGTAACATTCAAAGTCAGAGTCGTGCAAATCTTGGTTTGGACCCCCATGATGATCCCAAGCATCACCTGCATTCCATGCGGTAGCTATTGGTGCGTTTGGGCGTCACATGTAACTGGAAATGTTTCTTCTGTTAGGTTCTATAGTGACTTTTTTCGTAGTCATTTAGTATTATGCCCCCAAAATCAAATATCCCCTACTTTTTTTGAATAGTATATATACGACCATGCGTGTGCATGTCCCGGTGGAAGCTTGTAGGACCCGGGATTCCTATACACCGGTGGGGAGAGGGCGTGACTAGTCACCCCCAACCCCGGATCCGCCCCTGGGTTTTCAGAATAGACGACGCGGATTCTACAATTATAATATGCCTATTTGTGGCAACCTCCTTGATCATGTGCTTAAATACCACTGACTAATCTACAATTATTATAGTGTCAGTATAGGGGTGTTGTAACTTAAAGTAAAAGAAACATTATACATGCTTTAAATGGCCTGGGTATTTATTTAAAGAACCATACATTTCAGTTAATAAATATTCTATGAGCTTTAAAACAAAGTAAATTTCTACCAGAGAAACACATATATTATATACAAGTTCTTACTATTTACAATGTATAGTTCTACCAGAGAAACACGCGTTAACAAAGTTCTACGAGAAAACCTAGAAGAACTTGATATTTACAATGATTGGATTTTAAAAGTATTTTATATCAGTTTTCAACCTGAATCTATACAATAAATAAACATCACTATTCATGACGTATAAACTACTAATTTTATTATTTAGCTGGTATATAGAACCAAGTAATGAATGATACAGTATTGTATAGTTGATATCTAATTATTGTCAGTAATAGAATTATCTAATTCCATTTAGATTTTTATAAAATAAGTTTAGGTATCTTTAAAAGTATTGTGTTTCTCTAATTCAGCATTTAAATCTAAGATCGGGGGTAGTTTTCTGTATTTACCGGTGTATGGGCGTTTTGTTGGTTTAACTGTTGGTGGTGTAGGTTTAAAGAGTTTTGGTAATGTTGATACTGGTTTCTTTAGATTTGGTAGAACTGGTATTTTAATTTTCATAGCCATCTTATTATTTCCTTTAATGTAGTCATTAGTTGATACAGATTTAATCTTTGGCAAAGTAGAGTTAGCATTTCCAGAGCTAATGTTTCCTGAAGATGAATTAATCTTTGGTAGAACAGAGTGATTATTTCCAGAGAATGGTTGGATCTTTGGTTGGCTAGAATTTCCAGACTGAATCTTTGGCAGAACAGTATTAATGTTTTGAGACGATGACTTAATCTTTGGCAGAACGGTATTAATGTTTTGAGACGATGACTTAATCTTTGGCAAAGTCGACTTAATATTTGTGGACGGTAACTTGATCTTTGGCAGGACAGAGTTCTTTTTTTCATTAGCTGTTAGTCTTTCGGGTTCAAGCTTATTAACCAATCTGGGTTGGTTCTTCTTTTCATTCGATCTAGTGCTTTTTGTTGTCACCTTGGTTGGTGCATCACGGCTGTTGGTAGATTTATCCGATGAAGATATCCTTGGCTGATTTTCGGCATATTTATGTGACAAAGTAATATGAGAAACCCGTCCAATTGCAGGCAGTTTTTGATATTTGCCTAGACTATCTTCAAAAGAGAATGATTCTACTATTGGTAAATCATTAATTTTATAATTTCCGACAAAAGCTGACGCATCTTCTTCTTTGTTTTCAATAAGGTAATCAATCATCTGAATTTCTGCTAAAATCCTTTCAACATTGTTGACGGGAGGGGTTTGGGGTTTAAAATGATTTACCAGATAGACATCTTGGTGGCTTTTGCTTCCTCCATTTGCCCTGTCCATGGTAATTATCGTAGCATTAGAGGAACTCGCTGATAGAACAGGCCGTTGGTCTCTGGGATGAACTTCATGTGAAGAAGTACACGTATCGCCATGTGAAATCCGTGTGTTCTTTTGACCTAGGTCAGTCGTTATTTCTTTTGTGTCTTCGAGTGACTTGTCTCTGGAAACATCTGTATCCCGTCCCCTTTTCAAGGAATCTGTTTCCAAGATTTTACATGTTGCATATCCATCTATGATGTTATAGGTTGAATCTATACCAAAGGTTGAATGGGCGTCAATGGAACGGCTTGTAGTGCTGATGTTAGAGATGTTAGTCATTATGCTATTCTTTTCTAACTTGTCCATGATTTTAGACAACCCGACATCGTCATTTTTTTTATCCAATATATCCTTCCTGGTATAGCTATCCTCTCCCTTGTCTATTGTATTGCATGTTTTGTCGGTGATACACTCTTCCACCTTGTCCATTACTCCTTTCTTGTCTTCGTCCTTGTGTACTCCACCATTGTCCAAAACTCTACCCATATATTCATCTGGACTGGATCGTGTAATTAGTTCTAGTCGTTTATCCACCAGTGATTTTACCAAAGGATCAACAACTAGTGGGCTGTCATCTTGGACTCTCTTCCCGTGATGATATCTTACTTGTTTTTCTCTCTTTGTTGGTGGTATAATACCATTCCCTCCCTTGTACTTTGTACTCTCGTATAGCTTCCTGTAGAAATCTTGGTATTCGTCTGATCGTTCTACGCTGTCTTGCAGTATCATCAGCCTGTTCATGGAATCATCGTGATCAGAATGTAAATTGTTTATGTACCTAAAATAGTAATAAGGAGTATATTAAAGTAATGATGTATAATTAAAGTGTTTCATTTAAATCTTATTACATATTATTACAACCATTATATGACACATCAGTATTTAAGTTGTTTGGAATTATGTTGATATATTTTTAAGAACAAAATCTCACTTACTTGTTAAGATCTTTAACTTCCATCTGTAAATCAGCAATATCTGATTTAAGTTCACCGATGAAGCTTATGAAATCCTGTTCCGAACTCCCAAATGATGGTTCTGAAATATTAAATATCAAAACTTGTATAACATACAGACATGATTGGCGGCACAACGTCCATGGCTAACTATTTTCAATCTTTCGGGTCAGGTAATTCTTTGGGATCTACGGATCTTTTATATCTTACATTCTATTTTGTATTGAATTGTCTTACCCGAGCAATGGTCTACTGTAGTTTTGGGTACTGGTGTGGTTTGGGTGCTTTCTTCGTTCTCTGATTGGAGACTTGATTCAGATTCGTTTAAAGATTCTACACCAGAACCTGATTCAGATGCTGATCCGGAATAGGATTTTTCCCAAAAGGGCTCTCCTGGAATTGGTTCAGGAAGACCTACAATTTCAAAAATAAAACATAGTATATAATTTATTTCTCGATTGGTTGATATTGCTAGTAATTATTCCGGGGAGTGAGAGAGATTTAACACACTCGACACCAATCACTCACCAATCACTCCACTTGACTCAATGATAGATCTTACGGTCTAAGGCGAATGCAATTGGATAAGCAAGATAAACCTAGTTCTTTTATAATCGGAGGTTGAAACCCACACCCTTATTTATGGCAGATCCTCTGTGTTTACTGTAGACAATTAAAGGCCCCGAATACTTGTGTGAAAAACGTACCAGTGATTGGTCTAGGAGATGGATATGGAGCATCTTCATTATCTTCTCCTAGAGATACCATAGCTCGATGTCCTTCTAATACTTTCTTCTTAAAACCATGAAACCAATCGCTTCTGTAATCATAACAAAACACAAATATAAAATTGTTTTGACAGTCATAAAACCTCAATCCCGGTTCGTCTAACACTTGGACGGGTAAATTTGTTTTTAATATCATCGACAACGTTTAGACCTAGTCCAATTATTTTTTTATTTTTGCATAGAAATATGTTAGGGCTACACCCAATGGACAAATGGTAGAATACCTGTTTTGTTTATTTTAGAAGTTGGAAAAAACGATAAATATTTGAATATAAATTTTACAGAACAATAAGAAAGTTGTTTCACTTACCTTGAATCCATAGTTGTAGCAAAGACGTAATTATCTTTGAATAATCACAATTTTATAGCAGAAATAGCAAAAACACGTCTTGTTAATTCTAAAACTTGTAAAGTTGTGATAGAACAATAGAAATAACGTCATTATCCCGTTGTTTTAATTATGACGTCATAATGGTTAAACTTTGAACCCCGCACTCCTGCATTACCTATTTATTCTATGTCTTCTTCCATGTTCGTTTGAATCACTTCAATACATTTTATTAGACATATCGAAATTACCGAAAAGTTCCTATGCTTTTATAATATTCAGGGTGGTATAATACAGGGGTAGGGTGCCTAAGGGAGTAAGACGCTGGCTCGCTACCCCGGAGGTCAGGGTTTCGATCCAGATGTTGACCTAGAAAGATCATCGGGGTTTTTTCGGCGTGACAATGACAAACTGTATCATCGTTTAAATGGGAAGAATACCTGAGGTCCCGTGTACACACAATTGCGACTTATTCGTCAATTTAAATCTGATATCCAATATCTAAGACAAAATGAAAATTTTAACGTTGGCACACAAATCGGGCCCCAGAATAAACAGACGCCAAAGACTGTCATGCAATTTGACCGAACATAACTGATTAGAAATTATCATTTTATAGTATCACATGTGTATTTTTTGTTTTTTGTTGATTATTTTTTCTAAATTACTTCTGTGCACAAACTTAATCTATTAATACGCGATCTATTTTGACATGATTATCACAGCGTGGTATTTGGAGACTTTCAAATGTCCAGCCTAACGTGGACATGTGAGTTTGTATGTCTTTGAAAATGTTGTCAATCAAAGAGAGAGCATCAGTAGATATTGGTTAAAAAGGTTGAGATATAGTTTGGTGTGTCAAGATGACGTTTCTGATCTAAGAGATCGAGTCTTTGAACCAGCAGTAGGCCTATCAACTAAAATATATGGGGGGGGGGGAATGTAACGCCTGTCGGCTACTTTCCACGTTTGAAGTTCGAGAGTCTCTAACCGCTCTTGCGAGGAACTACATATGGATGTCTCTCAACCTCTCTTGACCACCCATTTGTCTAGTGACTACTACTATCTTGTTTATGTCTTTCGTTGGTTCGTTTCTGGCTCCACGGAATAATTTAACAAAGTTCAAGTTTGGTTTTAATAAATTATAATTGCTTTAGACACATACAGTTATAGGGTTCCCACTTCTGACAGAGTTCTAAAATAAATTTGTACTTGACTAAAAACTTGTCTTCAATTTTGTGACCACTGATTGTAAAATCCGAATAAGTCGCTTACAAGCTTGGGTGTCGTTTTTAAAAGAATTATTTTTATTCACCCAGCATAGATCGTACAGTTCTATGACCCAAGGTATAATTTAATTTATGTAAAATTGACCACATTGCATCGTTGCACCATTAAGCTTATAGACTCTGTCAAAAGTACAATAAATTTAATCTATGAAATACATTCAAGTTTCCTTTGTTATAATTCATTTAATAATCTTGTATATCTTGTTTAGGCTGAAAGCAAATTAAAAATTACCGATCTATTGAATACCTACGTAAAGTTCTTCAGAATATGTTATAAAATAATAGATACCTTAATATTATTATAAAATATATAATAGATACCATAGATATATTCATAGAGAACAACAATGCAATAATAATACAATATTCGAATGGTAAAGGATTATATTTTTATATGAAGCAAAACATAAACAAGATTACAGAGATCTTTTTTAATAATAACATTAATTGTGCTGTAAATCTCTTACCTCGTGCCATTTTTTAGAAACAGTATTTATCAAGGAAGTGTATATATATTTTTCCTAGCGATGTCAACATATACTTTTATCATCAGATCGATATAATCAGTTTATTAAGTCAGAAAGAATATAACGAGTGGGAGGTAACCGAGGACCCGAAAAACCCACGAGGCTAGACAGGTGACCACACTCCTTGTCATGTACAACCAGGGAATCGAGACCACACAATTTGACTCAATGACAGACCTTATGATACAATGCGAATGCTTTAACCATTCCGCCATCCAACCGCCCATAACTTCACGGTGTTTAACAAATATTAACCAGGAATTTTACCGTCTATGTCCGTTGTTTATAATTCTGAAAGAAGCTACACATATCCTAAAGCTATAGTAAAATTATTGCGAAAAGAATTATGATGATTATCATTAAAGGAGCTAAGCCTCTAATTGAATATTGTAAAATTAACCAAAATTAAAAACACGAATTAAAATTCAATATTTCAGTTCATATTGATGTTGTTATTTTTCCGTGTAGATATTATCCAGCATTAAACACATAATGAATATTTTATACATTCATATTATCTTTTCCCTTAGACAAATTTCGTCTATGTTCCCAAAGGTGACGGATATGCGCCCTTTAAATGCTGATGGGTAAATGAGGTAAATGATGAAGAAAGCAAACCTGATTCGTACTGCACTTAAACGCTGTGGCTATATTCATGTACGAGGCAGTGGCGGATCCAGGATTTTTTTGAGGGGGGTGACAACCCATGTTTTCTCTCACCGACCGCGGTTTACGGAGCTAATTTCTGCCGTTAGTAACATAGATGCTGATTGTGTGTCTGATAAGATGCACACAGTGTGCTATAGAATATATACGACCATGCGTGCATGTCCAGGTGGAAGCTTGCAGGACCCGGGATTCCTATACACCGGTGGGGATGGGGGGTGACTAGTCACCCCCCCTGTTATTGAATTTTGCAAACTTTACAGAGGTGACAATTTAACACTGAACAACCTAATGGCGGGTCTGGGGGTGGAGGGATCATGGTGGCTAAATGGGTAAGGCACTGGTTCGCTAGCCTGGAGGTCGGGTGTTCGATCCCTGTATTGGCCGAGAAAGCCCATCCAGATTTTCTGGAGTGGTTTCCCCTTGTCAGTGATGCAGGATGGAGGGTCTGACAAGAACAGCTGTCTCGTTCAGATGGAACGAAAAAACTGAGGCCTGTCTAAACATAAGTGTGCACGTAAAAGATCCCTTGGCAGATGGAATTCGATAAGAGTAGGCAAGGCAAAATTTCCCTCATAGCATACTGAATGGGGTATATGCCCATCTTCATTAGTCCAGTTTAGTAGGAAGTTGAACCTCATTTCATGTCTGGGGGTGGAAGATTGATTATATACTGGAATCGAATGCTGTAAGTGCAAAAGAATTTCAGACAGCTACGTCCCACCATTCCCCCTCTAAATTCACGCCTGATCAGACCATTACTTCAGGAATCTGAACAGCCCTGTCTCCATTACCAAACATACACGGTGTGATTTATAAAGAAAAAATCCAGATTATTTTCAAATTTTATTTCTAATGTTTTGGTCAACAATACAGAACAGAATGTGGTATAAAGTTTTTTTATTTGCAATAAATCTGCCGGATAAACCCAGATGTCAAGCAAGAGATTTGAGGGACTTTATTTTGTGTATAATAAAAATTAAAACAGGGGTCCAACCAAATAGACTCGACCAATTAAGTAAAGATATTTGTTGAAAGCCTACAAATAATCACTTAACGTTATAGAGATTCATACTATTACCCTCACACTGCAGAAATCCTCCATTAAAATAATAAGTATTCTTTTTCATTTGCAATGTTAATATTCACCTAAATTTAACTATTCGACAAAAATTTGCACTGATCAGTTTTTAATGCATATATAATCATCACCTTGTAATTTTTGTTTTGCAGCGAATTCAATTTTTAAATCTTTTCAGCTGAGTACAGTAATTTAGTCTATGATAATAGCCAATGTTTTTTTCATAAAGATTATAGAAAAGTTAAAATTATTTTCACAGATCCAGACACTAAAATATGATGCCCCAAGCTGCCTTAAGATTTTGGTCAGATGAAAAAGATTCCAACTTGGAATGGCTTACAGGTAAATGATTTTATTTTAGCAATAAAACAAGTGTGAAGATTACATGGCGTAATTATGAAAGTTATAATAATTCAAGATATACGCAATGCTAAATGGAAATAAATTCAGCAACACAAAAGCAAACAGGAACATTTTTGCCTACTTCACTAACAATATATGGCCAGGTTCCATAAAGCTACCATTTTAGTTGCATACAATTCTATCATGTGTCAATAAACCGTCAACCACTCTTCTTCTGGCCACTCTGCTCTGAATAAATATAAGGTACTAGAGGTATTTCAAGGCTTAAATATTCTATCATCTACTTTGAGGTATTCTTTATCACATAAGAAGAAATAATATCAAAATAATAAGTTATGAAAACTAATAGTAAGGTCAACATTTATAATTTTTGTACTACACCTAAAAACAGCTTTTCTGAATCTTGTTTCATAAATTAATGATTTTAATATTTAAATGATGACAATGACATGAGTCTATAGCCATATCTCACCTCTAATTAGAACACCCATTTATAATTTGAATTTGCATAAACTGCGTAAGTCAGAAGTTAAGCACCTGATAATTCAATTTATCAATTAAAATCTAATAAACATCAATACAATAAAGTTTGAAGTCTGATAAATTTCTACAGGCAGTTGGTAACTAGGGACAGCAGTGACGCCAACACATTTGAATGAGGGCCAATAAAACTAATAAATTGATAACCCAGCAAACCAAAATATTAAAATACTTATAATAAACCCAAATAAATTAAAAAAATCTATTAAAGTATTTGGTTAAAATTATGAATAATTATTCTATGCTTAAAATATGTAAATAAAAATTTTAAGACAATAGTAAAATTAAATTAACTTTAAAATTGTAATTAGAAAACTGAAGACTCAAGATCTTGAAGTTCGCCAATTTCTGAATGTTAAATAAAAGGGCATATGGTATACAGTGTAAAATGAGGAAAATTTTGTCTGAACAGCAAATTCCAGCTGCCACAGGTTCTTTTATTCGAAGCATACTAACATGAACATTAAACACGTGACCTCAATGTTTTCATTCCATAGTCCATACTATACGAAAGACATGGAGACACCAAGATAGAAAATCGAAGATACTTTTTAGGCCAAGGAACAAGAGCCTTACTCACTGATCCACTTTGGCTCATGCATGTGTTAACGAGATTTCCTTACATTAATTTTAAAACAAAATTTCATTTCATTATGTTTTAAATTGTCCATGTCCAAACTGTCAAAATTTATGATACAAATTTCTTTATTATTAGTCAATTCGTCCTCGCTAATAATTATGAAAACGAACATTCTTCATCGATGTAATGGTAAAGATCTATTGTATCCATGTATACATGAAATATATAGGCATGCTTTTAGGTTGGGAATAAATTAAAATATATTTACATTAATATAATTGAGCCTAGTCTAGAAATTAATAGAATACAATATGATATAATAACAATATCATTGTAGGAAGGAATTGATTTACATTGTCTATATACATGTTCATAATAAAATTCAACATAAACTTTCTGAGATAATAGAGATGTTTTCAATTTTAAAGTTTCTCCAACGCCAACAAATTTCTAAAATGCCTGGGAAAAAAACTACAAACCATTTCAAAAGCTCTATTGCCAAAAGTATGTAATAGAGATGTCAATAGCTTCAATCCAGTGATTTGATTACAGATGGGAATTATCGACAGAAAATTTCACCATGAAGTGACGTAAATACATTCCTGAAAATTATTCAGTAATACTGAAGACAACTTTGGCAGTGTTATCACTATGTAATGTAACGATTTAAAAATATCAACAGAAAAAGGGGTAACAAGCTTAATATACAAGATATACACAATAATATTTTACTCCCCAAGGTCATGGGTCAGATCAAAGGTCAAGGTGTCATTTTGAAGTTAAATGAATTGTCAATCTTGGTTCGTGGCCTTTGGTCTCCCCATCTGCCTGGGGCCAGGCCCGGGGAACTCCCAATAAATCAGTGACCTTGAACCTTTCAGATGACCACAAAGGAAATTAGACATTGTATTAGAGGATACAAGACTAGATTATTATTAAGCCAGCTAATAAGCACACTCTATGTAGAATAGAGGAATAACATACCAAGCCTAACTACCTGTACATTACAATTATATATACATATAAACCTTTATTAAAGGTATGGATTATCTATGATTAGATATGTAATGATAATAAATATTTACATCTCCGTATCAATTTACTTTATGTTTGTCATTGGCAAAACATGGCATCATTAACATATTTTTGTAAAATGAATAAATTAAGAATATCAAAAATGTGGTCGAAACATTGCTGCTCATTCATAATAATTGCTGCCCAAGTACTACAATATTAATTTGTTAATAGATTCATTACTAAAGTGAATAAAAATATTTATTATTCCATTCTAATGGTGCATGAAATTTAGGCTAATAAAGTGGTGTGAAGAAATGTTGAGTGATTTGTCACCATCAATTTGCTGAAGGAAACACGTTTGATTGCCATATCTAATGAGTATTATATAAAACACAGTAGGAATTTTGTGAACACACTTAATATTTCAAACATATTTTTCCCTCGTGGAGAGAGAGCTATCAAATTCAACACAATATAGAAATTCTATGTATGCACTACTTTTATAAATATCTATATACATGTATATCAGAATTTGTTCGTTAAAATAATTATTTACATGCAAAGATTTGTTCAAATCTAGGAATTGATTACTATAAAGGAAAAGGAGTAATAATTTATTGTTAGAATTTACAATAATGTGTAATAATTTAGATTGAATTGACTAAAGGATGATTAGAATATAAAGTTTTTCTCGTTGTCCAGATATGATAAAATGGCTCTCTGACAATCTGCTGATGGCCATCTTTCAAGTAGTAAGTTGCACTCTGTTTCATTGGTTAATTCTAGCTTCGTTCTGTTATGACATCTAATTAACAGTTTTGTTGTCTCCAATGCCTGTTAAAAATATTTTGCAATGAGTTGAAGAAAAAAATTGATTTCATTAGAAATAATTATTGGCAAACAATAAAATTTGATTCAATTTCAGCCAACAAATGGGTTGTTTTTGAGTCTAGAATGTTCCCAACTGCTGTAAAAATAGGTTGCCAAGCAATGAAATATACGCCTACAGCAGTTTAAGTCATCCAAACAGTCCACATAGGTAATGAGAACCTTACATGACAGAATAAAATGGAAACATTTACCTTGCCGGAGAACAAAGCCATTTGTTGTACTCGTGGTATAACCTCTTGCATCATACTGGTCGGCCAAAATACCTGTGATACCAAACCTAACTGATGTGCTTCTAAAGCTGTTAATTTACGTCCACAAAATAATATCTCACTACCCTAAATGATAACATAAAATACAATTTACCTTTTAAGAGAAATGAAAAGATGGGAGTTGGAGATGAATAATTCAAAACTAAAATGGCATGGGGAATATCCAAATTTTCAATTTGATCTCCAGATTGTTGGCACTACAAATAGAACTTTAGGATTCTCAAACTTGAATAGAGACAACATTGCAATGGTTCCCAAAATATGATAACCTGTGTCCTGTGTGTGAGGTCTTGATTTTCTAATCATCAAGATTACCATAATTCTAGATGGAGAGTGAGAGATGGGGTTTAACTTCCACTTGACACAAACTAGGTCATTTCAGGACTAACACATAGTTCAATTTTATTTCAATAATTCACTTGTGTGTACAACCGGGAAACGGAAACCACGCTAGTTGACTCAATTACAGAACTTATGACAAAGCGTACATGTGCTAACCATTCAGCCATCCAAACCCCCAGATTCCAGGTGGACTTTGTCTGTGGAATTGGAATGCATCTGAACAAGACAACTTTAAAGAAGCAGTAAAATGTGAAACTTACCACTGCAAGTCCTAAAACTTGAGGTAAAGTAAAAGATGAGCACCCTTCTGGTGTTTGAGATAATGCTGAATAAGGTAGATAGAACAAAGCTTTATCACTAGCATATGTTATATCACATAACGGTAATATAGCCATTCCTAGTCCAATAGCTGCTCCGGTTACTACTGCTATGATAGGCTTAGGAAATGTTATAAATGTTTTGACTAGTTCCCTGAAAACAGATAAACAACTATTAAAATACTCAATAAATCGGATAAACTTAAAACATTTGATTGATCTATTTCACAATTTAACCCTTAACTGGTCAACGTCATTTTGAAGTCATGACCTGAACTGGTCACGCTAAATAAGGTGAAATATTTATATGCCTATTTCAAACGTCTACTGCCGGATAATTATAAGTGATAGACTCTTGACAGCAATAAAAAAGTTGATCTATAATTTGCACTATTTGTTTCACCTCATTTCAAAATGCAAATTAAATATGAAACTAAATAATCAAAGGATCTAGCTGTGGTCGCAAATATGCGACTGTTGTCACTTAGTAGTATAACATTGTGGTGCAAATATGCGACTATGACCGGTTAAAGGTTAAACATGGGTTAGAGCTGGGCGATATTTCGGTATTTCGATATAAAACCGTCACGGAAATAAAAACCGTGAAAAATACCGTCTTCAGAAAAATATCGAAAAACCGAACATACCGCGATATATCGCGGTTTTGATTTTCTAGATGATATTTAACATAAATATTGAACAAAACGTATTCTTTTTCGTGTTATTTGCGATATCTTATTGCTAAATGATGAAAAATACTGCTATAAACTCCCGAGTATTTATTCCATAAAAATTGCAAATGCCGACATAAGGAGCTTTGTTTACGTCGATCACGTGACTTCTCGCTCACCTTTCAACCCGTTAGAATTATCCCTGTTTCTGTTCATCTTGACGAATTGTGAAGACCGATACTTTGATTTTCGAAAGTAATCTTTGATTTTAGGATTGGATTAAATTTTAATAAGCAGAAATATAAATAATGACAACTACACTGATAGTTCCGGTGGCGGTAGTTCAGCTCTGAACGTCGTCTCATTACACTCACCCTGAACGTTCAGGGACTGGCCCATTCAATCAATGTCGAAAATAATTTGACCCCCAATTTTACTGGGCAACTTTTCACTGCTAAACGATGGGTGTCACTCCGTGTGGACGCGTGTACAGTGTAAAGGAACATCTCAGTGAGAAAATAAGACCTTGCTCATTTCGCTATAGATTCAGTATGAGCATCACAACACGCTGTGTCATGGTGGCGAAAGGATAGATTGATAGGAGGGGACGTATTTTAAACAGCGTGTTGTTTCGCTCATACTGAGTCTAGCGAGGTAAGCAAGGTGTTATTTTGTCACTAAGATGTTCCTTTACATTGTACAGACGTCAAAACGGATTGACACTCCGATGTTTCGCAGTGAAAAGTTGCCCAGTAAAATTGACTGGGGTTAAAATTATTTTCGACATTGATTGAATAGGCCAGTCCCTGAACGGTCAGGGTGAGTGTAATGAGACCGACGTTCAGAGCTGAACTACGGTGGCGGTAGACTGACAGTGATTGTCATTCAGCGTCGGACGTGTCGTGGCGGTCGTGATCCGGGAAAAATATTTGACTAAATCAATGGACACTTTCTTACATAGTAGATTATAGTTTAATTTAGTATCTTTGTATTGTATAATGCATTTTCAAAAAGGTATACTCGTGAATGAGAAAAAACGAGTATACAAGTTTAAATGAACCGCATTCACGCGTAGCGTAGCTATACAATATGCACGGCCGAAAGAACACAAACTGTTTTTTATGTTTTCAGGGCCTCCTTCATTCGAAATATTTTTGATTTAAATGAAATATTATAATTAATATTTTGAATAATAAAATTGTAATAAACAACATGCGAAATATTTTTGATTTAAATAAAATATTATAAGTAATATTTTGAATATTAATATTGTAATAAACAACAACTTTAGCAAGTTTTCATTGCTATAGATCTTGGTTTGAACCAGCTCGAATTAATGTTTTGTAAATTTGGTACTGTATGCTAAAAATAATATTGACTAGAAATAATGATAATATTGAGGGGTATTTCCAACTTTTTATGCATGTTTATTTACATTTATAAAGTGATAAACTAAAAGTATTGACCTTCTATAAAATATCGCGATATAGTGATTATATCGCGATATCTGTTTCTAAGGATATCGCCCAGCTCTAACATGGGTGACTGTTGCATTGTAGTGTTTTGTGTCGAGTGGACGTTAAACCCCATTTCTCTCTCTCTGCATTGTAGTGTGCTCAATACAAGTTGCTGTGTGTTGTGAGGGAAATTTTGTCAGGATGTTTTTTCCAATTCTTCATTGAATTATAACTGTCAACTATCCTTTTTACATGCACGCCAATAAGATCTTTACGTTTTCATCCCCATTTAAAGTTTTAAACAATGACCAGTGGTTTACCTTATTTAAAATTACAGATGATATAAATAACAAATACATGTAAATAAATTAATTACCGTAATGAGTCTGCCATTTGTCTGGCAGCTATTTTCGGATCACCTCTTGTTAAGAAGTTGAGATCAACACCAGAACAGAAGACATTACCAATACTACTTAACATCACTAGATTACTGTCATCATACTTAGCTGAATTCAATGCCGTCACGATTTCTTGTATCACCTAAAATTGAGGTAATAAATACATAGTTTCTTGTTTCACTCCATTGACAAAATGTCATTCTGGACAAATTACAAGTACATATTTTGGGCCATAAAAATTTTGTTGTCAGACCTTTAAATAATGATATCAACAATTAAAAGAGGATCTGGCCCCGAGTTCACAAAGCTTTCTGAGACTAAAGTCAAGAATTTATTCCACTTTCAGTCATTGTTTATGAGAAATATCTTTGATCCAGAAAAACAAAAATTTGCATATAGTTTCTTATTGGTGTATTTGATGCATTAAAACAACAAAAGATTTAGCAAGAGCTATATTTTATTTAAAATAAGGTGAACAATTTTGAGTAAATTCTTAACTTAGGTCTGAGAATGCTTTGTGAATTCCGGGCCAGGTCTATTCATAACTAAATTGCATGTTGGGTTGATTTATAACAATTTAATTGCCATACCTGTGGATTTAGCGCATTTTTCAGGTGAGTATGGGTGTTGAGCCAGATCTGTGTATAACCTTGACATTTCTTAACAACGATTTCTTTATTCCTAAAAGCACATTCTGCAGTTCTTACACTTATTCTCCTTTCAATCTTATCATCACAATTTGAGGCAGTACTCTCAACATCGGGATCTTTCTTTTTCTTCTTTGGGTGCATTTGATGAGGCAAGTCATCCAACATGGCCTTGTAGGATATGGCAGATGGGCTAACTGGCAAGGAGCTGGCCATTTGATATGAAGGGATATCAGCGAAGTATGACTCCATTGTGATAGAATGAGATGGCATGGCTTTACTCAGTAGTGAAAGAGATGGATTGATCAATGGTTTTACTGAGGTGTAGAAAGGAATAGTGGTAGATACCGGTACAGGTTCAACATCTGAAAAAGAAAAATTCAACATTAATTTAATAAATCAAAACTATGTACACTTTATTCAATATGTACACGCATAATTCACCTCACTACCGGTACCTGAATCTTTTGAGGGGCCTGGTGAGGAAGGAACGTAAGTAGGCTACAGAGCATGATATTGCCTGGGTTACATACAGTTACAAGCCTAATACTAAGAGTGGTTCTCTAGATCAGGACTTAGTGATCTGATGTTCAGTGTATTTTTTTTATTTGCAAATACATGTACATACGGCACTCTTTTGTTTCATTTGCTGTTTTTGTGCAGCTTCAGTGTACAATGTATTAAATTAAATCATGTATTTTTTGAGGCTGCTTTCATTCATTATAACTGGCAATTATGACTGAAACAAAATCACCGATCAAGATTCTACAATTATTAACTTCAATGATACAAGAACATTTTCATGATTAAATATATCAAACCATACCTGTTTTTAAAGGTTTATGTTTTAAACCATCAAGTAAAGACAGTCGTCGATTGACTGACTTGGGAGATTCTTTTATCTTTTTAACACTTTCCGGAGACTCTGATGTAGTACATGAACATGTTGATGTTTTTACTAGTAATTTTTTAGTTTTGTCTTTATCTAAGGTTTCTGTTTTTGATTTCACTTTGTCCGATTTCTGTTTTATTACTTCTTCTGTATTTTCAATCAACGAATATAAAACATCATCATCATCGTCATCATTCAATACTTTTTTCAACTTCTTCTTTATTACTTTGTCGTCATTCCCTGATGGAGTTCGTTTTCTTTTAATTCCTTTGGCTTGTGTAGTCTTTTTCTCAACTGTGGAGACAGTTTTCTTAGCAGGCCTACTTGTCGTACACATATCCTTTTTGTTCTTCATCACTTGACCTTTTTCAATTTGGTTGGCAGTTTTTCCTTTCTTCTTTTCTGTTTCTTTCGTTGTTTTAGATTTGGGAGAAACTTTTTTGACTTTCAAAATAATTCTTTTCACATTTGGGGACAATTTCTTCTCTTGTGTTTTATCTGGAGTGCACTTTTTCCATTTAATTTTGGCATTCGTTGACAAATTGAACTTTGGGGTATTGGTTTTTACTTTTTTTGAATCATTTTTCACATTCTTCCTGGCAGTTTTACTCTTCTTAATTAGTTTAATTGCCATATTAACTGATTTTGATTTTTTTTTTGGTGTTTTAACAACCTTTGGATTTGGATTATTTTTTTCAAACTCTGCCACCAGTCCAACACAAGCAGCTAAATTTTTCTTGGGTTCCCATGTATCCCACAGATGTGTGAAGCCTCGCCATCGTATAAGATATTCTGTTCGACCATGAACCTTACGCTTCTTTAATAATTTTTCAACCTGGAATGACAAAAATTTCATTTTGAATTTAGTATAGAAGAAGTACCGTACTTATAAGTAAATTGTGAGTGTAAAAACTTCTCAAATAAAAACATTTCTTTGAAAAAAACTAAAAAACACTGTCCCAGAACGTGAATTTTTATATAACTGCTAAAAACTGTATAGTTCGATAAGTGGGAGATATCTGTGTCCAGTCTGCTTTCTTGCCCAGGGATAGATTCTGGGAAGATCAGGAAGTAAAACAGATGCATGCGTTTATTCGTACAATGATTCTGTCTGAATTGACTGTCATTATGAGCAACATTAAAAAAGAAGCCATTTTAAAATTTCAAGCTCTATATTGTCAGTACGGTACTTCACAACCTCAAGTTGTGTCATATCTTTTATTTTGCTACACTTATAAGCTTACAGGGTTCTTGTGTCTTTATGTTGTGGACAGAGATGCTAATTCAACCTGAAAAAAAATATTAAGCTTATCCTTTTTGGGGGGTGTAACAAATTTCGTTAAGTTTAGGGAATTCAAAATTTAGATCCACCTTTGGAACATTTCATAATACTATTTTCAGGTTATTTAATTCAAATACTATATATTTAATCCAAATCATCATGATCAATAAAACAATTTAAACATTCTAATTTGGTAACTTAGCCAATTTGCATTAATTTGTATGCCAAAGGACTAAAAGAGGGATTGTAAAAAGTTATTAATGTAGGTCTATAGGTACTACACTACCTGGCATAATAATTTGTACAGCTGTTCTTTCATGATTTAAATATCCTAAATTGTAAAACTGCTTAAAAAATGTGGGCTACATTGTACATTTAGGCCTATTTTACTTAAGCGCTTACCTCAACTAAAAAGAAGCTGAATAACGACATTGTCATTAACTTTAACCAACGGTAACATTTCCAAAATTATTAAATGAAATATTGTTTCCTAAACTTGGCTAAATTTTATGGTCTTCATGCAATTTAAATTCCTCATTTTCATTTAAAACTATTAGGAAAATTAGAATCTAACTAATTTAAATTATATTACGGAGAATACATTTTAAAGGGAACTTCTGGTAGTTCTACTTCCAGTTTCACAGCTTCCTTTAATTAAATGTATAATAATAAGTTACGGTAAGGTACTTTATTAACTTACGGCCATGTCAATTGTCATTGTCAATAGTAGGCCTAGCGGTTCTATAAATTTGTCATAAAAAAAATACTATTTTAAGGCTCAATTAAAAAATCAAAATAAAAGGTGATTTAACTTATGTTGTAGTTTCGTACTTGTTGTAGCCTATTAATTCATAAATAAGTTCGTTTTCTGTTGTATTAATATTATAATTACTAATTAGATCTATTCGTATAAGCACACAAATTAATAAATGAACAATAACAACTAGTAACTACCGGTAATACAAAAAGTCTAGAAGATTTTATATCAAAAAGACGTTAAACGACTCGGCTAATAACGGCAAGCAGTAGCAGGCACTTCACGCGGCGAAATCATGACATCACTCATCAGTTCCAAAACAATTTTGCAAAACAGTTCGGTCCCGTTTTCTTTGTCATTTCATCCGTGTGTGACCTGTCAAAATTTCTTGCCTACAAATAGTCGTCTGCTAATAACTTTTAGGCGCATACATAGAAATATTTATATACCGCTTATCAAAAAGGCAGACCTAAATGTGGTGAAAAACGGAATTTATACCTCGTAAATTCCAGCTTGACCAAAATCCGCCATTCCGAAAATTTATTACTCGCCAAAACTAATTTTCAAAGGGGAGATAACCGTTATTATTTCTGTTGTTAGGTGGCGTTGTTTCAATATGGCGGCTTCGATGAACAGCAGAATTCTGTCACTGATAAATAAATCTCGGTAATTATTCCAGCCTATAGTTTAAATAAAAGACCATATTATATTTAAAATTAACACTTTTATTCAGTTTTTATTATACCTTCTTTAGACATGCAAAACACAATTGTCTTTTTTCTTTCGTTTTTTTTTTGTTCTGCTGAGTTTCTGAACTTCGGACTTTGTATTTGTAACAGCAAAGAGATAACTAAAACTAAAAGTTACTTGATTCAGATTGTGACTTTACTTTGTACCAATAAATAAATGTCAGTGGCAATCGGTATTAAGGGTTAAGGTAAGGTCAAGGGTTCAAAGCCTTTAAAGAAAAGAAATGGCAGGTGCCTGGGCGCTAATGCACTTTCGTACACCTGTACTGGACTGTAGGCCTACTTGCCGTGGCCCTAAGTGTACGAAAGTGCATTAGCGCTGGTGTTAGTATGCGCAATGGCAATATCCTACTTAGAAATATTCCGTCTTACTCCAGACACAGTAGTGGGTTTTCCTACAGAGTTCCTTTGCGCAAGTTTTTTAGTCAAATGACTACAAAAAGTTTACTGGCCTATACACATAAACTAAGTTAACCCAAAAATGTACTGCATATAGCTTAACATATATAATAAATCAATTCCCATTGAAATAAATGTGAAGTCTTACCGTATAATTATGTGATTTGATGAAACCCAACTGCCACACGAAATTTCAACTGGCCGGTGTAATGTGTCATTAAAACATAAATATTGCTATGTAAATGTAGAACGCATTAACATAAAGAAAAACTGTTCAGTAACTATTTTAGCGGTCCAGTCTTCACTATTTGTGAAAGAATTACTTATTCCAATGCAAACTGTAATGATATGTGTTGACAATTGTGCGTTTGAACCTATTTGAACTTGTGTAAGAGTTCTTAGACTGTATCAATTGTAACCTTAAACACACAGTTTAAGGTTACAAGTATAGTAACTATAGCCTACTGCCTTCATCTTCATTCATCTTCATCGTTTATACATGTAGGTGCTACATAGACGATAGTTACAGTACATCATAGTGACATTTATGCACCGCTAACATTTGGGACCTAGAAATTGACACAAGTCGGTCACAACACTGTAATATGAATGTATACAGATATAAACTTCTTTACATTCGATGGTTTCCGTTAAGTGAGACATCTCAATCAATTTCCAATTTCTAGCCTCTGGTTATTCCAGTCTACGTAGTATTTATTGAACATACTGTCAAGATAAGAATATGGCGACACTGTTTGATTTGGGTCAATGTGTCTAGCCCCTTTCTTCGTGCCCCTTTTTACAACTGAAACGCATAATGATACATGATTTGTGTACCAATGGTAAAATGATTATTTTGTCTTAAATATTGGTTGTCAGAAGCCCATCTTTTTCCGGTAAAATCACAGCATCAATGTTGATTTAAATTGACAAATAATTCATGTTTTCAATGTTGAAGATTTTGGATGCTATTGAGTTAGAGACGATCTGACTTAACTACTTTAAGTTAAGAATTTACTCAAAATTTTTCGCCTTATTTTAAAGTAGAGAGAGAGAGAAATGGGGTTTAACTTGACACAAACTAGGTCATTTTGGGACTAACATATGGTTTAATTTTATTTCAATAATTCGCTTGCGCGTAGGGGTCTTCAGCAGTGGGAGGAAACTGGAGTGCCCGGAGGAAACCCAAGAGATTGAGAAGGCGTCCCCATCGCTATGCCACGTACGCTCACACCAGTGATCGAAACCACAGCCGCAAGCCAGAGGTGACTGGCCAGCTAGAGGTCGAAGCGCGGCACTCTAGACCAGTAGGCCATCCCAACCCCCCTTATTTTAATGTAGCTAAGTCTCTAACTCAATATCATCCAAAGTCTTGCACGTTGAAAACACAAATTATTTGTCAATTCAAATCAACATTGATGTTGTAATCTTACCTTGAAAAGGTAGGCTTTTGATATCCAATATTTAACACAAAATAAACATTAGCAGAAGGGTCTTTTTTTTGCTACAGGTTACTGAAGTCAGTCAAAAATATTCATACATCAAGAGTTCTAGCTATGCCTGCACATGACGCTGAATTTAACCAAGCTAAAGAAAGATTAAATACTTTAACTGAGGCACCAGGGAATGATATCAAACTTAAAATTTATGGTTTGTTTAAACAGGTAAATTATACAAAATTAATTACTGTTTTTAAGTATAATCTTATGTACACAATATTAGCAGTTGATATAGTTTTAAAATTAATTTAATAATGTTGTGGTCTGTGGCCATCAATGACTAAAATTTGACTATTTTATGGTTCTTCCTAGGAATTCTAACAAATAGTGTACAAATGTGTCATTTGCAATTGTTGATAATAAGCACTGTACATGAATTTCAAAACAGTTATAACTTTAACCTATAGCGTGTCCCCTAGCAACTGTAGACATTGTATTTGGACCACATGTCAAAATGAGGGTATAAAAAGAAAAGCAATAGATGACATACAGATCATCATTGGTCATAGTAATATGTCAATCTTTTTTCTTTTCTTTTTCTGCATAATCTTTTTATTAATATATTGTTGCAGGCAACTGAAGGAAAATGTACAAAACCAAAGCCTGGCATGATGGACTTAGTTGGTAAGGCAAAATGGCAGGCCTGGAGTGGCCTTGGAGACATATCTCAGGTATATAAATCTATGAGATTATTCAATTTATATGCCTTCAATTTTTTATTGGTCGACTTTTCATACATGACAATGATATTTTGGAAGCATGAAAATAAAGTGAATCTCCCGAAACTGCTGATAACCCTTATTTTAGCTATTTAAACAATTCCTGGAAATTTCATTTTATTTAATTGCACTATTGTATTATTCGAATTGAGTTATTTTAACATTCATTTTTGTTATACGCCCATTGAAATGTGGTCGTATATTGTCGTCATCCTCGTCCGTCGGTCTGTCCGTCCACACAGTGTTTGAGATCATGAGACGAAGAATCCTATTGTTTTTCAGCGATTTCCGATAATAACTACCAGAGTTATGGCCCTTGATCACTTCAAAAAATCTTGTAGACGCTCTAAAGGCCAAAGTTAATATCTGATTGACTTTGAATTTATACACAGTGTTTAAGGTCAAGAGACAAAGAAGCCTATTGTTTTTCAGAGATTTCAGATAATTAGTGCCAGTATTATGGCCCTTGATCACTTCAAAAATTCTTGTGGACGCTCTAGAGGCCAAAGTTAATATCTGATTGACTTTAAATTTATACACATTGTTTAAACTGCGAATCCCGAATTTCATAGAATCTGAAAATTACAAGTTCGTATACATATGAAATTTTAACGCCAAAATACAGAGGAATTGTGTATTTACCTTGTCTGAAAAGTTCTGTTCAAAATATTCAGTCGTTTGGACGTGAACATCAAAATCGCACCATAATCAAATATCCGGACACTAGACTTTTTAAATAGTTGAACTTGATAAATGCGACTACATGCGATACCTATTGTACACTTCATAAATAGAGAGCTTGCGGCACTCAGCATGTAGACGCGTATTATCCAGGCACTTTTAAGGATGCAACCAAGACGCCGGTCTTCAAACACAGAGCAATACCGACAATTGGAAATTTTTTGAAAACGTATCACAACGCTTGAGGTAGTTACTAGGGGCTAAGATATAAGTTATTAAAGCCTTTCATACAAAATTAAGCAATTTTAAGCCCCAAAATGTAACTGGGATTATTCCTTTAATTTAATTTAAGGTGATGAGATTAAGAAGCCTAGTGATTTTCAGCGATTTCTGATAGTTACTGCCAGAGTTGTGGCCCTTGATCACTTCAAAAAATCTTGTGGCCAAAGTTAATATCCGATTGACTTTAAATTTACACACAGTGTTTAAGGTCATGAGATGAAGAAGCCTTTTGATTTTCAGCGATTTCAAATAATTACTGCCAGAGTTATCTCCCTTGATAACTTCAAAAATTCTTGTGACGCTATAGAGGCCAAACTTATCAGTCGATTGACTTCAGATTGATACACAGAGTTTAAAGTATTGAAACGAACAAGTATTTTGATTTTCAATGAATTTTTATAACTGAACAGCTAAATCCATGATATTAAATGTTTCCTATACTAATTGTTAACGTGGGGCAAAACTTTATAAAAAGCAAACAAATTCTAAGGATTTTCTGATAATTACATAAAGAAATATTACTCTTAATCAGTTTGTAGTGTATTACAAATGTTTCATTACCGAAAAAAGTAGAAATATGCGACAACCCTTGTTGACTGCCCGGACGATTTAGCTGCTGTGGGCGTATGGTTCGTTGCCTGGCAACCTATCTTTTAGCACTGCCTCCATGCATACAAGATGTCGACCAATATGGAGCATTCTGCCAAATTTCTATTTCATGGTTCATTATATTATGGGAAAAAGACAAAAAGTCTCCAAATTAGCATGTTATCATAAGATAACTAGTATTTTCCATAAACAACAGGCTGGTCTAATTAAAGACCAAGAAAGATGATTTAATTAACTTGCTTTTATGTTACACGATTTTAATTGATATATATTATAATTTATATTAATACAGGATGAAGCCCAGAAGAAATATATTGATCTTGTAAATGAGTTAGTAGCAGCTGAGTCTGCGACAAGCTCTGCATCTGAATCAACTGGTGACAGCAAATTTAAGATGATCAATGTCAATAAAGAAAATAAAATCTACAAAATTACGTTAAATAGACCCAAAAAGAAGAATGCATTAAATCATCAGGTACATATTTCCTCATTTTAAAAAACCCCAACAAGAACAAAAATTTGATAAATTATTGCAATATATTTGATAACTTAGACAATTTGATAGATGTCAGGTTTCGTCCTCCATTTTGAATGACTATATTTCCCCCTCCATTTTGAATGACTATATTTCCCCCTCCATTTAGAAAGACTATGTAAAATTTAAATAAAGCATCGTTAATTTAATTGCAAGTTTTTCTCTTACCAGAAATTAGTTTAAATTTAATGTGGCAGAAAGATGAATCCTGACAATAACGGCACGCTTCATTTTTGTAGTGTAAACAGGTCAAACGTAAGCGTGCCGTACCTGAAGTGAAGTGGTTTTGGTACGGACCATGATCGCCTTGCTTTAAATTTTCGTAGTGTAAACGCTAACCGGTCTGAGCACGCTTATCACGGCGAAGTGTAAACGGGGCTATTGTGTCAGCCCCTGTTGCTTCAGCATTAATAGTGTGCCGCAACTTAGTTAGCCTATTGTGTTAGTAATGACTGAATCTTCATCTTCTTTTTCATGTTATAAGATATACATTATTCCATTTCTTTTGTAGATGTACGATGAAATAATTCAAGCTTTGGATGAAGCAGGAAAAGATAACTCCACCTTAGCTGTGATAACAGGTACATTGTGTACAAGGATTTATTTGAGTGCTTGGTTGTGAGTGCGCGTATTTCAAAAACAAAAAGATTGCACAGTACGGATGAAATTTGGCATATCGATTTCTCTATGAATTTTCATTTTAAAAGTAGGCTTCTGAATTCTGATAGATGTCTTCATTCCTTTTGTATCGAGATTCAAGACAAATGTTTAATTATTTAATTTATTGTACATAAATCAAGTAAACAATAGCACAAAAAACAAGTCTTTATGTATATTGTGGCAGCTGATATCTTAAAGATACTCTAATTCCAAAATTTCATGAGACAAACCCCACAAATATATTCATGACCATTTCCATTTCTGTGAAAAATTGGGATTTTTCTCTCAAAAATACATTTGCAATATATGATATAAAAAAATTCAGTTCCAGAATACAATCAAGTGGTCCTTGGTAATTGGCACGGGGGAATCAGTTATGTTACCTGTGTATTTATTTGAATTCTGTTAGTCATTTTTTCTTTGTTGGAAATATAATTTGATAGGAGCTGGTGACTATTTCTGTAGTGGTAATGATTTAGAAAATTTTACTAGTGGTGCTGGTGGGGATATACCTGGTATGGCTAAAGCTGCTAGAGAGATTCTTTTGTAAGTAATATGTGAAATGAAATAGGATTTAACTTCCTACTTTTCTGCACCAGCTGGTCTACTGGAGACATGCATTAACAATGTAGTCCAGGCCTCGTCAGGAGGCGCGAGTCATTACTCGCGTGCACGCTATACTCGCCTGAAATTTTATTCGCGAGAGTAAGGCATTACTCGCGCAATCATTTCTGGAAACTTTTCTTTAGTGAAAATTTAAAACTATCTAAGGTTATAGTCATTTGATTTTTAATTCAATTCAATATCTACGATAAAATACAAGACAGCAGACCAACAGGCGATAAGAATACGAGTTCACAATGTTACTAAGAATAGAATAAAGTAAACATAGAAGGCGTCTATTGATTGGACAATAAGGAAGTTGTATTCCGGGCTTGTAACCTGGAATTTTTATGATTGGTTAATTTAACTGAAATCCAAAGTAGAATTCTCGCGAGAAATATTACGAGATATGAAAATTTGTAGAATGTTGTAACGAATATATATATGTCATTTTCTAGTCTTTATGATTAAATTTTGAATGGTGGTTTCATATTAAAATAAATATTAAACAAGGTAGAATATAGTTAGAAATGGCGAGAAGTATTTGGATTGCCGCATTTACAAGTGCTATTAAATTACTGTTATTACATAGCAGACAATGTCACGGTCAACATCGTGTGGCGACAGTTACTGTTAGTTGCATTCTACGATTTTCGAACATCAAATGGACATTACAAATGCCGATGGGTAGGGAAGTATTTTTGAAAACCTTCAGATCTTGCTAAACAGGATGACGGAAAACATATATCATAAAGATGAATATGACCCCAAACGACAAGGTTTTTACATAAGACTTTACACACGGTGACACGACTACTTTTATTTTCACCGGTTCTCTTTTTTTTCTTTGATATTGTGTTTTTTGTTTTTTTTAAGTAAACTACTATTATTTTCACATTCAGCTAAAAAAAATTGGACAAAATATTCTTTTATTATTCTTTATTAAATTAATCTTGCCCTACGCGAGTATGAATAATTCAAGTATTGAATTAATATTAGTAATATTTAATATTACAACTGACAAGAAGGCTCACTTCCAGTGAAGAACATTAGAAAATAGTCTTACATCTCTGGAATGGCAGTTAATTAATGCACTGTTATTTGCCAGAGTTCTTGGTTTCTATTATAATTTTACTCCCCTAGGAAAATTTTGCGTGAGTAAGTCAGTTACTCGCCTAACTCACGCAGAATCTTTTTTGCGTGAGTAATTGAGTACTCACGCAGAGATTCTTCGTGGCAAGCACTGTAGTCTGCTATGAGAGACCTTTTGCCCAGTTAGCAGTGTTTCTGCCTAATTGTAATTAATGAAAATGACACCAGCTGTGTACAAAAGATAATAATTACCAATTACATGAATGCCGAAAAATGTGTACCTAAAATCTATCAAAAATATGCTCTCAATATAACTCTCCTATCAGTAATTATTACTACCTGTTTATTTTCAGACGATTTGTTGGAGCATTTATATCTTTTCCTAAACCTTTGATAGGATTGATTAATGGACCTGCAGTTGGTATATCAGTAACAACATTAGGACTGTATGATATAGTGTACTGTACAGATAAAGTTAGTAATTTTAAATCTATTAAAACATGCTTACTGCTCAGTATATGTGCAGATAAGCAATTTGATTTCTTTATTCTTTACAAAAAGATAAATGTGCAATTTATTAATAGGTCATCTATTTGTTTTGTACTTGAGGCCCTGGACATAAGCCTCATTGTTAGTTTGTTGTATTTAACATGGGTTAGCTAAAAATATTCTTTCTTCATGTTAATGAGATGCTTACGCCATTTATTCATTATTTTCATTAACATGGTTTTTATGAAAGATAAAGTAACTGAAGAAAGTGTTCAATGTTTGAAAAATTAGTAAATCAGTTTGCTTTCGTCTTTGAAATAATGTTGACATTAATGTTTTGGGGTTTTTTTTTCAGGCAACGTTCCACACACCATTCTCTAATTTAGGTCAATCACCAGAAGGTTGTTCATCTTATACATTTCCTAAATTAATGGGAACAGCTAAGGTTAGGATGAAATCTCATTTCTTTAGATACTGAATATTATGTCTCATTGGATTCTGTTTGTATGTGGTGTGGTTCTCCTTCAATTTTAGGTGCCAAACTAATAAGATGATAAATCATATATAGAATAAATGCATGAACTGTAATGGAGAATAACAATTATCTAGACATCAAATAGATTGGATGTGTGTCACACGCCTTTAAATATCTCAAGTAGTTTTTGTACTGAACTATATATATTACATGTATATATATTACATGTATATATATTACATGTTTATTACAGGCCAGTGAGGGGGGTTGGGATGGCCTAGTGGTCTAGAGTGGCGCGCTTCGACCTCTGGCTGGCCGGTCACCTCTGGCTTGCGGCTGTGGTTTCGATCCCTGGTGTGAGCGTATGTGGCATGGAGATAGGGGCGCCTTCTCAACCTCGTTGGTTTTCTCCGGGCACTCCGGTTTCCTCCCACTGCTAAAGACCCCTACGGGCATGCAAATTATTGAAATAAAATTGAAACCATATATATGTTAGTCCCAAAATGACCTAGTTTGTGTCGAGTGGACGTTAAATCCCATTTCTCTCTCTCTCTCTCACAGGCCAGTGAACTTTTGTTGTTCAATAAGAAAATCACAGCTAAAGAAGCTTTAGAGAGAAATTTAGTTACAGAAGTGTTTCCTGATCATAGTTTCCAGAAAGAGACAGCAACACGAGTAGAACAATATGCTCAACTACCACCACAGGTTTGTTTGATAAATACTATAAAACAAGAAATTATTATTCTATATATATACTTTCGTTAGTTCCATAGAAATTTCAAGAAGACATTGTTCAACAATGGCATTTTAAGAAAACACTCACTTCAGTAGATTAGGGAATCATTTGTTCTGAAATATGGCAACAATATTCAAATGGGAACACATCAATAACAACACATTTGTACACTTATGGATGTTTAATCTGTAATCAACAGTACAAAGTCAGAGGGGTCAAAACCAAAAGTACGACACAGATGTCAGTAGCGTTTGTGTCCTCCACTGGCTCTTACGCACGCTGTGCAGAGATGTAGCATGGAATTAACCATCTGTGTCATACTTTTGGTTTTGACCCCTCTGACTTTGTACCGTTGATTACAGATTAAACATCCATAAGTGTACAAATGTGTTGTTATTGATGTGTCCCCATTTGAATATTGTTCACAATAAGAAGCAAAATAAATAAGATATGTTTACATGATCATTTTGTTATACGAAAAACTAAGTGATGCGTTTTCTTTGGCGCTCAGTGTATTTACGGTTGGAATGAGACCCCTGGTAGAGCAGGTTATATTAATTACAGATTTCATAAATTCTTCATTCATTGTAAAACAGCATTTACTTTAAGCGTGATGAGAGCTTAAATATTCATAGTAATTAATTCATAATAGTTTAACTATTGAGGAAGGGATATGGACTATCTTTATGTACTGAAGAAGAAATTTATATTTTTCATCTTTGATATTTCAGAGTTTACAAATATCAAAACGATTAAACAGAAGAGCAGAGATTGATTTATTACATAGAGTTAATGCTGATGAATGTGACGTACTTGTAGAAAGATGGCAGTCGGAGGAGTGTATGAATGCAATTATGAATTTTTTCAAACAAAAGACATCAAAGTTATAAACTGACAGTGTTTGAATGTTTATTCAGGAGATACTATATTTAAAAACAAATTATAAATTATTATATAATGTGGGTGATTCATGTTTATTATTTACACTGACTTCGTCCACCTTTAACATTTGATAATAAATTAGAAATATGCACAAGTTTTCTTTAATCTCAGCAGCTACTGAATCAAAATGAATGTTTAAACAAATAAGTGGATTTACTGTATAGAGATGTTTCAAGATTTTATAGGTTGTGGTGGGTCAAAGTATGCAAAGCCCAGGTTGTAAGGAATATTGGGCATCAATGATAAAAATCAAAATATTGATCTGTTTCGAAATATAACCCAGGTCAAGATGTATGGTCTACTGCTTAAGTATACATGTTCAGTTTGATTTCTCAATACATTTCAAAACGATACATGTGCAATTAAACATACATTATGTAAGAGCTAAATCTGCCCATTGCAGGTATTTGTTTAGGCCTGAAATGTTATCTAAATTATCAATTACACATTAATTAACTTAGTCGTGCCATAATCAACTCTCGATGGCATTGCTATCCTCAGACCTTGAGTGGATTATGACCAGATTTAGTGCATAACTTCCCTTCACGATGGTTTTTATCGTACCGACTTTAGTAATGATGATCGAGGCCAGGCGGAAATTTCAATTGCTTATTTCTCGGTTCATAGGGGATCAATTTTACTGAAATTTTCAGCAAATTGCATTTACAATATATAGTTTATAACTTTCTAGTCTCCCATAATGTATCTATAATTAATATGTATCATCTATTTATTTGGGATTGCAGTGGGGACATTGGCCTCACTGATGGCTTGTTTTAGAGATTATAAGAGTTTTTTTATATGCCTACACATAGTTTGCGCGTATATAGTCGCCACCTTGTCCATCCTTTGAGAGTTTTGGCAAATTTGGTTCAAAATATTGTAGTCATGAGAGGAAGAATCCTATTGATATTCATGACCTTCCACACCAGAGTTTAACCCCATTTACCAAAAAATTTGTGAGCTCAATAGAAGCTTTTGAACTGATTTCTTTGAAATTTCATGGGAAGCATTATGATTGGGGGCTATGAAAATTTAGCTATTGATTTTCTTGAATTTCAATATTTTCCGAATTTAGTCGACATCCAATTTTTTCTTTTTGGATAAGCTGTTGTTTAAACATTGCTGCTGTGCAGGCATTAAGGGACTAATATGGTTCAGTTTTATTTCAATACTTTTCTTGTGCATGGTCTTAAGCTGTAGGAGAAAAACCATAGGTTTGAACAGGTCACCCTATTCCTTGTCACTTACAAGTGCGGGATCTAAACCACGCTACGCGACTCAATGATGGATTTTTTTTTACCTAAGGCACACCTGTTATAGACTACCAATCACCTCATAACCGACATGAACAGGCAGAGAGAAAAATCGGTACACCCTTTCGTTAGGGGACTAATAACAACCAAAATAATTTGATACAATTTTTTATTTCTCAATAGTAGTATTAATAACAATCTGTGATGAATTATATTTAAGAAACATATCCACATTTATTAATGATAATGAAACAAAGCTAAATATATTAAGAGTATCAAACAAAATATGTGAAGTCCCAGCTTCTCCAGATAGCTGAGTATGAAAATTGACAATTTTAGACACCTCACTGGACAAAATCAGTTATTTTGTTTTCTTTCTGGATTTCTGTTTTGTAATCAAACCTTTATGAGGTAGTGTTATTACATTCAAGAGTAAATGTATTGTAACCAAAAAATAATGTTTTTTTTTCCCTTTAAAATTAAAATCCGTGTGAATCAACTGATCTATGCTTGCATGATTTGAGAATTTCGCAAATTCACTTAAAAAGACAGATGCTGCCTGGGTCGACTAGGACTTAAAATGATTAAACCTCTTTGACTTAAATTAAAGAGGATCAGATGCCATAAAGAATTTACTAAGTGACTTAAGATATTATGTAAAATATTTCATCTAGAACATAAAGTACAAGTTGTTTTGCATAGGACTAGGATACAGAAGAAAACATTGCTTCGCCCCCTGGAATTTAAAGTCTGCTAACCCACTTAAAATGTAGTAAATAGATTCGGTCATACAAATGCACATCACTAGACAGAAAAAAAGGCAGGTTTTTTTTTCCATTTTAATCTCAGGAACTTCTGTTATTAGCCGAAAAAAAACCAACAAGCCAAGGTAAATTAATGGCTAAGAGGTGTAATTTAAACAGTTGTTTCATTTAAATCAATTTTAGAAATTCTGTTCTTCAACAGATAGATGTAGTCTTTATGCATCTGAATATATATTCCTTTTATTCTTCATGTAGGTTGCTTATTCTTAATACCCCCCCCCCCTCTAAATATATAAGGCATGATATGATATATGGATGGGTATATCTAGACACAAAACCATTTGAGTAATTCGCAAACCTGATAATGCTAGTTAAAGAAAAGGATTAATTTAAAATCTTAAGGCAATATAAAACAAACTACATAGTTTCATATCAACTACATGTTTTTTTATTACAGGACTAATGCTGTAATACTCTCCTTAACAAAATAATATGTACAAATATTTACAAAATAACATAATAGAAAAAATATACTTTCAACAAATTATTTACACACACTTTAAACTACAGCCAACAAGGAACCCATGCGTTAACCTTAACAATGGACTTGAAGAAGAGACAATAAAATAGTCGGTGAAATCTTGATCTAGTCTACAGAATTTATAGAGATCTCTGGCCTGCATTAATATAATACAAATTGTCAGAGAGTCAATGACAATATTTCACACACACAGTGTTGGCAAGAAAGATTCTGTTAAGTTCAAACTAATATCTATTACTAAAAGAAGAAAATTACTTCCTGAATTCTTAATGTGATTATAATTCAAACAACATTCCATACAAACTTAAATATGCATTCTCACTGTGACAGTTGTCTGGATAGTAAAATACATTGATAAAACGATTAAAATGTGCATTTTATAATATAAATTATATTAGATCAGGCGCAGAATTTGATACTAAACTGACAATTCAAACTGAGAAACAGATTATTAAAAGGCTTAAGTTACTGATCATCATTGACTTAATAGATGCTGAAATCTACTCAAATTTGTTCATTAATATTTGAGAAAACAGATTTGAAAATATCAACGTTAGATAAATTCTTTGTTTGGATTCTATCAGTTTATAAATGAGGTTCATTAAAAAAAATTTGTATACGTGCCGTTCTTGGACCAATATTCCTTTTAGAGATCTACTTTCAATGACAAACAGAGACTTTATATTTTTAAGCCTTTCAGAATTGCAATTATTATAATGATTGCAATCAAGTATGTTTATCTAAGTAGGTCAATGCTTAAAGTTTCAATATTTCAAATGTCTTGATTAAGGTGAGAATGTCTACTTTAAGGTTATATATTGGTTTAGAATGAACGAATACCTTATTTTATTTTGATAGATCTACATGTAATATGAAAAACAGTATAACAATTTATATCTTATTTACAATCTATTTTAATAATAAATCAAAACAAACAATACATTGGCTGTTTTGATTTAGTCAATTTCGAAAAACGTATAAAACTCAAAGACGTTCACAAAATAACTCCATGCAGTAAGTGTTAAAGATAAGTAGACGAACCTTAGGTACAGTAAAGGTAAGGATAAACTTGGGGCAATGAAGAAAATATCCATAAATTGGCAGCAGTTGATAAAGGGCTTGTCTTGGAGATTTAATTGAAACAACATAAAGACGTCCAAGATCAACTTTATAAGAGGGTTATGTTCAGCTAACACGACTCTCTCATCTAGTTAATGGACAGATGCTTTGACTTAGCAAGAATAGTTTGAACAGATCCCAACAGCTTCAGCCACAGACTGCCTAGAGAACAGAAAGCAAACTAATAGGGAAGTAATTAAATTTTGATTTGGTGTATATCAATAAAAGATTTAACATTGTAGAAAGTGAATTGAAGCTAAGGAGGTAGTCTTAAAATAACAATAAAAAACGTGAGCATAAATATATTTCTCTAATATCTAAATTTTGTCAGCTTCAGACTATCAGAAGATTAGAGACATAAAATCTGATCAACAAAGTTGAGTTCAACACACAAGATACATATATGTGGGCATATTGGAAAACAACAAAAATTTGAATTCCCAACATCTTTGAATATGTTTTGTAATTTTTAAAACCTGTTTTTTTAAGGCTATCGTTATCACAACAAAATTTGTATGGTGAAATAACCATAATTTACAATCACACAACTCAAGCACTTTACTGCATATCAAATATTCTCTGTTATAGACACGGGCAATGAGCTCCAATTGGCTGTCTATTTTAATTAATACGATTAACCAGGGATAGTAGCTGATCATGAACTTTGTCTCTCAGGATTGGCCTGTAAGTATTTATGATAGTGGCGATCCCCAGCAGTCACTGGAACAATTCCAAGAAGCTGTACAAACCAATAACATGTCATTCTGTGTAACTACTGGATCATTAAATAATGCAGACAGAGTAAATGTAAATTGCCTAAATCCTAAAAAAATTATAATGCAGAAACATAAAAAATCGTTATATTTTTAAACCTTTTTACTTGTTCACTAAGTTTTATTGATATCCCTGTTAACCAGATATTTTGAGTGTAAAAGTCAACATTAACACATAGAGATGACAAAATAAAATCCATGATAATTTATACACCTAATTAAAATACAAATAATTATTTTTGGTAGGGCATAGTCTTCAATTAGAAAGCACTTATATCATATTTACACATTAAATTCACATTAGCGTTTCACTAACACGCTGATATAGGGGTCATTTACATATTCCAAATTATAACTGGATCAAACACTATAGGTATATCCATCATAAATTCTAATATTGATTTAACATACTAAATAAACATAAATAAACAAAGAATAATAAACAAACTCAATCCAAGTCTTTTGAGGATATTGTCTGTAATGGATTTGTTTCTCGTTCCTGTGCACCAGGTGTGTTGAGTTGTCCATCGTTCTGGAAGGTGCCACCTAAATTATCCACCAGATTTCTGTCCAAATCCCCTTCCTCATCTGTTAAATCAAAGAGATTAAGAGGAACACCATCATTAGGGTTGAACTGCATCAATTCATTACCTGCAACAGAATAAGATATATTTTTTGAAAATACAATTTCTTTCTCACCAAATAGTCAAGTCTGTTTCCAAAAACGTATAGTCAAATGTCATGTGAAACTGACATCCTAATTCAAGTCAATAAAATTATGTAATCTGGAATTTTAAATTGAAACAAGCCAACAGTGTTTAATGTAAGCTTTCTCATTAAATTAAAATTAAAGTGAACTTGGTCAAGATATTGATGTAATGAATCTATACACTAAGTTTCATCACTCTGACTTAATAAGAAGCAAAGTTATCATATCTTTAAGCATTGACCAATCAAATTTTGTATCCCTGCTTAGCCTAAGCATAAAATGCTCACCATCGAACTTAGTAAAGGCATCAAGTTTGGAAATTCTAGCTTTGTCAAAAGCAGAGTTATATGAGTGTGATGAACGGACTGACTAAACCATTTTCTTTGAAAGGCGGGGGACAATAATAAATTGATTTGTTATAAATAAAAATACTTAAAGTAGTTCAATATCATACAGAGTCTTTGATATTGAAAACACAAATCATTTGTTACATGTAATTTAAATCAGCATTGATGTTGGGATCCTACTGTGTAAAGATGAGATTCTAAAATCCAAGGGACACGAAGAACGAGGCTAGACATATTCAACAAGTCATGTAAAACCCTAACAAATATTCTTGTCATTTGATAGAGACTTCCGGCATATTTCGCCGAACATAACTGATTTGAAATTAAGAGTAACAAGCCAACAGTGAGGCTGATGTCCCCCGCCGAAATCCCAAAATAAATAGACGACACATATTAATTAATCGCACATTTATTTTTTTCAAACGTATCGAGGTATCGTGTCTCAAAGCATCAACCAATCAAATTGCTTATCTCTGCTTACCCAAAGCGGAAAATGCTCATCTTCGAACTCCATCAAGGCATTGACCTAATAAGCATATACACCAAGTTTGAACATTTGAACTCAATTAGAAGGAGAGTTATTGTGTTCCAAAGTCTCGACCACTCAAATTGCGTATCGCTCTGCTTACCCTGAGCAGAAAATGCTCATTATCGAACTTAGTCAAGGTATTACTGTAATGAATAAGCATATACACCAAGTTTGAACATTTTAACTCAATTACATTAGAAGGAGAGTTATTGTGTTCCAAAGTCTCGATCAATCAAATTGCGTATCGCTCTGCTTACCCGGAGCAGAAAATGCTCATTATCGAACTTTGTCAAGGTAATTAGAACTAAAGCTATCGTGTCCCAAAGCATCAACCAGTCAAATTGCTTATCTCTGCTTACCCTAAGCGGAAAATGCTCATCTTCGAACTCCATCAAGGCATTGACCTGATAAGCATATACACCAAGTTTGAACATTTTAACTCAATTAGAAGGAGAGTTATTGTGTTCCAAAGTCTCGACCAATCAAATTGCGTATCGCTCTGCTTACCCTGAGCAGAAAATGCTCATTGTTGAACTTATTCAAGGTATTACTGTAATGAAACTATACACCAAGTTTCATCACTCTCACTTAATTCGAACTAAAGTTATCGTGTCCCAAAGCATCAACCAATCAAATTGCTTATCTCTGCTTACCCTAAGCGGAAAATGCTCATCTTCGAACTCCATCAAGGCATTGACCTAATAAGCATATACACCAAGTTTGAACATTTTTACTCCATTAGAAGGAGAGTTATTGTGTTCCAAAGTCTTGACCAATCAAATTGTGTATCGCTCTGCTTACCCTAAGCAGAAAATGCTCATTATCGAACTTATTCAAGGTATTACTGTAATGAAACTATACACAAAGTTTCACCACTCTCACTTAATTAGAACTAAAGTTATCGTGTCCCAAAGCATCAACCAATCAAATTGCTTATCTCTGCTTACCCTAAGCGGAAAATGCTCATCTTCGAACTCCATCAAGGCATTGACCTAATAAGCATATACACCAAGTTTGAACATTTTTACTCCATTAGAAGGAGAGTTATTGTGTTCCAAAGTCTTGACCAATCAAATTGTGTATCGCTCTGCTTACCCTAAGCAGAAAATGCTCATTATCGAACTTATTCAAGGTATTACTGTAATGAAACTATACACAAAGTTTCACCACTCTCACTTAATTAGAACTAAAGTTATCGTGTCCCAAAGCATCAACCAATCAAATTGCTTATCTCTGCTTACCCTAAGTGGAAAATGCTCATCTTCGAACTCCATCAAGGCATTGACCTAATAAACACATACACCAAGTTTGAAGATTCTAGCTCAATTAGGAAGAGAGTTATTGTGTCCCAAAAAGTGTGACGGACAGACGGACAGACAGACAGACAGACAGACAGACAGACAGACAGACAGACAGACAGACAGACAGACAGACGGACGGACGAACCCATTTTAATAGTCCCCCAACTTTCTTCGAAAGGCGGGGGACAAAAAACGGAAATGATTGGATGGATTCTGTGTCAATTTCTCGAACCCAAATATTAGCGATTTAGCTCACTGTAAATCATGCAAAGTTAATGAAATCAAAACATAACTATTCCTTTAGAAATAAGTTCTATCAAACCCAAGATAGAAAAATTTCAAAACTTGATCAGAATGGAGAGAGAGAGAAATGGGATTTAACATCCACTTCACACAAACTAGGTCATTTCGGAACTGACATGTGGTTCAGTTTTATTTCAATAATTTGCTTGTGCGTAGGGGTCTTTAGCAGTGGAAGGAAACAGGAGGACCTGGAAAAACCCACAAGATTAGACAACCGGGGAATCAAAACCACGTCAGTTGATTCAATGGCATACCTTATGATATAGCATGCACATGCTAACCATTCAGCCATCCCCCCCCATCCCCCCGAAAGTCAATGGAGGTTACAAGGATAATTACTGCTTTATGAAAATATGTTAATATCATGAAAGTACAGGGTGTTATAAAATAGTGATTCAAAACATTGGTATTAAATCAAATGAAATGGGGTTTAACGTCCTACTGTTTTGCTCCTGAACAGGGGGGTTGGGATGGCCTCTGGCTTGCGGCTGTGGTTTTGATCCCTGGTGTGAGCGTATGTTTCCTCCCACTGCTAAAAAGACCCCTACGTGCAAGCGAATTATTGAAACCATATGTTAGTCTCCAAATGACCTAGTTTGTGTCGAGTGGACGTTACTCCATTTCTCTCTCTCTGCTCCTGAACAGGGCTAATGAAGATGGGCAAACAACATACAGTGTGCTATGAGGGAAATTTTGTAAGGGCAGAGTGCTATGGCCTACTCTTATATCGAATTCCAACTGCCAAGGGATCTTTTACGTGCACACCAATGTGTACACAGGGCCTCGGTTTATTGTCTCATCTCAACGACTAGACAGCTGTCCTTGTCAAGCTCTCCGTCCTGCATCACTGACAAGGGGAAACCACGCCGGAAAATCATCATGAACTTTCTCTGCTAATGCAGGGATCGAACACTTAGCCATTGGTATTAAATCAAATAAACTAATATAGTAAACTTACCAGCAAGATCTGTTGATGAGTTTGTGTTTGTAGTATTAATGATTGGTGTTGTGTTAAAATCCTCATCAAACAACTATAAAATAAAACATACAATTAATAACATCTTAAACTCCTTCTTATTTACTTGAGTGGCTCAAATAGTAGTTAGACACTATAAACCTCAGAATGCCTCGTTCGGCATTTCTGTCCAAACGAGGTAAAAAAAAACATAACGCTAACGCTACATTATACATCCACATTCCTGCTTTGATTGATATGGTACATTGTACTTTGCCAAGAAGACTAGGCGTTTGGTTTGTTTAGCGTTGAGGGTTGTGCCTCAACATCAATAGTTGCCGTCCTTAGAGTATAAGGAATAAGTATACCAAGATAATCCATTCAGAATTGTGCCTTCCTAACGCTAAAGGCAAAAAATGGGCGTGGCTCTGCCCCTGGGGGTCGGGACATTCACCAAAATCAACAGTGGACACCCTCATTCGTTCAGAATTGCGGCCGGAAACGACAAACACAAAAATTGGGCGTGTCTTGCCTGTGGGAGTTGGGACATGCAGTTGTCGTCCTTAGGCTATAAGGAATACATATCCCAAGTTTAAAGACGATTCATTAAGAATCGTGGTCTGTAGACAACACACACAGACACGAAGTAAAAATGGGCATGGCTCTGCCCCTGGGGGTTAGGAAATCACCCAAAACAATAGGGATCATCCTTAGGGTATAAGGAATAGGTATGTAAAGTTTTAAAAGGATCTGTTAAGAATTGCATCCTTTAGGCGAACGCAAGACACAAAAGCATTGGGCGTGGCTCTGTCCCAGGGGGTCCGGCATGCACCAAAGATAGGCTGGCACTGCCAGGCAGGATACGCCCACATTTTCGAGAGATGGATAGAGAACAAGCAATACCGAAAGTGATTTTTCCTACATCATTAAGTTAGAATATGATATGTGCAAATATCGAAATGAATTAAGATCTTTGGGTTATAAAGGTGCATTTCAGTAGGCTTCAAATTCGACTGGGAATCATGTTGCTAAGTGGGTAAGATGCTGGCTCGGCAGCCTTGAGGTTGGGTGTTTGATCCCTGCATTGGGTGACAAAGTTCATCTAGATTTTCTGGCATGGTTTCCCCTTGTTAGAGATGAAGGATGGATATCCTGACAAGACAGCTGTCAATTTTGGTTCAATTTTCACAAAATTTGAAGTCAATCTGCATTACCATGTAACGGTGATATAATCAAACATTTTTTTAAATCGGATAATAATTTTGACCTCCGAGGGACCACAAGCTAAAAAGGGTGATTTTTCGTACAATCAGGGGCCATAATTCAGGAAGTTACGAACCAATGGATGCAAATATCGAAAGGAACCAAGATCTTTGGGTTATAAACATGCATGTCAAGTTTCATCAAAATCAGTTCAAAATTGTGACCTCTATAGGGTCCACAACCTTGATATAACATATTTCTTACACTGATCGCGTACAAACAGGGGCCATTTTGTCTGTCCATTTGGGTCCGATTTTCACAAAATTTGAACTCAACCTTCATTACCATGTAACGGTGATATAATCAAACGTTTTTTTAAATCGGATGATAATTTTGACCTCTAGAGCCACCACAAGCTAAATTAAAAAAGGGGCGATTTTTCGGACAATCAGGGGCCATAATTCAGGAAGTTACGATCCGATGGCCGCAAATATAGAAAGGAACCAAGATCTTTAGCTTATAAACATACATGTCAAGTTTCATCACAATCGGTTCAAAATTGTGACCTCTATAGGGTCCACAACCTTGAAATAACATATTTTCACACTATTCGCGTATAAACGGCAGCCATTTTGTATGTCAATTTGGGTCCGATTTTCACGAAATTCGAACTCAACCTTCATTACCATGTAACGGTGATATTATCAAACGGTTTTTTAAATTGGATAATAATTTTGACCTCCAGAGGGACCTCAAGCTAAAAAAGGGCGATTTTTCGGACAATCAGGGGCCATAATTCAGGAAGTTTTGATCCGATGGGCGCAAATATCAAACGGAACCAAGATCTTGGGCTTATAAACATGCATGTCAAGTTTCATCAAAATCGGTTCAAAATTGTGACCTCTATAGGGTCCACAACCTTGAAATAACATATTTTCACACTATTCGCGTACAAACGGCGGCCATTTTGTATATCAATTTTGGTCCGATTCTCACGAAATTCGAACTCAACCTTCATTACCATGTAACTATGATATAATCGAACGGTTTTTTAAATCGGATAATAATTTTTACCTCCAGACGGACCACAAGCTAAAAAGGGCGATTTTTCGGACAATCAGGGGCCATAATTCAGGAAGTTACGATCCGATGGGCGCAAATATCGAAAGGAACCAAGATCTTGGGGTTATAAACATGCATGTCAAGTTTCATCAAAATCGGTTCAAAATTGTGACCTCTATAGGGTCCACAAGCTAAAAACATGATATTTCGTACAATCAGGGGCCATAATCCATGAAGTTTCCATCCGATACATGCCAATATCGAAAGCAGCCGAGATCTTATGGGGATAAACCTATATTTCAAGTTTCGTCAAAATCGGATAAGAATTGTGACCTGTAGAGAGTCCACAAACAAATTGTGGACGGACGGACGTCCGGACGGACAGGGGCAACGACATAATACGTCCACATGAAAATGTGGGCGTATAAAAATAATAGTGGTCAGCCTTGGGGTATAAGGAATAAGTATAAAAAACATTTTCAAGACGATCGATTAAGAATTGTGGCCTGTACGTGACACACAGAAAGAAAATGGGCGTGGCACTGTCCCTGGGGGTCGGGCATGTACCAAAAACAGCAGGGATCTTCCTTAAGGTACCAAGACTAAGTATTCAAAGTTTCAAAATGATACATTAAGAAATGCAGCCTGTAGACAACAGACAAACAAATACAAGAAATGGGCGTTGCTGTCCCACGGGGGTCGGGCATGAACCCAAAACAAAAGGGATCATCCTTAGGGTATAAGGAATAAGTATTTTAAGTTTCAAGATGACCGGTTAAGAATTGTGGCCTGTGGGCGACACACAAAAAGAAAATGGGCGTGGCTCTGCTCCTGGGGGTTGGGCATGCACCCCAAATGATAGGAATGTTCCTTAGGGTACAAAGAATAAGCATATAAAGTTTCAAGATGATACATTAAGAAATGTGGCTTGTAATCGACAAACTAATAAATAGAAGGAATGGGCGTGGCTCTGCCCCTGGGGTGGGGCATGCACCAAAAATCAATACGGGTCATCCTTAGGGTGTAAAGAGTAAGTATACAAAGTTTTAAGAAAATCCAGTTACAATTGCGCCCTGTAGGCGACACACAGACACACAAAAAGAAAATGGGCGTGGCTCTGCCCCTGGGGGTTGGGCATGCACCCCAAACGATAGGGATTATCCTTAGGGTATAATGAGTAAGCATACAAAGTTTGAAGAAAATCCAGTAAGAATTGCGCCCTGTAGGCGACACAAAGACACACGAAAAGAAAATGGGCGTGGCTGTGCCCCTGGGGGTTGGGCATGCACCCCAAACGATAGGGATGTTCCTTAGGGTACTAAGAATATGTATGCAAAGTTTCAAGATTATAAGTTAAGAAATGTGGCCTGTAGATGACAAACAAACAAATACTATAAATGGGCGTGGCTCTGCCCCTGGGGGTCGGGCATGCACCAAAAACAATAGAGATCTTCCTTGGGGTACAAGGAATAAGTATATACACATACATACATAGATACACACATGCGACGGCGACGGCATAATACGTTCACATTATGAATGTGGACGTATAAAAATACCTCGTTGTCTGCAGTTCCAAATTGAGTTATTTTAAATTGCTGAACAAAATACCTCGTTCCAAAAACAGGGTAATTTAAAAAAAACTCGTTTTGGAACTGCAGACAACGAGGCATTTATTTTACCTTGTTTGGACAAAAATGCCGAACGAGTCATTCTGAGGTTTATAGTGAGATCTATAGTGTTGCTATTTGATTAATTGCTTCATTATTTGATTCCAATTGAAACTAATGATCAGCTTTTAATCTCCTATATGACTGGTATATTTTATATCTTAATTCCATGTAATCAAGTGATATTCAATAAAAAAATAAGGAGATATGGAAAATATTGATTTTAAGGATTCAAATTTTCTAGAAATCTGAAAAAAAAATCAACCAACAACAAAATGCCAACGTAGACCATTTATATATTCTAATAGCATGTATTGACTTCGAATATCTAAACAGTAAAATCAGCATTCACAAGAGGCTGTCATATTTCCAGTATGTTACCCCACTTGAAACAAATCAATAATCTCAAAAAATATGACACAAAGTAACAATTGCTTAAAACTATGAATAGAAAATGTTACAAATGCGTCAAGATATATGTTTGATTGGACAGTTCAGTTATTTAGATAAAAAATACTATATTGATTTGAGTTCAACAAGTGAACAATCCAATTTTTTGTTTTGAAAAAATAAACAGCAGATTCATTTTTGGCTTACTTTGCCAATGATGGAAAAACAAAACAGACAATTTCGGATTACTGATTTTATCAAAGAATCAAATTGCTTTTCCTTGAAATAAACCAATGCGGTCAAGTCATTAAAAGTCAATCTACATAATTTTATTAAGTAAAAGACATCATATCTAAATATTTTCAAGAATATAATAAAAGTGTGATGTACAGAAAAATATGAACTAAATGAAACTGTAATCATTTTTTAATTGACCAATGACAACATCCCTCTTTCCAATTATGAGATCTAGCTAAAACATGATTATTATAATAGGAGACCATTTTACTAGCATAAATCAGATTCCAGAAATAAATTAAAATACAAAGCTAGATGACCTATAGCCAATATATTATAACTTAAACTTACAGCATCACAATTTGGTAATGGACTCTCTGGTGTGAAAAGCTGTTGAGAAAAACATACATATTTACAAACCACTGCAGTGCTTTCTTTTAACGAAGAGTCCAGATTTAGAGGTGCAAAGAAAATGTTTATTATATATAAATGTTAGCAACAAAACAAAAAATCTTTCTAAAGTTCCTAAATTTAAATGTGTGAAATAAAACTTATTAAATAGGTTAGTAGCAAAACGAAAAAAGCCCCAAATACATCGTCAAACAGCAGAGTCATCCGTGTTAATTAATAACACTGCTAACAAATCCAATGTGGCAAGATTTAAAATAATCGAACTATTATTAACTTTATACCAAGTATTAAAATGAAAAATAACTGGACAAAAAAACTAGTTCGAAATTTACGATCTTATAACTTGAAATTGAATCTAATTGAACTTCAAAAATATTTAGTGTTCACACAAAATTTCAATATTTTGAATGTTAAAGGGAGGAGAACATGAAAATTCTTTGGGGCCAATATAATAATATCACCAAGTTTTAAAACACAGAGGGTCTTTGTTAGGTCCCTTAAAACATCCAAATTTGCAGTGTACAATTGGGTTCTTCATTATGAACATTTGAACAATCCTGTGAATTTTAAAAAAACCCTGTAGTGTGAAGAGTGTTGACGAGGAATGTGAATCACACCGACGGACACATGGTCGACAAAATACACCCACATTATAATATGTGGGCATATAAAAACTACATACTTATTGCAGATAACCATAACGTAAATCTCATTAAAAATTACAAAACTTTACTCCAGTAATCAGATTTTATTTTTTTCCAGATGTTTGTATGACAGGTGTAAAAACAAACAGAACTAAAGTGTTATAATAAAAGTAGTATAAACTTACCCCAAGTAATGTATTGCTGTCCATATTAATAAACTGTCCACTCGCTAGAAATTCTTTTAAACCATCCAAATCTTTTTGCATCAGATCTAATTGTTCATTTACCACATGTCTACAATATAAAATTACCAAACAAATGTTTCAACTCCAATCATTGTTTAATTTTCTCCATACAATATAAATAGTCCCTCTTTTTCTCAACATGCCTGATTATTAAAAAGAAAAATGATTTTATTTGCGAATAAGCGAATAATAATGATTTCCTGCTTCAACATACAGTGAATTTTCAGAATCCACAATTTTAAAGTTTTGACATATTATGATAAATTGCACCCTTTGGTTCCATTTAACTTTTAAAACTATACAACAGTGCTACAAAGAATAGTTAGCCACAGAAACCTCACAATTGAGAAATGACACCAGTTCAAGAAAGAATAAGCATACTCTGTTCCCTGCACAATACCTGTCATTACATACAGCCAACAAGAGAAAAGGTATGGGCCTGGATTTCTGAAGCTAAAAACTACAGTAAGGTCAACAGCCACTAGTAGTCACCAGCCTTGTGGTCTAAATGTGATCATAAATATAATATAAAAATTGTTTGCTATACAACCTTCCCAATTATATGGGAAGTAGTATCAGTTGTTCTAGTAATACATGTAGTAAGCATACCGTCCTTTATGATGTAGGCTGTGATATAAGGAGCTGAGGATACTTGGTAAACGGTAACGTCAGGGGCAATAGCAGAATCACTAACCAAGTACAAAAGTACAACAAAAATTGTTAGCCATGTTTAACTTTCCATAATTCAAATATAAAAGATTGGGGAGGGGAAGTATTTCTGAATGGGCCAACCCATGCCCAGCAGATCATTTAAGTTTATTATTGTATTTAAGCACTTGAGCTTGGCATTTTCAGTTCCACTGTTAAAGGACAAGAGTAGAGTTGCAAGCCCAACCTTTCAGTTTCAAAGCTGTTGTCTTACTGCTAAAGACTCCTGTGTGCAGGCAAATTATTTTTACCATGTTAGACCCAAAATGACCTTATGAGAATACATTATACTCTCTACATCTCTAAAAATGAATGAAAAGTGTTTATACTAGACAATACACCATTCCTACAGGAGCTATATAACAGAAAAAAAAGCAAAAGTAGAAAAAATCTTACTTCGGACATTCAGAAGGAGAAGAACTTGTAAGTGTAGAAGTACTTGGACATACAGCCACAGATTTCTCATTATTAGGCTGTTTTTGGACTGCATTATTACCGGACGAAGGAAGTATTTGATCTGTCTTTGTCACCTGACTGGGTGATGCCATGTTAATCATATCATTGAAATTTGTTGACATCACCAGTTGATCTGATTTGTCACTTTGTGGTGACTGAGCCTGCAAATAAACAAAATTATCCTAATCAATGATAAAACATAAGCCATACATTTCTTGCTTTTTGCTTGATGAGCTTACTGTATCTATATGTACATAATGGATTACAAATCATAATTTCAGGAATTTGTAAATTCCATAACTACAAAAATCAAAAGTGATGATCTTTGTTTATCTGAAAATAGCTTACAATAACTCCCCATCTAACATCGTGCAATTTCAAATGTATATATTCAAAAGTTTTTGTGGAGTTTTGGCGCTGTAGAAAGATACATTTATAACAACAGGCCTTTTGGTAAAAATTCTAAACAATTTTTACACCTTTCTACACAATACAGGCACAACAAGCCAGATCAGTCACATTTATTTAAAAATTCAAAAGATAGCTTGCCAGTTAACAAAACATATTAAATTGTCCAATTGGTGCACACAGGCTTTTTTGCCTTACAGCCTTAAATAATTACATACATATCAGATGATAACTTTATTATTACAGCACTCACAACAACTATACAAAGTGAAACAAGGGCAATAAAGGACATAATAATTTAGAGAATGAGTTAAAATGTGATTTGTTATCCATGAGGCAGAAAAAATCAGTGTGTTTACACAGGTATATATTTACCTGCGTCGTTTGAACAAAATTGGGTTGTGTGGTGTTATGTTGTACAGTGTTTGGTGTATGATTACCAATATACTATAAAATAAAAAATTATTGCATAAAAAAAATAAATGGTTGAACTAAGAACTACAACCAACTGCAAATTCTATATGCATTTCTGTTATGTACACTTTAACATATTAAAATGTATGAAATTAGAAACCAAATATATCATACTTTAAATCATTGGTATCATCAATAAAATCTCTAGAAATAGTAGAAAACTATAAGAATATAGTGATTAATTTGAAAGTACATGTAATCACTGTTCTTGATGACATAACATTGATGTACATGTAATCTGATGATGATAGTGGTCTGATATCTCAGTTAACAATGAAAATGTAAATTTCATGAATGTGGGACAGATGATACATAGATTGCCAGGCAACAAAACATACAACAGCAACAGCTAAGTTTGTCACATCTACATGTAAACATTCATTTCAAGATTCATCAAAATCAAATACAAATTGTGACTTCTAGAGGGTCCACAACCTTGGCATTACATAGTTTTAATACACTATTCACAACGAGCGCACATTTTGCCCAGCTGATTTGGTTCGATTTTTACATAATTCGAACTCAACCTTCATTGGGGTGTAACTGTGATAGATATAAATGGTTTTTAAAATCGAGGGTCCACTAGTTAAAAACGTGATACACTATACTTTTACACTATTTGCATACAAGGAGTGGTCATTTTGTTAGACACTTACCATCCCATTTTCACAAAATTTGAACTCAAGCAACATTACGGTATTATGGTAATATATTCCGACATTATTTTTAAAATCAAATAATAATTGTGACCTCTATCAGGACCACAAGCTTAACCACTAATTTTCGCACAATCAGGGGCAATAATCCAGGGTTTTACATTCTGATATGCACGAACATTGAAAAGAACCAAGATCTGTGAGTTATAAATAAGTTTCATAAATACATGTATCAAATGAAAATTGTGACCTCTAGAGTGTCCATAAGCTACTTTCGTGATTTTACTTACAATCAGAGGCCATAAACCATGAAGTTACTGTCCAATACATGCCAATTTTGACAGGAACTGAGATATTTCGAGATAGACCTATATTTCAAGTTTAGTCAAAATCGGACAAAAATTGTGACCTGTAGAGTGTCCACAAAGAAATTGTAGACGGACAGGGGCAATGAAATTTTACATCCACATGAAATAGTAAGCATATAAGAACCATGCATGATTATGAATCCAGAATTTTTTGTGACACAGAATTCAGATTGTGAAAGGAATTCTAAGATAAACATGTTACTCAGCAAACACATGCTTTGTAGCGATTTGGTTTTTCAAAATTCATGAGATTTAGATAATAGTAGTTAATATGAAATTCTTGACAAATGTGTTAAATTTATGAGAATATTTACTTGAATTGGTTGTGTGGTATCTGCTGTTTCAGGTAACATAGGTGATGAGTTATAATGGTATACATCTGTGACATCGTGTATAATAGGACCAGTTGTTTCAGCTGGTGATGCCAACATATCCATACCAGGCTAAAATAATAACATTACTATAAATACAAACTATGAAATAAGACCAATTGCAATGAAACCAAAATGCAATGAAACAATCAGTATTGAAACATAGTAAAATGAGTGCAAACAACGGTGAAATATTTTAATGATTAATGTTTTGTTGCAAATTGATAAGGGTGTAGCAAGAAACATAGCTATATTTAAAATTGTGTACCTACTCTATTATTGGAATTGAGTAGGTACACAATAAATTAAAAGTAAAGAAACAAAAGGAAATATAATTAGACGGTCAGATGTCATATTTGAACAGAACAACACTTCGATGATTTATTACCAGTTTGTTGGGCATGTTTCACAAGTTGGATTTTAAAATATACTTCTGTGCCAGATTCAATTATCTTGTAAACCAAATGATAGCAGCCTATACATGAAATCTGAGACAGATACGAATGATATCTACCAATAAATATAACTTACTGATTGGACAGTATAATTATCTTCATTTTCTGTTATAGATAATGGACGATTGAGTTTTGGCATTTTATTGGCAGGCTGACTTTGACTTCCTGGCTCTTCTATCATCAGTTGCATTTTACGCTTCATACCAGATAATCCACGATTACCACCAGCTAACGTCACAAGAAACTGGATCAACTACAAAATTAAAAGATTAATGCAAATAAGGCTTACTTACGATTGTATATCAGTATCACTGTTAATGTTTGAAAAGGTCTATTTAAAGAGATAATAGTCAAATTCCCAAATATTTCTGGAAATGGATAATCTTAAATATTGCAACCATATTTCTGAAACCACAATGGTTCTTATGTGTGCATGAAAATGGAGGGAGCTATATATGTAATAGAGGCAGATGGCTTTAGCATACACTCAACACAAACTAGAACATTTCTAGACTAACATATGAGTCTTTAACAGTGGGAGGAAACACAAGAACCCAGAGGATAATCACTCATCCACAGCATAGAAATAACATTGACTTCAATTGATGTAAAACTATCCAACCATCTGACAACTATTTTTCTACCAATTCACTGAGGAGTTTGGAATCTCAAAATAGATAGGATAACATGGTACAACTATTGGCACCTTTACCATTTTCATCTCTGTACTTAAATATTTTGAATACTAAACCAACCTTGTTTACAATCTGTTGTTGTTTTGAATGTTTTTGACGGAGATTAGCGACCTCCCTCCAAAGAACTTCATTTTCACTGAAAAAAACAAAACAAATACGCTAAGTATCAAAATGTAATTTCATTGATTTATGGGTCTATTTTCCACTAACAGTTATGTCCCTTGGATCAAGAATTACCGGTAGAACAGGTATATATATATATATATATATATAGAAAAACATGATAGCTTGATGGCAAGAGGGTGTTAACCTCACAAATTAATAAATAAGTGTTGATATAATGATGTCATACCTACGAAGCTGGTCTAGTTTATTAGTAACATTTTCTTGTTTGCCTTTAATACTGTGAACATCAACGAGAAGTTCATTTACATCATCATGGATATACTTCAATGAATCATTTTTCGTATTAGATGTCTACAAAGAAGAAAATAAATATTACCAACTACAATGGTTTCTCATGTGTATTAATGTCACCAGAATACAGTTGCCAGAACTTAGAATTTTTTAAATTATAATTTTCAATTTTCTCATAAAAATTTGAATTCAAAATTTTCAATTTTCTCATAAAAATTTGAATTCAAAATTTCCAATTTTCTCATAAAAATTTGAATTCAAAATAAGTAAGAGAAGAAATAAACTAGTATTTTGTTAAATCACAGCATGATGATCTGAAGAAAGATCCATTACATATAATGTAAATTAATATTTTTGTTAGTTTTAATTACCCTTCTTTTGATAAACTCAAGAAGTTTGTCCTCCCCTCTCTGAAAATAAGGATGCTGAAATTCTACATCATCTTTTTCTACCTTCAGAGCACCTTGTTCTATGGCTCCAACTTTACGAAACCCATCTGATAATAAAGAGAAACATGCAATTCATATTATCTTCATAAAGCAGTACCTTCTTATCACACACGCAATTAAAGTTCTTTTATAAAGTGCAGAAAAATATTGATAAAATAAATGTATTGCCAGCATGTTTCAATGTCTATTCTTTTTTACATGTACTAAACTGCATCAACCAGGCATCAAGAGAAATTTTGCCTGGACAGCATCTTTTCCACCATTCAATCCTGCACCCCTGTCAACAAACACTAGAATTGAACTACAGTAAGCAAATGCCATGTTCACTGAACCACAAGTGGCTCTTACTAACAGAATATAAGTAATGGGAAACTACTAAATTCTGTAGCAAAGATAAACGATTATGATAAGAAACCTGCCTTGTAACTTGATTATCAAGTAATCATGTGTGTACTTGTAACTTGATTATTAAGTAATCATGTGTTACAGTTTTGAAAAACAAGTATTCTGAAATTACTTACACATATTCAACTGTCTGATAAAACTAGAAATGTTATTATGTTTAAAATAATGTGGAAGAACTTCTTTAGCAAATCTAGCTTGATCAGTCACATGAAAACTTTTTCCAGTCTGAAACAGAAGCAAAATAAACATACATGTATTACACATACCATAAACATGTGTTAATTCATTTTATAAAGCAGTAAGTACTTAATTGCCTAACCTGAGCATAAAATGTTCATTACCACAATAATCTGTAGTCATGGTATTGATGTAATCAAACTACATGTATACATCAAGTTTCATCACTCTCACTCAACTTAAATAAAAGTTATCATGTACCAAAGCATTGACTCATTGACAGATAAAATTTTCTTATTTCTGCTTAGCCTAGTAGAAAATGATGATCATCAAATTTGGTCATGATACAGTATTGAACACCTACAGCAAGTTTGTCCATTATACTTCAATAGATCAGGCCATTTATAAATCAGGCCACATACTACCTTTTTAAATCACTAAAAATTATTGACAAGATGTTCCACCAAATACCTCACAATTCATTTACTGCAAGACACTAACTCATTATTATTCAAAGTAATTAAAAGGCCTCATGTATGTTTGGTGTGGCAATAACATGGAATTCACCTGGCGGTGGCTAAATACCACTCTCATATATACGTAGATGTATTCAATAGAGTAGAGTGAAAGTGCTCACACTTTGACATGATTCTTACAGAAAGGGATTAAAACTTGGACCTACATGTAAACTTATTTTTGAATTTGAGCTTGTTTCCAAAAATGGCATTATTTGGAACATTGCAGTAGTTTATCTATAGGAGCTTTTAAGGGTTTCCCTTTTGATGTCATTAATGGTCATGTGCAGTGTCTGGCCTTATTTACTTCCAAAGGCTGTTACATGTTTTTGTCTGAAAATTCCCTCATACAAATAGCATGTATAGCTTAAAATAGAATTGGCAACTATTTATTTTTATGTAGTACCGTACCAGAAGTTAATATTTATGAGACTATTCTTTTTTCTTTATTTTTGAAGGGCCAATTCATGGTCATAGGTCACATCACTAATCCACTATTAAAATTACTCTGGTGCTCTGTTTCAACACATTTTACAACCAAACAGATTTTAATGTTCATCTATTAATTGCAGGACAATTAAACAATTTTAAAATGTAAATGGTTTATCCTATTTAAATTCAAATGCCGACTGGGCACGGGTGAAGGTGATAATATCGTCTACTATTTATATATATGTAGCATGCTACCAGTACCCTATTACTAGTATCAGTACTCTGTACATGGGACGACATGTTGGCCATTGTGGTTGTCGATTGTGGTTCCAGCTAATAAAGTATGCTGTATGCAATTAAGATTCTTTGCCTTCACGATGCTGTTAATCCAATAGCTATTGTCAATATTCTCGCGATGATAAAATAGTTGTTTGGTGCAAGGAGCGAAAATTCAGCCATTTTTAATTCTACAGAATTTCACATTGATGAAATATGAATATCAGAAATAATACAATGATGAATAGGTCATTTCAGTGAATACGTTTTTAAAAAACCTTTTCGAGTTTTTTTTACTAATTATTTATTTAACCAATCGTCTTGGTTCAGCGTTTAGCACTCAGTGAAATTTAATCCAGTCAGTTCATCTCCATCGACGTAATCAAGAATGTCCCATTTCAAATTCAGTATATGGTTCAGAGATTGACAGTTGAATAAAAATATACAATGACTTCAATGTATTCTATACAGAATTATTTTTATTTATAAAGTATATATTTTTTGGGGGATGTGCTACGGCTGTGTAAATTTGGAAATCGTCTTGAATTCTTTTGTGGAACCGCAGGTCACCTGTGTAACTCTAATGCGTTATTATTTTTTGGCATTTTACACCTTAACAGATGTTATGTATTAATTGTTTGCAGTAAATTAACACAAAACATATAAATTGGCTTCATACAGCAATGCATCTTGGTTCAAGCTTTTACATACAGCGCTCGACTGAACCATGTGCAAGCTTGATAGATCGTCTGCTACAGCACAGTTTACCATGTATCGTCATTAAAATAAATTAGACATGGTTTAAAATCAATAATTTGTAACAAAAGCTATGTACCAACTTCCGATAAGTAAGAATTCATTTTCTATTTTGAGAAAAAGACCGAAAACCTCGTTTTCCCTGGCATTGACCATGTTGAGACGCCTGAAGAATATGGCCAGTCTTCCAGAGCTAAAAATTAACATTTGAAATATGTTGTGTGTAAAAGTTTCTAGTATTACCGGTACTATTATACATGTACTAAAATTTTACTTATTACCGTCAGAAGCTGCGGATCTCCCTTAGAAAAAAATGAAAAATAAAGTCTGACTAATGTGTTTTGCTGTTATTCCAGGCTCCAAGTACAGTACAGCTGTCACTAGTACAGTAACTCGAAAGTGTTTCAATGTACTGGTAGCTTTATTTATATAGTTTTGTAACCAAAATCTCACATTATGACCAACCTAATTCCAGGGAGGGGGATGAAAGAAACGTTAAAAATTTGAGTTTAAGGTCCATTTATAGACCCACTAAGTGCCCATGCGAATGCAACCATGCTGATCCCTGACTTTCTGCATGAATCATCGGTCATACTAAAATCTACAGGTGAAAATGACGAATTGACAATTTGGATATTTGATCGTGCAATACTTTTGAACTCAAGATTTTGATTGACTATTGTTATCAAAATTGTAAGCGTTCGGTACTTTTGGTGGAAGCGGATGTTATACAAAGCCTAACTCCATTTAAATAGTAGATATTAATCAAATACAATAGTCGGAGTATATCTTGAAGCATGATACTTAGTCTATGTACCTTGGCCTGTCTCAAAAGATTCATCTAATGATCTACTCAGTAGATGATCTAGGTTACCATTTAATAGTGCAGTAGCCTACATGCTGCAAACTCACTAACTTTCTTTTATTTTATACAAAGTCACAATTGAATATTCTTTGCAACCAGGGACAAAATGCAACTATTTTAACTTTGAATAAATAAAGGCTTTGTGTAACGCCTCATCATTTCTCCCTACAAAGTCACAATTGAATATTCTTTGCAACCAGGGACAAAATGCAACTATTTTAACTTTGAATAAATAAAGGCTTTGTGTAACGCCTCATCATTTCTCCCTATTATTTACAAAAACTTGAACAACATTCTTTCACTTAGTTCACTGCTGGTTATATTGGCAGTGGCCGGTTTCTGACGATTGTCATGAAAGTGAACGAGCTCAACTTACAGAATCCCAACAAATTAATTCATCACAAGATTTATCTTCAACCAAAGTCCACAGTTTTAATAGAAATGCAGGCACATTGCCTGTATTTTCAGACACGGGAAACATTGTTATTTTTCTGCAAAATATTGTTGTAAACAAGTATCTATTCCTCAAAACGTGAATCCCCTAAATACAATTTACGCATGCGTATATGACACTACCTGATGCACAGCATTTTAAAGTTTCACGAATCACCATGTTATGGAGCGAAATTGCCGACATAAATAAAATATTAACCTTGTAATGTATGTCAATAATGCACTGTGCAATGCATGTAATATTTGATCATACTTACATATATACAGTAAATTTGCCCAAATATTGTATTAGCATTATTAGGCTATATTTTTTAGCCGATACCAATAACCTTTGTAATGGCATACTGTCTTAAGTCAGTTCATTTATAAGGCTTGATAACTTAACTATAACTCTTTTCAGTCAAACCACTGATATTCTTTGATCAACTAGGGAAAATATGTTACATGTCTTTTTTGCTTGTAGATTTTTGTTTTGTGTGTAGTGCGGTCCTCATGCACTTAAAATTATATATACCACAAAGCCAAAAGAAATCTGCGATTCTCTACAGATGCCTTATTGGGCTACTCATGCCGCTCGCTTTCTTATAATTTACCATCATTGTTTAGAGCTTTTTAAATTACATATTTGATATTTCATCTGTTTTTTTTTATTCTCAATTTTATTGATATTCTTGCCACTTTCACGAATTATATTTGTTTTACTGAATGGTATATAAACTACATGGCGCAATCAAAGACGTCGTTATCATGTACACGTATATACATGTATATGTCACAGCACTTTTTACTTTAATGTACATACACTAGTTTTAACTCGACGACAAAGTGCCGACTTATGCTTTAGCAACATTTCTGATATTATGACACTCATGGTAAAGGATCTTTTACGTCCTTTTACAATAATTTTCCCTGCTTACGACGGTGGTGTATTTAGAATTTTCGAAATCGGTCATTTTGTTTTGTTTAAAATTTAATGCTCTCAAATTTTGCTTATGGGTCCGAGCGGCTTGTTAAAGATGCATTGTGGAATAGGAGAGCTAAATTTTTCGATGGCAGGTTTTTATTTTACAGTGAAATGTTAGATAAATTATTATGTAGATATGTATTCCCATGGCAAGCCTATAATCATCCCACCATCGGATGGCACAGATGTAAACGGATTGAAATGCGATCGCCATTTAATGATTTGATTTAAGAATGGAGAATCGAGGCTGAGTCTCGATTTACAAGTAACGTTGCAACTAATGAATGATCTGTCTCAAAACTTCACACTGCGATATCTTCGGACAGAATAAAGCAATTTGAATAAAATTTTCAAAAGATTAATTTTTAATTATCTATGTTGGAACCATTATTGTAAGAGCGACCAGCGCTTTATCTAAATCTTACATATGCACATTTAATAATGAATTCTTTGATATCTCGTTTTGAATAAATTGTTTAAATATACCCACATATTATAGTCTTGCTTGTGTCAACGAATTTTTATTTTTTATATTGTCGCTATCTTCGTCCAGAAATACACTGTTCCATGAAAATATAAAGGGGAGGCGTGCTGCACCAACTTGGGAGTGCGAAGCCCGGCCCGTGATTTTTGAGTGGAAAAAATACCCACAAGGACTAATAGTACTGTAAATTACGATTTCCAACCTAAACCATTTTTGTTCTCCTTTCCCGCGAGAATATATGGAGCTATAAATTGTTCGCCACCTCAAAAAAAAGAGGGTGCGTGCGCCGGGTGCGCCCCCCTCTGGATCCGCGCCTGAGTGCTGAGATAGTATAAGACCACAGCGGAGTGGAAGAATGATGCCATAATGGCGCGAAAAATTTCAGATAGCCACGTATGTAAACTGGGCTTTTAATTGTTTTGAACTGCGGAAAGTCAATGTCATGGCAAATGGGAACAAATTCTCGTTGACGAGAGGACACGAAATGGGACACGAAGGCGCGATAAAATTCCACACAGCAACGTATGTAAACTGCATTGTTTGGGACTGGGTTTGGAAATTCTCGTTAACGAGAGCATACGAAATGGGACAGGATCTCGTGAAGCCTGCCTGCAAAGATTCGGTGAACCGTCCATTTTTCGAACAATGCATTTCAGTTTTCGGGCACAAACATCAGAGAATGAGACCAGAGATATGCATGTAAGTGTAAAATGAATTCGCTCGTGGTTTACGTTTTAAATAAAAATAATACCCTTAAAACATCGCGCAATAACAGTGGGGGAAAACTCGTTTAAAGTTAAGTAATGATTGATTCATTCTTAAAATGCGGGTGTCAAAGAAAATTTTCGGCCAAATGGCAAATATCCGCTTAGCCCCCCCCCCCCGCCTTATGCCTGTCTATCAATTCTGAATGTTTGGTGAAGTTCATCTTACATTTTGTTCGGCCCGACTCAGTCACTACATGTATTTGTACTAACTGGACGATTCAATATAACCTAATAAATATTAATACTGGCGAGATAGTTCAAGAGCGAGAACATAATAGAATCGAGCGCAGTTGTGAGAAAAAACCACCACCACCACCACCAACAACAAAAAAACAACAAAAAACAAAAACAAAACAGAGATGTAACAGATTTTAATTTTTGGAGACTGGTCCCGCGGGGACAGTCTCACGGGGGTCCCCGAATTTTTTTCGGGTAAATTATAAATTTATGAATCTTTCACGGTGAGCGGGTGAGCTGCATTTTCATCCAAAAATAGCCTGTTTTATTATTAGACGAATAATTAGTATAGTATAATATTATTGGTGTATGGGGTGCAAACATTGTATCATTATATCATGTATTTTATCTTTTTTATAATAAATAAGCATAGACATAGCATAATGTCGATTATTCACACCAAAGTGTTCAAGGCTAAAATTCCATAACCAGTTATATTTTGTTGCCTTCCCATTAAAGTTATATCATGTATTTTATCTTTTTTTCACAACAAATCAGCATAGACATGGCATAATGTTGATTATTCACACCAAATATAAAATTCCTTGTCCAATTATATTAGTTGCCTTCTTATCAAAGTTACGCGGTGACAGGGGAGGTAATTGTAAAATGTTATATAATGATGTAAACTCGATGTCCAGTCAGAATTAGTTTTTTAATGACACAGATAATTGTTTCACAAAGCGTAGCAATAATTTTGTGTTTCATTTATAATAAAAACACTTTATGATTTATTTTATTTATTTCCAGCAGGTGACATGCGCTTATAATATTTACTTCGGATGTGGAGCATCACGTCATTGCTAAGAAGTGCATTCGCATATTGATCCTGGGAAGAAGGTTGTTTCGTTGTAATGTGCCAGAGACACAATTTTGTGACAGAGGGCAATAATTTTAGTGGATTTTACTTGATTTTTAACCGTTGCAATTATTTTCTCCAGTTTTTATTGAGGCACAAAAGTAACAGTGCCATCCATTAGATACTCACAAAGTGCCCGTATGACAAATCTTGTAGAGCAGTGTTTTTAGAAGTAGAATGTAACAATATATGGCGATCGTCAAAAATAGATAGCTTGGCCTTATTCCTGTCAAAGACAGATTAGGAAAGACAATCTGTGGTACCATGGTGTGTAAAAAGCAATTATGTGACTGGTTCAGCAATTTGAGTGCTCACAAAAGGATTGAATACATATGTGCATTAATGCAATTATTCCATCCTTTGGAGCTGAGGTTTTTTGGTTCAGTTTTAGAGGACCTTGGCAAGAAGAATTTCTTGTCTTTAAGAGATGCAGAAACCCAGGCAAACAGTGTCCCAAATCTGGGAAAATTAAATGACTTATCACAAATTTTGATATCATTAACTTTACTCCACTCTTCGAACTCTAGGTGTTCAAATGTCCTGTATGATGTGTTGCAGTCATATCTTCAAAGATGCTTTAACAGGATTTTGTCAAAAGAACGAGAGGCATTCACTGATTTGATGACAATGTTGACAATTGCTGTCAATCATCCTGCTTTTAGTTATGAACAGAGGCAGTCATTATCTGAATTCTATTCGAGAGCCTATGATTATTCTAACAAGGTAAATATAAAAAAAGAGTACCATAATTATACCATTTGCGAACAAGTGTCACTAGTCATTTCTAATAAATATCAATAAATTTAGTTAACTGCTTCATTAATCGCAGATGTGAAAAAAAACCTCCAAACAAGGTCTATTGATTAAAACAAGATTGTTACATACATATGTTTTAACCATGCAGCAAAATTCTGAAATTTTACAAAATAGAGAAGGGAATAATAATAATAATTAATATTCTCTCCCACCTTTTTTTTTTTATCATGCTGTACTTTCTTGCGGTACTGTTACAAAATATTATTTATGAATATTATACAGTACCCGTCGTACTCAAGAATGAATTACTTTCAAATTATGTTTTTAAAGCTCAGCGGATTGATTCTCTATAATAATGATAATAATAAAACAGTTTATTCACAACTACATATACAAGCATGAGTAGGCCTATGGAAGTTACAACAAACATGCGCTCAATTGTCAATTTGTGCCTGATAATGTCAGTTATAGGTGCCCATGTCCAGCAGATATGATTTTCAATCAAGAACTTTAGTTTGCTTTCTAGCCCAATAGGCCACATGAATTTGCATTCACCAGGAATATAATATAATATAAAGTAAGCTTATTTAGTTGGGAACAGAAACTCATCTAAAAACCCAACATACCCGATTTCTCTTTTCAAAAGCTTTTAGTTCTATATTTTGAAGTTGTAGTAAACAAAATATTGTTCATGAGACTCAAGTAGCTACATGTTTATATTTTTTATGACCCTGTAGAGCTACAAATTAAATTGGTTTTGCCTTAGTACTCAGCTGTGCTCTAATCATCACTTGAGGATAGTGAATACCTGCGACCAGACATCGAAAATAGTTGTATACCCGACAAACATGTAATTAGGACATGTACAATTATTTATAAATTATACATGTATATATCAATTAAGATATAGAATGGAGACAAATCTGTGACTTCAGTTGAAAAGACAAAGTATGATTACTGGTAGTGGTATATGTGTGTGACAATGTCTGTAACAGATACAATGTACCTTATTTCCAGGCTTTTTGCACAAATTAAAGTTTAAAATGTATTGACCAAAAAAATGCATGTGTCCATCCCATGCTGTAGAAGTAGCAATTTTCATTTATTAATTCAAAATTGTGATAGTTTTGTATACCAGTACATACATGTATGCATAACCCATTGAATCTCATGAAAATATTTGGTTATTTTACTTTTATTTAGGTCATTTTTGAATGATTTGTTTATTGGATTGAGGGTCATTTTAAGAATTATCATGGAAATGTGATTTGTCAGATGTGATTTGTTTTATAGAAGGACACTAGAAAGTCACATCTCATAAAAGAATTTTTGTTCTACATGTGCATGTTTATTTAAACGTGTACATTTACGCAATACAAAAATCATCCTACACCAAGATACAAGTTTAGTAGTGCAAAAACTGTAGTCTACCATTGACTTGAAAGTTGATCTATAGGATTTATGGAAAACAAAACTGAAAGTAGAATTCTCAGTACATGCACAGGAAGTATATCCTAATTGAACTTATTATAATCTTTCTGAGAAATACATAAAGCATATCACTAATAAACATTTATCATATTCAATACAGCACATATTTACATTGGAATTGAATTTGTATTATATATTTTGGTTAGCCTAAGCATACATATTTATTATCAGTTTGGTTACAATTTAATAATGGGTGGTGTATATGAATATTCTAATTACCTATTACATTAAGTTTTAAGATAGCCATTAAAATCTCGGGAACTTCATGATAATATAAGTGTACTTTATGTACAAATTGTTTGGCCCAGCCACAGTTTTTAAACCAAAAACCGGTTGCATCCACTTAGTGATGTTCTTGGGGCACGTACTGCTCTTAAAAACCTAAGCCTAAGGTTCTGCCAATTGAATAAGATCAACATGAATTGTGGCATGCTTGTTCAGTGAACAATTGTGTATCAATTAACAGAGTTCAATGTGATGCTGTCATGCTCGGTCCCTTTTTTGGTTCATAGAGTACTGTACAGTCATACTTGTAAAAGATTTTACATGTTTATAATGCAGCAAGTGAAGTATTCAGGACCGCAACATATCCTCAAAGCGATTGTATTCCAGTAGAGACCACCGTATTATAACAATAATCCGTTCACTATAATATTGTACTTATACTTATACACAGTAATGTGCCAATCAGATTGTGGGTTGAAATAGTCTGAACATGAAGTAGTTTGTAATAAGTTGTAATGAATGATGAAAGAGAGAGAGAGAGATAAATGGGGTTTAACCCATACTTGACACAAACTAGGTCATTTTTGGACTAACAAATGGTTCAATTTTATTTCAATAATTCGCATGTGTGTAGGGGTCTTTAGCAGTGGGAGGGGGAGAGAGAGAGAGAAAAATGGAGTTTAACGTCCACTCGACACAAACTACATGTAGGTTATTTCGGGACAAATATTTTTTTTTATTTCATTTCAATAATTCGCTCGTGCGTAGGGGTTTTTAGCAGTGGGTGGAAACCGTAGTACCGGAGACAGGGTTGCAGGGAGAGAGAGATGAGGTGAACAAATATGGACCGTAGTTTTGTCCCTAAAGACATTTTTATATCAAACATTTATATATGGTTGTATAACTATACGATTGAATATTTTATTAGGAAATAAGTTTATAGAATTATGGAAAGAAGTAAAGAATTGACGAGAATTGAACACAGACTTTTTAAATTATTGAATATTTTGACTAGTACAGCACATTCCAAAATTTATCCCTGAACATGTACTTGTACTTAAGCATGTACATGTACAAGGGGTTAGGAAGTTGATGACTGGAATTGTGTTAGCACCTTAGAGGTTTCAATTATGATCTTAGCTATGAGTTGTTTAGATCTATAATTTGCTTGGTCAAATATACTTTTCTTTGGAATTTGCTATTAGAATTTAGAAATGATGTTATTTTGGCTTTGATTTAGACTAGAGGCACACCATGTACTTCTTTAAAATGAAGAAAATCATTTAATTATTTTAGAGAAGTGGTTCCAGTAGAGTAAGCTTACTGGTACTCAAACTTGAATCGAGTTTCTGTAAATTCTGAGAGATGTCTACTTTAAATACATGTGGCATTCTATTCCATTGATTCAAGAGTAATTCAAAATCCCTTGAGAATAAGAGCCATTTGTTGTTTTCTAATGAAAGAATAATAGAAATAAAGTATAGCCTTCTAACTTTACAAGTACTGTAAATGATCAGTTACATGTACAGTTAGAGATTATTATTGTTTGTAATGTTGGCTTAAAGGGACTAATCATAAAGTTAACGGTATTTTTGTTTTAAATCAAAGATTATAATTTTTACCTATACTTTTTAAGAATATTTTAGACTACTGATACTTATTAGATTTCACTAACTGGAGCCCTCCTTCTCCAAATATTCAACTGACTCTTTTTATCCACACATAATAATTACCGGTACTATAAATTTGTTAGAAAGGGCAGATGTTTCTTTTTTGTTGAATTTTTTTTATGGTATATGAAGAAAGCAAAATAAAGAAATTACAATATTATGATCTTTTAGAGGCATTTAGCGATCGAAAAAACACATTAACAGAACACAGTTTTTATGGGATACAATCACTAGTTTTATTCTATAAGCACAACGTTTCGACAAGTATCCTCTTATCAAAAAACTGTGTTCTGCTAATACAATATTATGCACTTACATGTATCAAGTTTTTGCTGCACACTTACTCTAGTCTCTGTGCTGTATTTTCCCAGTTGAGCTACTAATTATGATCATACAGTGCTATTGAAAAATGTCATTATTATCCCTTTAAATTGTCACTGATATTTGTAGACAAGGCCATTTTAAGTTTATATTTCTGTCTTCTGACACCTGAATAGATTTATGGGAATTTTGACTCCTCCTTCTGCTCATACTCATGATTCAGAGAAAAAGAAAAAACATTTGTAAATTGATATAACTTCCATATTATAAGTCTAAAATTTGTGAATCTGATTTTTTATTTTGAACTTTGTATGCAGTGAGCTGTGAACAGATAATAATTAAATAATTGTGGATTACCTTTGTGTAGAGATTTACAATTTTCTAAAACACAAAATTAATGATAACCAATATGACATCGCTGTAGGTTAATTTGAAGTAAACAATGGTCCAAATCCTGGATGCATGATGATTGCAAATCCTATTTATTTAAGATTTTGGTTTTGATAAACAGGCATGAATGCAAGAATTATTGTCCTTTGCATTCTTTGGACAATATCTAATACTAATATTTCACGTTTTAAAATAATGCATGCTAAAATGTACTTTACTCAAATTGATTATTTAACAGATGATTATGAAAACAAAGTCAAAATATCAGTGATAGATAACCCCACGACTTGGATTCAATCAAATTAAAACGAAGCCGAGACTTGTTTTTATTATAACTCGTTTATATCGTCTGCAGAGGAAGCCAAATGTTTACTAACTTTCAGGTTATCATATGTCTTTGTAAAATTGAACAGAATTGAACCAATTTTGGCCTAATATTCAACAGATTCAACATTTACAATATTATACTGTGTACTTTTTAAGGGATTAAAAAATCCATCAAATGATGCTCAGAGACTTTGATAAGTGATCAAGAAAAGATTTAATCTTTGATATTCAAAGAAAAATTAAATCTTTGATATTTATGTTTTATAATAATTTTATTCTAGATCGAAGAGGAGATTGATCTTGATCTCACTGTTGAAAATAACCAAAGTCGGAAGACAGGTAATGCCAGAAGTCCTTTAAAGCCAGCAAATGTTTCTCCAAAAGGTTTGTTAATAATTTAGCATGTAAATTAAACTGCCAATGGTAGAGTATTATATAGTATGTATGTATTTCAAGTCATATTGATCCATATGATTAGTATTTGATCCTATACAGTCTCATAATTTCACAGTTTCATACTTATCTCAAAATAATTCCCCAATTGGCCACAACTTACACATTGTGTTTTTCTAAACTGAAATATTTAACATTCACTCATTGGATCTTTACTTAAGTCTCAAAATAAGGGTACATATGATTCATTTAACCTTAAAGTAATATTCAAACAGAATGTTAGTAAGAATCTGTCTCGTAAGCCCTGTTTACACTTGGCCATAATAAGCGTGTCGTACCAGGCCGCAATAAATTTCAAGAAATTGACCCGTTTACATTACTCTAAAGTAACCGGTCTCAGAACCGTGCTTCTGTGCCAAGCATGCCAAATGTGGAACTTTTCACAGAAAAGTTAATTACAGTCCCTTTACAAATACACAGATGAAAACAATTATGATGACTGATTTAGTTTTAGCAAAACAGATGACAGGACTGTCAAAGTTTGCAGGGGAAAGCTCGAGGTTAATTTCACGCATGCACAGTTATCCATACTGAAACAGTGCTCAGATCTGATAGCGTTTACACTTAGAAAATTTAGCCGGCCGTGCCTGGTACCGTGCCGAGACCACCTCATTTCAGGGGGCCAGAATGGCACGGTACTCAGTACAGCACGCTTATGTTTGAACCCTTTACACTATAAAAAATTAAATGCGTTGTGCCGGGTACCGTTCCTGGCATGCTTAAAATTTGTAATGTTTACGGGGTTAATCAGAATGCGTTCAGGGATCTTTGCAGACTGTCTTTTACTGCATGCAGAGTGAAAAGTGTGCTTCTTTGAATTAAATTTCCATAGAAATAAAACAAATAAGTTTTTTGGGGAGGAGCATTTATTAGATTGAATACTGTATGTTTGTTGATTTATTGTATGTAAAATGAATGACAATGTGTATTCTTTTGTTTAAATTTACAATGCATACAAAATATGTTTGTTTATTAGAGATTTACATTTTTCTTTTATTTCTTTCTGCCCAGGTATGAAATATGCCATGTATACTACAGTACATGAATTAGCTATAAACCTTTCTTTTTATATAATCAGATTTTGCCCCCAAGGCTGTCATTTTATTAGAGTTTTAATATTTTCTTTAGGGTTTTTTTCACGACCATACACCACACATAAAACAAATGTGTAAGTTTTAGTATTTAATGTCCTTAGACAAGTAAAAACAAATGAAATAAACTGGGATTTAATATCTTAATATTCTCCTCTGATTGGGTCAAAGAAGGTGGGTGTATGCCAGAAAGTGTGCTATGAGGGAAATTTTGCCTGGGCAGTGCACAGAATAAAGATAGAAAAATATAAATACATAAGCAATATTTCTGATTTCATTATAACCTTTCCATTGATTATGTCAGGGAGCTCCAATTGGCTCAGTGGGCAGGACGTTGGCTTAAACTAACCTGGATGTCCCATGTTGGATCCCTGTGTTTGCCGAGAATTTCATCAGGATTTTCCTCTTGTCAGTGATGTAGGATGGGGGCCCTGGCAAGGGGCAATGTAAAGTCACAGTCGTTCGGATGATGCGAAAAAACCAAGGTCCCACATCCACATTGACAGTTGGAATTCGAACGAAAAGTAGGCCGTAGTGCTGCTGTCTGGGCAAAATTTCCCTCATAGAATACTGCATGGCATATGCCTGTCTTCATTAACCCAGCTGGAGCAAAACAATAGGAATTAGTTTATTTCATAGCCGAGGCATCCTCTTTCTAATCACCATATATAATATACAATTGGATAACTCCACCATGTAATTATAAGCTATTGGATTAGCAAGTACTAGACAAGAGACATTTAGTTACGGTAGACACAAAACTTATACAGTGCTACAGCAGTGTTAGATGTAGATTTATCATATTTAAAACTGAGGAGTACCATATGTAAATGAGCAGGCCCCCTTTGTGAAATGTTTATTGGTTTGGTTTCAAACTGATTAGGATACATATCTATATTTTGTTTTGTTTTGTTTATACTTTAGATGACCTTCACTATATGAAGATCTGAACCGTTTTCGTGGGAGGTCATGTCAAGGGTCATACAATTGTTTTTTATACGCCCACATTTTCATGTGGACGTATATTGTCGTCGCCCCTGTTCGTCCGTCCGTCCGGACGTCCACAATTGTTTGTGAACAGTCTACAGGTCACAATTTTTATCCGATTTCAATGAAACTTAAAATATAGGTTTATCACCCTAAGATCTCGGTTCCTTTCGATATTGGCATGTATCGGACCGCAACTTCATGGGTTATGGCCCCTGATTGTACGAAAAATCATGTTTTTAGCTTGTGAACAGTGTAGAGGTCACAATTTTGAACCGATTTGGATGAAACTTTAAATGCATGTTTATAACCCACAGATCTTGGTTCCTTTCGATATTTGCGCCAATCGGATTGTAACTTCCTGAATTATGGCCCCTGATTGTCCGAAAAATCGTACTTTTTAGCTTGTGGTCCCTCTGGAGGTCAAAGTTGTTATCCGATTTAAAAAACCGTTTGATTATATCACCGTCCCATGGTTATGAAGGATGAGTTCGAATTTCGTGAAAATCGGACCAAAATTGACGGACAAAATGGCCGCCGTTTGTACGCGAATAGTGTGAAAATATGTTATATCAAGGTTGTGGACCTTATAGATGTCACAATTTTGAACCGATTTTGATGAAACTTGACATGTATGTTTATAACCCAAAGATCTTGGTTCCTTTCGATATATGTGCACATCGGATCGTAACTTCCTGAATTATGGCCCCTGATTGTCCGAAAAATCGCCCTTTTTAGCTTGTGGTCCCTCTGGAGGTCAAAATTGTTATCCGATTTAAAAAAACGTTTGATTATATCACCGTCCCATGGTTATGAAGGTTGAGTTCGAATTTCGTGAAAATCGGACCAAAATTGACAGACAAAATGGCCGCCGTTTGTACGCGAATGGTGTGAAAATATGTTATATCAAGGTTGTGGACCTTATATCAATCTTGAACCGATTTTGATGAAACTTGACATGTATGTTTATAACTCAAAGATCTTGGTTCCTTTCGATATTTGCGCCCATCGGATCGTAACTTCCTGAATTATGGCCCCTGATTGTCCGAAAAATCGCCCTTTTTAGCTTGTGGTCCCTCTGGAGGTCAAAATTGTTATCCGATTCAAAAAACCGTTTGATTATATCACCATTCCATGGTTATGAAGGTTGAGTTCGAATTTCGTGAAAATCGGACCAAAATTGACGGACAAAATGGCCGCCGTTTGTACGCGAATTGTGTGAAAATATGTTATATCAAGGTTGTGGACCTTATAGAGGTCACAATTTTGAACCGATTTTGATTAAAATTGACATGTATGTTTATAACCCAAAGATCTTGGTTCCTTTCGATATTTGCGCCCATCGGATCGTAACTTCCTGAATTATGGCCCCTGATTGTCCAAAAAATCGCCCTTTTTAGCTTGTGGTTCCTCTGGAGGTCAAAATTGTTATCCGATTTAAAAAAACGTTTGATTATATCACCGTTCCATGGTTATGAAGGTTGAGTTCGAATTTCGTGAAAATCAGACCAAAATTGACGGACAAAATGGCCGCCGTTTGTACGCGAATGGTGTGAAAATGTGTTATATCAAGGTTGTGGACCTTATAGATGTCACAATTTTGATGAAACGTGACATGCATGTTTATAACCCAAAGATCTTGGTTCCTTTCGATATTTACGCCCATCGAATCATAACTTCCTGAATTATGTCCCCTGATTGTCCGAAAAATCGCTTTTGTTAGCTTGTGGTCCCTCTTGAGTTCAAAATTATTATCCGATTTAAAAAAACGTTTGATTATATCACGGTTTCATGATAATGAAGAGAGAATTTGAATTTTGTGAAAATCGGACCAGAGTTGACGGATAAAATGGCCGCCGTCTGTACGCGAATTGTGTAAAAATATGTTATATCAAGGTTGTGGACCCTATAGAGGTCACAATTTTGAACTGATTTTGATGAAACTTTAAATCCATGTTTATAACCTAATGATCTTGATTCCATTGCATATTTGCCCATATCGGATCGTAACTTCCTGAATCATGGCCCATGATTGTACGAAAAATCACCCTTTTTAGTTTGTGGTCCCTCTGGAGGTCAAAATTATTATCTGATTTAAAAAAACGTTTGATTATATCACAGTTACACCGTAGTTATGGGTGAGTTTGAATTATGATTTTCTGATGATTACTTTAAATGCAACAACTCTTGTTGACTGCCCGGACGATTTGGCTGCTGTGTGGGCGTATGTTTCGTTGCCTGGCAACCTATTTTTTGACCCTATCAGCAGATTTTTTTAACTGTGCAGTAAACTCACTAATGTTGTATTGTTATTTTCTAGTTTGTATTCGTGGATTGGAAGTGAAAGAAAATAAAAAGCATCAAGATAATAAAATTGAGATAAAAGTTACCTGGTCAGATGATACTGTAGAAAATATCTTTAAGACACCTAAACAGCTGTATGATTTCCATTCAAAGGTAGATTGAGGATTGTTATATTATACATGTATTAGACCTATTGTATAGATTTGATGGGTTTGATAGATTGTATATAATTAAAGTTAATTGTCACCAACCTTGTAATCTCATCCATGTGTGTCTTAATGAAATGTAACTGTTTAGGAAGAGAGAGAGAAATGTGTTTTAACATCCACTCAACACAAACTAGGTCATTTCAGGACTAATATTTCGAAACCACGCTAGTTGACTCGATGACACAGGCTCTATGATACAGCATGCACATGCTAACCATTTGGCCATAAACCCGCCCCCCCCCCCCTGTTTAGGAAGAATGGTACGTGTAGGTGTTAAAATCATGATATAGGCAATATGATAAAGTATATCAAATAGTTAATAAAACAAACTCTCAGAGAAATCAATGCAAAACATACTACATGCTACCCAATATTACCATTATTTATCATCACAAATAGTCAGCTTGATTCTTTGACAGCTGTCATGACTTACTTTAATCACTGGTTGTTTGGGACTATACAATACTCTCAGGTCTTCCAGTCATGTGGCCCTCAGAGAGAGAGAGAGAGATGGGGTTTAACGTCCACTCGACACAAACTAGGCCATTTCGGGACTAACATATGGTTTAAATTTTATTTCAATAATTCGCTTGCGCGTAGGGGTCTTTAGCAGTGGGAGGAAACTGGAGGACCCGTAGTAAACCCAAGAAGTTGGACAGACGTGCCTACTCCTTGTCACGTACAAGCGGGGATTCGAAACCATGCCAGTTGACTCAATGACAGGCTTTATGATACAGCGCGCACATGCTGACCATTCGGCCATCCACCCCCCTATGGCTCTCAGTGTATCACAATTATTGAATGCACAAGTATTCCCAAGTAAACATCTAGTTTTTATTATGTTAATACAAATACTCAGTTTTGCTACTGTATAAATCAAATATTGCCTTAAATTATCTTGCTTGTGATGAAGCAAGCCAAAAAAGCCGCCCCAAAAATGCATCAAAATCTCCATGTAAAGGAATTTGGTGTCTCCCCCCCCCCCCAAAAAAACAAACTTCTGATGGGCAACCTTATTCTCTGTGGGTAAGTATTAATTTGTTTAGCTTTTGAGGTTTCACATTTTATACGCTCACATTGAAATGTGGTTGTATATTGTCGTCGCCCCCGTCCGTCCGTCCTCTAGAGGCTTAAGTTAATATCCGATTGACTTTAAATTTATACACAGTGTTTAAGGTCATGAGACGAAGAAGCCTATTGATTTTCAGCGATTTCTGATAATTACTGCCAGAGTTGTAGTCATTGATCACTTCAAAAAATCTTGTGGATGCTCTAGAGGCCAAACTTAATATGCGATTGACTTCAGATTGATACACAGAGTTTAAGATGTTGAAACGAACAAGTATTTTGATTTTCAATGAATTTTGATAACTGAACAGCTAAATCCATCATATTAAATGTTTCCTATACTAATTGTTAGCGTGGGGCAAAACTTTATAAAAAGCAAACAAATTCTAATGATTTTCTGATAATTAAATAATGAGTTGTTACTCTTAATCAGATTTTAGTGTATTACAAATGTTTCATTACCAAAAAAAGTAAAAATATGCGACAACCCTTGTTGACTGCCCGGACGATTTAGCTGCTGTGGGCGTATGTTTCGTTGCCTGGCAACCTATCTTTTCAAAATCAAATTGTAACAATTCCATAAATGGTGACATGACTATATACTGTTGATTCTATTTCTAAATAAACATTTTTTCCAGCTTGCAAATTTATATCCTGCAAGTGGAGATCATGAAAAGAGAATTCCCTATTTGAGAGGTGAGTATAAAAAACTCAAAAGATTTTGAGGGATAAATATGTACACTGACTTAATTGCATAGATTTAGTCTTATGTATATTTCTCATTACCAGTAGTTTGCAGGATGATTACCATGCCCGAAAAATTTGTTAAGGAAGACAAAACCATGTCCGAAATTTTGTGATAACGATTCAAATTATGATTCTTCGGTACCATTTATGATTCTCAATAACAGGGTTGTGTACATGATAATTGAGTCTATAGTACACTTCCAGTTTCAACAATAAATGTTCAATGGAGTTACTTCCCTCTGACTCAGGAAATACCGAAGAACATTAATCGATGACGATATTTCAATGATGCCACAAAATTTAGAAACCAGAATTAATTTTATACGCCCACATTGAAATGTGGTCGTATATTGTCGTCGCCCCCGTCCGTCCGTCGGTCCGGATTGTGGACGCTCTAGAGGCTAAAGTTAATATCCGATTGACTTTAAATTTATACACAGTGGTTAAGGTCATGAGACGAAGAAGCTTATTGTTTTTCAGCGATTTCCGATAATAACTACCAGAGTTATGGCCCTTGATCACTTCAAAAAATCTTGTGGACGCTATAGAGGCCAAAGTTAATATCCGATTGGCTTTAAATTTATACACAGTGTTTAAGGTCATGAGACGAAGAAGCCTATTGATTTTCAGCAATTTCCGATAATTAGTGCCAGAGTTATGGCCCTTGATCACTTCAAAAAATCTTGTGGACGCTCTAGAGGCCGAAGTTAATATCCGATTGACTTTAAATTCATACACAGTGTTTGAGATCATGAGACGAAGAAGCCTATTGATTTTCAGCGATTTCTGATAATTACTGCCAGAGTTATGGCCCTTGATCACTTCAAAAAATCTTATGGATGCTCTAGAGGCCAAAGTTAATATCCGATTGACTTCAAATTGATACACAGTGTTTGAGGTCATGAGACGAAGAAGCCAATTGATTTTCAGCGATTTCTGATAATTACTGCCAGAGTTATGGCCCTTGATCACTTCAAAAAATCTTGTGGATGCGCTAGAGGCCAAAGTTAATATCCGATTGACTTCAAATTTATACACAGTGTTTACAGTCATGAGACGAAGACGTCGATTGATTTTCAGCGATATCCTTTGGACCCTCTAGAGGCCAAAGTTAATATCCGATTGACTTTAAATTTACACACAGTGTTTAAGGTCATGAGACGAAGAAGCCTATTGATTTTCAGCGATTTCAAATAATTACTGCCAGAGTTATCTCCCTTGATAACTTCAAAAAATCTTGTGACGCTATATAGGCCAAACTTATCATCCGATGACTTCAGATTGACACACAGAGTTTAAGGTGTTGAAACGAACAAGTAGTTTGATTTTCAATGAATTTTGATATCTGAACAGCTAAATCCATGATATTAAATGTTTTGTATACTAATTGTTAGAGTGGGACAAAACTTTATAAAAAGCAAACCAATTTTAAAGATTTTCTGATAATTACATAATGAGTTGTTACTCTTACGGTAATCAAATTTTAGTGTATTACAAATGTTTCATTACCAAAAAAGGTAAAAATATGTGACAACCCTTATTGACTGCCCGGACGATTTAGCTGCTGTGGGCGTATGTTTCGTTGCCTGGCAACCTATCTTTTACATAGCCTAAATAGAAGTGAATTTCTGTAGTCTTTGGGTATATCTGTAGTATAGATTGCTCTGTTGGTGATCTATATGTTTAAATATTTTATCTTTCAGTTAATAATGTTAGAGAAGATAAAGTTGATAAACATATTTTTTATACCTACATTCGGTAAGTATGCCTCTTTATTATAGACCCATTTTTCTTCAAATGTCTTTTATCTGATGTTAATTCATACTTTATTGAAAAAGTTGTGAAATACTTGTATATATGTATTTTGTATATCTTTTCACAGAAAGTTGAATAATTTATCAAGACATATATTAGATTGTGATCATGTGGTTGAGTTCTTCAAGGGGGATCATCCTGCCAAGTTGGCGAAAAATCTTTCGCCAAAATCAACGTATTGTCCTTCGTCATCACCTTCTAATCTGTCAGGAGGTTTGTGTAGTCTTTATTTTAATTTATAAAGATTATTTCCAGTTACAGATTCATCTAGAATATTAGAACTGTTGCAAAGATAGGATTGTATAATGAAATAAATAATAATAAAAATTTATGGCATGAAATTTCTTTCAAACGAACAATATCTCACTTAATTTCTATTCTATGTTTGCATATAAACCGCTAATTTCAGTATAGAGACAATTTTCTTTGCTGTACCATGGTTTGACTGATACAAATACTAACTCAAGCCCTACTTTAAAACACTTCAATGTTTTATAAGTACTGAACTAAATTGAACAGTTTTTGGACATATTCCTTTAGGTTGTTAGGGATCAGGGGCTTGAACCATGTACAGAAACGTTAATACCATATTACTAATGTTGTTATTTGATATTCACATGAAGTTGAGTCTGGTGAGAAACCGAACCTTAATGAATGGAAATTTGTATTGTCTTATCGTTTTTCGTGACATAATATTCACTTATTGATTAGACCAATAATTGATTATACATCAGAATTTAGAAGTTTGTAATCTATTTTTAGAAGAAGAAGATGCAATTCCTCCTTTTCCCATTAGATCTCTCACTTTTCTGAATTCACAACTTCCTGTTTGTTCTAGTAAGTATCTATATCTGTATTACTATCTATATTTAAAAGTTACATTTCATTATGTTTTGAACTACATTTATTAATTCATTTCTTAGTATTCTCGATTTCTGAGAAATAACAATGTTTGTCTACAAGTATTTCTTACAAAGCATTGTTTACACTTTCTGTAAAGATGAAAGTAAAACTTTCACTGGGCCAGTAATAATTAAGGTTTACAGAAATGATAATCCACAATATTTTCTGGAGTACCGTGCATGAGTACCATCTTGATCAGTCAGGAATGATTTATCTTAAATCAGTTAACATATATAGTAATACTGGCATATTTTTGTTCATTCCATTTTCAAACATGGATTTTGTCGTTTTCTAGTACATGTACATAACTGTACAAATCAACGACCTGTACAAATTAGTTCACATGAATAAAAGCCCATTTCAGTATAGACATTTTTATCTTGTCACAATAACAAAGAGGTACAGAAGCATGAATTTATGGTAACGTACCATAATTAAATACATAAAGATTAGAATTAAATTTGTGTTATCAATACTGACTATTATTCAAAATTTTGAAATGGAAGCTCTGATACTAGGGCATTAGATATTGGTAGGGTTATGTAAACATATTATAGAAAGAGGAATGGGATATTAAGTCCATCCATTTGGCACAAATCGGGTCACTAGTGGTGAGATGAAATTATTAGCCTGTATGAAACACTAGGGACCGGGTATCGTCCAGATTTTACGAAAAAAGGAAAGAAACTACTCTTACCGTCTAGAATCTAATACACGTATCCAGTCAATAGATTGCCGTCCAGAATGTGTTAAATGCCGTCAAGATTCATCAAAAACCGCCCAGTTTGTGCTATCGTGTAGATTTAGAAACGCCGTTTAGTTTTGACCTAGATCGTCTACTTTACAACTGTTCAGTTTCTCGGGATGTTTTTTTAGAAATGAACACTACCATTTAGATTTAAAAGGGGTTTAGTTTTCCCGGACGTTGTCCAGAAATGAACTGAGTGTTTGATATTGATAACACAAGGCGTTCAGATTTTACGCCAAATTACCACTTTACCGAGAGCCGTCAGTGTGGTTACAATTTATAGAAAAAAAAAATTTAAAAATATTCACTGATTCAACTTGGTCATCGTTTTATTCCATCAAGAGGTAATTTTATAAAAATGGCTGATGTATTACTACGTGCACAAAACAACGATAATTTCTCATTGGTTAGGACCGTCTAAACGAGGGTAAATTTACAGTAGCTATTGGCTAACAGCACGAAAAACAACGTTATTTGCATATTGCATACATACTACAGTGGACTCTGTCACATCCGATCTCTGATAAATCCGGATCTCTGTGACATCCGACATGATTTTAATGTCCCAATTTATTTCCTTATTACCTCAGCCAAAAAATCTCTGGTAAATCCGGACTCTGTATGTTCCGGATTAAGACATCAATCAGCCGTCCCGTCACATAATTTCCATTGAATCGTCACCGTATAATCCGGCCTTAAATCGGTAGGTGTCAAGCAATTACCAAGCAATTGTCCGTTAGATTAAAACTTGATGGGTGTGAAGCCACAAAAGATTAACAAGCAATCACCAATCAATTATCGGTAAGATTAAAACTCGCTATCGTGTAGATCTTTGTTGATTACCTTGATAATTTTATAATCTCTTGTAAGACAGTAATTGTGATAAATACTCAAGAATATCTATGAATTTTCCCATGAATTCGGTCGTACAAATATTCCTAGCACCTGTTAGAAACATTCGTTGCTCATGCCGATTGAACCCGAAAAACGTAGCCTAAGTTTGTCCACGTTGAGCTGAAATAAGCGGGCGTTACGGTTTATAACCTTGACCCTCATCGTCAATAGCTGCGGTTAACTAAACACAGTGTTTAGCCGTTTACGTGAGCGGATGAAAGGTATAACAAACGCCCCGTAGTATTTTAACCATTGACCGCCGATGAGGGTCAAGGTCATAAAACGACCGCTGAGAACGTACGTCCGCTCACTTCAGCTCAATGTTTGTTCACCCTACGGATCTCACCGAACGGTGTGACGACGACCTTGACATAGGACGACAGATTATCAATGAACATGTGATAGCAAACACAAGCGTGCGATCAACTGAAGATGGCGAAGTAGATAAATTAACGTCAGACTTGACCTATTCAAAATGCCTACGCATGTTGAATGAAATAAAAATTATGTTAGAAAATTTTGAATGTACAGAAAAGTTTATCATTTTTAAGGGGAATAACGCTCGGGTGAATCGAAGCAACATTATAATAATACTTCCGGTTTTCGAAGTTACATTATTTCCGTTTTTGACAAAACTGGGTATTCCGACACTCTGTGACTTCCGACATATCGTAACGATCCACTGTATTTAAAGTATAGGGTTTTGTGTAAGATAACATGCAGCGCTAAAGAAGACGATAACCTCGCACATACTATGCTGTAATTAATATATAACATCCGATTGGTCGTAAAATATGTAATAAACTTGACCAAAATAAAATTCTTGTTCGGGCCATGAGCATGGATCACTCATTCACTTGCATGTATTGATTCTAGATGGTAAGGGTAGTTTTTTATACACCCACATTGAAATGTGGTCGTATATTGTCGTCGCCCCCGTCCGTCCGTACGTCGGTCTGTCGGTCCGTCCGTCGGTCCGGCGTCCACAATTGCTTGTGGACGCTCTAGAGGCCAAAGTTAATATCCGATTGACTTTAAATTTATACACAGTGTTTACAGTCATGAGACGAAGAAGCCTATTGTTTTTCAGCGATTTCCCATAATAACTACCAGAGTTATGACCCTTGATCACTTCAAAAAATCTTGTGGACGCTCTAGAGGCCAAAGTTAATAACCGATTGACTTTAAATTTATACACAGCTTGTAAGGTCATCAGACGAAGATGCCTATTGATTTTCAGCGATTTCCGATAATTAGTGCCAGAGTTATGGCCCTTGATCACTTCAAAAAATAATATGGACGCTCTAGCGGCCAAAGTTAATATCCGATTGACTTTAAATTTATACACAGTGTTTAAGGTCATGAGACGAAGAAGCCTATCGATTTTCAGCGATTTCCGATAATAAATACCAGAGTTATGGCCCTTGATCACTTCAAAAAATCTTGTGGACGCTCTAGAGGCCAAAGTTAATATCCAATTGACTTTAAATTTATACACAGTATTTGAGGTCATAAGACGAAGAAGACTGTTTATTTTTAGCAATTTCCGATAATTAGTGCCAGAGTTATGGCCCTTGATCACTTCAAAATATCTTGTGGACTCTCTAGCGGCCAAAGTTAATATCCGATTGACTTTAGATTTATACACAGTGTTTAAGGTCATGAGACGAAGAAGTCTATTGATTTTCAGCGATTTCCGATAATAACTACCAGAGTTATGGCCCTTGATCACTTCAAAAAATCTTGTGGACGCTCTAGAGGCCAAAATTAATATCCGATTGACTTTAAATTTATACACAGTGTTTGAGGTCATAAGACGAAGAAGCCTGTCGATTTTTAGCGATTTCCGATAATTAGTGAGAGAGTTATGGCCCTTGATCACTTCAAAAAATCGTGTGGACGCTCTAGCACCCAAAGTTAATATCCGATTGACTTTAAATTTATACACAGTGTTTAAGGTCATGAGACGAAGAATCCTATTGATTTTCAGCGATTTCTGATAATTACTACCAGAGTTATGGCCCTTGATCACTTCAAAAAATCTTGTGGATGCTCTAGAGGCCAAAGTTAATATCCGATTGAGTTTAAATTCATACACAGTGTATATGGTCATGAGACGAAGAAGCCTATTGATTTTCAGCGATATCAAATATTGACTGCCAGAGTTATCTCCCTTGATCACTTCAAAAAATCTTGTGACGCTATAGAGGCCAAACTTATCATCCGATTGACTTCAGATTGATACACAGTGTTTAAGGTATTGCAACGAATAAGTATTTTGATTTTCAATGAATTTTGATTACTGAACAGCTAAATCCATGATATTAAATGTTTCGTATACCAATTGTTAGCGTGGGGCAAAACTTTATAAAAAGCAAACAAATTCTTATCAGATTTTAGTGTATTACAAATGTTTCATTACTGAAAAAAGTGAAAATATGCGACAACCCTTGTTGACTGCCCGGACGATTTAGCTGCTGTGGGCGTATGTTTCGTTGTCTGGCAACCTATCTTTCCTTTTTTCATAAAATCTGGACGATACCCGGTCCCTATTGAAACCAGAGTATCCATAGAAAACGAACGATGTAAGACAATCGCCCTGCTCGTCCAGTACAACCTGGGATCTAAATCACAAACAATTTATTGAATGACAAATCACCTGACTACCCACAGATCTACTCTTGTATACAAAATTACAAGATCAATAAAGTTGTATAGTAAAATGTCTGATGTGCTTTGTACAGCTGGTATACACTTTTAGATTTAAAAGATATGAGTGTATTTTATTTTGATGTTTTTTTTCAGATGTAGGAAAAGAGATGAATATACCTGTTACTGCTTTACCACCCAATAGGTAAGAGTACATACATACAAAAATCATTTATAGATTATTTAGAAAAATTGAATTGGGCACTAGATATTGTTCAGTTATATGATCAATCAAGACACTTAAACTTTAAAACATTTGGTGCCATTAAGTTAACTGAATCCAACCTCTAGACAGATCTTTTAAAACGTCAAAAGATAAAGTGTGTGTTTTGTATTATGGTTTGCTTATTGTGATGTTGAGTTTAGCGAATTTAAAGAGTTCTTATTGTTATTAATATATCCTTAAATGCACAATTAGAAGTAGAGGTGTAACATTCAAAATAATACAACTTTATCAAGCAATGATCAATAATGAATACAACAATACATTTATAGTACATGGGTAAAACAATTTACAACAATCAAAACATGAAATTAATTAAGACATAATAATCACTTTCTTTTGAATGTTCTCCTTCGATATTGTATATAATCAAAAATGGCCATATGTTTGTCAGAAAATAACCCCCAACTAGTATAGTGTTGGTTACATTTATTTCAATGCACATGTATTTTATTTGGGATCCAAGGTGGCTCAGTGAGTAGGATGTTCTATGTTCGATCCCTGCATTGGTCGGAATGTATCGTCTAGTCTGGTCAGTGGTGTAGGACAACGGGCCTGGCAAGGGACAACGCAGAGTCATTTGGATGGAATGTATAATCGGGTTCCCGTGTACACATCTTGCACGTATTTCAATCCTTGACAGTCGGAATTTGAAGTAAGAGTCTGGGCCAAATTTCTCTCCTAGCACACTGTATGGCGTATGTCCATCTTCATTAACCAAGCCTGATCAAAACAGTAGGATGTTAAACTCCATTTCATTTCATTTGCATTTCATTTCTTTTTTAAAGACAATTTATTGGCCCAACGACTGCTCGAACAGAATCACCTTCTCAGTCTCCCCCTTCATCTTCCACTGAATCCCCTCACAATAGTCCATCGGCTTCACCTTTATCTCAAACATCGGAAATGACATCTGATACTCAACTGTTGAATTTGAACAGTATGGATGACAACTCAGATCAACTCAGTAACTATACAGTCAAACAGGTGAGAAGATCTTTATTGATTTTATATATATATCCATTAGTCTGTTGGGCCATCTATAATGGCTTTTGAACAGTGCAGAATTTCTTTTCTCAATCAGTTTGGATTGAATATATATCGGGTCTGTCATTGAGTCAAGTTGTGTGGTTTTGAACTGAGACTTGTATGTGATAAGGAGTAGAGTTGGCTGCCTAACCTGATGGTTTTCCCCCCAGAGCTTAAGACTCCTACCTGGGTGCAAGCAAATTATGGAAATAAAGAACTACTCTATGTTAGTGCTGAAATGAACTGGTTGACATTAAACCCCATTATTCTCTCCCTCCACATCGTAACAATATTTCTGAGCTATATATCTTATCTAAGTTATCTTATATCCAATCAAAATTCTACATTTCCCGTGTAAATTCCAGTAGCATCTCTACATGTATGATATTGTATTGCAGCTTATGTGTATGAAAGATGAAGATCTTGTCAAAACTGATTTACCAAGAGATGCTCAGAAAAAATTGAGAAACAGATTAACAGAACATTTGTAAGCTTAAAATTTTGTTTTGGTACCCCATCTTTCAAAGATGGGTTTGTTCGTCCGTTACACTTTTTGGCTCACCATATCCCTGCTTTTAATGGAGCTAGAATGATCAAACTTTGTGTATGTACTTGTTTATTATGTAAGTACCTTGACTGAGTTAGGTGATGAGGATTTGTTGTTAGGCTAAGTAAATATAAGTAATTTTATGTGTCCAGACATTTGGAGAGAATAGATCTGCTGAGTTAAAATGTTCAAACTTGGTGTCAATGTTTATTAGGTCAATTGTCTTGGCTGTATGTCTGTCACACGTGTTGAGATACAATAACTCTACTTCTAATTGAGGTAGAATATTCACACTTGGTGTAGATGTTGTTATGTAAATGTCTTGGCAGTGTCTGATGATCATCATTTTCTGCCTAAACTAAGATGAGATAAGCAATTGGATTGACTGAGACTTCAGAACACAATAATTTTGCTCCAAATTGACAGGGAGTGATCAAACTTGAAAGTTTCATTATATCCATATCTTGACTAATATTAGTTTGATAATGGACATTCTTTAATATTGAATGTATATTTGTTTTACAGTGGCAATGATAAACCAAATGGATTAGTTGAACCTCAATTTACAGTTGCCAACATAATACCAATGGTTGCACCACCTGTGGGTCATTACCCCGCCCACTTTACTCACCCACCACCTCTCCACAACTTCATACATCATTTCCCAAACATGCCAAATAGCCGTGATAATTCACCTAGTAATTCAGAACCGTCTAGTCCACCCACAAGCCCCCATCTGAATCAGGCATCAAATCTTGTCAAATCATCCAGCAATATGGGATCACAAGGTAAGTGCCATTAGCGGATACATTTTTTTTGGGACATTTTTCTTTAATTGTTCAACTTAGTCACTCCTCTGATATGCATGTCTCTTGACAATTATTTGACCACACTGAGGGAGAACTTTTATCTGATTGTCTGACTCTACTTCAATGAAACCCTATAGATTTAAACATTTATTATTAAATTATCTATTAGCGAGTGTAGGTCAACCTGTGGACAAGACACAATAAATTAAATGATTGGTTGCAGTGATTCAGTCTTCACATGACAACCAACTCCAAGGGAGATAATCCTTTAAAACAAAACAAGAAAAAGGAAGCACTTTCCAGAACATTGATCTACTGCATATTAATTATAATGTGTCTTGAATTATTATACTTGTAGATAAAATACACAGAGAAGATAAGGAATTTAGTCAAACTGGTAGTTTACCAAGGACAGGTGTTGTCAAACACCCTCAAGGAGGAGGTTCAGTGAAATACCCTGTTCATAACATCAAACCAGACGGATTACTTCCTCAGCCTACCACAATGCCAATGAACTTTCCCGATTCTAGTCACGATTTACAAGGCTTATTAAATCAAAATGGCTACCAATCTGATAACCCACCAGCAATGCCACCAGCTGTTCGACCTGAAATGTTGAATATACAAGTTCGACCATATTCGGGAAAACAGCCACATCCTAACATGGGATATTCACAGAAGTTAGTTATGATGCCGACAGAAAAGCCAGGAAATGCAATGGCACCTCCAATTGTTTATCCAATACCCACGTCTGTCTTTTCAAGCATGATAGACAATCAAACACGACCCTTCATGAACCAGCCAGGAATATTAGGTCATCCACCAAATTTAGGAAGCTCAAGACCAGGTTTCACAAGTGTCTCAAACGCGACAACGATGACGATATCAGGAGGACCGAGAACCTCTCTTACACCAACACCCCCTATGGCTGGCAATACAGGAACTAAGTCCCCTAATAACAGTGCGTCAAACTTAGTGAACAGTTCATCAGATCCCAATCAACCCAATCACGAACAGACTAATTCACCGTCTCCGTTACAAATGAATAATCCTGCTAATACAACAGTGCCTTGTTCTGCTGGACCAGTGGCTCATAATCATCAGCCTTGTAGTGCATGTGGCTCACCACGCCCACCTAACTGGCCGATACATGGACTCCTACCCACTTCTAACGGTTACATGCAAACTATTCCTTCCATACCCCACCCATACCAAGCACATATGCATCCACAGACATTTCCTAACGGAATGAATCCTGAACTTTTTTTTAATTCCATGCCAATGCCACTGTTTTATAATCATCCTATGCCTCCATTTTTGTATGGCAATAACATGTACCCAGGTGTAGCTAATAATGTACCAAAGAAGACATTTTGTCATAATTGTGGGTCCAGTAGTCATAAAGGATCAGATTGTAAAGAAAGCACCATGGAGAGTATGTCTGGTAAGTTTATGTGCAGGAACAAGTTAAAACTTGCAAACTATAATATTGTGACCGTCAAATCTCTTAAAAAGGTTCAATTCGATTCAGTTTTACACATCCTCAGCAGGGAATACAAACAATCCAGTGCCACCTAGGAATATTGCATAAAATCTATTGATGTGCCTCTCTTTAATCTGATTAATTGCAAGTCAGGAAAAAATTGGTTAAAAATTTAATGTACATTTCCTAGTTTACATGAGCTGAACATCTTTGGTTTATGTCCCAAAAAATTATAGTTATTTTCTAATTTTATTGTTATTTACGGCTTTGTAGACATTGAAAAACAAAATCAGTCATGTTTCCATGTTGGCTGTGTTTGTTCAAATGACGACTTGAATTGTGACCTGCTCCCATGAAACCAGGCGCTTGTTGCACAACTTTGTTTTGTACTAGGGGCACAAAAGCATAATCTCTATGCCCTCTTGTTGCCATGAATGAGCCGAACTCAATTCCAGATGATACAACAAATTTAGAAAGCATTATATTTTTGGAAAGCTGGGGCTGTGCACTATTCAATATTCTGCCAGCTTTTTTTTTTATAAAAATGACCAAGAGCCTGGTTTTTTGGGAGCGGGTCACAATTTTGTTACCAATTTTAGTGAGGAAACAAGATAAAGATTGCTCAAGAATTGATTGATTCCCAAAAACAAATATGTATGTACCATACATATTGAAGCCTAAGTATCAACCGCTCCCAAAGTCAAGCTTGCAGACAGTAAGCTGCCGGGGTTGCCAGTTAGTGATACCCTAACATATTTGCCTAGTGCTTGCCCGGTGTGTGTTTGTCAGGGAACCCAGTACTTTTATAGTAAGATTGGGCGTCTCTTCTTTCCATTATTGGAAATAACTACCCTATAAATACTTTTGTGGGAATGTCTTTTTAAAATAAGTTGATAAGCATTTTCTGTAATCTTTAACATCTTTTTCTTGAAACATTTTATATATTTAACTCTTCTTTTCATTGCAGGTCATTATCACTTAAATTACAAAATGAAATCGGATTCCGACTGACATAAACAAACCTAGGATATTGGAATAACATGGCGAAATATTAACGATTCTGGTATCCTAGGAAACGAGTTGGAACTTTGTTTGATATTTAACATCCTATGACTTCATATCAACTAATGTTTTACTCTCTGCTGACAAGGCAAGGAAGTGTTCAAATGTAAATAGGTGTGAAATATTTATAAAGAAAGTTTCTGTATATTGTGATAAAGATTAATATTTCCTTTGTTACAATTGTTATGGATGCATAGTAACAGTATTGAAGGTCAGAGTTCAGATGTTATTGATTATGATTACTCTGAATGTTTACATGGTGCACAGAATCAAGAAATGTTTTAATGTTTTTTTAACAGCTGTCATTTGTAGCTGAATAATTTCTACTTGAGAGATCTGTGTTTTCAAGGAAATTATTAAATCATGGATGAGAAAAGTATAAGAAATGCATGATTTTTGAAATCGGTGATTTTATGATCAGGAAAAAGCCGTAATAGGTAAAGGAGATGGTAGTGAGATTATTTTGTCATCAAATATCCCAATAATATGTACAAAATCGGAAAACAAAGAAATTTTGTTTTAATGTGAGAACATTTGTAATTTTATGAATTGTGGTCGGAAATGTTTGATTGTTGGTATATTTGGAAATGGTGGCTTGTGTATTTATAAAAGACTGAAAATAATAAAGAAAATATCCCTAACTAACTTATTGCAGCTAAGTGCTCGAGTACTGATCTCTTCGTGTTGATTGTTTGTGCTGTTATGTATATAGGGCTATTTTTTAATTTGCATTTTATATGTGCAGATATTTATAAATTGAAGTAACGGAGTAGAAGCACATCTATGTTAAAGATCTAATGAAATTGTGTTAATAAAATATTCTTATGTTATTACGCAGCAATAGAGCATACATCCCAACATGCATAGCATCAATAGTGCGTAGGAGGATTATTGATTAAGTTGCTCCTTCCAATACAAAGGTGGGCAATTCATCAATTATTCTTTGATTAAAACTCGATGTGGCTCAGTATTTGTGATAATCTTGTATATTTATTAAAGTTCCTAATCAAATATGGTCAATTTGGTTTTAGTTGCCAAATCTTGAAGTGCTATAAACATATATTAAAACGAACATGCCCTTGGACTGATTGACAAACACTTTATTTAGTTGAGATGTATTTTGTCATGTATTTTGCTATTATATAGTAGGATAAAGCGTTTGTGAATATGGCCCATTTCTACATATGGTAACTTAAGGGGAATGCTAGTTGAAAATCTTTTTAGAAAAAGGAATTGATTAGTTTTCCTGGATGGGTTATTTATTCTTTTTTAAATTGATAAAAGATGTCCGTGTATTCAAAATGACTGCGATCACTTAATGTTCATTGAAAATATTTAGGAAAGATGTTATTTGGAAGTGAGTGTCAGTGTATAAACACACACTGGTGTAATTAACAAAGAATTTTTTTTTTCAACTAGTGTCCCCTGAATGTAGCATAACTGTGTATATTTGAAAACATATCTTATGTACATGTCTAATACCGTATCTCTCTTAAACAATAAACCACATGGACAATTGTCACATATTTTCAACAAAATAGTTTTGTTGAAAAATCTCCTTATACCAACAGAAATGAAGTAGTTGCGTGTTGACTTTTTACTGCAATGGTTCTCATAATTTATTGCATTTTGTCAATTCCTGCTTCTTAACAATTATCGAAAAACGACAAACGACAATACAATGAATATTATTACCAGTATTATCAATTTATTTCTTCAGTTTTTGCATTTGAAAGTATGCTTTACATACTTATTTTGATCTACCTAAATTTATACTTTATTAAGAAAAATTAAGTCATATTTAAGTATAATGGTTTGAAACAGATCGAAAATAAATGTATTATTATTAATTACTTTAGTGAAAGTATGTTATTACTTACAAAAAAGGGTTCTGAAAATTACATATTTTATGTCGGCTAAAAATGGGTAAACACAGACTTTAATTTTTTTTTTAGTTTATATATTTTTTTTCTATTAGTTCAGATATTTCACATATCAGGTTATAATTGAAATTGATAACAAACAATGATATTACCATGGTATCCGAGTGATTACAGTAATCAATCAAAATCTTTTAGGGTAACTTTTACTTTCTGTTATGACATTCCTTAAGATGAGGCCTTCATATGTGTTGGCCTTGTATTTGAGGTCATGGGAAATGACTTTGTAAATAATTTTACTGAATGTCATTGCAGTGAACTATTGTCATTAGCAAAAATAAAAAAAAGAGAATATAACTTGTAAAGAAGACAATCATTCATAATTTGTTTGAAAAAAGAAATAGAATGAACTGCCAGTAGATCTATATGGAGTATAGTGTGTATGTTTCGAACAGTTCATTGACTTAAAACTATTTTTCTATTTTATATACAGTTAACTTCTGATAATTTTTGTGCCTGCTAATTTGACATTTTCTCCGTTTTCTGAAAAAAAGAATGATATCTTACATTCTGCGCATATTTTAATATGTCTCATAATCATAATGCTTGGAATGGCTTATCTACTCACCAACCCTGAATGCTTTGTCAGGTTGTTCATCAATTTCTGTAGTTACCTCCTTTTTGGCACATGTTGATTTTTCATGGTAGAATTAGTCATCATTCTGGAAATAACACTTCTCGCTGTAGCTGACAAAATTTGCCAGTCAGGTATTAAAAACATCAATAAATCCACAAGGCAAAAGTTGTGACTGAAAAAATTAGGCACAGGAGAACATCGGGCAGGTGGCTTGATTTCAAAATACAGCACTAATTTTATAGCCATGTTAAGTCCAAGTATGTGAAGTGGTATTGAGTTTTTAGAAGAACAGACAGACTTATTCATGCTTGATGCCTATCACCACATTCAGAGCTAACTGGAGCAATTGTTAGGTTTATCAGAATTGGTAAATATAAGCGAAATAATGGAAATCTTTTTAAAGCATTGATGGTTTGTGAAAGGATATGGGTGTTGTAGTAATAATTGACCTTTCGGTGATCCTTTTACATTATCCAGGAAGGTTAATATTCTATGTACCTTATGCTTTAATTGTTCATGAAATGTTTTGATAACCATCTGCTATGTTTGAAAGAATTGCCTTGATTTTCCATGTAGAAATGTGTTTAATTTTGGGACATGGTAGGTCAATCAATTTTTGGATATCTGTAAAACATAAGGAAACGTTTTTTATTGGTATAGAATATAGATGTGTTTACTGTATGCAGTCAATCATTATTCATCTTGTATATCAGTGGTCTGTCACATTATTACCTCCCTTGACTAAAGTTTACACAATAGTACCATTTGCATGGATATTCACATTAATATCAAAAGGCCGCTGTACAGAAATGCATCTTCTTGAATTGGGTAATGATATTTTCATCACAGAGGTCAAGGCCAGAGAGGTTAAACCAATGGCTAACTATTTAGGGTTAGCAACCTCTGCGGGTGAAACATTGGTTGAGACAACGTGATAAGTTACCAATGACAGTTATACAACAACTTTCAATATTATCATGTTGACACATATCAGTTGTTTGTTAGCATTTTTCTATAATATCATTTAATCAAAAACCAAAGACCTTTTAAGATATGTACATGATTTATACCTCTGTTAGAAACCTTGGTTTGATTTTATTTAAAATATTTTTTTGAAACATCTATTCTGTCAGATCTCCACATCTTTTGTTAACTGAAGCCAAGCATACACAAGCAATTATTTGGCTTGTTAAAGCAACAAGCCTTTGTTACAGAACCAGCGATACTGTCAAAATCACCAACAACAAAATTTGATATTCCTTGCGTTTGAAATGATGCTCACAAGAACCATATTTGCTAGCAATTAATTAAAAATCCCTCACAAATTGCCAAATAAATTAGCCTATGTGTGCTAGGCTTTAAGTGATGCACGATAGTTGATCTGTAATACTAACACAATTTGACTAAATTCATTAATTGGATTTCTTCCAGTTAGAATTGTTTGTAAATTACTTATATTTTACATTTTGCTAAGATAATATCGCTTAGCACAATAAATTAATTTTATTGAAGGAATTGGATTCATAAGAAATTACAAATTGTCCTTTTTTGACAAATATCTTTATCTGTAAATTAATGAATGTGGCAAATACCTTGATTTCTCTGATTTTTATAGGAATGTTTGAATTGCTTCAATTCCAGCATTTTTTTTTCATAAATATGTACAAAGAAATTATATACATTAATCAAAATATTTGTATGTATCTTTATGGTATTACTCTTTTTACTTTTAAAATGGCAGTGACTAATATCTAACAACTTTAAAATGATTAATCAACTGAGAATGGTTTCTAGAACTTGTTTATTTTTTTTATCCATTAATTAAGACTGAAGTGGTTCAAATTATGTGGATCTGTACTAAAATGGTTTTTGTTTATATACTGGTGTGTAATTCTAATATTTATGTTATCTACATGTATTTTGGTTTTTCTAGTGACTAAGTTGTCAATATTGATGTTATATGATTCGATAGTGCAATGACCTAAAAGATCTTTGTCTTGTGTATTTACTAGTCATTCAGTATAGATGTTCTCAATGTTTATTATTATAAAATTGAATCGTAGCACATACTTTCAAGGACAATTTCAGTTAGAATATTGAAATATCATTTGTAAATTGTTTGCTGAAATGTAACCTAGTCGATTTTGTCCCTACAAGTATGAGTCATGATTAGAATTTCTGTGATCATATTCTTGAAATAGATCAGGATTTAACATGTATATTGATTTCATAAAAAGGATAAATATTATTTATAACATCATTTGGGTTCTCGATACCTCTATGTACAACTCAATTGTATTGGACAATCTGATATTAACATTTTATTACAACCTGAATTGTGACATACCTCTTTAATAGGATTATTTCTTTCCTTTGACCCAATGATATTATGACATATGATTGATACTTGACTATATTGACTGATTTTGTGTAATGCAGAAGTTAATCTAAAAACAGCTTGTTAATGGCACTCAGAGTTGAATTATTGTATCCATCAGAGCAGCTGTTACAAATTGATATAGAGTAGCAAATAAAACTATTGACTCCAACTATTTCCATCTTCCTGTAATCACATATTTTAGAACTTTCGGAAATATTTTACCCGGTGTAAAAAAATAGTTGTCTAATGCAGTCAAGGTTCATGTACATATGTTGTAACATTTTGAAGCTTATTTTTACTCTTGTATTTTTTTTTAAAATGATCTATATCTTGTTTCAAAGTCAAACTTTCATATCAAAATATTGTACTTAAATTATTATGAAATTGATTGAAGAATCTGAGCAGTATTGGTCATTTAAATCAGTACTTATCAACATTAGATTACTGTGCCGGTAAATAGAAAAAAAAAATATAAAAATACAAAGTACAATATTCAAGCGTTAATTATATTTCCTTTAATCAAAACATAAAATGGTCATTATTAAATTGAATATCGTTCCTTTGTATTTTAGATGTAAATGTATGAACTTTTTTTGTAAGCAATTGTTAGTGTCATTTAGTCTTAATAAGGAGATAAATGGGATGTAAATGAAATAAATCCATGATATGATGTAAAACTGTGTTAAATTATGGACAAACAATGTACATAAGATATAATATATAAAATCCTTAATCAACGCTGTGGTTTATGGACAAAGTGCTGCCGTTTACAAGGTCTAGTTGTTAATATTCAAATAAATGGTGATATGCTGTTTCCATGGTCACAAAACATCACAAGGGGGAGATGACTCTTATTGTGCTGTTCTAACTTCCATTTGTTACTGGACTCTTTTAATAACTTATATATATTTTTTCACATTTTTTAATTATGCAAATGGTTGTTGAATTTGAAAATGGGTTTGTATATTTTCATGATTTAATAATGTTTATTGTCTGATTTTAATTGATCTTGGATTTCCATGCTATATTTTATATTATTATTGTCATACCCCGCCCTCTTAAAAAATGATGGCGGTCTTTCTTTTGTCAGTTTCTTTAATGTAGTTAACAATGTTGATTTGATTAAGATTCCAGAAACAGTAATTGTGCTGTCAACTTGCCATTGTCTTAAATATTTGTGTTGTGAATTTCAGATAATTTTGAAATAATTATACGCTGCTTATACCTTAAATTTAAATTTTGGGAAGATGAATTATTGAATAGAGACGACCTTAATTGGAGACTGAAAACCCCCTGTTCAAATGTGATTAACGTTAGTTTTTTCGATCTAATTAATCAACATTCTGTGTGCTATATTGAAGAAATTTAGACAAAACAATTTCCTTGGCCATTTCTAAACAGTCTGTCATAGATGGAATTATATGGAGAATTTTAATAAGCTTACATTATTCAGTACTAAAATTATTAGTTTAACTCTAATTATCCTTAATGATGACATATTATGCATTTTTATGAAACATCAGATTGTGCAAGATCATTTGTACAGATTGTCTGCAAAAATGTATAGTATTGTTAAGAATACTGATATTTTATCAGATACTGCTTTCCATACAATCAAATCTAAGGCAATTTATTATTTTGAAGATTTCATGGTTGTCTGAAAGAGATTGCTGTCTCAATTTGCTAAATGATCAACTTGGATACAAGCATCCATTATATCATCGGGTGCAAAAAGCTTTATTAAATCTCTACATTATTCCAACTATGGCAGTTTCATTATTTTATTAGTCCGTCATTTTGCACAAATTGATTTTAAGCTTAAAAATAAAAATAATGAATTATTTTAGTTTAATAATAACAATGTGTAATTAAAAGGCTTCCTTTATCATTTCTGAATTTGACAAAAGTTCTTAAAGTACACCCTTCATGTAAATTTTTACAAACAATATATTTTCATGGCTTATTTGGTGTAAATCTATTTAATCTTGGATGAGACTTGTACATAACAGTTGGTCATTGGATGAACATATTAACTTGTTATTGTACGTATGACTGACGTATCATAAAAATAACATTTTCCCTTTTTTTTGTTGAAAAGTTGAAATGATTTCATCTCTCTATATGTTCATATTGTTTTTCAAACTCAAATTATATTTATAGCAAATGACAAATGTACAATTGTATTTTATGCATCAAAACTACCTGTTCTTGTAATGGGAGAGAGAAAAAATAAAAAAAATAAAAAGATTTTAAAGATATGATTGAGAAAGTTATGAGTTGTTTTTACAGACTGGATCTTTAACACATTGATCAGCAGTGAATATTCGCTAGGTCATTTGTATCACTGAGAGGGATGACTTCGATGTGGGTAAATGAGCTCGCAATATTAACTTTTTTCCTTCAACAAATTAGATTCCAGAACGATTTTTAAAATAATAGAAAAATAAATGAGTTTCCAGTATTCATGGATAAAAAATATTTCCTATTTAAGTGCACATAAAATGGCCCTTAAATTTTTTCTATATGTCTAGTCCATGGTTATTTTATCCACTTTACGGCAAATTCACATCAATCTGACTAAAATGAATTAAGCTATCTTCACTCAAAGTCGTATCCGGTAAAAACGACTTTGCCAATATCGAAAACACTCTTAAACCCCTCAGACGCCAGTGACGTCACAGTGACCGAATGCATATTCGAAATGTTTATTCCTTAAAATAGCCTTATGCAAGAGCAAAATCTGCTTATTATAGGTCTTTCTTTAGGCCTGAAATGTTATCTAAATAATCAATTAGACATTAATTAACATATCCAGACCAAAATAAACTCTTGATGTCAAGGCTAGCCTTCGATGTTGGCGGATTTAATTCTTATATGCCGCTTAATGGCCGATGAGAATTAAATCAATCTAGTGGATAATCAAGACTATGCTGTTTATATTAATGATTTGAGTAATGATGACCGATGCTATGTGAATATTTCAAACGCTTTTTTGTCGGCTAATAATGGATCAATTTGACTGAAATTTTCAGCAAATTACCTTTACACTATCTAGTTTTTAACTATTATAGTGAGAACTGCCATCTCTTTATCTTATCTCCCATAATGTAACTTTAATTACCAATATACACCAGGCGTGTGTATTCTGCGTGTATTCCTTAACGCCTGACTGATTCCTTAATCCCCCTAATTAAATAAAACAATTGACTACGGAATAATTTGTTTTGTAATTCATTTTAATTCAAGATCCAATTTAAAATTTATTTCATAATGTACGGTCGTTCTGTTTTCTCACGGCAACGTTTCTAATACACTCTACCATCGTGAGCAGTCAAGCAGATTTGATATTCATTGTCTAATCCATTCAAAATCTCATGGTCTTGTCATGTGAATAAAAGTCAAAGTAATGATTTATAGAATGTGTGAACTGCAATGTTTCTATAAATATTTGCCTGCAGGACCATTTTTGGGCCATAATCCATTGCGTTTTGATCGGATACATGCCTATAGCGAAAGGAACCAAGATCTTATGGGAATAAACCTATATTTTAAGTTTGGTCAAATAGTGGACGGACAGGGTCGAGGACAGTATACGTCAACGTGAAAATGAGGGCGTACCAAAACAGGAATGATACTGGTTTCAGAAAGGTTGACTTTCAAAAATATACACATTTGCCCATTGCAATCTTCAGTCTGCCGAGCTATAGGGGAATCTCACACTGCTGGTAATCATTGTGCTTACATGTACAAATGTATATTTTGGGCCATAAGGCATAGTACACTGGTTATAGGCCATAGCTGCAGATTATCTATAGTCTAGGAGGTTCTGGCTGTCCTGAGACAAGATAGCCTAGGGATGAAATCTGAACTGAACACTTGAGATAACATGAGAAGGTAAAATGTACCGCAATATAGCCTGGTTGGGGCTGACGTGCCATTAAACAACATTTCAGTCATTCAAAATGTACCAATGCACCAAGTCATGAGAAAAGGACAAACAAAGTCTTGCGGTCAATCTAGAACCAAAAGTTCTTATCCGATCGATATGAAATTAAGGGAGTAATTGTAATGATTCCTGGTAGTTACTCAATGGGTATCTAGTTGCCTGTAAAAGAATCACAGTGATAACCATTATGGATGACTTTGCAACTGTAGCCGTAGGATTGCTTTTTATGGCCAGGTAACCCATGGCCATATTTACAAATGTGAACCATTCTGGATTACTCAATCTAAGTGGACCATTATTGATCTATTGCTAATTTCCTTACAATATTAAACATATTTTTGTAGGAGTGTACTGTATTCCACAATTCTGGTAAACACTCTAGACTGCAGGTTAGAGTTTTAAAAAAATGCTTTCAAATTATGTTGTGTTTGTAAGCAAGAAGTTCCTACTAGAGACGCCACAAAGGGAAGTAGCCCTATTTGTCACAAATGACTTTTGGATTGAGCAAGAGAGAAATGGGGTTTAACATTTACACAACACAAACTTAAAAATAAAACAAACTCCTGTAAATATGTTTTAATTTGACAATTTATCTTGCAAAAAAATAGAACATGATAAGGTTTCTCCTCAAAAATAAAGGTGTAGTAGCAGAGCAAACAGTAGTGCCTTCAACACTTGTAAGGCAGTATAATACACATGATTAAACAACAATCAAGTTACACATCATTCAACAACAATACATTTTGTACTGAATCATTAGCAACAAATACACTGTAAAGCAAAATATTTTTATTCAGAACTTTAAGAGGTGAAATTAAAACACTTATCATTTTTTCGCACAGAAAATTACAAATGAGAAAATGTATTTTTTGGGCTGACATCGAGGATAGGACTAAAGAATATTGACTAGCTGACGGGAAAATGAGTTTAAGTCAAAAGTATCTGTTTTTTAATATGAACAAAAATGTTAAAGTAGTGTACCGGGTCAAAATACATATTTTACCTTTGATCATTGAAAATAATATACTTAAGTATTTAAACATTTTGTATCACATAGTAACTCAATGGCTTACAATTTCCAAATCATTTTGCTGTCAAGGTCAGATGTGGCCTTGATTAACCTTCTACTGTATGGCAATATCAATTTACTCAAAATACATCTGTGGATCATACTATTTCTCACATATATATATGCACATGCTTTACAGTTTTCCATCAAGAAAAAAACAAAAACAAAACTTTAACCAATAACAATTCATTATCAATCACATTAAATTCTAATTTCCATATTACACCATCATTACTTAAATTTAAAATTCATTTCATCATTACCCTGGTCATAAACAACTTCTCACCAGGATTTATTTATATTTTAACATTTATTCCACTTTTTACATAACAGATGGGATTAGCTATGTGAATCCCTTAAAAAGAAAATTACTTGTGTCACCAATAGCTCCAAAAATGGCATCATTCCTCAAATTACCCACAACACACGTGATCAATTTTCTGTTGACAAAATAGGGCTTTCCCCCTTATAGACATGTAATATTTCAATAGATACCGGTACACAATTATAATAAACATACATACATGTAACATTGTGCATTTCAACGTAACTTTTCACCTGAGAAAATAAAGAGAAGATTGATACTGCGTAGAGATCCACACCCTTATCTAAGGAATAAACTAGAGATTTGGTCATTTAAACATGGTTTCTTGTTGTATATGCATGACGTATCAGATTATACTTTCTGATGACATCAGATTATTCCCTGTAGATACCTGGCAGATCTAACACAGATAACAAAGCATGTTAGCATATTAGAGCTTTTCAAAAACAACTTGACAATATAAAACTATCTTCCATTGTTCAAAATGACAAAATAATTTGACATAAATAATGAGGTCCAAAAAAAAATTAATTGTTCATTTAGTAAACTAAATAATTAAATAATGATGTTCAAAACTTAGTAAATAATAAATCATTTAAACAAAGTTATTACTGACCAATATATATATATAGGCTATATATATATATATATACAAATATTAAATTGATTCATCCCCTAAAAAGACAATCATTATGTAGTACACTTATTGCCTATAATTATTATTAGAATCCACATTGATAGTAACATTAAATGCTCCCCTCCATCTCAGATTGTCACACAGAAAATTGTGGTTTTGTTTTTTTCACGAAACGGTCAAAAAAGACACAGGTATCCAGCACCACATACAACTGGTTAGCACATTCAACAACAGGATTTGGTTTAGAATTAGCACACTCATATCGCACACAGGTTTACTCAAATAGCAATTCAAAAATCACAGCACATACAACATTTTAGCTTCAACATTATGGCACAATCACTTTTTCTTTTTCAATGCTTGTCTAAGTAATTCATCAAAGTCTGAAACTGGTGCTTTAGGTTGCATTGGTTGAAACATGTCTTCTTCATCTGCGTTACCATCTAAAAATAAAATAATTTATTTGAAGTCTTAATTTGTAATTGTATCTTGTCCTTTATAATTTACTTGCTGAACATCCAAGTCTACTCTGTCATCATTTGACAGTTAATTATCTGTTATAGAGGGTTGTGATGTTTCACAGATCACATGGATAGTACAAGCATAAATGAATTGTCAGGGTAATTATTGGATTTGACTTGCTTCGTTATTCTCATCTGTCAGGTGACAAATTGTGATAAATAACAAACTGTCTGTTTATCTTCAACTCGAGCAATAACATGTCAAATGGTCTAACTTTTAGATATAATAACGTCAGCTCTACTATTTACAGGGAATTTGCTGGATATTAAATTTCATATGAAATAATATCTCGTTTCTTGTTTAAAACCATTTATATTTTATTTACCTAAATCAGCATATTCTGTATCACAGAATTGTCTTCTGCCACCAAAACATAACTCAAACTGTAATTCACCAGGTACAGCATTACCTTCTACAAATATACACAATATTTATAATGGTATTCAAATAGAAGAGAAAGAAATATGGTGTAACATCTACTTGATCCTAACAAGGATAATATATGACTACTACTTAGTATATTTTTATCAATACCAGCAACTTGTGGGGTGTCTTTAAAAGTGGGAGAAAACCACAGTACTCGGAAAATATACCCCTGAATTGAAACAACAGGTCTACAACGCTATTAACCCAACCCCTCATAACTTATAAATAAAGTAATAGAACAAGTGTTTATTAAATCTTCTTTTGTTCAATTAAACCACAGGAATAACAATAATGAAGTGGTACAGAATCTTACTTTCAATTGCAGCATACGCATCACAGGTATAGGCAAACGTCACAAAGCCATAATTATCTCTGCAAAATACAATATAATAGAGAATAATTTTCAGTCTGATGTTTTTCAAGGCCACAAACCTCACATTGCTTAATGTTTTACTATTAATATATACACAAAACTGGTATACAGCCCCCCCCCCCCCAAGGTCACCAATTATGAGATCAACACTGTCTGTAAATAAATCTTTGTATTAGCCTAATGTATGACGACTACAATTAAATAGCTCTTCAGTCTTCATGTAACATGTGAGAAATACAAGTTACTTAAAAGTTCTAGCTACATATATGTTACCAAGAGGCTTCTCTCATCTTTATCAAATACATAATGGATTGAAATGAAGTGAAATGGGGTTTAACGTCCTAAACTAGGCTAATAAAGACAGGGAATGGTTTCAATCTTTCCAGGGGTTAATATCTGAACTGTATATATATTAAAACGTTATAGATGAAGATAATTTAGCTCATTACTAATAATCATAATTTAATCAACCATGTACATGTACATGTAACTTCTACCACATAAAATAAAACAATCTTACCCTGCTTCTCTAAAGTGTGTACTGACATTTTCTATTTCACCAAATCTATCAAATCGTTTCTTTAAATCTCTTTTAGTATAGGAATCCGGTATACGACCTACATACACTATTCTACGTTCTCTCTATAAAATCAATATACTGTATAAGGCTTGTGCAAAACACAAAACAATTAAGAAGGATAACTATTTTCTGTTGTGGAAAATGTGAAACATGTACGATACTGACTTTTGTAATGGATTTCTAGTTACTTACCCTTACTGGAAATATTCAATTGAAATTAAAGCTATTGGAGCACAGACGTTAAACCTTCTGTGTATCATGTGTAAAATATCTTGTGGACTTTTAATGAACAATGACCGATGCCACTGTACGTAATAGGGTCTTTTTACATTAATTGGCCTTATCTGCTCTAAAGGGTATTTTTTAATTTTGAAACAATAATACTGAGTATATTGGCTTACTATTTGTCTTTCTTTCTCCTCTTCCTTTCTTTTTTTTCTTGCCAGTTTTATTCTCTCTGTGCTTCTGTCTCTGGATTGAGACCTTGAATAGGACCTTTAATAGATTATAAATATCCATAAATGCCTATTGATTAGCTCCAATGGACAGAGAGAATTTATGAAACAGACATATTTTATAATTCTTCCAACATTCTAGTGTTAAACTTAAATATCTATCCTACAAATACGTAATTGTAAAAGAATATTTTAACAATGTAAAACTAACCTATGTCTATGGCGTGAATGGTGTCTAGAACGTGAGCGGTAGGAGCGTGCTCTTGATCTGGATCTGTACTGCCTAGGGCGTGTTTCGGAACGCGAGCGAGAACGCGAACTGGAATAACACCTGGATCTGAAAAAGATGAGCATACTGCTTTATTTTCAATACGGGGGTCTATCAATATTGTGTAAATTATTGTTTGAAAGAATTAACCATATACTCTAGCATCTTGGCAGGTTCATAACATAAATATTTGTGGATGTTCAAATTATATTGTATGCAAACTTTGAATTTCAATGCATTCATTAAATGCTCATGCAAAATACCTTACTCTGTGCAGATCATTGCCGTGTTACGTAGAATTGGTAGACCCTATTATAAATATGTTCTTTAAAAAAAAAAAACATAACGCTAACGCTACAATATACGTCCACATTCCTGCTTTGATTGATATGGTACTTTGTCAAGAAGGCTAGGCGTTTGGTTTGTTTAGCGTTGAGGGTCGTGCCTCAACATCAATAGTTGCCGTCCTTTATAAGGAATAAGTATACCAAGATAATCCATTCAGAATTGTGCCTTCCTAACGCTAAAGGCAAAAAGTGGGCGTGGCCCTGCCCCTGGGGGTCGGGACATTCATCAAAATCAATAGTGGACACCCTCAGGCTATAAGGAATACATAAGCCAAATACCAAGCTGCTTCATTCAGAATTGCGGCCTGTAAACGACTAACACAAAAATTGGGCGTGTCTTGCCTGTGGGAGTCGGGACATGCAGTTGACGTCCTTAGGCTATAAGGAATACATATCCCAAGTTTAAAGACGATCCATTAAGAATCGTGGCCTGTAGACAACACACACAGACACGAAGTAAAAATGGGCATGGCTCTGTCCCTGGGGGTTAGGAAATCACCAAAAACAATACGGGTCATCTTTAGGGTATAAGGAATAGGTATGTAAAGTTTTAAAAGGATCTGTTAAGAATTGCATCCTGTAGGCGAACACACGACACAAAAGCATTGGGCGTGGCTCTGTCCCAAGGGGTCCGGCATACACCAAAAAATAATAGTGGTCAGCCTTAGGGTATAAGGAATAAGTATAAAAAAAAGTTTTCAAGACGATCGATTAAGAATTGTGGCCTGTAGGTGACACACAGACAGACAAAAAGAAAATGGGCGTGGCACTGTCCCTGGGGGTCGGGCATGCACCAAAAACAATAGGGATCTTCCTTAAGGTACCAAGAATAAGCATTCAAAGTTTCAAGATGATACATTAAGAAATGCAGCCTGTAGACGACAGTCAAACAAATACAAGAAATGGGTGTTGCTGTCCCACGGGGGTCGGGCATGCACCCAAAACAAAAGGGATCATCCTTAGGGTATAAGGAATAAGTATTTTAAGTTTCAAGATGACCAATTAAGAATTGTGGCCTGTAGGCGACACACAAAAAGAAAATGGGCGTGACTCTGCCCCTAGGGGTTGGGCATGCACCCCAAATGATAGGAATGTTCCTTAGCCGGTACAAAGAATAAGCATTCAAAGTTTCAAGATGATACGTTAACAAATGTGGCTTGTAGACGACAAACAAATAAATACAAGGAATGGGCGTGGCTCTGCCATTGGGGGTCGGACATGCACCAAAAAACAATAGGGATCATCCTTACTGTGTAAAGAGTAAGTATAAAAAGTTTTTAAGAAAATCCAGTTAGAATTGCGGCCTGTAGGCGACAGACATACAAAAAGAAAATAGGCGTGGCTCTGCCCCTGGGAGTTGGAAATGCACCCCAAATGATAGGGATCATCCTTAGAGTATAAAGAGTAAGTATACAAAGTTTGAAGAAAATCCAGTAAGAATTGCGCCCTGTAGGCGACACACAAAAAGAAAATGGGCGTGGCTCTGCCCCTGGGGGTTGAGCATGCACCCCAAATGATAGGAATGTTCCTTAGGGTACAAAGAATAAGCATTCAAAGTTTCAAGATGATACGTTAACAAATGTGGCTTGTAGACGACAAACAAATAAATACAAGGAATGGGCGTGGCTCTGCCATTGGGGGTCGGGCATGCACCAAAAAACAATAGGGATCATCCTTAGAGTATAAAGAGTAAGTATACCAAGTTTGAAGAAAATCCAGTAAGAATTGCGCCCTGTAGGCGACACAAAGACACACAAAAAAAAGGGCGTGGCTCTGCCCCTGGGGGTTGGGCATGCACCCCAAACGATAGGGATGTTCCTTAGGGTACAAAGAATGTGTATGCAAAGTTTCAAGATTATAAGTTAAGAAATGTGGCCTGTAGACGACAAACAAACAGATACTAGAAATGGGCGTGGCTATGCCCCTGGGGGTCGGGCATGCACCAAAAACAAAAGGGATCTTCCTTGGGGTATAAGGAATAAGTATACCAAGTATAAGGAATAAGTATACCAAGTTTGAAGAAAATACAGTAAGAATTGCGCCCTGTCGGCGACACAAAGACACAAGACAAGAAAATGGGCGTGGCTCTGCCCCTGGGGGTTGGGCATGCACCCCAAACGATAGGGATGTTTCTTAGGGTACAAAGAATGTGTATGCAAAGTTTCAAGATTATAAGTTAAGAAATGTGACCTGTAGACGACAAACAAACAAATACTAGAAATGGGCGTGGCTATGCCCCTGGGAGTCGGGCATGCACCAAAAACAAAAGGGATCTTCCTTGGGGTATAAGGAATAAGTATACCAAGTATAAGGAATAAGTATACCAAGTTTGAAGAAAATACAGTAAGAATTGCGCCCTGTAGGCGACACAAAGACACAAGAAAAGAAAATGGGCGTGGCTCTGCCCCTGGGGGTTGGGCATGCACCCCAAACGATAGGGATGTTTCTTAGGGTACAAAGAATGTGTATGCAAAGTTTCAGGATTATAAGTTAAGAAATGTAGCCTGTAGACGACAAACAAACAAATACTAGAAATGGGCGTGGCTCGGCCCCTGGGGGTCGGGCATGCCCCCAAAACAATAGGGATCTTCCTTGGGGTATAAGGAATAAGTATACCAAGTTTGAAGAAAATCCATGAAGAATTGCGCCCTGTAGGCGAACCACAGACACACACACACATACATACATACATACACACACACACACAGACAGGGGCGACGGCATAATACGTTCACATTATGAATGTGGACTACGTTCACATTATGAATGTGGACTACGTTCACATTATGAATGTGGACGTATAAAAAATTTCTTTCTGAAAGTGATAAGTACCATACCTTGATCTACTGGATGATCTGGAACTTGATGAACAAGAATGTCTTCTACGTCTCCTTCGAGACCTACGATATCGATCACGTGATCTGCCTCGAGATGAGGAACGAGAATGTGATCTAGAACAGGAACTACAAGATGATGATGATGAGGAAGAGGAGCTAGACAAAGAACGTGATCGTGACGTTCTTCGAGATGAAGGTCTTGAACTAGGTCTTTTATCATATTCATTATCAAATTCATCCATTGGTTCAGTTTTTATTTGTATTTCTGCCACCTCTTCTTCCTGTCCGTCGTATCTAGTACTGTTCGTAAAGCAACTATAATAGGCTGGTAGTTTACTATAAAGTGTATCCATCTCTCGAGTCGGGGATCTATCAAGAGGTATGTAATCCTCTATAGTAATCCCCGATCCTCCCACAATCTTTTCTTTCTTGGGTGGTTTTTGAGGTAATGATAAGGTTGTGAAATACGCAGGAATTTTATCATAAAATTTACTAGCGTCTGGCACCATAGGCTCTTCACGTTTTCTATAATTACGCTTTGATTTTAAATTTCTAGGACAAGGGAAAAACACGGTCTCTTTCGCAGGGTTTTCAATACTTTCTTCAACACTAATATTATGATCAGAATCGATTATCTCCCCTTCTTCCACGCCACTGTCTTTACTTTCCTGACTAACACTAACCGTCATATTGACGGAATCGTTCACACTACCTAAACTAAACAAACTTTCACTTACACAATTACTTAATCCTTCAGTATGAACTATCTGTTCATGATCAACATTAAAATTCTCTATTTGCACGTGATCGTCTGAAGTTGGTGAGCGAGCTGGGGTTGGGGTATTACTTATAGAGGGACTCGAACAATAATCATGATCAATTGTAACATCTTGGACAGTCTGTTCGCTAACTAATCGCTGATCCGATTTTGTAGCACTATTTTGTTTAATTATACGCTGCAGCTTCATGGAACCACCAGAGATGGGGAGCTCTGTTGGTGGTCCTCTACCTTTCTTCGAAGGAATACCCAGTGGTAGCATTATGGTGGCTTTACGTTTGTTAGCTTTACCAGCTCGTATCTTGTCAAGGACTTTAGATGGTACAACAGGTGACGATTCACCTAAAATGACAAGATAGTTTTATGTAAATACAGATTTGGTGTCTTGAAAAAAGTAAATAAGGTCTTTATTGGGGTGTATTTGCAACCATTTGCTGAGAGCTCTTTCTGCACTGTTGCTTTTATGTCAAGATGGCCACAATGGAATTCATCATTTAAAATTAAGTTAAGCCAACAGCTGAGCTATTCTATGCAACATCCTTAAACTTTTACTTGGGAAAATAAAGGGCATAATTTGATCTGGTTATGCCAATAATTAGTAAACAGATGTTACGGTTGGGTATTAAAATACTCAACAAGATCAATGTGTCAGCAGCTTGCAAAGAACGAATTAAGTCCCAATAAAATCAATCCAACTAAGTTGATCAGTTAAAATACAAATTAGGCAACATGCAAAAACAGTAATTCAACTCGGCAAAAAGTGGTACCAGATGTTTGGCAAAAGACTAAGCTTATGACAGTAAGCATAGCCATAAGCATTCATCTAAATGGATTCACTACAATTTTACTGTGACAAAAATTTCAAACCTGATTTGGCTGAAGGGTTGTTTTCACTGCTTATAGACTTTTCTGGATTCTGGTTTTCAGTATCTGAGACATTCCTAAAAAAAAGTATTGAACATTTTTTTAAAATCATATATCTTTGTATTCATGCCGACACCAACTTCATACTGAAACCAGACACATAGCTAAACATGCCAGGGACAGATGGTCATTGGAATAGTGCACCTATACACAAAATTCTTATATCACATCTAAATTGTCTTAGAATTGAGCAGTGTGAAGGAAAATGAAATCAACCTTACCCAGACTTAAGTATATTTTCTTCACTTGATTCTGTAAGTATTTCATCAGTTGATTCAGTAGCTGGAATAAACAAACATAAAATATGAACCTAGTATTCATAGAAACTAGAACAAATAGATAAAGCAACCTAAATACCCTACAATAAATAGTACACAGATAAAACCTCACATACAATGACTGTTGTGGTGAATGTTTCAAGAGTGGAATACCAAATGGCAGAAAAATTTTATCCTGCTGAATTTATAATCAGAGAAACATGACCGTATAATTCAATTACAGACCACAACAATCGGGATATGTTTTCTTTCTATTAAAATATGATAAAGCATGATCTCAAGATCATCTTACCTTCAAACTGCTCTAATAAAGTACTTAAATCTTCAGCCTGTATTCCTACAAGGAAATAAAAATGGTTATCTGCATTTTTCACTAAAAAGTTATCATCCTCCTCTAGGCTTACTCCACTCCATTATGATTATTCACCATGATACAATTAAGGAAATAAAATCAAAATACAAATGCTCGATAACCTTGGATGATGGATGATTTATTAAATAGCAAGCAGCTATTTCACAATATTCTAGTTTACAAGGGATTCTCCGTGTGCTAAAATGACAAGACTTCAAAATATACAATATAAATATTCACTCTCAATTGCGATTTTTACAGCACCTCAATCTGCTATTAATCCATAGGATCTTATGTTGGCATTTAGAAGAATTCTAGAAACTAACATTTGAACACTACAGATGCCAAATATACTATTCAAAAAAAAGTAGGGGATATTTGATTTTTAAGTGTTATTAAAGTCACCTAATGAAACTGACGAAGAAACAAATGACAAAATGAAATGAAGTTCACATTCATCGATTTATTCCAAATGATCGTTAGACTAAGTAAGGCACAGAATGACCATTATAAGGGTAAAATGATACCCGGGGTCAAACAGCAAAGTTACCACAGCATCACAACAAAGTCAGTAACGGGTAAATCCTCCTCTGTTTGCCAAACAAGCATTGATCCGACGTGGCATACTCCTAATGAGACGTCTAAGGTCATTTTGGTCCCGATTGTCCCATTCCTGTTGCAACGCAGCAGCAAGTTCTTGGACATTGGCAGGACGTTGTTGACAGTGACGCAACCTCTGTCCAAGCATGTCCCAGACATGCTCGATGGGGGAGAGGTCGGGACTCAGTGCTGGCCAAGGTAATGTGGTGATGTTCTGTTGTTGGAGGTAACCTGTAACGATCCTGGCCCTGTGACATCTTGCGTTGTCATCCTGGAAGATGAAACGGCGGCCATGACGTCGTGCGAACGGCACAACATGGACTGCCAAGATGTTGTCCCGGTAGTACTGGCCTGTAACACGCCCTGCAACAACATGTACAGTACACTTCAGGGCTAAGTATGAAAATCCTCCCTGTGGGTGTTTTTTCCACTCAAAAATCGCGGTGTTTTTCTCATGTCCACTCCGCGGAATTTGCGACGTTCTGGGCGGAAAAAAGTCCGCGAAAAGATAAAATTCGCGGAGGATTATTGTCCGCGAAAATTTGAAATTCGCGGCGGATAATTGTCGGTGGAAACATAAAATTCGCGGAGGATTATGTTCCATAGTGATTCAAAATAGTCCGAGTAATTTAGTCAATATTGTCACAGCGCTATTTAATAGTTAATGGAATAATATCACGGGTATATTAGTCGTTTTAGTTAAGCTGTAATTTATATATTCATAATACTATTTTCAAATTGTTTTTTGAAAATTAACTAAATTGTACCAAAGTATTATTTTATTCATATCCTAAAATATCTGTTATGCTCGATTCATTTATAATGTACATGTACATCGGTATTCAATTCGTAAATCGCACCACAAAGTGCATACACATATCAATTTTCTATGTCATTAGTTCATCCGACAAGCAGACAATGAAACCATGTTTCGTGAATTCTGATAACATTGTCTGAAAATGGATGACAATAAACATAATATCTAGCGATTTGCACGTGGGCGTCTTAAAATATGCTGTCGATTTTTTATATACTGATTTATTATCGATTTTAAATATGAAGAAGAATTTAATGACAATCGTAGAAATAAACAAATTAGCATGAATTCTTGGAAGGTATATTTTCTCCCCGATATTTAATTTAACGGTAATTCGATTAAAATGACGATTGGGCTCCCAACGTTCAAATAATACTTTATGTCCCGAGAATCAAATATCATGTAATGTATAGAAGCTGAAAGATTCTTTACTTATTTCAGTTTCGTATTTGACTTTAAGATACAAAGTCCCTATTCCCCACATTTCAATACAGATCAACATGTCAAATCGTTTCAGATAGCGCTATATCAGAGTTGGGATTTCAAAATTTTTCGTGTCGGACATTTTACCGAAAATAAAGGGGCATAACTCTTATCGTTATTTAAGCAGACGAATTCATACCAAAATTAAAAGTCACATGTCAAAATATTCAAACCACGTACATAACAAAATTAGGTGAACCTCGCTATTTTTCATATTTAATTCCCGTACGATATTCAATTCATACCGCAATTAAAAATCACATGTCAACAAAATATTCAAATCCCGTACGTAATAAAAAATGGTGAACCTCGCTATTTTTCACACCTAATTCCCGTACGGCATTCAAATTTATGTCAGTAAATGTCGTACAAAATTAAGCATTTTCGTAATACATTGAATGAAAGCTTGCCGATCCTGCTTCGGCATAAAATTCACAACGGTAATATTCCTTTAGATTTACGTGGCAGCAAATGAATGCCGAACTTCCGAAATAAGAATAGTTTGTGATGTCAGAACATCGTTTTTTCTTTATAAAATGTCAACAAAATATTCAAATCCGTGCGTAATAGAAATAAGAACACGGCAGCAAATGAAAGAAAAGCGTTCGAAATAATACTTGTGGTGATGACAAAAGGCATAGCTGACTTCAGCGTATTGCCGCTATGGCGTACGTGACTTACAGCACACAGCTTCATAGTAAGCACTGCCTAACATGTTAAGCAATATTCGTGCGGCGCTCAAGATCACGGGAAAGTGCCACTGTGGATGAGCGGCTATATGTATATGGCTTAAAAGTATCATGTCTCAAATGGTCGCTTCATAGATATATTATTTTATCCTTTAACATATAAATGCAACACACAAACTGCTTACCGTATTTATACAGTTGACGATAAATATCCTAGATAATAATCCGGTTCGGTTTCTTTCCAATAATTATCACAGAAACAAATATTAAATTTCATTTTTCCAGTGAACATATCGATGAAGCTTTCAATAAATAAAACACCTAACAACCAGACCATATGAATCGAATCTTGTGCGGACTGAACTTAGATTTATAGGATTTAATTGTCGCACCAAAGAGTACAAAGGAAAGTGCTTAACAACAAAAGCATGCATTAGTTAAAGCGGCTTGGCGTGATATAAGGGATGATTTTTGTGCCAAATTAAAAATACACTGAAAGGGCCTCACTAGTCCGCAGGTGCTCTACTCTCTAGTCTCTCGCTGTAAGAAATACGTGTACTATAAATGTGGGTATCAATAAAGCCTAACCCTAATAACAGATATCGGTTGACCAATGAACCCTAACCCTAACACAACCCTAACCCTAACTAATGAACCCTAATAATATATTATAGAACCCGCGGGCTAGTGAGCATTCCCCTTATTACCACCGGTTAAAGGAATAATTCTATTGACAGAATATGTCAACTGCGAATTAAGTATTGATTTCATAATTTGCATGCGCCAACCTTCAAGTCTGTACCGATTCAAAAATTAAATTATCTCTTATTTTAATATCCATAATTTTTAAAGCCTGAGTTTTATGTTATCGTTAATAAAATTAATAGAATCTTATGCAAATTACTGGTAATACGTGATGTAAATTGTAGGAGGTGGGGAGGTGCTATTCATCGTAGCCCGTTCGTAATTTAGCCATGTGTGTGTTAAAGGGGTTTGTATTTTAGTCAATTATCAATTCCTTTTGATGGCACGTGTGAATTCGCCTAATAAAGAAAGTTGATTGACAGTATGCATTGACTCAGACTCCTTGGTGCCTAAATGAAAAGGTCATCACGGTATTTTCCGACTGATAGTTTTAATGTACATTTGATCAGTAAGGTTGACGGTGAATTTTGGCGATGTGTGCTTAAAAACAGGAGATAAAGGCATTTCATTCATTTGGGAATTAAATCAGAATATATTACTTGAGGTGTGAATTTTGTAACTTATTTGTCAGAATGGAAATGGCTATTTTAATGTACAACACTTTCGCCCAAGGTAAGGCCAGCATTTATGTGTGTAAATTTTGAAAATTTCCTAATTTGAATGAGTTTGAAATAGTCGAACGATTCAAGTTTTAAAAATATCGAACATATTAATGAAGTAATGTATCGATATAGGGTGAAACGATCGTGGGATGAACTGACCCATATTCGCCTGTTTTTAATATTCCATTTTTGTGATTTATAGTTAAGTCTAATAAAACAATACTTTAATAGTATAAACACTTACAATTACCATGTCAACGCGTTGCGGATTGAAACCACGGCTTTAAAACTATGAGTGAGCTCACTTTTTTTAATTATTTGAATAGAGGCTCTAGAACCACTTGTAATAACATGCTCAACACATTTCGGATTGAAACCACCGCTTTGTAACAATGAGATTACTCACTTTTCTTTATTCTTTGCCGACATACATAAACGGTAAACGGCTTCGTAGCACATTGTTGTTTTAAAAATCCAAAACAAAAACATAGTAACAGAATACAGACTACATGTGAACGTACATGTGTAAATGTATAAGTCATTAATGGGCAGTCAAGCGGACGTTAAATAAAGCTGAATAATACATTTTTACGAATGTTCGTCCATATGATTATTTGTAAGGTTTGTTATATATGCCGCACATGTAACAAACGAGTATGCGATGTTGTAAATTATACATCGATAATATATGCATATGGATACGAATACAATGTAAAGCATACGTGTAACAATAATTTCATCAAATTAAATTTCGCGCTGGGGTCGGTGGTTTATGCATATATTTTATTTCAAAGTTTTAAAAGCATGCCGATAATGCTGTTTTTCGGGATTGGACTACTGAATTATGGACACGAATACAATGTAAAGCATACGTGTAACAATAATTTCATCAAATTAAATTTCGCGCTGGGGTCGGTGGTTTAACAATTCCGCGGCAGTCGGTGGTTTAACAAATCCGCGGTGGTCGGCGGTTTACTCAAATTCGCGGCGGAAATTTAGAGCGGATTTTACAGCGGGACCTGAGCGGATTAATAGCCTGCACACCGCGATTTTTCAATTCCGCCCAGGTCGGACCACGGAGGAATTTCATACTTAGCCCTGAAGTGTACTGTAAAGCCGTTCTTCCAGCAACAGTGATGCCTTCCCACACCATAACAGAACCACCCCCAAATCGATCATGTCTGATGACGTTAACGTCTTGGAAGCGCTTGTTTCGACGACGCCACACCCTCCTACGTCTGTCCAAAAAATCAACAGTGAACCTTGACTCATCTGAAAACATCACGTCGGGCGCGAAGGTGACCCCTATGCAGTCGATTCCAAATCGTCTGGCCACTCACTCTCACACCAGTGTCTGTTTGAAGACGAGCGCTGATCTGATTTGCTGTGATGACACGATTTCTCAAGGCCAAGGTACGGATAAATCGATCCTTGGCTTGAGTTGTCGCCCTTGGTCGACCTGAGCGTGGTCAGTCCTGTACAGATTGTGTATCACGGTATCTGGACCATAGCCTGCTTATGACAGACTGAGAAACATTCATCGTCCGCGCCACAACCGCCTGTGTTGTGCCGATCTGTAGCATGCCAAGGGCACGTAACCTTTCATTTTGGGTATGCCGACGCATATCAAAATTTGTTTTCTGGTCACTAAAACAATTAAACTGATGTTTCCACCCTGGAATTCAATGTCACAATGACTGTAACATTCAAAGTCAGAGTCGTGCAAATCTTGGGTTGGACCCCCATGATGATCCCAAGCATCACCTGCATTCCATGCGGTAGCTATTGGTGCATTTGGGCGTCACATGTAACTGGAAATGTTTCTTCTGTTAGGTTCTATAGTGACTTTTTTCGTAGTCATTTGCATATTTTAGTATCATGCCCCAAAATCAAATATCCCCTACTTTCATTGAATAGTATAGAATACAGAGCAAAGGATAAAACATGTATTTCAAAATATCAGAAAATTATATTTCTATGCTCCTCAAGGCTACACAACTACTTCTCTCAGTGCTGTCCATGCTTTATTCCGACACCAATAACACAAACTGATGGAAAGCCATAAGTTTAAAATCTTACCTTGAGAATTAACTTCTGGAACAGTATCATCAAGATCCATCATCTGTGTAAAATCCATGTTAGCTATTTCTTGCGGTGTAAATAAACATAAATCATCAAATGGATCCACATTATCTTCACAATAATTCACCTGTAATTTAAATTTCAAATATTTATCATGTAGTAATTTTTTATATAACACAAAGGTCAAATGCAAGTCACTGTTTTCGATGACTTGGGTTAATAAATAGATTTATACATGTATTTATGAGAGTGATTCCTTTCACTCTCCAAAGCAGTTAAGAGTAAAAGATGACACTCATTAAATATTTACTGACCACTCTCTTTATAAAACGATCAAATGGTTTATTGCCCTGATTAACCTTAACTTAAATAATTCACCTGTAATTTAAATTTCAAATATTTATCATGTAGTAATTTTTTATATAACACAAAGGTCAAATGCAAGTCACTGTTTTCGATGACTTGGGTTAATAAATAGATTTATACATGTATTTATGAGAGTGATTCCTTTCACTCTCCAAAGCAGTTAAGAGTAAAAGATGACACTCATTAAATATTTACTGACCACTCTCTTTATAAAACGATCAAATGGTTTATTGCCCTGATTAACCTTAACAGAAAATGCTCATTACCGAATTTGGACAAGTAATTTCCGCAATAAAACTACATTGTGTATATACATTGACCAAGTTTCATCACTGAACATGGTGTAAAAACACTTCACCTGTAATCTGGGATTGTTAATTACCATGTTCCACATTTTTCAATTATACTATTCAAAAAAAGTAGGGGATATTTGATTATGGGGGCATAATACTAAAATATGCAAATGACTACGAAAAAAGTCACTATAGAACCTAACAGAAGAAACATTTCCAGTTACATGTGACGCCCAAACGCACCAATAGCTACCGCATGGAATGCAGGTGATGCTTGGGATCATCATGGGGGTCCAACCCAAGATTTGCACGACTTTGAATGTTACAGTCATTGTGGCATTGAATTCCAGGGTGGAAACATCAGTTTAATTGTTTTAGTAACCAGAAAACAAATTTTGATATGTGTCGGCTTACCCAAAATGAAAGGTTACGTGCCCTTGGCATGCTACAGATCGGCACAACACAGGCGGTTGTGGCGCGGACGATGAATGTTTCTCAGTCTGTCATACATGTAAGCAGGCTATGGTCCAGATACAGGACAGAACAGACCACGCTCAGGTCGACCAAGGGCGACAACTCAAGCCCAGGATCGATTTATCCGTACCTTGGCCTTGAGAAATCGTGTCATCACAGCAAATCAGATCAGAGCTCGTCTTCAAACAGACACTGGTGTGAGAGTGAGTGGCCAGACGATTCGGAATCGACTGCATAGGGGTCACCTTCGCGCCCGACGTCCTCGCGTGATCCCTTGTTTGACGTCCTCGCGTGATCCCTTGTTTGAGAGATCATCACATTCAGGCAAGACGTCGTTGGTGTAGGGACCGTCAACACTGGGATAATCGACGCTGGAGCAATGTGATGTTTTCAGATGAGTCAAGGTTCACTGTTGATTTTTTGGACAGACGTAGGAGGGTGTGGCGTCGTCGAAACGAGCGCTTCCAAGACGTTAACGTCATCAGACATGATCGATTTGGGGGTGGTTCTGTTATGGTGTAGGGAGGCATCACTGTTGCTGGAAGAACGGCTTTACATGTTGTTGCAGGGCGTGTTACAGGCCAGTACTACCGGGACAACATCTTGGCAGTCCATGTTGTGCCGTTCGCATGACGTCATGACCGCCGTTTCATCTTCCAGGATGACAACGCAAGATGTCACAGGGCCAGGATCGTTACAGTGTTACCTCCAACAACAGAACATCACCACATTACCTTGGCCAGCACTGAGTCCCGACCTCTCCCCCATCGAGCATGTCTGGGACATGCTTGGACAGAGGTTACGTCAACGTCAACAACGTCCTACCAATGTCCAAGAACTTGCTGCTGCGTTGCAACAGGAATGGGACAATCTGGACCAAAATGACCTTAGACGTCTCATTAGGAGTATGCCACGTCGGATCAATGCTTGTTTGGCAAACAGAGGAGGATTTACCCGTTACTGACTTTGTTGTGATGCTGTGGTAACTTTGCTGTTTGACCCCGGGTATCATTTTACCCTTATAATGGTCAGTCTGTGCCTTACTTAGTCTAACGATCATTTGGAATAAATCGATGAATGTGAACTTCATTTCATTTTGTCATTTGTTTCTTCGTCAGTTTCATTAGGTCAACGTGACTTTTATAACACTTAAAAATCAAATATCCCCTACTTTTTTTGAATAGTATACTAATTACTATGCTGCTTTATCTGTTCACTATCATTGATTACAAATGATTTAGGTCAGTATTGTTTATACAGTATTATTCAAATAACATTACTCAGAGAATATAAAAAAATTCAGAGCGTGTTACTTAAAAGTCAATTTGATATTATTTTATTGACATTTACTATGTTAAAATGACAAAGACCTTAATATTGATTGTGCTACATGTACATATATTTCTTTATTGAGGACATATTTCTGAATGTTTAGACGGTAAACTATCACAGCAAAACCAAAGGGAGTTATTTTAAGAAAACCCTTAAATAATGTTTGTTACAAAACAAATATTTCATTATTGAGAATAAAGTGTTTACTTGGTCTCTTTTTGAGTTCTGATTTTAGTATTCAAATATTCTATGTTATTATTCAAATGGTATCCAATGGGGTCTATAGACCTTTTTTGAATATTAATCAATTTTTTTCAAATTGTGTACTGTTTAAGTCTCCAAATTCCATTTGTCAATTGATAATTAAATGTGGTAAAAGAACATTACGTTTTTCTGAGTCTTTATGTTAAGTACAGATAAAGTGTAGGCCTGGTTTACTTGTAGATTATACACAGGATTTTTTATTGAGTCTCAAATGTATTTTTATGTCAGTCAAAAACTATGATGTATAGTGTTTCACCAAAATGATGGCTGTCATGATACTGTGATAAAGCATTTAAAAGTGCATGTAACTTCAGCGAGTTGATATCACTAAACAAATTTTATGTATTGGATGTGTAGCCATGTACATGTCAACTAATTCATTAAAATATAGATGCATTATGCAAAAGCTAAATCTACCTACATGTATTGCCAAGTCTTTTTTTGGATTGAATTGCTACCAAACTATTAAGTATTCAGAAATATATTCACATGAATAGTCTATATTCAACTCTCTAGACCATAGGATGGCCAAGATTTAAGTAGATAGAATACCAACAGGATTTTGAAATTTAACGAATGAAATTTTCAATATATTCATTTCTCAGCAAGAACCAGCATTTTATCTTAATGACCAGTCTTCAATCAAATGAAATGGCACTATGACCAACTCTTATATAGAATTCCACTGCCAAGGGATCTTTTACATGCACGCCAATGTATACACAAGACCTCGGTTTGTCACCATATCATCTTGTTACAAATGGTAAAATGTTTATTTCGTCTCAAATACAGGATATAAAGACCGCAACATCAATGTTGATTTAAATTGACAAATAATGTGTTTTCAATGTCGAAGACTATGGGTGATATTGAGTTAGAAACTTTAAAATCTTTTAAAAATAGGTTGCCAGGCAACGAAACATACGCCCACACCGCAGCCAAATCGTCCGGGCAGTCAACAAGAGTTGTTGCATTTTAAGTAATCATCAGAAAATCATAATTGAAACTCACCCATAACTACTGTGTAACTGTGATATAATCAAACGTTTTTTTAAATCAGATAATTGTGACCTCCAGAGGGACCACAAGCTAAAAAGGGTGATTTTTCGTACAATCAGGGGCCATGATTCAGGAAGTTACGATCCGATATGGGCAAATATGCAATCATTAGGTTATAAACATGTATTTCAAGTTTCATCAAAATCAGTTCAAAATTGTGACCTCTATAGGGTCCACAACCTTGATATAACATATTTTTACACAATTCGCGTACAGACGGCGGCCATTTTATCCGTCAATTTTGGTCCGATTTTCACAAAATTCGAACTCAACCTTCATAACCATGAAACGGTGATATAATCAAACGTTTTTTTAAATCAGATAACAATTTTGACCTCCAGAGGAACCACAAGCTAAAAAGGGCGATTTTTCGGACAATCAGGGGCCATAATTCAGGAAGTTACGGTCCGATGGTCCAAATATCGAAAGGAAACAAGATCTTTGGGTTATAAACATACATGTCAATTTTAATCAAAATCGGTTCAAAATTGTGACCTCTATAAGGTCCACAACCTTGATATAACATATTTTCACACAATTCGCGTACAAACGGCGGCCATTTTGTCCGTCAATTTTGGTCCGATTTTCATGAAATTCGAACTCAACCTTCATAACCATGGAATGGTGATTTAATCAAACGTTTTTTTTTAAATCGGATAACAATTTTGACCTCCAGAGGGACCACAAGCTAAAAAGGGCGATTTTTCGGACAATCAGGGGCCATAATTCAGGAAGTTACGATCCGATGGGCGCAAATATCGAAAGGAACCAAGATCTTTCAGTTATAAACATACATGTCAAGTTTCACAAAAATCGGTTCATAATTGTGACCTCTATAAGGTCCACAACCTTGATATAACATATTTTCACACTATTCGCGTACAAACGGCGGCCATTTTGTCCGTCAATTTTGGTCCGATTTTCACGAAATTCGAACTCAGCCTTCATAACCATGGGACGGTGATATAATCAAACGTTTTTTTAAATCGGATAACAATTTTGATCTCCAGAGGGACCACAAGCTAAAAAGGGTGATTTTTCGAACAATCAGGGGCCATAATTCAGGAAGTTACGATCCGATTGGCGCAAATATCAAAAGGAACCAAGATCTATGGGTTATAAACATGCATGTCAAGTTTCATCAAAATCGGTTCAAAATTGTGACCTCTATAAGGTCCACAACCTTGATATAACATATTTTCACACTATTCGCGTACAAACGGCGGCCATTTTGTCCGTCAATTTTGGTCCGATTTTCACGAAATTCGAACTCAACCTTCATAAACATGGAACGGTGATATAATCAAACGTTTTTTTCAATCGGATAACAATTTTGACCTCCAGAGGGACCACAAGCTAAAAAGGGCGATTTTTCGGACAATCAGGGGCCATAATTCAGGAAGTTACGATCCGATTGGCGCAAATATCGAAAGGAACCAAGATCTACGGGTTATAAACATGCATTTCAAAATTGTGACCTCTACACTGTTCACAAGCTAAAAAACGTACAATCAGGGGCCATAACCAATGAAGTTACAGTCCGATACATGCCAATATCGAAAGGAACCGAGATCTTAGGGTGATAAACCTATATTTTAAGTTTCATTAAAATCGGATAAGAATTGTGACCTGTAGACTGTTCACAAACAATTGTGGACGGACGGACGGACAGGGGCGACAACAATATACGTCCACATAAAAATGTGGGCGTATAAAAACTACTGTAACCCTAACAATTCACCATGTCCAACTTCGTTTTGGGAATGGTTCGAAAACACAGCCTTGCTGCCGAACTTAAATTTGTCGATTTAATAAGTGATACTGATAGCTTCAAGCCTGGAAATAAGACACCTGACATGTCCGGCACAAATCCTCTTGTGTCTATCATTTTGTCGCGCACTGATTTGTTTTTTTTAATGATATTAATATATGTTTGGCACTAAGTTGAAAATGTATGGTACCATTTCATTAGTACCTGAAATTTACTCGCGCAAAATTTTGAGAAAAACCTGTAAAAACAATCAAAAGATTGACAAGTTTATTGCCGAAACTAATCCAACAATATCAATAACGTCATAAATTTGTCTGTCAAACTGAGATTCTTCAAGCTGCACGCGGCATTTCGTCCATAAATTTGATTGGCTAATGAAGTTAGAAGCCACAAGTAGTGTTACTAAAAATACACTTTATACCTGAACGTCATGTCTGGTTCTCCTACGAACACCAGTAACAAACGCGTGAAAATCGAGTCTAAAGTAAAGAATGTTTACATCCGGATGATTTGGCATTTCACGCAAAATGAACACGTTTCAAACTTATATTTATCGGTATTTCTTATTTTATCAGAACTTCGGTTTTTATTCCATTGTGCAGTTGTATAATTTTCAATCTAAGCAGAATAATGACCAAGGAAAACCCTATTGCCCTACCTATTATGTCGTGGGGTGAAGAAATCCATACGGAAATTGGTTATAGAAAAAGAGTATGACTGTCAAAAACAGAAAAGCGATGGTCACACATGTTTACTGCAAACTGTGCCAGGAATAGCAATTTTGTTGCTCAATCGTTATTTTGTTATACTAGTGCCAAATTTTGTTGTTTTGTTATACTACTGCCAACTCATAGTACTGTTACTATGTAGATAAAGAATTGAAAAAAAAAAATATATTACAAACTTTAAAACAGCTTTGTCATTATTTAAACAAAAGTATCCAGTCAACAAATTGAAACAATCTTAGAAAATGTTTGCTCACGCAAGCAACATTTTAGGTGAGCAATTTTTATTGCTCGCCCAAACCTAAATTTGCGAGAGCAGTCATCTGCTCGCCATCAATTTATTCATGGCCAGCCCTGATTTCCAGGCCTGGATATCATATTCATACACCCTGCAAGTGATTTGCAGTGTGCCTTTCCACTGATCTTCTGGGTCTGATTGGAAATTTTAAAATAGACCATTTATCTGGTCTTATCTTAAACACCCAATAACTGCACATTCTGGCAATATCAGTCTTAGTGTTGACTTGTTGAGAATTAGTGATATAAATCACTATCAATTACTTCTGCTCATTAAATAAATCACCTTATGTATTGTTGGTGTGTTTTCTCTGATGTAAAAAGATCTGCTCAATTAAATAAATCACTGTATGTATTGTGAGGGTGTTATATCTGGTGTAAAAAGATCAAAGATTGACATACTGTACCCACAGGTAAAACAATGAAAGGTGTCAATGAGATTAAATGATAATCTTGTCCTACATTATATTTTAGCCATAGGCATCAATTGATGTCAGAATTTAGGATAATCCACCAATTTATATACAAAGAAGAAGCAACATTTATTAAAGATGCATTTCGTACATGCAATTAAATCTGCATAGTTGTAGGTCTTAAATTTGGCTTCAAAATAATATAAATTATTATTTAGACATTTGTTCACATGACAAACATATCATCAACTCAGAATGAGGATTTTTAATTTATAAACAGATTAAAATATAGTTGTCATTTAATGATGGAATTTATGTTTAAGCGAGGGCAAGTCTAGAATAACAAGTATCCTTATGAAAATGAACAATCTATCCTGCATCTTGTCAAAACTTCAGTGATAACTTTGCTCAGAATAAAGTAATTTGAATGAAATCTTCCAATATTTTCGTCTAAGATTATCTATTATTGAACTATTACAGCAAGAACGACCAGCTCTTTGTCTAAATCTTACATCTGGGGGGTGGGGGGGTGGATAGCCGAATGGTCAGCACGCGCGTGCTGTATGATTGGCTTGTCATTGAGTCAACTGGTGCGGTTTCAAATCCAACGTTGTACGAGGCCAGGAGTAGGGTTGCCTGTCCAACCTTGTGGGTTTCTCTGGGTTTTCCAGTTCCCTCCCACTGCATTAGACCCCTACTCGCAAGCGAATTATTGAAATAAAATCAAACCATGTTAGTCCCAAAATGACCTAGTTTGTGTCGAGTGGACGTTAAACCCCACTTCTCACTCTCTAATTCTTAAATAATGCATCTTTAATCTTTAAAAAAAACAACAAGTATCTACACCCAAGTCTAGCAAGGGAAGGTTGTAAAACATATCGCTAGTATCTCATGATTTTTTTTCTTTTTAGTGTCCTCTTCATTTTTACTAGATGTCTGTAACATACAGAATTTGTTTCGTAATCATACATGCACACATGCAAGTTTAGTTTTATAACTATGTTAAAATAGAGACAGGTTGTGAATTTCAATTTCATACGCAGTCTATTTTGGATTGTTTTGCCTTTTATGGAAATTCACCAGCAAATTCACAATGGGATCAACTCAAATTGGCAATCACAATTTGGTGGTGGTGGGGGTAATGCCTGGAACAATTTTATACCACCAGGCAGTAGACTAGGCCGACTAGCGCAATTGAATAATATTGGAGTAAATTATTGAAAAATATAGTGAACATTGATCCAATCAATAATAAATATAGACCTACAGCTAGTGTATCTTACTATTTATAAGAATCATATATAATCAATAACAGAAGAAATGAAATATATAACATACCTGACTACAGGTTTAAATTATGTATTTTTTTATACAGTATCTCAATTTTAAAATCAATTCTATTTCTATATTTATACACGTGTGCTTGGATCACAGACAACGTGCATGCAATAAAGGGTTTTAAATCCTTAATGGTATCCTAAACATATTGACAAACAAAATACGTTCTATGAATTGTATTCCGGGTAAAAACACGTGGTCCCGGATGCATCCTGTAAAATGACAAGCAAGCATACTTTACTTAGAATTAAAATGTTTGGTATCGTAACCCAGTTCTTCGCATCCGTAATGAAGGCGTGTTTGAACCAATGGGCATTAAAATTATGATATCCGAACCAGTCAAAAATCAAATAAAATATCATTGATATTTAATGACTTCATTCAGACTTCAGATATTGTTAACCCTAATCACTAGAGTTACATGATTATGATAACAACGATGCCAGACAACTTACCCTGCCAAGCACGTGGCATTTATTCGTCTTCACACTGTTCATATTTAACGTTGTAACAAAATTGTTGATGGTTATGAAAATTTTCTTGAGTTACTAATCTAATTTATATAATGTATAGTTGATATATATAGCATTGTCAGGTGTTATATTATCAAGGTCGATGAACTTCAACGATGGAAAAATCCAATGCAATCACTCCATCATGCTTCCACTTTCTCCACAAATTAACATGGATCATCAAGTACTTCTCGTGATATCCCGTGAGATCTCGCCACATATCCAATGACTACAGGCGACGCTTATGGCTTCCGGGTAAGAGAACTTTATTTAAGAATCGCTTGTACATAGTTGTATTCTAATTATAATGTTTTTTTAAACTTTACTTTACGAATTTATACGGCGTAATTGCCTGTAGGAGATTATAACAGATAATCTAATTTCCCGTTTGAGTCAAATTACAAAAAAAGATGATGATGCTGAAGGAACTTACTGTTTGAGTTCTGGTAAATAATAAACGGATTTCTTCGATTATGAACAAACTAGTTAACTTTGGTTATTATAAACTTACCCGTGTGTTTGAAATGAACTCCCGTTAAATAAAATCCATTGCACCACTAAATGTCCCAACGTATAAAAACAGTTCTCTCTTGAAAAATTTGAATATTTACTTGTTATTTCGACAGAGTGGATAATAACATTGCTTTCGTCACATATTGGACGAATCCAACACACTGAAGCGAGGTTGTTTAAATTTGATGCATATTTTGGCAACCACGTGCTATACTCAAAACAAAGCGCCAACATTACGATCGTTTGAGTTTGGGCGACGAAAATATCAATTGAAGGCAATTACATAGGAGCTTTATATTGAAACCATTGATCGCCAGTCGATCAAATTTTATTCACAATGAAAGAATCACTGATTGCACGGATACTCGTAAAAATAAAGTCATATAATATAAAATATAAATTTTAATATCCTATCTTCTTTATGTTATAAATAGTTTAACACGGATCATGAAGCACACTTCCGAAGTGTCTGAGGACTCTGAGTGTATTATTAATTTGATCTCATTCTTTCGATCAAATAATAACCGCTTCAGTGACATTTTTAAGCGTGTTGCGGCAGCGTTCAAAGTGCCTAATGGCATTGGGTGGCGTATACAATGCCGGTAAGTCCGTAACACCCTGTAAGAAGCGGAACATTAATTGTAAATGGCCTGCATATATGTTAAATAATAATATTATCCATACCATATTATAAAGATGGGTAATATTTAAGGCCCGTGAAAAGAATGTAGTTATTTTTGTTCCTCATGCGTGTTAAAAAGAAAATTATCCCATCCGAGCCACTAATCAAATAATTAAGTCGGTAACAAATTTTAAAAAATACAGGTTGTTATGTGTGCGAACGCTCAAACTCAATGCCGAGTCGAGACGTGCTTAACTTAAACCAAAGAATTGACGTAAAAATGCCACATTTCCTATGCTGTCACCCCTAATACAAAGTGATATCTCCCGAAGTGTGACGTAACCAGCTGCCATATTGGTATTTTTCTTTACCGAAAGTTTGTGGGATTTCAATTTTTCAAGAGAGAACTGTTTTTACACGATGGGACATTTAGTGGTGCAATGGATTTTATTTAACGGGAGTTCATTTTAAACACACAGGTAAGTTTATAATAACCAAAGTTAACTAGTTTGTTCATAATCGAAGAAATCCGTTTATTATTTACGAAAACTCAAACAGTAGGAAGTTTGAAGTTTCACATCTAGCCCTAGGCTAACTTTTTGACTCAAATTAAAAAGACTTGAAAAGGAGGCCCTACCTACACTTCTGAATTTCTAGGCCTAACTATATAAATTCAGAATTAGTAGGCCTATATCCATGTTTTAAATTAACTAAAACATTAGATCTATTGTTTTTCAATTTTAAGAAACAAAACAAAATAAATAGGGCCTAATTAAATCCCTAGGAGGAGGAGTAGGAGAACTAGCGTTAGAACTTAGACTAGGGCAGTGGCTAGAGTCTCTAAACTACATGTATGAATAAAAAATAAAATAAAGTAATGATTGACTTCAGGTCGATCTGCTGAATGTTTTGAATCGGGAACAACCACTTGTAACTAAATTTTTCAATGTAACTTTACGTTGATTTAGGCAAATTAGGGGAATCACGTGGCTAAGTTGGTAAGACTCTGGCTGATATTCGCTGACAGTTCCTATCCGGCCTTATATAGCTGCAATATGAAAATACAGTAAGATATCGTTATTCCCCACCTCTGTTCTCAGGCTGTTTTAGATCCCTTACCGTCTATTTTTCACCACAATTCTGTATTTTCCACCAAAAGGAATCATTTCTCACAATATTTGACACAAATTTATAATAATTCAACTCAATTTCCAAGTAGAATTTAGCGATGAAATAAACATGCGGTTTGGGCATGTCCAGCTCTCGTAATGGCTCTTCAGTTTAAACGTATTTGGTGTATGGTTTTGATTGCGGAATTCTACTTGAAAATAGTGTTGAATCTTTATAATGTGTGTCACCTGTGGCAAGAAATGATGCCTTTGGTGAATAAAGTAGAATCAGGGTTCAAAATAGTAGGTAAGGATTCCAAAATAGCCTTAGAACAGAAGTGGGGAAGAACGGTATTTTCATACTGCAGCTATATAAGGCTGGATAGGAACTGTCAGTGGACATTGTCTGCTCAAAGACAGGGCAGAGGGCCTGACCAGGACAGCTGTATAGTTGTTTGGATTGGACAAATAACCGAAGTCCTGTGTACACATTGCCTTGTACGTAAAAGACCCCATGAAGTGGCAGTTGGAACTTGATATATTATAAGAGTAGGCCCTAGTGCTGCTGCCCGGGCAAAATATCCCCCATGGCACGCTGTATAGCATTAGCATATGCCCTTCTTTATTGGCCCAGTTCAGGAGCAGAACAGTAGGACGTTAAACCCCATTCCATTTCACATTGATTTAGATCTTTTGATAGCTGTGGTGTGACACATGTGTGTTAGTTAATGCAGTGTTTTGCTAGGGAGAGGGGTTTACATAGGATAAGCCTGTTCCTCAATCCCATTCAGACAACCTGAAATAAAATATTGTTTAAAAAAAAAAATTAAAAAAAGAAAATCTGATATCATTTTGTTCTCGACCCAGTGATCACATTTATTGCATGAACAGGTAAGCCTCCATCGAGACCACCCTGATACTGATAAGCTTACTAGTAGGACCATGAGTTTATTGTAATGTTCCAACAATTTATTTTTTAACAGATGATATTGTCAAACTGTAAGAAGAAAATAAAGAGATGACGGAACTGATAAGTTTTAATTTTCCAGCACTCTCCAAAACTAGACTTCACCATGTTCCAAGAAGATATGAAGAAACTAAGCCAGTTGTAATACAAAACTTCACTCACCAGCGAATCTTAGGTATAAAAAGAATTGCTTATAAATTATATAACATTAATAAGCATTAGAACCTTATATAATCTATCAAGTATTTGTTTATTAAGACCACTGACAATATAAATATAGAATAAAAGAATATACTCCAATCTGGGAAAATCATTTACTTTATATTGATGATGATAACTGATATGCTTATTGAATCTCCTTTATTTGCTGTACAATGCATTGTACTGACATTGCAATGTTTAATATTTTAAGTGCATATTTAACTTATTTCTTTAAACATACAGTAAGCTTACATTATGCAAGAGCTAAATCTGTCTATTGCAGGTATAAATGTTTTCTAAATTATTAATAAGACATTAATTAACTGATCCAGGCCATAATCAACTCCCGAAGGTGTTACATTTCTCCTATATTAAATAAATTAGAATGATTCAGCCATATTTTGATTTAATTTAAAAATGGAGGAGCGAGGCTTAGCTTCGAGCAACCAATATTGTGGATGAAATTATTGCACATGTCAAACCTTCAAAGGCTGGCTAAATCCTGTCTTCATTAGCCCAGTTTAGGAGTAGAACAGTAGGATGTTATAAACCCATTTCAAAAGCTGATATCTTCGCTCAAAATACAGTTATTTGAATGGTATTTTCAAAGTATGTATTTTTCATAATTATTTTAGAACTATTATATAGCCAGAATGGCTAGCTCTTTATTTAAATCTTACATAATGTATCTTAAAGGCATTGGTAACCATGTTCACAGACAAAGCTTACAAAAATTGGAAGATGAGAAACAATTTATTATTGAACAAACTGAACTAGAAATTTGGAAACAAGCTGAATTACGTCAAGCTGAGGCAATACAGAAAGTAAAAAATGAAGCCAAATTTGAAGTGGAACAGGCTGTCAAAAAGGTTCTTAAAGAACAAGAACACAAAATTAAGGTACCTTATGAAGAAATCTTTTTTAAAAGAATTTTAAAATGGCTTTAACCTGGTTGTTAATGATTGGACGAACAGGCACACTGACCGCTTGGTACTCCACCCAAGGGACATCGACGGTCAGTTTTCAGCTGCACTGGTCCTAATGGGTTGAAAAATAAAAAAATGTTTGTTACATAATAGAGAATCTCCTAGAGCCTCGTTTTTTTTACATTATCAACTTGTGTTGATATTTTTTGATATCAAAAAACACGAGTTGGAGATTTTATTTATCACCTAATCCTTTCTTACATGCACAAATAAATAAATATGATTCTTTGGTATAGATTTCACTTTTACTGAATCTTAATTACTTTACAGCGTAGTGATACATCAGTTTTTTGACACCAGTTTAGCTATTGCAAAGTCCTATATATTGACCAAGTATTTCCTTCAAGGTCAATTAAATAAACACAGTTTCTTTTTAACAAAAAAAAAGTCACTTTTTATTCAAAATAAGTGGTTTCTTTAAAATAAAAGAAAGTAGTTCCCTTTTGATTGACCAATCAAATTCATGTAAAGCGATATCTCCTATGGAGATATCGCAGTAGATTATGCAATTTATCATACAAGCGATATCTACTGTCAAATAAGATATTGGGTGATAAAATGTAATAATAACAGTTTTTAGAAATGTATGTATTATCCAGAATTCATTATCATACTGTCAAGAATAAAAATGCTTTTTTTTATGAATTTACCTGTCAGTCAATTACACTAAAGTACAAACCATAAAATAGTGATAGCCTTTTTTATAAAAAAAATAAACCATAAATAGTAGTCACTGAAACCCAGAACCTCCTGGTCTTCAACGCACTGAGGGTCTTTATTAGCTATCCTGGTTAAACATTGGCAATTAGCTAAAATAAATCCCATTATTCATGCAATTGTGACATAAATAGAAGTCTCAATTTGATTAAAACACAGATTCTATTTTGTTCCGTTTTCAAAGTTCATAATTTTGTTTTACTTGTCTTTACTAGACTAGGATCTGGAAGAGTAGTGATATAACACACATTCCTATTGATGTGAGGGATTTCTTTCCGTTTGCATAGTTCAAAATTTCGTTTTACTTGTCTTTACTACACTAGGATCTGGAAGAGTTGTTATATAACACATGTTCCTATTGATGTGAGGGATTAGCCAATGAAAGGGTCTGTGAGTAACATGGAACTGTGGGTAACTCACTAGAAACAACAATGTTGATAGGTTAATCAAATATCTAAAGTCATAGGGTCAAAAGCTGCTGCTTGTATGACCTCTGATGCGACCTCCCGCTAATCTGTTTTTTTTAATCAGATTGATAGAAGTCTCAAGACACCCGGAACCTCCTAGTCCTTTACTGTATGGAGTGTATGGACTAGGCAGATGTGACATTTATGCAATGAAACTTGTGAGCTAAGATTAAGAAAGACTTGCACTGTCCTTCCCAAAATAAACCCCTAATTCAAGCATTATTATAAACCAACAAGAATCGTGACAATGAATTAGGATAAAAAAAACCCATAGATGTGATACTTGAAGAGATAATGGCAGTGCGAACTAGATTTTTAAGGCCTATTTACATTTAACCTGTCTTAATTCGAAAAGCAAGCTATATCAAAACCAAATGCCTTTAATTTAGGAAGAAGCCTTGAAGGTGGAAATGGCCATGCAGAAGTTAGCAATAGAACAGATAAAGACCGAGAGAGCTAATGGTGAGAAACTATTAAAGGCGGCTGTGGAGAAAAGTGAAGAGAAATGTGCTAAGCAATTAAAACAAGCAGTGGAGGTGGCCAAAGAACAAGAAAGAAGAACTAATAAAGTAGAAGCCACTAAAGCAGCAAGGTGAGGTCATAAATCAGAGTGGATATATATAAGTACAAATCTGATGTCATTTGCATTAAGCTTGTTACTGCCAATAACGCATCTAAATTGGCCTGTGGGGAGTTAGGTTGCCAAATGGTCTAATGTGTGCATTGTTTATAGATCGTAAAGTCTATCTATACAAGTCAGGGGTTCAATATTGGTTTTCATGTGTCAAGGACTCAGTTACTCCTGCACGCTACCAGATTATCAACATAAAATATACCGTAATAATATGGTACTCCTGTTTATAGTGTCGCATGGACATCAAATGTCCATTTTCCGCTTCCTTAAGGGTAATTGTATTCAAAGCACTATGAACAGTTGACTGACAATATTCTCTATGTTCTCTGTTATACCGTCAGCTTTGTCAATAAACCTCTAAATACTATACATGTAATTAAATCCACAAATACTATAAATATATCTTTCAAATTGTAGGAAATATGCACAAGCATTAGAAGATATAAAGACTAAAGCCCAAAAAGAAAAGGATGAAGCAATACAGAATATCATTCAACAGAAAGATGAAGAAAGAATAAAAGCAATTCAAGAAGCTATTGATCAAGAAGCGGTCAAAGCTAACGAGGATATCCATCAATTAATCATTCAAAATCAACAAGAAATTGAGAAAATTGAGAAAGTGATTTTGGAGAAAAACTCCATTATAAATGAGCTGAAAGCAGAGGTTGTTAAAGTTGAAACTGTCAAATCGAAACTTAAGAAAAGTTTACTAGAAATCAGACAGGAGTTTCAATCTTTCATAGACAGAATGAAATTTTTTGATGATGGACAATCCGATTATCTGCTACCTTCATTGTATCTGGATGAATTTGAAAGTTAATAGCTTAAAATCTGATTTTGGTTGCTAAAATGATTTGTCAGAAAATGAATCTGGCATGTCATAATATTATACTCTTTATTTGAGATTGACGATTTCATTGTTTTGAGCTGCTGATTTCAGTAAGGTAACTACTCAATAATTTTAGTTTTGTAATGTAACAGAACAAAATTACATGTGAAAATATAATTTGATGCATTAATCACGGCTTGCCACGAGAAGCATGCAATCACTCCTGTGCATGCAATGCTCAGGCAAACTTTTTGTTGTGAGTAGATAGTCGCTTGCGCACATTTTTCTTTACTTTTGGGATCAGTATTTATCGATTATACAAATCAATCTACTTTCGGCTAAACTACAATATGTTAATTATTACTTGTTAATTAATCAATCTTGCTTGTCGACAATAATAAATCATACCTTATTTAGAATCATCCAAGACGTGGTTCATAATCCAAGTAATTAGCACATTTAAAAAAAACAGGTCTAGTAAGATGCTGCCTTTGTGAAAATAAGTCACATGGCAAATAAAGATGGTCAAGACATGGATTGTAAATAGAGATCTCGGGCATTGTACTGCCTTGATGCTCCGTCAAAATTTCAGATAAATATTAAAATAATAAATAAATCATACATTTAATGGTGTCGCTGACCAGTTGTTAGTTAAATTTAAATAGTCATTGAATAATCGCCGAGAAAATCGAATATCCAGGGAAACAGTCATTACTATTTTTCCGACAGAATCTCCAATTTTGAATCCCAATGACATATGGCATGCATGGTTGGAATTAAACCAACAATGCTAGATTTAGTTTTAAATTGCATTCACTGTCATGATTATTTTATACACATGCTGTCAAATATGAAGAAATGTCATAGTTGTGCATCAGCTATTGCCAACAGCATTTTCTGATATTGACCGTAGTAAAAAAAACCAACCTAATTTTGATCAACTGATGTACTACTACAACTTATTATGAATGTTTCGCTTTATCCATTGATTATACAGGAATAGTAACTTATTTGGAAATTTAACTCGCGTGACCCTCAAGCCGGTATGTGAATTTAATATGGAAAATTTTCAGAAGGATCTACGATGTACTTATTTGTCTTTATTTTTTGTGGTAATCACATGTATAATTATAAGCCTATTCAGAATACAACATTACCAAGAATTTTTTTGTTCAAGGCTGGTTATATTAAAGGGAATGGAGGCTTATAAATATCCTATTTGACCAAATTCTGGCCAGTTCGTTTCAAAAAGGATTAAGAACCCTGGTCCATGTAATGATGCTTCTCTCAATCATTCTTTTACTGATAAAACAACTATATTATTCCACATCCGATTTTTTGTCTTTATTGATATGTGGTCTATTGCTCACGTAAAGCAAATTTGCGCGAATAAATTTAACCGCACACCATACTTGCACAAGGTTAATTTGCCTGAGTGCTTAATTGCTCGCCATCATTTTCTTTGTGGCAAGTCTTGTATTAATGTCTTGTTCACTTTAATGTGTATGAAATAGAGATGCAGGAATCTCCATAAGAAGTCTTTCCAGAAACTATAATAATGTGCATACATTCATACATATTACAGTGTCTTTTAACTTTTATTGAGCCTTATTTATTTATATTATGTGATATATTTATGATACATAAATTTGTCTACTTTGAGTAATAAGCTATAATCATCCTTGATTTGTATTTTGTATCATCTTTTACTAAATGTTTTAATCAGGTCCAATTTGTTCTAAGTGTCTTATATTTATACATATTTATATTTGCTATGTGTACACTGGTATGGCCTGGTTCAATAAGCGATTACCGCCTATGATTTGTTCTGCCACCTGGTTCCTGGAGAGCAAATCTCAAATAATTTATAGCGATTAGTAAATTTTTTCATTGTGGCACTCACAGCTGTGTTGTCAGTGATCACATGTGGGCCATTAAACCAGACAATAACAATTTTATAATTACATGTAGTCAGTTTTATACAAATTATATTGGTATCTGCAAATGGAGTATTTAACCATACTGTGATATATTGTATTGTGCTGAAAATGTTCTATATATTTATATATATTTATTTTACAAGTATTCTGCTATTTTTATAAGACATTTTTCTGCATGTCCTTTACAATACATACATTTATAATATCAATCTATTTCCAGGATTTGTTTTCTTTCTTAAATTTGAAGTGAATTTTTAGCATCCCTGTGAAACATCATGTTCCTGAAGCAACAACTGCAAGTTTTACAACATCTGAACATTGTTAGATTACTTATAGCTATGTTATTTACAGACATGTGAACAGTAGCGTCCAATCAGAGGTTTTAACATTGCGACCTCAACAGAAACCTTGACATTGAACAAACCTTTTGCAACTCGATTATACAGGTAGACATTTTAGCTTGAAAGTGCGCGATTTGGTATTCACGACGATCGAGGACTCCGATAGACTTTCAAGCTAGGCTTGTACCAAAACAAAATTAGTGCCAAAATATGCAGGGCAATACGTGAATGCCTTGATAAGATGTATGTAGCTAAAGCGAAATCAAGCCTTCTATTGAAGATGGTGATGCATATGCTGATATGGCCATTACTTAAATGGTTTACAAATTGTAAAATTAGTAGTTCCCACAAGTTGCGAAGCAGACTATTGTTATCATGTTAGGTTGTCATTTGGCCAGACAACCAAACATTCTATCTATACTTATTGCAATGGTTCTGAACAGATTTTTTTTCTTTCAAATCTGCATGAATTGAACTTTTAGAAAAAAAGAACCCTATCGAAATTCTAGCCCTGGTTTCACAAAACATTCTTAGACTTAAGTTAAGAATTTATTCAAAATTGTTTGGCTTATTTTCATTAAAATACAGCCCCTTATTAAACTTTTGTTTTAATGTATTAACCATGCAATATACAAGAGTTAAATCTGTCTATTGTAGGTCTTTCTTTAGGCCTGAAATGTTATAAAAACTATTAATTAGACATTAATTAACTTATCCAGACCCTAGTCAACTCTCAATGTTGAGGCTAGCAAGTCTTGTCCATTTCTGGTAATTTTGATTGGTTGGTTCGCAAGATGGTCTGGTAGGAACAAAATAATAACACCACAGTTACAGTACTATGTCTAGGATTCATTCAATGATTGTACTTATTGCTGGAAAAAGTTTGTTTCAACCCTAATGATCAGACTATCCTTTTCCGGCTTAGAATTTTTAAGCCAGCCGTGGTACTTACATGTTACCACCACTAAAGAAGCATACCCACCAAACATACATTATCCAAGGGCTAAATCTGCTAATTAAACAGGTATGAATAAACTAAAAATTACATATTTATAAAATGAAATGAAATAGGGTTTAACATCCTATTCTTCTGTACCTAACCTGGGCTAATGGAAGACGGGCATATGCCATACAGTGTGCGATGAGGGGAATTTTGCCCGGGCAGCGGCGCTATGGCCTACTCTTATATCGAATTGCAACTGCCAAAGGATCTTCTACGTGCACGTCAATTTGAACACGGGACCTCAGTTTTTCGTCCCATCCAAACGGCTAGACAGCTGTCCTTGTCAGGCCCTCCATTCTGCATCACTGACAAGGGGAAACCACGCCGGAAAATCGAGATGAACTTTCACGGCCAATGCAGGGATCGAATACCCGACCTCCAGGTTAGCGAGCCAGCGCCTTACTCGCCTAGCCAAGAGATCCCCACATATTTATTAACAAAACATGGACATAATCAACTCTCAATGGCATCAGATTCTCAAGATTTTAAGTAGATTAGAATGGTTCGCCATTTAAAAATTTAATTTGAAGATAGGTTGCCAGGCAATGAAACATACGCCAACAGCAGCTAAATTGTTCAGGCATTCAACAAGAGATATTGCATATATCTACTTTTTTAGGTAATGAATGCAACATTTATAATACACTCAAATCTGTAACAACTCATTAAGTAATTATCAGAAAATCATTAGAATTTGTTCGTTTTTTATAAATTTCTGCTCCATGCTTACGTTAAGTATACAAAAACATTTAATATGGATTTAGCAGTTCAGTTATCAAAATTCATTGAAAATCAATATACTTGTCGGTCTCAAGACCTAAACACTGTGTATTAATCTGAAGTCAACAATCGGTTGATAAGTTTGGCCACTAGAGTGTCACAAGTTTTTTCAAAGTGATCAAGGTAGATAACTTTGGCAGTAATTATTGGAAATCGCTGAAAAGCAATAGACTTCTTCGTCTCATGACCTTAAACACTGTGTAGCAATTTAAAGTCATTCGGATATTAACTTTGGCCACTAGACTATCCGCAAGTTTTTTTGAGGGATCAAGGTCTATAACTCTGGCAGTAATTATTGGAAATCACTAAAAATCAATAGGCTTCTTCGTCTCATAGCCTTAAACACTGTGTATAAATTTAGAGTCAATTGGATATTGACTTTAGCCTCTAGATTGTTTCCCATAAAAATTGTTTTCTGTTAAATAATGATGTTGGCTTAAACATCGAATATGAGCACATTCTCAACAATATCACTGCAGAGGGAGAGAAATGGGATTCAACATCCACTAGACGCATTCAGGACTAACATGGTACAATTTTATTTCAATGCTTTCTTCCGACAATTTGACCACCCAAATGCCAAAATCAGTGCAGTCCAGTCCCTCGCACTACAAGTGTAGCATAGACTGCTATGAATATCTTCAAAACAGAAAAGAATAAGAATGTTTTGTTACTGTTATATTTAGGTTGTTTTCAACCAACATGTTACATTGGTCTATAGTTTTAAGTTGTGGTGATACAGAAGAAAAATTTGGATTGGATAGTAGGGTTTGTGCAAACTCTTCTTCAAATCTTAACTGCAATGGATATTTTACATACATTATACCAGACCTTACTCAGAAAATTGTAAGTATTGTTTCCTGGATGAAGGAACATCCCTATTCCTCATAACACATTCTATTAAGTTAATAGTATTAACTAATTGCCCTAAGGCAAGGACTAAATATTAAATAAAAACTCTCCATCAACTTGAATTTAAAGATTTAACATTTTTAATTCAAATTGTACAGATGATCATTTACAAGTATAGCACTATCAGATTTAATAATCTTTGATATTTGCATTTCCTTGCAGTCTGTCACAGATGTATACTATTCCATAAAATTGCATCTTTCCAAATTACAGAATATTCCCAGAAAAAAAAACACATTTTAATATGTTTCTTATATCGCAAACTTTATTAGGGTATATTCCCAGAAAAACACACTTTGTCTATATAATTTATTGTCCTATATTTCTTTATTTCACCAACTTTATTTTCACGCATCTGCAGTCGTCGATTTTCCATACTTTTTCTCCCATCTTTCAATAAATTCTCTTTTTCGAACTTCTCTTCTAGCAAAATATTCTGGATATTGAGCCTTTTCTAATGGATGCCAGGAGTCAAGTATCTAAATAAAATAAATAAAATAAAAACATTGAAAGATATTCATTAGCTTTTCTTTCAAAATAACCATAGATTAAATCTAAATGAGTAGGTTCCTCAGTTTTTTGGTTAATATCAGAGTGACAGTGAATTTCATTAAATTTATCTGTTGGTTAATATCAGGGTGAATTTCATTAAATTTATCTGTTGATTAATTTAATAAAAATTTAATAAGACTAAGACAGGAATTATGGTCTTGATTGCTTTAACTGCCAATGTTAGAATTAAAGTTAAAAATATAGTCACTTGAAACATAAAACATTTCGATTCAGATAAAGGGCTGGTTGTTGTTGCTGTGCTAGTTCAATAATAGATAATGAAAATGAATATATTGAAAATGAATACATTGAAAATCTCGGTCAGATAACTTGATACTGATTCTGAGAGATATGCTCGAAAGATATACCTATTTAACAAATTTAAAGTTGGGTTCCCAGATAAGTATTTATCGGGTGGTTATTGCCTATAAAAGTATGACAATTTTGGTATATATGGAAAGAAGAGATACCCAATCTTACTAGAAAAATACTGGATTCCCTGAAAAACACTCATGGAGCGTAAACAGGACAAAAATGTAAGGGGTTCCCTTAATAGTCAACCCGACGAATAAGGGTACGTTGAAGGCTGCACGCGAACTTGAGTGATTTGTGTACATGTTGAAAAACTTTATGAAGAGTTAGACATACAACAATTTCTGGGGTAAAAATCACGGAAAAAGACACAGGCAGTGGATAATCCAAGAATTTAATTAGGATTCGATATTTGTAGTAAATAGTCAGTGCTTACAGACAACATCGTCTTGTGTATGCAATGCATTCTCCCCTGTCGTTTGCCACCGTTGCCATTGGTTACGGCGAGGGGTAATCGCCTGACGCAAACATGGTCTCTTTCGATAGATTTTTATAGCAGGCTATTCTCGTCAATTACAATGTCTTGAGAACGATTTGAAGCAAAATTATGATAAAATAATTAGTTTGAATATGTTTTTAATTCTAATATATCATAAAATCACCCAGTTTGTATCCGGGAACCCAACTTTAATGCAAACTATGCAGTTCTTGTCATATTTCATCTAAAAGAAATGCTATTAATGTGTGCTTTTATTATCAACTCACCATATCTGGAACATGAGCTACTCGATTATAAGCAACACCACCAGGTGAAAATGGAACTAGAAAAAATAAGTTACATATTCCTTTTAATTTCAAGCAAATCTTGAAATCTGTGACAGAAACGTTATATATACATTTATATATATGTAGTACTGACAAGCACCATTTTAATGGTTTGTAGAATGGTCAGTTTTACATTCTGTCAATAAATCACTTTAACATGTACAATATATCTACATTTTGAAAATGGCACATAAACCTGCTCATCTTTAATTTTTGAAAATATTAAAAGATAGGTTGCCAGGCAACGAAACATACGCCCACAGCAGCTAAATCGTCCGGGCAGTCAACAAGGGTTGTCGCATATTTTTACTTTTTTTTGGTAATGCAACATTTGTAATACACTAAAATCTGAGTAACAACTCATTATGTAATTATCTAAAAATCATTAGAATTTGTTTGCTTTTTATAAAGTTTTGCCCCAAGCTAACAATTAGTATAGAAAACATTTAATATCATGGATTTAGCTGTTCAGTTATCAAAATTCATTGAAAATCAAAATAATTGTTCGTTTCAACACCTTAAACTCTGTGTATCAATCTGAAGTCAATCGGAGGATAAGTTTGGCATCTACAGCGCCACAAGGTTTTTTTGAAGTGATCAAGGGAGATAACTCTGGAAGTAATTATTTGAAATCGATGAAAATCAGTAGGCTTCTTCCTCTCAGGACCTTAAACAGTGTGTGTAAATTTAAAGTCAATCGGATATTAACTTTGGCCTCTAGAGCGTCCACAGGATTTTTTGATGTGACCAAGGGCCATAACTCTGGCACTAACTATCGGAAATCGCTGAAAATCAATAGGCTTCTTGGTCTTATGACCTTAAACACTGTGTATAAATTTAAAATCAATCGGATATTAACTTTGGCTTTTAGAGCGTCCACAAGATTTTTTGAAGTCGTCAAGGGCCATAACTTTGGCCTCTAGAGCGTCCACAGGATTTTTTGATGTGACCAAGGGCCATAACTCTGGCACTAATTATCGTAAATCGCTGAAAATCAATAGGCTTCTTCGTCTTATGACCTTAAACACTGTGTATAAATCTAAAGTCAATCGGATATTAACTTTGGCTTTTAGAGCGTCCACAAGATTTTTTGAAGTGATCAAGGGCCATAACTCTGGCACTAATTATCGGAAATCGCTGAAAATCTATAGGCTTCTTCGTCTTATGACCTTAAACACTGTGTATAAATTTAAAGTCAATCGGATATTAACTTTGGCTTTTAGAGCGTCCACAAGATTTTTTGAAGTGATCAAGGGCCATAACTCTGTCACTAATTATCGGAAATTGCTGAAAATCAATAAGCTTCTTCGTCTTATGACCTTAAACACTGTGTATAAATTTAAAGTCAATCGGATATTAACTTTGACTTTTAGAGCGTCCACAAGATTTTTTGAAGTGATCAAGGGCCATAACTCTGGCACTAATTATCGGAAATCGCTGAAAATCAATAGGCTTCTTCGTCTTATGACCTTAAACACTGTGTATAAATTTAAAGTCAATCGGATATTAACTTTGGCCTCTAGAGCGTCCACAAGATTTTTTGAAGTCGTCAAGGGCCATAACTCTGGTAGTTATTATCGGAAATCGCTGAAAAACAATAGGCTTCTTCGTCTCATGACCTTAAACACTGTGTATAAATTTAAAGTCAATCGGATATTAACTTTAGCCTCTAGAGCGTCCACAAGCAATTGTGGACGCCGGACTGACGGACGGACCGACGGACGGACGGGGGCGACGACAATATACGACCACATTTCAATGTGGGCGTATAAAAATCAGTGTCATTTTTTAGCCAATTACTTACAGGCAAGTTAAGACAACAATTTTGTATACGCTATGATCATTTGATCCTATCAACTTAAAATTTTGTTCCTTGGCTTATCCAGAATGAGCAGTAGATAGAAGGATGACAGATAAATGTTCTACAATCATTTTAAACTAAATTTCAACATACATTGCATTGGTTGTGCAAGACTTTTTTCAAAGCATTCATTTTCTCCATCAAGCAATAATTTTTTAGCTTTCCTCATATCTACTTCATCTTTGTGTGAATCAAATCTGGCACGCATAACAACTGCATGGTATCGAAATTCTAATCTGAAAGAAAAATGGTGGTCTGGTAATAAACTTTGTACAATTGTAGCAATCCCATCCTGTAAATTAAACAACATTAAGGATTATGAAACATTGCATACTTGTGAAAAAATGAACTAAAGTACTGATTTATTTTATCTATCAGAAATTGTAGTGAGCAATCATGAGAACAACATAGTTTAGGCATCGTTATGCTGTTAGTGTTCAATCGCTTATATTGGGGACCTAGAAATTGACACAAATGGATGAAATGACATGTGGTTTAATATCCTACTGTTCTGCTCCGACTGGGTTAATGAAAATGGGCATACACCATACAGTGTGCTATGAGGGAAATTTTGCCCAGGCAGCGGCACTAGATCTGGCCTACTCTTACATTGAACAAATGACAAGGCTTGTGTAACATATTGCATGCCAATGTATACACAAGACCTCAGTTTTTCGTCGGGGAAACCCTCGAAATATCATAATGAACTTATTCGGACAATGCAGAGTGACACAAATCAGTCACAATGTATATGATAATGTAATATGAATGTATATAAACTAATTTACATTCATTCGTTTCTGTTTTACTGTAATTTCTAATCAGTTAAGTTTGTCGAAATGCACCAGAAGTCTCATTCGAATGGCAATCTCTAGTGTCTGGTGATTTCAGTCTCCACCCATAGTATTTATTGTGCATGTTCTCAAGATAAGATGTGACATCATTGTTTGACATGACTTGTGGAATATGTCTAGCCTTGTTTCTTGAGTCCCTTGTTACAAATGGTGCTGAAACACATTATGGAACATGATTTGTATACCAATGGACGGTAAAATGTTTATTTTGTCTTAAATATTGGATATCAGGGGTACCAGTCAAGTCATCCACAAGCAAAGTCGTCCACAGTGAAGTCGTCCACAACCGTTGGTGGAGTCGTCCACACCCGTTGGTGGAGTCGTCCACAACTATTGATGATGTCGTCCACAACTATTGGTTATGTCGTCCACAACTAAGAATAAGAATCGTACACAACTAAGAATAAGAATCGTACACAATTTAATCGTATCCACAACTATTGAATAAGACTCGTACACAATTTAATCGTATGGAAGAAATAGCTAGTACTCGTTGACTATTTTGTTATTTGATTTCAGATCGAATCACCGATGTTTTTGTACTAAAGTTAATCGTATAGTTTGTATGATCGTATGATTATTGTTGATTGTTTGATTACTACTCGTTGACTATTTTGTTATTTGATTTCAGATCGAATCACCGATGTTTTTGTACTAAAGTTAATCGTATTGTTTGTATGATCGTATGATTATTGTTGATTGTTTGATTAGTATTGACGATGTTTTTGTAATAAAGTTAGCGTAAATTAGTCGAATGTGAGAAAGAAATTCGAGGGGGGCGTGATCGGCTGTCCTCTGCGCGTGATTAGAATAGTGTTTGATATTCAATTTTCTACCGAATTCTACACATTTCTTTAACGGTAGTGTCATATTTATTTCTATTTATGTAAATTCTTTTTATTTGGAAACCATTAAAACACACACTTATACCCGGTAGTTAAATTATAGAAAATCGCACAGGAAGCCCGAATCCTCAATTGAAGGGTGTACGTGATCAAACAACAATTTTTTTGATTGGTCAGAGGCGTCTAACCGCTGGAAAATTTACAGTATTACCTTTTATTAGTGTGCTACCTAGTTTGCCCTAATATACGATACAAATAAGGAATATTTTCACGTTAACAAAAATATTTACTTGCCATTATATACAATAATAAATGGAATATTTTCACGTTATATAATTACTTGACGCATCATGTTTCCAGCACCCAGAATCAAATTTAGCGATATTTTTTGCGTGGGCCAAAATCAAAATAAAGTTTTGTACGAGTATGATATATAGCCTTCAATATTTTTAAAATTAACCCTCTGTCAGTAGTGTATAAAATAAAAAATCATAAACGCAACGTACAGTTCTATGATTTAGAACTGGTTTATTGGCATAATGCCAACCGATTTGTCACGTTTCATTGGGATTCTCCAATGGAGATTCTGTCGGGGAAAACATCCACTCTTTCTTCATGTATTCGATGTTCCATCAGGGAATTATATTCAATGATGATTTAAATTTACCTAACAACTGTTCAGTGAACCCATCAATGTATTATCCAGTTATTATTTTAATATCTACCGGTACCTGAAATTCACACGGACAGAGCGTGGAAGACGTGCAAGCAAAGCTTGTTTTGTTTATTTTACCGGATTATCAAAAGTAAGTCTTGTGGACGACTCCACCAACGTATTACTATATCTTCAAATTAAACAGTCTTGTCGACGACTCCACCATCGAGTGTGGACGACTCCACCAACGGGTGTGGACGACTCCACCAGGTTTTTCATGTGGACGACTTTGCTTGTGGACGACTTGACTGGCATCCGATATCAGAAGCCCATCTTTTCTTGGTAAGATCAAAACACCAGTGTTGATTTAAATTGAAAAAAAATTTGTGTGGCCGGTAGATCTAGATCTACCGGTAATTAATTTGATTTTGTTGAAACTTCTTCGAGATTGTTTCAGTTCGACAATTTAATTTAAGTATACTTAACAGTATGACACTACATCTTGTGCTACTAATGGCATGGATTATAACGGTGATGCAATGGAAAATACTTTATTGTGATTGTGTTGAAATTTGGTTGTTTATTTTGATTTTTCAAGTCAGAAGTCAAAGCAATGTCATCGACCGAAGGCCTCGTTAACCGGTGAACAGACATGCTTGAAACTCTGAGAGCAAACGTCACGTCATAATGTGCAAAAACTGATAAAAGTTTTTTACGGTTTAACACAGTATTGGGCCTCCAAACTTCTGATAGCTTGTTTGTACAGACGGCGAACTCTTGCTGCATGAGTGATGGCTTTAGTTTGCATGTACGCCATCTTGGATCACACTGAATTTCGATAGGGAAATCGGGACAATCTTTACCGGTTTGTGTGGGACTATTTTTAGATGAGAATATTTAAAACTGGTTTTACGAGTCAACCATATATACTTAGGGATACTTGGGTTTTACGGGACAATTAAATATTAAACACACTTGTATTGCTTGTTTATTTCTGAATTAAATGTCACAAAAAATGAGATTTTTCATTGCTGTGTCGAAAATGAAAGTAGACCGAGTTCTACTTCGACCAGTCAAAGGGAAGTAATCACCACTCTAAAATGGAGTTATTCCCCTTACAAAAATAAAAAGAAGATAAACATGCCAAAGAAAATTTTAAATTGTTTTTTTTTTTTTTTTAAAATATGAATCTAGTTTTATGTTTTCATTTTGAATTGTCCAATGAATAACTAATATTATAGTTTATATTTTTAAAATGTTTGATTTATATTGATTTACATTTTCTGCTGAAGATTTTACTGCGCAGGTGCTTTGTTTGAAAATGGCGGTCTTCGAGATATTTTCTCATCCTGAAGTTCGTCGTTATAAATCAACAGTTTGTTCCAAAGCATCGCTTATATTATTTTTTATATTTATTTTAACCTTTATACCCCCTTTGTTCGTTGTTTATAGAAGCTATGGTAAGTATTTAATTGTCATAATTATAGTTAAAACATTGAAAACAAAACCTTAAAAATGACATGTTGAAACTCGACAGATCATGATCAGCACATCATATCATAATATATTATTATAATAACAATAGTACGGCTTGCGAAGTAAGCAAGGTCTTATTTTCTCACGTACTAAGATGTTCGTTTACATTGTCACACATTGTGCACACGTCCACACGGATAGACACCCCATCATTTAGCAGTGAAAAGTTGCTCAGTAAAATTGACTGGGGCTCCAATTATTTTCGAAATTGATTGAATGGGACAGTCTCTGAACGTTCAGGGTGAGTGTAATGAGACCGACGATCAGAGCTGAACTAATATAACAATTAACATACATAATACATACATTTTCTGGCAATCATGTTTGGTCCGACTCCCTTCATCACTTTTACTGCTGGTACGTGGGGAGGGTTAGGGTCAGGTATGTAAGATTAAAACCTATAACTTCAGGGTTAGGATTGTAAAAAGGCAATCATGTTTGATCCAACTCACTTTTTGGAGGGTTAGGGTTAGGCCAGGGTTAGAGTCAGGTATGTAAGATTAAAACCTATTAATTCAGGGTTAGGGTGGTAAGAACAGCAATATAATTATCTGCCATCAATTTTGTGACAATTTCTATCACAGTTTCTCAAGAAAAGGGAGTTACATCACAACAACCACAGTGCCACAAACATATATTCGTTGACAAAACACTGAAATTCGACATAATTTTAAACAAACCACCCATACATGGAAGAACTAATCTTGTTTTCACTTACCTACTTGTTATATTGAGACACAAAAATGGGAGTCACATCAAATATGAATGCCTATATTCTTTCATAAGGGATAAAGTCCACTGACCGTTCCTGTTGAGCATTAAAATTTTACTATTGGTACACGAATCGTATACCATAATGCGTTTCAGCCCCAGTTTTAACAAGAGACTCGAGGGAGAAGGCTAAAAACATTGCGCTTAATCAAACGGCGTATGTAGACTGAAATAACTAGATGCTAGAAATTTGTGTTCGCTTTAGACTGCTGGCTTATTTCGACGAACATATCTGATTTGAAATTATAGTAAAAACGGAAACCATTGAATGTAAATCAGTTTATATACATTCATATTACAGTATTATATGCGTTACGACCCACTTGTGTCAATTTCTAGGTGCCAAATGTTAGCGATTTAGCTCCTTTAAGGCTTGGTATATATATATATCGTGGTGTAATTGTCAAGATATTTCGAGATATTAATTATGGTGGGACACCCTACCATATATGACCAAACGAAATTTAGGTAAGCTGGTTTGTGTCAAGTGGACTTAAACCCCACATATCTATCCTCTCTTTCTCTTGAAAAGTGCTTGGATGATGATACATCATTAAATTACTGTTTTGCAGGCTTTTGGTTAAAGGAAGCTTATTATAGAGAATTACCTGATGTTACTTTTAAAAGAGATTTGATGTTGGTTTTGGAATTAGAGGGTCAAGGATCTTACGTAACTTACAGTACATATCAGAAATATAATCAACTTCAACAAAATCAGTTACGGGTTCCTGTCATTAAAGTAAGTCTCCATATTCCATGGTTATAGTCAAAACAACCCTAGAGGGGCAGGGGCTATAGTTAGCCGAGGGATCTAATTACATTTACATTTTAGATCAAATTATCTGTTATTGATTCAAGCTTCAAGCTCTGAGGTTTCGACCCAAGCATGTTAGTGACAAAGATATATATGATCAACTTCTTAACCTCATTGGTTTTCTACAGGAACTCTGGTTTCCTAGTACTACCACTACTATACAAATGCATATCACAAAGTGATCTTAGTTTGTGTGAGTGGTCTTTGAACCTCATTTTTCTCTCTCAAGCAGACAAAGTGATTTTAGTTTAAGAAAACTTGAATAAAACTGTGACTGAATATAGTTTGGTACATTGATGATAAAAACTCAGAGCATTGTCCAAATCATTTTGTCTCTCAGGTGACATTCATTTAATTTCATTGCCTATTAATAATAACCTTAGCTCTAATCAAAGTTAAATGTCTGAATATTCAAAGTCTTTCAAAGTCAAATGACTCAATATTCAAAGTCTTTTAAAAGATTTCACAGAATGTACTGCAATAGTTGATCTGAAGTCAACCAATCACTATCTGCACATTACAGAATGTGTCTTATCAGGACTAAAATACCCATTAAATCTGTAACATCACCTTAAATTGAAGCTGATGTAAAACCCAAACTAATTAATCAGCAAATTGATGTGAGATAACTTGTTTAATATGTTCCATTACACAGGCAAGAGAGGAAGATGTGAATGGAGATGGAAGAAATGATAAATTATTGTTAGATTTAGAAGTTCCTCTTAATTCAGAAAATGTAGTTGGGGTAAAATTATTGTTGATGTTTTATTATAAACTAAAGGTGAGTTGTAAAAGGAAAGGTATATCAAAGCAATCATATAAATACATTTGTAATTATGGTGGATGAATAAACAAATGGTAAATGTCTCCTGTAGCAGATCTTTAGTATTTCACTACTCTGGAATTTTCTCATGAAGTAGATCCTCACAATAGACATTTTTAAAAAAAAAACCAAAAGGTGTAAGATCAATATTCTTATAAGAAATGATGAATTAGACCCCACAAACAAAGTTTGTGTTACAAATAGGTGTATGCTCCAATTCTTGAATGAAATGATGACAAGCTTTGCCTGTGCGTTGATAATTCTCTTTGAGAACATGGACAAAGAGTAGTGGGAGAAGGGAAGTTGTTCCCATTTGTTGATATATTTCCCAATAGTTTCCAAGGTTCACAACAGAGATACAAATCATTACGACTTGAATTAGTAGATTAGGATGCCTGATGTGACATCACCAGGGAAATTTTCCATCAACAAAGTCATGTCCTCTTGCTGTAAAAAATACACTCTGTACAACACTGTAAACATTTGGCTGTGTGATAATATAATAAGAAAATTGTTCATAAGAACTTTCTCTGAACATTAGGCTGTTTGATTATTCAAGTTGTTTGTAAGAAAGTTATTAAATTAAATAACATATACAGCCCTTTGTTTATAAATAGTGATTGATAGTTCACCTCAGCCATTTACTTATTAAAGTCAAAATGGTTTGTATGTGGGGAGTTTAAATGTTTTGGTGTAGTTCCCCCCAAAATCTGAAGTTGGCGTTAAGTTGATGTTAACCTGCATTTCTTTGCATTTAAAATAGATTTAATATTTGGGACTACCTGTAATTTGATTATAATGTTTGCTAGTTCCCTTCGATCGTTTGGTTTTCTTGTTTTTAATTCATTTACTGTAATTAATCTTTTATTATTTTTTTTTCAGAAATTTTCCTCATTTTATATGGAATCTTTGGCTTACATAGAACACGAATCATCAAGACCAGGAGCACAACTTGAGGCTTTTGGAGATCTTAAAGTTCAGCAGAAACAACCTCTAGGACATAAAGGATTGGATGTTAGATACAATGTAAGGTTTACATAGACACATATTGAGAAATTACAGTATTAATTATAATGGCACATCTGAACATTTTGTGTTTCATTTCATAAATACATTCATTCATTTTTTACATTGTATGTTTTGGTTTGTCCATCCACAATTCTTGTAAATGCTCCGCAGAGCATAGTTTTAATCTTGCAGGGATTATTCAGCTTGTGATAAGATGAGTGATAAGCACACTACAGGTTAGAAACTCAATCTTGCCCACCAATTTTATGCAGAGTTGTTGACACTGGTTCTGAAAAAACTTTGGAGTACCCTTCCTTTAGCCTGCTAGTGGACATTATATTCATGTTTAAAATATTTACTGAATTACCATTTTATTTTCTATCTTTCAGGGATCTTTAATAAATTCTTCAAGTTCTTATGCTGAAACTTATCTTTTATCAAACATATTAAAGACATATTCAGATAGAAATGGTAGGTTTAGATATATTTTTATTGTCAACTGTTTGATATTATCTGTTACACCATGACGATGCTCTTTCAAAAAAAGAATTGTACTAAAAGTAAGAGGCTCAATTTAAAGGAATTAATTTTAGGAAAATTGTTCATAATTCATACATAGTTTTATTTTCTCCAAAAAATTATTTTTCTACTGTCATATTCTAAACATGCACAATAATTTATTTTCTTACAATTTATCACCAGACATATCTAGTTCTATTTTTTTGGTGGTACTACTTTGATATAAAAAATACCATTTAATTTGTTTCAGTAAGTTAAGGGATTTTTTCCCTTATAGTAATTTATTGAACCTAGATAGAATATATTCAGAAAGATATTCAAATGTTCTTATTTCATTTTTATTTATTTATTTTCAGTGACGACTAAATTAGATGATCCATATAAATTATGGACGAGTGGAAGAGGTGCGGGAAAACCATTCAAAATATCTGTATCTATAAATTATCCAGAAGATGCCTTCTTGTATCCTTTTAATACAAAACAACAATAAATATATACTCGCACTGTTTATACCTCCTGTATGTCGGTCAATCTTTCTAATTGTGAATGAAATGGGGTTTAGCATCCTCAGCCCAATCCAGACTAATGAAGACGGTTCATCTGTACTTTTCTTCAGCAACCAGGCTATTGAAAGCCCTGTATCATACGGTCTGTCATTGAGTCAGCTGGCGGGGTTTCAAATCCCCGGTTGTACATGACAAGGAGTAGGGTTGCCTGTCCACACTGGGTCAGTCCCAAAATGACCTTCTTTGTGTCTAGTGGATGTTAAACCCCATTTCTCTCTCTCTCTCTATTGAAAGCCGTTCACAAATTGTTTGAAGAAGGACGGAAAACGGAATTGCAAGTCTTAAATGGATGAAAATGGCAGGGATATACAGTTAAGAAGCATCAAATTACCACATTGTTTAAAAACAATCTTCATGATTATTCAATTATAGGTGCTAAAGCATACAGGGCTTATTAAGATTGTAAACCTTGACATTAACATGTTACAAAAAGATAGGTTGCCAGGCAACGAAACATACGCCCACAACAGCTAAATCGTCTGGGCAGTCAACAAGGGTTGTCGCATATATTTACTTTTTTCGGTAATGAAACATTTGTAATACACTAAAATCTGATTAAGAGTAACAACTCATTATGTAGTTATCAGAAAATCATTAGAATTTGTTTGCTTTTTATAAAGTTTTGCCCCACGCTAACAATTAGTATACGAAACATTTAATATCATGGATTTAGTAGTTCAGTTATCAAAATTCATTGAACATCAAAATACTTGTTCGTTTCAACACCTTAAACTCTGTGTATCAATCTGAAGTCAATCGGATGATAAGTTTGGCCTCTATAGTGTAACAAGGTTTTTTGAACTGATCAAGGGAGATAACTCTGGAAGTAATTCTTTGAAATCGCTGAAAATTAATAGGCTTCTTCATCCCATGACCTTAAACATTGTGTGTAAATTTAAAGTCAATCAGATATTAACTTTGGCCTCTAGAGCGACCACAAGATTTTTTGACGTGATCAAGGGCCATAACTCTGGCACTAATTATCGGAAATCGCTGAAAATCAAGAGGCTTCTTTGTCTCATGACCTTAAACACTGTATAAATTTAAAGTCAATCGGATATTAACTTTGGCTTCTAGAGCGTCCACAAGATTTTTTGAAGTGATCAAGGGCCACAACTCTGGCACTAATTATTGGAAATCGCTGAAAATCATAAGATCACCTAGATAAAATATTGACAAAATATTATTCCTTAATATGGTTTTAGATATACTCCAGGATTTTGGTACCTGATTAAATGGGGTTGGATCCAGTATGTTGCAGTTCTAATTCTCTTTGTTTACATATTTCAACAAGTTAAAATATTTATCTTTCAGAACCAGTTAGTTCTAACTCTAGTTGATCGACCATATAAAGAAACTAAGACATTGTGATTTAAATTGTTTTGTTAAATACATGTATAGATTTAAATTATTTTAATAAATTAGATTTTACAATAATAACTGTTCAAGAATGAAAAATTATAAAATATTTGGCTCTACCATCTTAAAATGCTTTTGTCTCAGAATTTATACAAAGTTTAGTTAAGAATGAAGTAATTTGAGATAAATTAGAATGGTGTTATTTGGGATAAATTAGTATGGTGTTATAAAGTTCTTGACAACACTGAATTGTGATGTTATTATTATTGATCTTTTAATTGATATGTATTATATTAATTAGCTGTTAAGATTTTGTCAACATCATTTGGACATGTAAATTCATGTTATTCTTTGGTCTGGACCACAACCATAGAATCATTATTGAAGGCTTTATGAAGATAATCTTAGTAAATATAAGATTTTACTATAACTTATCATCTGAGGCATACTTGACAAAGGGTAGAGGTGTGTGGCACAGAAATTTGGACAATCACTGCCAAAATCTTATCACCCTCTGGTATAATTCGCCATACTGTTATCTGGTGATATCCAAGCAATCCCAACCTGTGCCCCCTTCCTCAAATTCAAAAAATTCTGTACACATTTGTTTACCAAATATTCCAACCATATATATCATAAACCGCCCATCAGTCTGCATTCAGACTTTATTTTGATGAATTATATCAATTCATGTTTGAATGCATATCTTAGTTCAATCCAATATTATATCTGTCCCAGAAATAATTTGAATACAGCATAATTATATATCGATTCACAGTAAACAAACACATGTTTATTTTTATATTTTATTTATTTATTGTATGTATATCAGTTTAGACTGTACATAATATTATATATAACATAATAAACAATTTTTACTTACATTGTATATTCTGTACATACATGTATGTATAGCTCAGGTACCCTTATTCACTAAAAATCATACCTCAGTGTACAAATTTTTCAATGAGCAATTTGTATTCAAGTATCAATTTTATGGACTGTTTAGTGAAAAGGTACCTGGTTCAATACATATTGATCTCTAAATCTGAAAGCAAGATAAGATCAGTGTATTGTTTGGTGTGACAATAAAGTGCTAAATGTATTTTTTCCCAGAGCTATGAATAGATGCAGAACTACATACAAGATGTATTTGTTGTAACCTGGGCAAATGACATTATCTGATTTCAAAATTAGAGATTAAAAGTTATTGAACAGAGCAATAGAGTATTTCTGACTAATACTTAATCATTTTAGTAATGGAGACTGTGTCTATAAATTTGTCACTACCTGGTGCATTTTCTCCCTGATGACACAATCTAAAACAATGTCAACAAATTTGTCAATTTTCTAATTACTGTTATGTTTTGTATATCATTAAATAGTCTCTTTATATATAAATTGATATGTTTTATTATTATTTCAAGTTTTTGTCAGTTACATGTAAGGGTACATCTTGACAATGTCGAGCAGAAAGGCTTGATAGAAAAGACAGTAATTTAACCAATTACGGGAGGAAACCAAAGATTCCAGAAAGTATCCAGTGCACATGTTTGACTGTACAACTCACAACAATCATGGTTGATAAGTGCCATCATCATGCCCTTTCTATAAATATCATCTGACATTATCAAGGAAATACGTGAAGATCAAATATATCATTAACACTGCTGATTGTCCCTGACTTATTTATATTCTCTTGAGGATGTAGGATGTTGCAAAATTTAATTCATGTCTACATATACTGAACTGGCATATGTTTTAATTGATATTGTGAAGATGGAATATATAGCAAGAAACATTCCCTAGCTGTGGTCATCATTGTATAATTTTCAAAAATTGGGATAAACAGTAGTCCAGACATTAACTGAGAAAATTATTAAATTCCATGGAATATGACTAAATATCAATAACTGTATCCTTGATCTCATAAGGTACCTTGTACACCAATGTTAAAGTAGCTCAGTCTCTAACTCAATATCATCCAAAACCTCCCACATTGATGCTGTGATCTTTCCGGGAAAAGATGGGCTTCTGATATCCAATATTTAAGACAAAATAAACATTTTACCATCATTGGTACACAAATCGTGTACCATAATGTGTTTCAGCCTCAGTTCTCTCAAGGAACGAGGCTAGAAACATTGCACCAAATCAAACAGCGTATGTAGACTGGAATAACCTGACGCTAGAAATTTGCATTCGATTGAAACTGCTGGCTTATTTCACCGAACATAACTGAATTGAAAGGATAGTAAAAACGGAAACTATTGAATGTAAATCAGTTTATATACATTCATATTACAGTATTATATGTGATGAGAGTAGTTGCAACCCACTTGTGTCAATTTCTAGGTCTCAAATGTTAGCAATTTAGCTCCTTAAAGTTGGAAAAGTCTCAAGATTTACATATACATCACCTCCACCAGAATATTTACAAATGACATGTTTGTGTAATGCTGTCTAAGGCAGACGACATGGATTTCCAGGTTTAAAATTTTTTTGGTTCTTAATGGGACAAAATGAGCAAGACATAATTGCTACACAAAATTCTGAGATTTCGTAGCTGGTCAAGTTGATCATTTGGTGGGGGTGCAAGCAAGAATTTATTTCGAAGAACAACACTACAGTGGTTAGGTGATGGTTATAAATTATTGATACCATAAAGAACTGCCCGAGTCACATTTCAAATCGGCGTTAAAATTGTAGGTTTTGATAATGGAGATAAACAATAAATAGGACAAGAAAACTTCTTCTAAAAATGCGCTTGAAAAATGTGAGATACTGCTGTGAAAACACTAACAAAAGTAATTGAGATATGATTTTTACCCACTGTCCATGGCATCAACCAATAACATGATATACAATTTATCAATTTCAAGAGAACATTGGTTACCAGAGAATTCAATGTCACTTTGGTGTGCTTAATATCAGGTAAGGACTAGCCAATCAGCGATGTCTTATCAATTCTTTAATCAAAATCGTGATGTGTTTGTAAGGGTAAAGTTCATGCATGAGTAGGGTGAATGGACCAACACTCTGGAGGCACAAATTTAGAAATTGCTAAAGATAGGAATTGATTCAAATTTCTAGTGTTACCTAAATTTGTACTACAACAGTGTTGACACTGTTCATCCAAGAACAGTGATCATTTGGCGTAATTTTGAAGACATAGCCCTGGGTTAAAGGTAATTGTAATGATAGTCAGTTGATATATCCATGACTGTTGATACATTTCAATCGTCTTTCTTAATGGCATAATAATAAAAGAAAAATATCTAAATTGTCTAGATTTCAATTTGAAGAAAGCAAGTACCAGTACAAATAAAAGTTCATTGATGTCAATAACATAAATAATAATATAATAAAAAAATTTCTAATAAATTCTTTAATAAATATATTAAGCTATGTTGTTTAAGTTATTTACATCTGTACAACTTTTAACAGTATACATAACCATAAAACTTCCAATCTCAATTGAAAAAAAACATTCTGTAGCGTAGTAATTTGCTAAGATATTAAACAGTGTGATGTAATTTAATAGCCAGGTCATTTTTAAGAAGTGACCTCCATATAACACTAATACCATTCTTGTTCTAATCAACATTACTCAAAAACTGTGCAGATTATATGGAATTATATAACTGACTAATAGGGCTTCACTTTTGACCAGTGCTTAAAAGCGTGCGTGAAATATAGCACATGCAAAAACATGATAAAAATCAAGATTTTATGAAGGCATAGCAAGAGTCTCGACCATAGCTAAAATTTCACGGAAAACATATACATTTTTTTTTTTAAATAGTCAAAACATTTTTTCACAATGACAAAGGAAACAGTGTCATTTTATTTAGCTTCAAGAATTTCTTGATCAAAGCAATATGCAAGACTTGTCATTCGTTTTCTAATTGGAGCAATTTTTAAGTTATCTGCTAATTATTATGGCTCAAAACAGTAACCGTGTTTAATTGCTCACATTCAAACAATCAGAATTTCGTTCAGTTTTCAAGTTTAGTGAATTAATAGGAATTATCTTGATCAGCTTCTTCAAAATGAATTGACAGCTCCTGCTAAAATTTTGCAAGTGTGCTCGGAAGAACTCTGGCAAAGTTTACTGTGAGTGCTTTTTTCACGCTGGCACATTTTATAAAAATGAAACCCTGGACTAAAACAGTTCACCAATTTTATTGTTAAAATCAGTTTAAAATTTGTCTTTGATCACAATTCATTCTACTTTCACTTTAGCTTGAGCCAACTTTGGTAGATCTACGAAATCCTGACCATAAACAAACATGGCCACCAGAGAGAAAACAGCCGAACCTCCCCAAAATGCAAGATACATTAACTGTTCACTAAAATGTTCTGAAAAAGGGGAGAAATAAAAACAGTTTAAATTCTTTTAAATCAAAAGCATTTTTACTAGCATCATCTACAAAATTTATCAAAAAGCCAACTTCAAAATATATTATGTTTTGGCCGCGAAGTTGGAAGACTAGTAAATGTGGTTAGTGTTTAAATGGTATAAATATGGGACAAAAACTTACCACTAGGCAGGAGTATACAGATCAAACACATTGCCATGGCAACCATACAAATTATAGGCAGCTACAACATACAAAAAATTGTAAATTAGAGAAAACTAGGTTTAATATTGTTGTTTCCAGTAAATTTTGTCCTCTTAAAATAATCAATATTACTGTGTTGATAAGACCTTAAACCCATTCCTTTATTTGGCCAGTGATTCTTTCACACGGCCTGCCATTGAGTCAACTGGCGTGATTTCAAATCCACGGTTGTACGTGGCAAGGAGTAAGGTTTCTGTCCAACCTCGTTGGTTTTCTCCGGGTACTCCGGTTTTCTCCCACTGCTAAAGACATATACGCGCCAGCAAATTATTGAAATAAAATTATACCATATGTTAGTCCCAAAATGACCTAGTTTGTGTCGAGTGGACGTTAAATACCATTTCTCTCAATGGTTCTTTTACGTGCACCCACGACACATTCGTTAGACCCGCAGGCCCACCCCTGACAAGTGGAAAGAAGGTTCTTCTCTCAGCTGACACAGGGATATCATGCCAGTTTGCTGTTGGTTTTAACATTTGATTCTGATTCATCAGAGCACAAGTTAATTTAATTTTTTTTTTTTTTTAAACAATATTTATTCACAGAAGCTGGGTTGGGGAACAGGCAGAAGCCTATAGACCCCCTCTCCATTAATTTAATTTAATTCAATATTTAATCACAGAAAGATTTTATATTTGTTTTTACTTACAGAAATAACTTTCCAGTCTCTTTCACCTCTGAGCGGTGAATTTTGTGTTATTCCTTCATTTTCTTCTACAATATAGTTTCCTAGAAATAGATCTATAGCATCCTGAAACACAAATGATATAAAAATCTTCAACTTCCTTTAAAAATATCATTTACAACTTCCTCTTATACCACATCTACATTACGCAAGTTAAAGTAGCTAAGTCTCTAACTCAATATCATCCAAGATCTTCAACTTTGAAAACACGAATCATTTGTCGATTTAAATCAACATTGATGCTGTGATTTTACCGGAAAAAGATGGGCTTCTGATATCTAATATTTAAGACAAAATAAACCTTTTACCATTAGGATATGAATTGTGTACCATAATGCGTTTCAGCCCCAGTTGTAACAAGAGACTGAAGCGATGAGGCTAGACACATTGTACCAAATCAAACTGCGTATGTAGACTGGAATAATTTCTTGGTCACAAATGTTAGCTCCTTTAAAGGGACAATAACATTCTTGCTGGTTTGGCAGCCCCAGAAAATAAATAATAGCCTTATTCTAAGTACTAGATGTTTATTTGTCCTACCTGTTGTGTAAATTATTCATTACATCATATTTTACTTGTCCAGAGGGTTCGAAAATATTCTAAAATCCAAGTCACATTTGAAAAGGTTTACGTTAACCTTTTCAAATCATGTAGTTGAATTTTTCTAATTCTTTAAATTAGGTGTGTTAAGATGAAATTTGTATCATCAATTAATTTGAATATTGTAAAATAATACAATTTGTTGATCAGAATGAAGATTGGGACATATTATTTAGTTACAACACGAGTGTTATTGGGGCTTTAAATAGTGTTTTCTTGTAAAATCAAATATCAGTCTTTTTAAAATCATTGATATATACTTTATAATCTTTGAATGGCATTTAGTGATTGAACATAATATCACACAGCACAGTTCTATGGATAACAATCACTATATTTATACACACAACGTTTCGACAAGCATACAAATTACTATAGTGATTGTTATCCATACAACTGTGTTGTGTGATATATAATTTAGTTACTTTTATTTGCAAAGAAAATTCTGGAAATTGAGCACAATTTCAAAACGCATTCTTCATGTTTCGTTACCTGTCTGAATCCATCAGCAAAATTATTTTTGAAATATCTAACTGCTGAATTCCATCCATCCATTAGAAGGCCCATTTTGGTTCGTTTCCCTGTTCTGTAATACAATAAGAGAAATAAGCAGGCTATATACTATAACTACAAATTCTTCTACACCTGAAGTTTACATACTTGATAATAACTGTTGTATTTAGTAATCTACAATATATTTAAATTTGGAATTTATAATTGTAATATCAGTCCAGAAATTGGTTCATTTCCATTCATTATTTACAAAGATGACGAATTGAAAATTCCATCAATTGACATGTATACTGCGCCAACAAGAATGTTGCCATCTTTACTTGCCATGAACCAAACTGATATCCCAGATTTAAATCTAATTGAATTCAAGCTGGGCGATTATTCAGCATTGGTGTTTTGATTTAGTTTTCTTTAATTCAAATCATACTTTACTGTCATGTTTCTCGATACAATAAATTATTCTGATTATAGAGTAAAAACTAAACATGACTGACCTTGTGAAATCTGTTTTCAGCGCTCCGGTACCAGCATACTGTTTTGCTAAATAATCAGCATTATCTGCCCATACTGTAAAAGAAAACATATTGTTGTTGAAAAAAACACTAAAAAAATCATCTGTGTATTTTGTATGTTTCTTTTTAATACCAACAGCTGTGAATGCTATGGATGCATGTATTCCTCAGAAATCATTAAGTTTTAAACAGACTCTGAAATATTCATAATAATTAATTCTATCTTGTGTTTCTGACTGAAAAACTGCAAATGTTAATATCTGTGAATCATAAATGAATACATAAACAGTTAACCTTATACTTACAATTTTTAAAAATCAAATCAAAACTGCACCCAATTTCAATTTTTTCGCCAACTGCTAAAATTCCTAATCTCTGTAATTGCTCTTGTAAAATTTCTCGAGCTAACATACTCTGAACAACATTGGTTCTATCTAAACAATCCATACAGTTTGTACGAAATACACCACCTTGTTGACAAGCTATCTTACCATCTTTCTGTACCATAAAATAACTACAAAATATCACCAAAAAACATAAATTATACGCTAATTCTAGCTTTACTTCAAGGTGTCTTTTACATACAGTATTGTTGATTATTTATACTGCATTATAATGGTCTAGTCTATGTAAGGATAGTGATATTCAAAACAACGTGGGAATAACACATGTATATAGTCAACACTACAAAGCTATGTACAGATATGCTGCAACCTCAGATCCTTGAAAGATAAAACATTGCTATCTGTACCAAAATATAATAAGCTATGTGGTGCAATTCTCTGCAATGATCTTCCAAAAATAATGCAAGAACTATCTACATTTATCTATTTCATGAGGTGTATTAGTGGTGTGATCATAAATATACTCTAGAGATATTTTCCACATAATATACAATGTGGCTGAACGGTACTTAGTATTAACCATTTTGTTTTACCATACCAGGATAGGTGCTGCATAGTAAGGGGAGTCATTGACAGATGGTAGTGTGGCCTGTAAGGGAGGATAATTCTGCTTAGAGGATGTCCCATGACCAGTGGGAACAACCTGCGACAATCTTGTTAAGAGTCCAGTGTCATAACTCCTCCTTAATCATTAGAACACTATATTATATCATACTCATTTACAGAAGACAACTCTTCAACTTGGCATACCTTAGGTAGAAAATATAAATAAGTTTGTCAATCAGCAATCTTACCCAAACTGTCTTCTATCATTCTCTAATCTATCTATTAATATAGAAAGTCGATCCCAACGCATTTTTTTGCACTGACTGTGAAAATCAAATGACTCATATCTGTAAGAAATAAAAATCATGTTTCTGAACATTTCGAAAAGCAAAGAATTCACCACTTTGAATTAATAATATTTGAAAAATTAAAAAACACCTGTTCAACTTTTCAATTTCAAGTGAACAAGTACAAAAAATAATTGAGCAATTAAATTACCTGATAGAATTATTTTGAGAATTGACAACAGTTTGTGAAAAAGCTTTCTCCATTAAATGTTCATAACCCGATTGATTGACCTGAAATTAACATGTCATATTTACAGTTAATGTAAACAATCACATAAAGTATTAATAACAGATGTCACATAAATATAGTAAAGCATAATACAGAGAGAGAGAGAGAGAAATGGGGTTTAACGTCCACTCGACACAAACTAGGTCATTTTGGGACTAACATATGGTTTAATTTTATTTCAATAATTTGCTTGCGCGTAGGGGTCTTTAGCAAGTAGAGGAAACCGGAGTACCCGGAGAAAACCCACGAGGTTGGACAGGCGACCCTACTCCTTGCCACGTACAACCGGGGATTCGAAACCACACCAGTTGACTCAATGGCAGGCAGTATGATACAGCACGCACACGGTAACCATTCGGCCACCCAACCCCCCCAAAGCATAATACAGTAATGTAACTGATTAAATTACAAGTCTCGAATTAAATTTTACCCCCAGTCTACTGCTGTATAAAAATAAATACTATTAAATATGTTGCTATAACTTTTGCTTGGCTTATTGTACAACAATAGCTTACTCTTTTTTCAATTCATTATACTTACCAAGTTAATAATAACTTGTTTACCATAATTATATACTTGATCATCAAAATGTCGTTGAAAACCATCCATCTACCATACCAAAACCAGAAAAGAAATGGTAATTGATGATATAATTTAAGAGAAAAATCTACAACCTACAAAGGGGGCAAAATCACAACAAGGCAGGTCATGCACATATATTTGAAAACTCAAAAATGAATTAAAAATGATAGATGGTAAAAAAATTGGAACAAAATGTTATTAAATCAAGATACTTTTAAGTAGATCTCAAATTCCATACATAACCATATAACTTTAATTATATTTCTTATTTTATTCTCAGTAACCATAATATATTTCTGTACATATTCTATAAAACTTATCCTATACATCTATTTACTTATCTGTATTACTGGTCAGTTCAAATCAAATCAAAATCTGTTGAAAAATTTGTAACCATTTTATTTTTCATGTGTCAACTTTACATGTTCTCAACTTACATGATTTGAGGTACTACTAATAGATGGAAGTGGCATTCTTTTTAAATTTGGTCGTTGAAACCAGAATAATGGAATGGAACCTCTAGTCTGAAATAGAAATCCCATGAACCATTCAACAAAAAAAACAAAAGTAAAGAAAGAAAGAACAATTGGATTTCTAATTCCCTAGTGTTTCAATTTGAGACTAGCATAATTCAATTATTAAACAATTAATTAGATAAAACTTCTTCTTGATTCACTCTCCTTACAACATTGACAGTTACAACAAATTGACCAGGGACGAGGACCACCCAAAATCTGTAGCACTGGGAGTGGGAAAGGTGACAAAGCATAATGCTGTCAATCCATGCGTATGAGTTTCAAATAATTGCAGTGTCTTTTTACTGTGCTTGACAAGACAATCTAGTCAGATCATGAACTTACTTGTACAAAGGAACATCTCTGACCATCATATAAAACCAACTGTTCTGTTTCTACGAAGTTAGCTACCTGTCCTTGTTGATCTAAACCTCTCATATAAAACCTGGTCCCTGCTCGATATATACATCTTCTAGATATTACTATATAATCAAACCGCTTATTATTTAATTCACTGGATTGTATACTTATAACTAGTGTAGAGTTAAGGTTAGAAAATTAAAAACATTTAAATATGTTAAGAGATAACTAGATTATAATATTAAATATATTTAGACAGGTAATAAGATAACCAGAATAATAATAAATATATTTAAACAGGTAACGAGATAACCAGGTTATAATATCAAGTATATTTAAACAGGTAATGAGATCATCAGGTTAATATTAAATATATTTAAACAGAGACAACAAGGTTATAATATTAAACATATTTAAACAGAGACAACCAGGTTATAATATTAAATATATTCAAACAGAGACAACCAGGTTATAATATTAAACATATTTGAACAGAGATAACCAGGTTATAATATTAAACATATTTAAACAGAGATAACCAGGTTATAATATTAAACATATTTAAACAGAGACAACCAGGTTATAATATTAAATATATTTAAACAGAGACAACCAGGTTATAATATTAAATATAATTAAACAGAGATAACCAGGTTATAATATTAAACATATTTAAACAGAGACAAGCCAGATTATAATATCAAACATATTTAAACAGAGATAACCAGGTTATAATATTAGGTACTGGTATCAAGATAATATATTTAAACAGGTGTGAATGACAAGCTAAGATTCTTCAATTATAAATGATCAACTAAGGATACATCCATGTAATACAGGTAAACAATATCTAGATAATTCTGGTTGTTGTGCTAACTCTCTTAATATATGGCCATTCCATACAAATCTTTGGTCTGCCTAAAAAATGTAAAAAAATATGTCAGGAGGCCTTCATTTAAATCAGATCATAGTGATTTTTAAAATGTGCTCCATTCTATATATATTTGGGAGATGCCACACAGCAAATGTCTCTTCCTCACACAATACCTGTATCTAAATCTAATCATGTTTTTACTAAAACATAACGCTAATGCTACAATATACCTCCACATTCCTGCTTTGAATGATATGCTACTTTGTCAAGAAGGCTAGGCGTTCTGGTTTGTTTAGCATTGAGGGTCGTGCCTCAACATCAAGATAATCCATTCAGAATTGTGGCTTTCAGATACTAAAGGCAAAAAGTGGGCGTGGCTCTGCCCCTGGGGATCGGGACATTCACCAAAATCGATAGTGGACGCCCTCAGGCTATAAGGAATACATATACCAAGTACAGGGATGTCACTAACTTTTCAAGTAACAGGAAATTTTGCAAAAGTAGGAGGCAGAAAATGTTGAGGACCGCAGGCCTGAATCTGCGAGCAACCCGAAGTACGTTATGAACGAAGGCCTTAAAGGGCGTGGCCCTTTGGGTTTGTTTCAGAAAATTAGGCCTAAAAAAACTTGTGGTATATGCAGAACATTTATATTGTACATTGTTAAATACCTGAATGCTAAGGAGATAACTGTAATAAAATAAGCTTTTGGTTGTTTTCATATCCCATATTTGTCAATATGTGATACATGAATTCACAGAGAATTCATGACCACTATTCAAAATAAAACAAGCTCGTTATCACTTTATTTTTTTATTCTATATTCATAAATCATAATAATCCATTGTAACAATGTCATTAATTTCACTATTAAGATTTAATTGTAAAATACTAATACTGTTATTATTAATAGATGATTTTCTGTTGACAAAAACTGAATAAAATACTAAAATAAAAAGGACAAAAATTTACCATAATTTCTAAATTGACGCGGAAGCCGTAGTTTAACAAAACAAAATATTACACAATAAAAGTTTCACATAAAATAGATAACGAAACAATGTCACTTTTCAACAATAAAGTCTTGTGTAATACGCAAGAAATCCACTGTGGTATGTCGTCGGTCATAACTAGGTCACTTTGAAATTGTTATCGTCAGACTCGTGTCTGTTCAATAGTCGGCCTTCACAGTGCATTCACGACATACAGTAAAGACTAGAATGCCCGTATGCAATTAATATTGTATACAATTCAAATTAGACTTGGCATAATTAGGAATGAAACTGAAAGAAAATCCACGTTTAGTGGAGTAGCCGTGTAGCTGGGCCATCGACGTAGTGTCGCTGTGTCGGCACTCGCGGTGACGATAGATACATGTGTCATGCAGTTCTTGTAGCCAATAACGCCTATAGTATAACTCACGCCTATAGTATAACACATGCTATTTCTACATAATATTTTTCAAACCATTATTTATTATTTTTCTGCCTTTCAAAAAAAGACGTCTAAATTGCCCTGCTTTCGCTTCGTCGTGTTCATTTTCCACTCAAGTCCCGCGTAAATTGCAAGCGAAGACAACTCGCGTGGCAGCCATTTTGTCAGTTTCGACTGTCACGACATCACAAATAAATACAGAATGACAGAGTCCTAATAATCGGGTATCATGGTTTACCGTTATTATAAGATTTGCCGACTCCATATAATTATGCCTAAGGTATTCTAGGCGTTTGGGAATTAAATTAGCATAAACTGATATAAGGCAAATTATTTTTTTTAAATTAAATTATGGATCGTTTATTTGAGGCTAAAAAGTAGCCGGCATTTGACCTTATGTTAACGGCGAAATTTGCCGGTTGCCGGCTTCTAATGACATCCATGACCAAGTACCAAGCTGATTCATTCAGAATTGCGGCCTGTAAACCACAGACACAAAAATTGGGCGTGGCTTGCCTCTGGGAGTCGGGACATGCAGTTGTCGTCCTTAGGCTATAAGGAATACATATCCCAAGTTTAAAAACAATCCATTTAGAATCATGGCCTGTAGACAACACACACAGACACGAAGTAAAAATGGACATGGCTCTGCCCCTGAGGGATAGGAAATCACCAAAAACAATAGGGGTCATCCTTAGGGTATAAGGAATAGGTATGCAAAGTTTTAAAAGGATCTATTAAGAATTGCATCCTGTAGGCGAACACAAGACACAAAAACATTGGGCGTGGCTCAGTCCCAGGGGGTCCGGCATGCACCAAAAATAATAGTGGTCAGCCTTAGGGTATAAGGAATAAGTATAAAAAAGTTTTCAAGACGATCGATTAAGAATTGTGGCCTGTAGGTGACACACAGACACACAAAAAGAAAATGGGCGTGGCACTGTCCCTGGGGGTCTGGCATGCACCAAAAACAATAGGGTTCTTCCTTAAGGTACCAAGAATAAGTATGCAAAGTTTCAAGATGATACGTTAAGAAATGCAGCCTGTAGATGACAGACAAACAAATACAAGAAATGGGTGTTGCTGTCCCAGGGGGTCGGGTATGCACCCAAAACAAAAGGGATCATCATTAGGGTATAAGGAATAAGTATTTTAAGTTTCAAAATGATCGATTAAGAATTGTGGCCAGTAGGCAACACAGAAAAAGAAAATGGGCGTGGCTCTGCCCCTGGGGGTTGGGCATGCACCCCAAATGATAGGGATGTTCCTTATGGTACAAAGAATAAGTATTCAAAGTTTCAAGATGATACATTAAGAAATGTGGCTTGTATAAGACAAACAAATAAATACAAGGAATGGGCGTGGCTCTGCCCCTGGGGTAGGGCATGCACCAAAAAACAATACGGATCATCCTTAGGGTGTAAAGAGTAAGTATACAAAGTTTGAAGAAAATCCAGTAAGAATTGCCCCCTGTAAGCAACACACAGGTAAACAAAAAGAAAATGGGCGTGGCTCTGCCCCTGGGATTTGGGCATGCATAAGTTAAGAAATGTGGCCTGTAGACGACAAACAAACAAATACTAGAAATGGGCGTGGCTCTGCCCCTGGGGGTCGGGCATGCACCAAAAACAATAGGGATCTTCCTTAGGGTATAAGGAATAAGTATACAAAGTTTGAAGAAAATCCATGAAGAATTGCGCCCTGTAGGCGACCCACAGACACACACACATACATACATACATACCAGGGTTCAATTTAGTCTAAAACGAATGAGTAGCAAATTTTTGTGACAGATTCACATTTTGGCTAATCAATTCAAAATTTGAATAGCATTTGCTCAGATTTGAGGAGCAGTAAAACGTAGCCTACATCGCAAAAATTTGCAATTCTGATTTTTCGGGGTATAAGTGGATACGTTTTTCCGCCGAAGTCCGGCCTTTGTTGTATACTCCGCTTCGACTTATGCATGGATGAACGTAAAAAAAAATTCAGTTACCGTCTCTCCACGATTCCAGACGCACTAATCGTCTAAAACAAAACTACACGTACTTTATGTTAAACCATTCCAGTCGTAATATTTGTAGACGTGGCTTTGCTTGTTTATTTCTTTATTTAAATATCCCCCTCTCCGCCTTCAAAATATTATCAACCCGAGAATATGCCATAAGCATCAAACATATTCAGACATTCGTCAAAAATGGCTTGTTTCACGCGTCTCGCGAGATGTCTACTTTTAGTTTTCAGTTAAGTTAACCAATCATACTATACTGCGTTGTTTTATTCTATTTTTAGTAACACTTTATAAACACGTGTGATTAAAAACGGAGTCTGCATGTCTTCTAGTTATCGGTTCAAATTAATCATGACCACAACTTGGAATATTGAACAAGTTAGTCCTGCATTTATAAATTGATTCTTTCGTAGGCCTAAATATACTCCACATTCATCCAAAATATAATGAATCGCACTTCACAAGTTTGAAACCAATTTTTGGCTAATGAATAAGATAATTCTATCGCCATTACCGCGATTTGAGTGGCTTTTTGCGATGCGATACCGCTTAAATTGAACCCTGATACATACATACATACACACACACAGACAGGGGCGACGGCATAATACGTTCACATTATGAATGTGGACGTATAAAAATTAGAACCGATCAATATGAATATCAATAGTGTACATACATTAAACTTACCCTCTCTAATAATCCCATAGAACTAAAATCTGGACTCGTATTATATAAACGTTGTGAGGAATGAGTTAAATCAAAAGATGACGAAAAATAATAATATTCTGTTTTTAACACTGACTCCACCATAGAAATATACAATTTATTATCAGCTATCTGTAAAACAAAATAACAACATTTTACGATGAAATATAGAAGCATACATTTTCATATACTAGGTATCGTCAAGCATTTTCTTTTCAGAAGAACAGAAAGTCTATGAGTAAAGACGATCACATAGATTAGACATATGGAACATATTTTCACTATTGTGAGGTCAATGGAATTTTTATTTACACTACTATTTAAAAAGTGAAGGTACTGTAGCCTACTGATTTATCAAAAATAGCTGAACAAAAACATTACATCTTTATTATCAAAATGCTAATTTTAGAACAATTTTGTGACTATTTTTGGTATGCAAGTTACCTGCCCCTCTGTAAGATGTGTTGTAGATCGTTTGTAAGAATGCATCTCTGTATCTAAGATCTGCCATATTGTATTACCATTTATTTCTCCAACTTTCTTCTTTTTAGTTATCACAACCAAATATGGACCTGAAAACATGCATCAAATGAGACGTACATTGAAATAGACTTAAAAATTTTGTAAAATTTACAAATCATTAAAAACAAAGTATTACCTACTCATAAGTATACTTTTTTTTAAAACAGGAAAATCCTGTACAAACATCCATTGGTCTGCTGAAGATCTTAGATTTTGGGGGGGGGGGACATACACTTTCAAGTTCATAAAAATGAGATGAGGGCCAGAGGTCACTTTTATCTATTTATAAGTCAGGTGCGAAAAAAGGAATCTGCATTAGAAATTCCTTCTGGATGACCCAGGTAAAGATTTTTCTGAGAAAATTAGTTTAATGTTATGCTTATAATCACATACATATTTTTACTCTGACAAGCAAATCAAACTACCCACTCACCTGCTATCAGCCGAATAATTCCTAAAATTCCATAAATGGTTCTTGTAATTGCTGATGCTGGTATTTGTCCTTTGTTGCCTGAAAATTTTTATGATTTTTGTCAGTACGGAACAATAAGCTTACATATTACTTAAAATTTATACATGTTACCGAAAATAACCATTATCACAAAGAAGATACTATGTGTTTTAAGTTTTATATCTATTGTTTGAACTGGGAGGAAAGATGACCAAAGTGTTGTACCAAATAATGGTTTGAATCAGTTTTAAGTGAATTAAACTATAATAAGATCCGAGTGTATCAACATATTAAGACAGTTTGATTTCTCTTACCCTGTAAGGCTATTTCTTGCGAAACTCGATCAATGACAAGTAGCTCATCATTATTACTATCAACTGGCTCTACAATAAACTTGTCTGATGTGATATGACTGAAAATAGACCATAAAAATTAATATATAAAAGAGATGTTTAGTTTACTAACTACTGCAAACTGGCAAGAAAGTTGGCGTACAAAGTTTGAGGCTAGATACCCAAAATCGGTCTATCAATCACTGCCACACTGCTAGTAAAAATATTATTTATTTTCTATTGGTATAATCTATTGGGAGTCACTGCCTCTGTCTTAATAAGGATACTTACAGCATGGACCTTATAATAAATCAATAATAAATTATGAATTTGTATAGCGCAATTCTTTCCAGTAAACTGCGCAAGAGTGCTAGTTACATATTTGCTTGAAGATTGATGTCTTTAGCTGTGATTTAAAAGTGGTTAATGTTTCAGATCTTTTGATGTCTATTGGAAGTCTGTTCCACAGCAAATAAATATAGCTTAACACAGTGCCAAGAATGATAATGTAGAAAAGCTAAATCATTATTCTTTGCAGACATAATGTATAACTTAGTGTGTGTTAACTACAAACTACGCATATCATAATTTGTGTTAATTCTAGAATATATACACATGGATCTGTTTACTTTTATAACAAGATCGTTAGGCCTAATACATTTATTTGGTTTAAAAACAAATATGAAACAGGCAAATATAGACTTTTTTTTCTGAGTGGAAGTAATTGACTTTTTCCCCTAAAATTGTCTAAAACTCAGTAAGTGTTTATAATGCCACAAACTTTAATGACAGACACCATTTTCATATTGCAACCGATGTAGTGCTTGAGCCGTCGACAGAGTAGAATGTTGGACCAGAGGTCGCAGTGGATCAATTTCGAGTTTTGTAAAAATACGCAGACATTCCAAAATTTCGCGTTTTTGCCGTCCAAATCTGCGTGCAATATTTGCATTTATTTTGAAAAAAATGTGTGAAATATGCGGATTTTTGCGTGACTGCGACCTCTGTGTTGGACAGTGGATAGTCAAGATAGTGAGACTGAGGTGGATATAAAGATTACTGTCAATCTACAGTGCCTAGGCGAATAATAAACATACATGTATACGGTGAAAAATTGAAGGTAAGTGTTCCAAAATAACCTGAGAACAGAGGTGGGAAAGAGCGGTATTTCACCATATTTTCATATTGCAGCTATATATATAGGGCTCGATAGGAACTGTCCGCTCAAAGTCAAAGAAAGACAGTTCCTCGCTCACAGACAGTTCCCAAAGGAACTATTTTTAGAACTAAAAATCAGAGACTTCTTTAACAGACCTAATAACTATTGATAAAAAAAAGGCATATATGCCATATAGTCCGGAAAAATTTAGTATCGATCATACGACTAACACAGTAATAGGCCCAAAGTCTAAAAAAGTAAAGATAAAAATAAACAACAAAATCACAATCAATATATATTTTTATGATTGATAACGTAGTAAGTTTTTAATGCATGTTCACTTTTTTTTTGACTGTGTATACAAATGGGTGTAGAGGTTCTATGTGGCATAGTATTGTTTAATAATACGATTTGGAAACCTATTAAATCATTTAATTAACGCCCACTTACAGTTTTAACGTTTCGTAGACAGCCATTTTAGATGACGTGTAAGCCAAATATGATATTAAAATCAGAAGAGACAATTAAGGGAGGTAATCCATTTTTTAAGGTTTCAGACCAGTGCTAATATTATTTGATGGTGTACAAAAGATAAATTTGAAAATCAAATCCTTTAATGATATAAACAGTCAATTTCCCCTTGACGTTTAGCTACCATAGTAAACTATAACCTGTATAATTATTAATGGATAATTGGTAATTGCAACCGAAAGTAGATATATGATAGGCCCTGTTCTTCTAGATAAAAAAAAACCATGTAGGCCTATTACAACATTTGTAGTTACGTTCTCCTAGCTACTACTGTTCTTCCTGCCCGGCGATTCATATTCGGAAGCTGCTGCTATAAATATATATTTATAAATCCCTTTAAGGCAGAAATGTTTAAAAGGGGGTGTTGCTTATTTTAACGGGGTATGTTTTCGTTGAAAAAATTATTATGATCTTTACATCAGGTTGGTAGCTAAATTTGTTTTTGTGCAAACAAAGTTTATCTCAGTACAAGATTCAATTTATGCTACAAAAATCCAGGCACTAGACTTGTCCACCCGGGAAAGTTTTAAACAAGACTATGTCCACTTGTTTGCTTGAGCAATCTCACCAAGTTTTAAAATTTGTTTTAAAGTAAACAGGGGTAACCCAGAGGTCCAGAAATCGAAATTTCAAATTCCGACAGGGTTCTTCACTACAACCCACCAAATTTTATAAACTTTTACCTAGAACTTTAACTTGAATCGTGTTCAAAAGCTTCGAAGCTTTCTAGATTAATATATTCAATACTTAGCAGGCACGGATCCAGAGGGGGGGTCCAGGGGGTCCGGACCCCCCTCCCCCTGCTCAGACTTGAAAATTTTTTATGCGATTTTATTGGCGATTTTTAGACCTGTAATTTTGGAATTTACCTTCCGGAAATACGTAAGAATGCACCAAATTGAATCTAATTTACCAAATTTTTCTGGGGGAGGGCCCCCAAACCCCCCTTTAATCGGTTGAGCGCAATTAGTTAAGCAATTATCAAACCTAGACCCCCCCCCCCTGCAAAAAATCCTGGATCCGCGCCTGCTTAGTATGATTAAAAACTGATTAATGACTACAATTTATGTTGCCCCTCTTACGACAAAATGATCAAGTTACAAAAACGACACGACAAGAACTCTGAACTGTAGCCTTTTTGCTGTGGAGTTATTTTAAAATTTAAACGAAATCACAACAAATACTTTGACCCTGTGCTGGCAGACTACAAGGATTTCGGGGACGTATTTGGAGGCGCAATAAATTCCCTCTTTTACCACAGTAAATGGCTAGTTCAACCAATTGAATAATACCAAAACGCCCCCATATTTAGATTTATGATATTGACAGCTTTTGTCTCCATGGCAATACAACCCACTGTCTACCCCCGTAACATTAATAACTTACTGCACGGCATTGACGACACAGAGATGCTACTGGATATGTATTAAAAATCACCAGAAGGTTCAAGGGACAATTATAGCGCTAGAGTTCAAAATATTGGCAAACTAGGCATACGCACGCTGTAATTATATTTTCACTAATTAATATTTACTGAGCGCCATAGAAAACGCATCACTTAGTTTTTCGTATAACAAAATGATCCTGTACACTTATGGATGTTTAATCTGTAATCAAGGATACCAAGTCAGAGGGGTCAAAACCAAAAGTACGACACAGATGTCAGAAGCGCGTGTGTCCTCCAAGGGTTCTTAGGCACGCTGTGCAGCGACCTCGCATGGAATTAACCATATGTGTCGTACTTTTGGTTTTGACCCCTCTGACTTTGTACCATTGATTACAGATTAAACATCCATAAGTGTACAAATGTGTTGTTATTGATGTGTTCCCATTTGAATATCGTTCACAATAAGAAGCAAAATAAATAAGATATGTTTACAGGATCATATTGTTATACGAAAAATTAAGTGATGCGTTTTCTATGGCGCTCCGTATATATGTAAAATGTAACTACATGTACATGTATCTATGCCTGAAATGGCGCGTGTGTGTGTGTGTGTGTGGGGGGGGGGGGGGTAAATAGGCTATGCTTGTTCCCCAATCCCTATCCACATACAAATCTGAAGTAAATCATTGTTTATTAAATATTTATCACTTTAATGATTTTGAAGGAACCTCTTTCAATGTTCTCATTATTTTGATATATCTTAAATTCCTAAAAAAATATTTTCAGTCCAGTGAAGAAAAAAACGACCGCAAATTCTATCCGGGGAGGTAACCTCTGAAGTACCAAGTTAATTAAAAGCCAGATTCCCAGTTTAGGCCTTGGCATGCAAATGTAGTCCTCCTAATGTTTTTGAAGGAATATATATTTTCAGAATCCGAGGAAATTTAAATAGTAAAGACGACCACCACGAGGCATGTTCTAGTTATTTAGCGGAGTCAAATTCGAGACAAAATGGGAGCTCATTTTAGTGTGGAAACACTAAATTCCCCTTTTTAGCCCGGTCGCCAAACCCAATATTTCGAGTGAATCCGGAAACTATATACAAATTTTTCTTATGACTGATTTTAGTGACCTAGGGTGTCCTCTTTCAGAATTAGCCGGGTGAAGCTCGGTCACCCTTTAGCGTTTCGAGAAATTCAAGACGGCCGCCAGTTGTAATAATCCCCTATAACTCACATAGTATTTATAGTCTGGGATGATAATTTGGATGTCTCACCGTATGTTATTTTAGCTAAGGAATACACCGAAATCGTTTATTATGTTGTGGAGTGGATAGATGATAGTAAAATCCAAACTAGCAGACAGTATGACTCCTTAACTGGTTAACTAGAGGCTCTGGAAATAGGAGAATAAGTGATACGATAACACCACATACATGTCTATCAGGGGCTCCAGGGCCACATGGATTGGTCTTGAAAATGGAGAGAGAGAGAGAGAGAGAGAGAGAGAGAGAGAGAGAGAGATGGGGTTTAACGTCCACTCGACGTAAACTAGGCCATTATGTGACTAACATATGGTTTCAATTTTATTTCAATAATTCGCTTGCGCGTAGGGGTCTTTAGCAGTGGGAGGAAACCGGCGTTCCAGGAGGAAACCCACGAGGTTGAGAAGACGCCCCTATCTCCATGCCACATGCGCTCCCACCAGGGATCGAAACCACAGCCGCAAGCCACCCCCCCCCTCTTGAAAATGGGAACACCAGCTGGTTTATTAACATTTTTAAAAAAACCCAACAAAAAAACCCACACGAAACACGCAAATAACCAGTAATAATCAGTTAAATCCTTAGTCGTATTTCTGGCCACAAAAACATACGGTTAGACACCCAAATGATCATCCTAGACTAAATACTTTGAGAGTTATAGGGGATTATTTTTCAAGTGGCGACCGTCTTGAACTTCCCACAACGCCCAAGGTTGAGCGAGGTTCACCTGGTAGATTCTGGAAGAGAACGCCATAGGAGACTACAATCAATTGGAAATTTAAAATGACACTTGGAATTTTTAAAGCAGCCTCTCCTCCTACTAAAGGTTTGCCCCCCCCCCCCCGTGGAAAAATTGTCGACCATAAAATCAATAGATATACATTGCCCGTCCATTGTTCAGCACCCCTGAAAATACTTCCCGCCCCTCGTTGCTCTGCGCTAGTTACGGCCCTGCTCTCAATAGAGGACATGGTTAAATTGTCAGAAGAGGCCGACATACCTATTTTCTGCAACATTTTTACACAATTATCATGGATGTAACGACAGAATTTCCTGTGTGGCCAATCCATCAGTCCTCCATTTAATTGGTTGAACGTGGTGGGTTTATTCAGACCATATACTTGATGAAAGGTAAGTCACGGTCACCGACATTATATCATATACATATTAGCCACAGGGCCTATTTTAACGTGCCTACAGGCACGGACGTGCCTCGGGATGAAAAATCCGTGCTTTGAAAATCTAAAATCGGTGCTCTGAAAAAAGGTGTGTATATCTTTGTGAATCTGAGTGTGTACTTGTAAAATGTGCGATCATGCAATAAGCAAGTGCGCCATCAGCAGTCATCGTGATCATCGATCACGTCATTTAACTTGGTATCAAGTCTCATTATTTTTCTTCACTTTCGCTTTCTGTTTCAGAAGTTTCGTGAGTTTTATCCGATTGTTTTGTTCATAGTTCATGATCTGTTTGGTCACAATTTCTGAAAGCTAAGGAGTTACATTGAACTGATCACTTTCTACTCGGAAATGGTGTTTCCGGCGTTCTCTGGCGGTCGAATTTTGAAAATTTTCTCGGAGCCGGGGGGAGCGAACCCCCCCCCCCAAATACGCATTGACACGGAGACCGTGCTTCGTCAAATAATCCTTAAAATAGGCCCTGATTAGCCAAGTAATATATATCGCATTGCTGTTGCAAAACACAAAACCATTTAATCAAAACCATTTTCGTACGAACATATATTCAATTATTTTCCAATATTATAATGTTTACGAGAACACTGTCTGGATTGTAACGTTAATCAATCATCTCTAGAATATTGTTGCCATTGTAAGTAAGTAGTAGTTTAGTAGCGTCTCGCCAACTATAATAACACCATAATTAAATAAAATATACTACGTATTACAAAATCCCACTTCCATTCATTATCAATTATGAGGTACAAGTTACAGCACTATTTACAATAAACGGGCGGCTTTCTATTCGGAACGACAACGACGACCTTTAAACTGCCAATAAAGACATTGATGCACCGGATGGAGCCGTAATTTACACCACGATGATGTACAAGAATAAAAAACAAGCATTTCATACTTAATATAATATTGCATCAAATATATTTATAAGACCATAATGCCATTGTCCTTATCAAACGCCAGACCAGTTTCTACCTGATCATCGTCTATAATGATAAGTAAAGATATATTGTATATTTTATCAAAGGGTGCTAGATGCCAAAAGGGCAAACTATTCACCCGGGGATGGAGACAAAATGCGACATACTAAGCTAGGATCTTGCGGATATACTCGCGGCTGAGCAGATGACAACTACCAGAAGACTTAACAAACGTCAGACATGTTTCTATTTTTAGTGATTTGCAGCAGTCTACAAAATTATGTTTCATTATAAACCTATAACGGGAAATCCCTTTGATCTTTGTGGTATATTTTATGCCCGAAATAACTTGCGGTCTGAACGTCGGGGGCAGCTTTGGGTATTTATAAACCTATATGTATAACGGTAAATCTCTTTGATCATTGGGGTATATTCTATGCCCGAAAAAACTTACGGTCTGAACGTCGGGGACAGCTTTGGATATATTATACAGGGAAATATGGGGTTATTCCTCTGAAAGTTTTTCTTTAAACCTGTAACGAATTATTCTTCCAGGGTAGGTTTTTTCCATAAGAAAACATGATTGATATTATGTTTTTCTTACTGGAATTCTAGGATATTCTCATTTTGCGTACACGTAAACATAGACGGTTTGTCCTCGACTTCGGTTTTGATGGGGAAGAAAGACTTCAGAAAAAAACCTCGGCTTTTCTCGGTTTAGTTTCTTCCGTCTTTCTTTTCCCAGCATAACCCCAGTCTCGAGCTTTATCCTACATACACAATACCGCCTCGATTTTACAAGATCTACTTCGTTAAGAGCTTGAAATAGTATAATTTACTGCTAATGCTAGATATAAACGCACTTGACTAATCAGACAATACGGGTTCGCCTTTGCGTTTTTTTTCAGCAAATCATCCTCCTTTTTCAGCAGTAACCAAAACATGATGACCGGCCAAACCTGTATTGGATTCAAATGATGTACAGACCTCATGGATTGGCTATGTGTATCCCAACCACCCTGTAACCATACGTAAATATTTTGCATTGCTATGTGCATGATCTGAGCTTTTGTATTTACTAATCTATCTTCGCATCACTCTTATTTAAAGATACATTAGTTAAGAGTTTAATAAAGAGTTGACCATTCTTGCTATAATAATTCAAAAACAGATGATAAAAAAAAAATATTGAAAATTTTTTTATTAATTTTTTCATTCTGAACGGAGTTATCATTGTTGGAAGTTTGGACAAGAAATGGGTACAAATTGCACAACCGATCCACTCCACCCATATATTCTTGATTATCCAGTAACGTGCTCAATTGTAATAGTACTCTCGCTTGACAGGCCTTTCGTCGCCAGTTTCCGGTAGCGCACGTCACCGAGTAACAGCAAACGTTATCTTGGTCAGCCATTTCTGATTTAATTACGTGTATATAGAAGGACGACTGTTTAAATCCGAGCTGTATCCAAACCATCCGTGGGTCAACAGAGTTAATTTTGTGCTTGTTGTCTAAATAAAGGTCTAATTAATCATTTCTATAACATCTGAAGCCTAAATAAAGACTTTCAATATGTTGATTTAGCTCTTGCATAATGCATGTTTAATGCAAAATCTCGTATAACTGAATACAGGACTTGTAACCATGTTCTGTTTCGGTGATAAGAACGTTAGAAGATTCAGTGAGTATATAAATACCCAACCTATGAGATTAATGTTAATGTTACCACTGAAAGCGACAAACCGGCGCCCTATTTGGTTAGTTTTTCATTACTGATTGCGATTCTCGATCCAAATACAGTCGAAAATAAATTGTTTCTTATGTAAGTCCAATCATTCAGACCACGCACATTCTTTAAAGTGTATCTATTAAAACCTACAATTAGAACCTTTAACCTTTATTGATACAACATAATCGTCTAGTTGACCTGTTTTTTAATCGCACATACTACACATATACATTGAAACATTGTCCATTCCTTAAGAGTGATTTGCCAATGATTGGATAAATGGGTCATTTTGGGATAAAACAGGTAAACCGATCTCTTCAATAATAACCTCTTTGAAAGCTACTATTGATGAATCACGTTTTGTTGAAAGAAAGCACTGTCTATAGTACCTTACCAATATTACCTCTCTACTCATTGCAAATGAAAATGTAACCCGTTTGTATAGGTTCTTGCTGTTAAAAATTCTGAAATTTCTTGTCCTTTACCTGATCTGGAAAAGGTAGAAAAAATTGAGTGTTGTTCGGTTGATCTCCAAAAAGGTCAGTGTCATTCAGTTGATCTCGAAAAGGTAGTACAAATTCAGTGCCGTGGGGTTGATCTCGGAAAGGTAGTAAAGACCGTGTGTCGTTTTCGATACTCTTCTCATCTGCATTGTAGGAAATCAGAAAATGTTGGGGTCTACGACGGTAATATAGTCGTGATGAACCAGACGCAGTTGTCGTCATTTCGTTCCGGAGTTATGTCCCGGTCCCCCCCCCCACCAAAAAACCTTGGGGATGTTCGATTCACAGTTCCGGAATTGAATTCCGAAACTGGTGTCAATCGAGTGAAAAGGAGAATTTCGGAGTACAACGCATGTGTCGACAAGTACTGTATAATAAATATCTCAACCAATCATGACAGCCGAAACATATTTTTTACCTAGGAATACATCACGATTCTACTCACTCCACCTCAGCTGTCGGGACTGGCAGAACTGTGACAGGACTGAATTCCGCGTCATTCGATTGTAATTCTGTCGATTCGGGACGTTCTGGACTGTGAATCGAGCAGTTGAGAAATTGGCAAAAATATCATGTTCAACTTCAAATTCAATCGTTTGAAGATAGCTATTGCATAGGGGCAATAGAAAAACAGGGGAGATAATTGTATTATTATTTCCGGCGTGAAAGATTTTTAAGTGTGGGAAATAATGCCTATGATCTTTTAATAGTGAGTTGACAACCTATTGAGCAAAAAGACATAGAAATAATTATGCTTTGACTGTCTTAGAAAATATGAAATGAACGCTCCAACAAGAATACCAGACAAAATAATAATAACATGGAACAACCGGTGACTCGGGTAATTTCCACATCTATATATTTATCGTTTTGCTCACTGAATAAAATAACAAAAAGCACCACCTGAGATAATATATATACCAAAACATACGTATATAGAAATATTATTGTATGGTTATAACCAAGTCTTAACTGTGCAGATCAATCATCAATTTGTTCCTGTATATTATATGTAGCTATCTAATTCAGTTAAAGGAGAACTGTATTATCCGTTGCAGCTAGAATTTCCTTTCTTTACAAGAACAATGCTCGTAACAACAGCATTGTATTCATTTTGAGACTGAAACACGGGTTCTCTATGATAATGCATGTAATGCTAGGGGATGGCAGAGAATTTAGAATTTCCCGGGAAAGCGGCTATACTTTTGATGTAATTCCAACCTGGCCATCGGAAAAGAGGAGTTAAGAAAGAGGTTTTTTGGTAGGCGAATACTAATAAAAATTTGGAAGGATTCCACGAGGAATTAAAAAAAAAAAGAATTGGAAAAGTCCGCCCCATACGTTGTTGAAATAATATCGATCTTTTTTATTCCAGATGCATGGTATAACAGAAAATAAGATTCTCCAGTATGGAAATGAAAAGAATTGGGGATACTGTGCAATTCTATGCATCGCTGATCGCTAGCAGCCACAATGAAGACCAACAGGCTTTCAATGCTGTATATGATTTAGCAAACCTTGGTCTATACCTCATTATGGCTATGAAGATAACATGATTTATATTAAATAGTGTTAGCAATTTAATCTAATTCTAATGGCAAACATTCTGCAAACATTAATAGTAAGGTGTCAAAAAGACGACGACAATGGCGACAAACAAAGGACGTGAAATTAATATTATTAGTGAACTCTTACACACAGATGGTATTGCGCTTATAAAAAAATAATAATAGGGGATAGCCATTTTTGGTTTATTAAAATTCGTTGATTTCCGAAGCTGGAGCGCTACTTCAAAATGTCTTAAAACTGCACACCCAGTCTGAAATACACTTTTACTCGCAAGTGGTAACTAACGCGTTAGACTGTGTATTCAGGATACATTTGTACTAAAAACATATTCAAACTAATTTGTCTATTAAAAATTTGCTTCAGATCCTTCTCAGAGCAATTAACTATACAGAACCTGTCAAACTCTATTTAAAGCAGCCTCGATTGCCATGAGACTTGATTGAGGGAATGTCCACTTGCCGTAAATATCAAAGCCCAAGTAAATTATTGGCAATCTTTTGACAAATTCGTATTCCGCTTTTTAATCCCAAAGACAGTTAAACGTTTATGACTAGGTCCTATTTGATATCAGAAGCCCATCTTTTCCCGGTAAGATCACAACATCAATGCTGATATAAATTGACAAATAATTCGTGTTTTCAATGTCGAAGACTTTAGGTGATATTGAGTTATAGACCTCGCTACTTTAAATGACACATACATCGTCGTTAATACTTAGTCTTGGTCTACATAGTCCTGGTCTTCAGTGATAACAAAGTATCAACAACAAAGGTTGAGATGAAGGTAACTATTTCTCAATGTGGGCTATGTATGTATTATGGGTGAGGACCAAGTCGTCATACAACCGTTAGCCATTGGTTAGGTCTCGATCACTAGGCTTGTCCGAACAACAATTGTAATACTTTTAGAAGAATTTTTGCTCGAGAAATAAGATTGCATATTACTTTATTAATTAATAACTTTGGCAAGTCAGTAGATTCACATATATGTACTTAAATCAACTTAGTCAATGATGGACATATTGTTATATAAAAAGAGCTACATAACCATAACAAACTGGTTCTGTCTCTCAACAAAACACACGTGCTAGGAATTTTCCTATTGCGCAATTTGGCTTAAATTAACCAAAAATATATTCTTAAATCACAGGTTCATGGTCATGAACATGCATGGGTCTCATGAAACCCATGAAGCTAATAAAAAACTATGATACTTGTGAAAATTGGGGAGAAGGCATTTAGATTCCTGAGAGAGATGACCATCTGAGTTCCTAGACAGCAGAAAACTCACTCAGTGAGTTTGGATGACTAGTGTTTGAGAATGACTTTAGTTAGTATTGTAATTAAGCTATACTATGCTTGTATGTATCCAGCTTAAATATATATTATTCAAAAAAAGTAGGGGATATTTGATTTGGGGGGCATAATACTAAAATATGCAAATGACTACGAAAAAAGTCACTATAGAACCTAACAGAAGAAACATTTCCAGTTAAATGTGACGCCCAAACGCACCAATAGCTACCGCATGGAATGCAGGTGATGCTTGGGATCATCATGGGGGTCCAACCCAAGATTTGCACGACTCTGACTTTGAATGTTACAGTCATTGTGGCATTGAATTCCAGGGTGGAAACATCAGTTTTATTGTTTTAGTGACCAGAAAACAAATTTTGATATGCATCGGCTTACCCAAAATGAAAGGTTACGTGCCCTTGGCATGCTACAGATCGGCACAACACAGGCGGTTGTGGCGCGGACGATGAATGTTTCTCAGTCTGTCATAAGCAGGCTATGGTCCAGATACCGTGATACACAATCTGTACAGGACAGACCACGCTCAGGTCGACCAAGGGCGACAACTCAAGCCCAGGATCGATTTATCCGTACCTTGGCCTTGAGAAATCGTGTCATCACAGCAAATCAGATCAGCGCTCGTCTTCAGACACTGGTGTGAGAGTGAGTGGCCAGACGATTCGGAATCGACTGCATAGGTGTCACCTTCGCGCCCGACGTCCTCGCGTGATCCCTTGTTTGAGAGATCATCACATTCAGGCAAGACGCCGTTGGTGTAGGGATCGTCAACACTGGGATAATCGACGCTGGAGCAATGTGATGTTTTCAGATGAGTCAAGGTTCACTGTTGATTTTTTGGACAGACGTAGGAGGGTGTGGCGTCGTCGAAACGAGCGCTCCAAGACGTTAACGTCATCAGACATGATCGAATTGGGGGTGGTTCTGTTATGTTGTGGGGAGGCATCACTGTTGCTGGAAGAACGGCTTTACATGTTGTTGCAGGGCGTGTTACAGGCCAGTACTACCGGGACAACATCTTGGCAGTCCATGTTGTGCCGTTCGCACGACGTCATGGCCGCCGTTTCATCTCCCAGGATGACAACGCAAGATGTCACAGGGCCAGGATCGTTACAGGTTACCTCCAACGACAGAACATCACCACATTACCTTGGCCAGCACTGAGTCCCGACCTCTCCCCCATCGAGCATGTCAGGGACATGCTTGGACAGAGGTTACGTCAACGTCAACAACGTCCTGCCAATGTCCAAGAACTTGCTGCTGCGTTGCAACAGGAATGGGACAATCTGGACCAAAATGACCTTAGACGTCTCATTAGGAGTATGCCACGTCGGATCAATGCTTGTTTGGCAAACTGAGGAGGATTTACCCGTTACTGACTTTGTTGTGATGCTGTGGTAACTTTGCTGTTTGACCCCGGGTATCATTTTATTCTTATAATGGTCAGTCTGTGCCTTACTTAGTCTAACGATCATTTGGAATAAATCGATGAATGTGAACTTCATTTCATTTTGTCATTTGTTTCTTCGTCAGTTTCATTAGGTGACTTTAATAACACTTAAAAATCAAATATCCCCTACTTTTTTTGAATAGTATATAAAACGTTAAAATGAACTGTTGCATTGTTATTCCTGGTAAGACAGACGTCTTAAGAAAACAGTAAGAAGAAATACACAACGTGAAGGAGAAGAAAGACGATCAGAGACAAATCCACAGATTGCCGGAATAATTTCGTGGGGTGTATTGTGTATAAAAGTGTTTCATGCTCCTCCTGTCCAGGGGATTAACGTCCGTTTCCACAGAGGGTGATATCACAAACCACTGTTTAATAAAAGCTTTCCAAGACCAGGTATATCAAGCGTAGGGTAGTACTGAGAGAACGACAAAAGAATCCGGAATCCCCGTCCGCTTAGTTTAATTCTCACCCCAATCTAATAGTAAGTGCAGGAGGGCTGCACAACACACAATTCTACACAAAAACAAATATATGGACAAGACATCATACTCAAAGACCACAAACATAAACAAATCAAAGAGAGTGAATGGATCCGGGGGCTAGCCGTAAGCGTCCACTGCGCTGTACAGTCCCGGGCAAGGTGTTGTCCGCAGAACAATTGGCAATTGGCGTTTATCAGGACCGCTGGTTGGTGGTAGTGTGACAGAGTGAAGATTTATTTTAATCTATTTGTATAATATATGCTATTTTATTGTATAGTGTTCTTTTTGCACAGTGTTCTTTTATGCATGTTTTAACACAGTGAGCACATTTAACCTTACACACCAAGTATTGCTATAACATCTTTATCACCCTTGTCTGTCTCTATAGTTTTCTTGTGGACTGGTGAGTAGTGTTCAACTCACCATGTGCATGTTCTCTCTTATCTGAACATTCATTGGTCACCTGACTATTTTGACATTCTTACTTTAGATTTTGTTGGAGAAAGATCACCTTCTGATTTTCTCCAGGTATCTACTAGTTGGTTAGTTTTGGCGGGATTTTGGTATTTCTATAATTAGCTTTAGTTTGATATAGTATAGTGTTTAATAAGGTTACAGATGAATTAAATAGGAATTACAGATTCAACAGCAGGTATGTGTAATGTTTAAGTTAATAATTGTTTTAAATTAGGTACCAATATATTTTAACCAGTAATAGTAATAGTAGTTTATAGATTGGCAGCCATCTTGAATTTGAGTAAAAGTAATATTTAAATGTTTCATTTAAATTAAATATCTTGAAGTTACAAAGTATCCTGGGTTAGTACGTTATCCTATATTACCATTGAAGTCTTTCACTTCAATATTATTTACCATTCACATATTTATAGATGTGTATAACTTTACAGGTTTATTGGAAGTGCTTGCCACCATCTCTTGGCTTCCAAGTGGTTGGAAAACCCCTTTATAGGGTAAGCACCTAGCCAGTCAATTATATTAGTAATTAATATATATATATTTTAAGTATTATTTCAAATCATTCATTATTATATTATAAATTAGATCTATGGAGTCGTATAATATTATGTATAGTTGTTTATCTGTGATATTTGTGATTGTAATGTTTTAATGAATTGAATTGGTGTAAATGTTATGTTTTATTTATAGTACGTATTTATGTATTTCAGGGTTTTTATTGTGGTTATTATTAATAAACCGATTTATGCGAGAACCTGAACCCTTGTGTCTTTTTCTTAATCCGGAAATTGCACCCTACAACATTTGGAGCCCGATAGGGGACTGGATTGGATTATCGACATCAACATCATCACCACCTAGAAATTGGACATAGTAGAACATCAACTATATTGCGGTCTAACATTTAACAGAACATTTGCGTGTGTGTGGATTTACAGTGATAATAACATTTGCGGATAGTGGTACCACTTCAAGTAGTGTTCATATTGTTTCTTTGGATCCAAACTGGTCAGTTATGTTTATATATTAATTATTATTGTCAATTTCTATGTAATTAAGATTACATATAGTATTAAGTCTTAGTTAAGGTCCTTAACAATTATCTAATTAGTTTTCCCACCCTTTTTCTTTCCAGCAAGCTTGCATATCCTCATTAATGAACCCTTTATTTTTAGTTAAATTAGTTTAGCCATAGTTTAGACATATTCAAATTACTATTTTCTATTACAAGTTGTATATATTTTCCATATATTTCTTTACAACTAAAACTTTTGAAATAATAGTTTGATATTTTCTAAGCATACTTCTACATAGATATTTATATATTAGAACAAACTTAAAATTTGGAAATAAGACTGTATTATAGTCAAGAAACATCAAAATATTTGATTGTTTGCTTGTTGCTATGTAAACAGACTCCATTTTCTTAGTTAGCCATTTTGTTTATTTACAGTATCCTGTAAAAGTGACCCCATTTTGTGTCAGTTTTCCCCACCCCATTCTTTATAAGCGCTACACTTTAAGGTGTTTCTAGATCAGTATCAAGACATCAAACATTCATTACATTTCAAGATACATTTAGCATTTATTTAATACATGCAACTCAACCGATTAGACTTAGAGTATAATTGTCATTATAAATCTATAATTTATTTCGGTTGTTTGAAATTAAATTGTTAAATTAATTTGTTTAGGGAATAAAATTTATAATAAACTTTAATCAAATAAATAAACTTAAATTACTTTAATATTATATTTAGGATTTGGAATTTGGAATTATAATTTAGAATTTAGAATTTGAATTTAAATTTGGATTTAAAAGTTAGGTTTAAGATTTAAGAGATTTAAAATTTAAAATTAAACTTTAAAATTTAAACTTTAATTAAATTTCGACTTGTTTATATTCGGTATTGGTCTATTTTAGGATTTTATAGTTTCAACTTTGAATTATTGTATTCGTATAAGCGTAGGCTACTCTTGGTAATTGGTTTTTTAGTTCGTATAATAAGTTTATAATTGGACTTTGTTTATATTTGGAAGTGGTTTATTACTTAGGTAGTGGTATAGGTATTGTCAGTCAGTAGTATTATATTTTTTTTTCTAATGTACTTCCAGTCTTCAACTATTTATTTCCAGCTATTATTTCATTTTTCCCTATCTAGTTTCGCTCTTCTTCTACATTTACACACATACATGCAACTACTAACACAATTTACACAATGCACATTAGTATATGTTATTACTTGTAGGTTTTAGATTTTCAGGTTAATATTTCAATATTGTGTGTTGTTGGTTTTCCGTCCAGTTCGTCAATAACTACCAACCTATTGTGAGCTTATTCGCAGTGCGAATAGCTATTTATATAGATTCTCTACATTTGTGTTTATATTCCAATGTGTTTATAGGAGTTACGTGTATTTTACTTGCATTGCGACTTTGCGTTATCCTGTTTTGCGTTATATAAGTTAGTTATATAAGTTTGCGTAATGTACCGTATTGCGTGCTAGTACTAGTTGTGTTCCATTGCGTTTATATTATTTGTGTTATATTGCGTTTCCGTTCGATATTTGCGTTCGTTTTATATTTGCGTTTATAGCGTATCCGTCCGATTGCGTCAATCCTACTAGTTCATAATTGCGAATATTTCTTTTGTGTTTTTAGTTTAGTGATATAGTTTTATAATTGTGAAAACTTGACTTTGTTTGTATACTAGTCGCAATCAAAGTTAATTAGTAACCATTTGGTGTTTGAGTTTGACTTAGTTTATTGGGTGTTGTCTAGACTACTATTGTGTTATCTTGGATCATCATCTTTTTGTGTCAACATGGCAACTGGAGGAGCAAGAACAAAGACACAGAGCATGAGTTCCGAGGAAATTAAGAATTTGGCAGAAACTTTTTCCAGCTTAGGAGTAAAGCCAGATGGAGACACCCCAGAACACTTAATCGACTGGATGTTCAACTACTTACAGTCATCTGGGAAATTGACAGGAAGTGTTTCTGAAACCAAATCTGAAGTAAAAGAAAATCATCAAGGTCAGGGAAACCCACACAGATCAACGGAACGTGTGAAATTTTTGCCTCAACTACCAAGAGTATCTACGTTTTCTGGAGATGTATTCTCCAAAGGAGATACCACATTTGATCTTTGGAAGTTCGAAGTTCTTAGTCTTCTTCAAGATAACCAACACAGTCCAGAAACCATTAGACTAGCTGTCACCAAGTCATTGAAAGGAGAAGCAGCACGAGTGGCCATGCGACTGGGACATGATGCCTCAACTGGATCGTTACTCTCCAAGTTGGAAAGCAGATTTGGAATGGTGGAAGAAGGCCAGAGTTTACTGTCACAGTTTTACTCTACTACGCAAGGTCCAGAAGAATCTGTTTCTAAATGGGCATGCCGTATCGAGGATCTGTTGGACAAAGCTAGACTTGAAGGTGAAGTAGACAGAGGAACATTCGACGCTAAACTGCGAAACAAGTTATGGAGTGGATTAAATCAACAACTGAAGGACAGAACTACCCATAAGTATGATAGGATAAACGACTTTGAACATCTACTAAGACAAATTAGGAAAATTGAGAGGGAATCTGCAACTGCTCCTATACCTGCACCACGATCATCAATAAAAGGACAGGTCAAAATGGTTCAACATGCTCCAGATGACGATATTCGATCGCTGCTGTCATCATTAACTGCTTCTGTTCAGAGTTTACAGAAAGACGTCACCGAAATGAAGTCAAAACCGTCTAACTTCAGTAATCGTCCAAGTCCGATACCACCAGAACAGAGTAGACCTAGACCTCCAGTTAACAACAGACAACCAGTTTCCTGTTTCCGTTGCGGTCAAGTTGGCCATATAGCTCGTGGATGCAGAATGGCAATTCCTAACAAGGATTTAAACTGGTAGATGCCTTGGATGAGGGACAATTGCAAGGCATGGACATTGAGAGTCCCAAACCTACAGTTATTGGACCTAGTAATGTCACTGTAATCCACATCAACAGTAAATCAACATCTGCATTACTGGACACAGGCTCAACAGTTTCTACGGTTTGTGAAACGTTTTTTAAAACACAACTGGAAGACAAGGATTGCCAGCTTACTTCACTAGACGAGTTAATTAACATCGAGAGTGCAGGAGGACAAAGATTACCGTACTTAGGCGTTGTAAGTGCTTCACTCACTATACCAAGTTTGAATCTACCTTCGCTGGATGCTTTGTTCTTAGTAGTGCCTGACACACCCTTTAGTCGGACTACACCTGTATTAATTGGAACAAATGTTTTACGTCCAACTCACAATCAAGTTATTGCGATTCATGGAAAGGATTACTCCAGTCACATAAATCTGCCTGAAACATGGAATTTCACGTTTGGTTGTATGCAAATTCAGGAAAATTGTACCAAAGGAGCGATTGGACAAGTTATTTGCACAGAAACTTCATCTGTAGTACTCGAAAGCAACAGATCTATATGTCTAGAAGGAAAGATTGCAAATTTTCAACTGCAGGGAAAGCACAAGGTTATTTTCCAACCCTCACTGGATTCCCTGATACCTACATCAGTCGAAATCACACCTGCTCTTTTGGAAGTTGACTCAGAGAATATGGAACCTGTTGTTGTTCGACTCTCCAACTTATCACTGTCACCAGTTAGGATCTATCCTAGGTCAATTCTGTGTGAATTGCAAGCTGCAGATGTCATCAGGAAAACAACCAATTCCGCTATTTCCACTGTTGAAGGTAACAAGACTGGAAGTTTCTTGGACAACATTGATTTTTCAACTTCAGATGTAACACCGCATCAGCTTAATGACTTACAGAAGTTTCTGATGGAATGGCAATGTGTGTTCTCTCAACATGATAACGATATTGGATGTGATAATTTGGTAGAACACAGCATCAACTTAATGGACGACAAACCAATAAAACAGCCACATCGCCGGATACCACCATCATTGTTCAATGAAGTAAAAAGCCATCTTCAAGATCTTTTGGAAGCCAACATCATAAGGAAAAGTCATAGTCCATATGCGTCACCAATAGTACTCGTTAAAAAGAAAGATAATTCCATCCGCATGTGCGTGGACTACAGAATGCTGAACAAGGTTACCATCAGAGATGCTTATGCTTTGCCTCGTATAGAAGAGATGCTTGACCACCTAGCTGGAGCACGGTACTTCTCGGTGCTTGATATGAAGAGAGCGGGTATCACCAAATCAACGTACGAGAGGAAGATAGGATGAAAACTGCATTTACAGTAGGTCCACTAGGATTTTTTGAATACAACCGCATGCCGTTTGGATTAACTAACGCGCCCTCCACCTACCAGAGACTTATGGAGGATTGTTTGGGAGATCTCAATTTGAAGATTTGTGCTATTTTCAAAGATGACCTAATTATATTTAGTAAAACCTATGAAGAACATCTTGAGAGAATGTCTAACGTTTTCGGCAGATTAAAAGAACATGGTCTGAAACTATCTCCAAAGAAGTGTAAATTTTTTCAAGAACGTGTGAAATATCTCGGACACATTGTTTCATCTGAGAGAATGTCTAACGTTTTCGGCAGATTAAAAGAACATGGTCTGAAACTATCTCCAAAGAAGTGTAAATTTTTTCAAGAACGTGTGAAATATCTCGGACACATTGTTTCATCTGAAGGAGTTTGTACAGATCCAGAGAAAATAGAGAAAGTTGTCAACTGGCCAAGACCAACCAACCCTGATGAACTACGTCGTTTTCTAGGTTTCGTAGGATATTACAGACGGTTCATGAAAGATTTTTCAAAGATTTCCAAGCATCTGAATGATTTGTTGGTTGGAGTTGGAGGACCAACTCTCAAGAAAAGGGGAAAAAGGGTAAGTAAATCACCAACTAAGGAATGGATCTGGCAAGAACCCCAAGAAACTGCGTTTAACCATCTAAAGGAACTACTAGTTAACCCTCCAGTGTTGGCATATGCTAATTTCGACAAACCTTTCGTTCTGCACACCGATGCCAGTGGTAATGGTTTGGGAGCTGTTTTATATCAGGAAGAGGAAGGAAAAGAAAGAGTCATTTCCTACGCCAGCAGATCTCTAACCAAATCTGAAAGAAATTATCCAGCACACAAATTGGAATTTTTGGCCTTAAAATGGGCAGTTACAGAAAAGTTCCACCAGTACTTACTAGGCAGCACATTCTCTGTATATACCGATAACAACCCGCTCACCTACATTCTCACCACAGCGAAATTAGATGCCACAGGTCACCGATGGTAAGCTGCACTGACGAATTACAATTTTTCCATCAAATACAGACCTGGGAAAAACAACCTTGATGCAGATGCTTTAAGTCGTTTACCATCCTCAACTGAATATGTCGAATTACACCAAGATATTGTTGGAGCATTAAAAGGTATTGATGTGGATGAGGGATACCTTACCACCATAAGTATGTCACAGCAAGTTGTGCCAGCTAAGTCAGAATCATCATCTTTAATTAACCAGACTTCCTGGAAACAGAACCAAGAGGATGATCCTATCCTTAAAAGAATAATTGAAGCTGTAACAACAAAAAGGAAACCACACCATAAGCCAGATACACAAGAAGAAGCTATTCTTCATCGTGAATATGAACGTTTCATTCTCAAGTCTGGCGTACTGTACCGAAGGATAGTGAGTGGTGGCAATGAAATTGAACAACTGATTCTGCCAAGTAAATACCGTAATTCAGCCATCAAAGGTATCCATGATGATGTTGGACACCAGGGTAGAGACAGAACCATCAGTCTGGCAAAGGATAGGTTTTACTGGCCAAAGATGATGTTAGATATTGAGGAATACATCAAGAATTGTCCAAGATGTTTATGTCGTAAAGCTACACCAACAACATGTCCATTAGTGAACATCACCACGAATCAACCCTTACAGTTGGTATGCATGGATTATGTTTGTGTGGAGGAAGCAAAGGGTGGATATGACAGCATTCTTGTGATAACTGATCATTTCACCAGATATGTCCAGGCCATTCCGGTTCGGAACACCACAGCTAAAACAACAGCAAAAGCGATTTTCGACAACTTTATAGTTCATTATGGAATTCCAAAACGACTGCATAGTGACCAAGGTCAGCAATTTGAAGGGAAACTCATAAAAGAACTGTGTAAACTCACCGGCATGGATAAATCAAGGACTACTTCATATCACCCGCAAGGAAATGGCCAGTGCGAGAGATTCAACCGTACTTTACTAAATATGTTAGGAACACTTCATCCGGAACAAAAGTTAGATTGGAAAACCTATGTCGCTCCTTTGGTACATGCGTACAACTGCACAAAGCATTCTGTCACAGGTTATTCACCATTCGAACTAATGTTTGGAAGAAAGCCAACTCTAGCTATTGATGTTGTACTAGGTCTGGTCAACAATGAAGAAGAACATACATCTTACAATACTTATGTAGAAAATTTGAAGGATAAACTAGAACATGCCTACCAAACTGCATCATCAGAGGTAAGTAGATCACAACAACAACAGAAGAAGAGATATGACATTCGAGCTAGAAGTAGTATATTAGAACCAGGAGATCGTGTGTTGGTCAAACGACTTGCGTTTAAAGAAGGCAGACACAAGATTCAAGACCAGTGGGAAACTACTCCATATACTGTATCCCGACAACCTCACCAAGACATTCCGGTGTATGAATTAGTTCGTGAAGACACCAGTAAAAGATCAAGAACTCTACACCGCAACCATTTATTACCGATCAGCACAGTACCAACACTACCAGTATCAGTACCAAAACCAGTTACTAAACCCAGAAAGACCAGAAAGGAACCGGTACCAGTATCAGTATCTGTAGATGACAGTGACAGGAGTGACAGTGAAGAGGAAGAACCTGTGTACATCATGGATGAAGCAGATTTACTGCCTCAACCTAGGGCCATGGATGACACAGAACAGGTTGGCGAAACAGAACCAGAACTTGAGACTACAGTTGTTAAAGATGGTGAAGATAGGCCGGTATCACCAGTGTCTGAGTCTGTATCGTCGGAAGAAGATCCGTTCTCTCCTGAACCTGAAGTTACCAGAACTAGAAGGACTGCAAGGGAAAGAAAGGTACCAGAATGGCATAAAGAGTATGTGATGTCCAGCCAGACTACAACAACTTCTGTTTTGAGGAAAGCTGAATTGGTCAGATCATTACTGCCTGCAGATTTTATGTCATTATCACCAGAAAGTTTACGAGTGGTGCTGGAAACTTTACCCATGCTGTGCCAAACCTTATTTCAAGAAGTTTTCAAGAATGCGAGTTGAGGACAACCTTTCTCCTTGGCAGGGAAGTATGTGACAGAGTGAAGATTTATTTTAATCTATTTGTATAATATATGCTATTTTATTGTATAGTGTTCTTTTTGCACAGTGTCCTTTTATGCATGTTTTAACACAGTGAGCATATTTAACCTTACACACCAAGTATTGCTATAACATCTTTATCACCCTTGTCTGTCTATATAGTTTTCTTGTGGACTGGTGAGTAGTGTTCAACTCACCATGTGCATGTTCTCTCTTATCTGAACATTCATTGGTCACCTGACTATTTTGACATTCTTACTTTAGATTTTGTTGGAGAAAGATCACCTTCTGATTTTCTCCAGGTATCTACTAGTTAGTTAGTTTTGGCGGGATTTTGGTATTTCATCAATATTCCAATTTCTATAATTAGCTTTAGTTTGATATAGTATAGTGTTTAATAAGGTTACAGATGAATTAAATAGGAATTACAGATTCAACAGCAGGTATGTGTAATGTTTAAGTTAATAATTGTTTTAAATAAGGTACCAATATATTTTAACCAGTAATAGTAATAGTAGTTTATAGATTGGCAGCCATCTTGAATTTTAGTAAAAGTAATATTTAAATGTTTCATTTAAATTAAATATCTTGAAGTTACAAAGTATCCTGGGTTAGTACGTTATCCTATATTACCATTGAAGTCTTTCACTTCAATATTATTTACCATTCACATATTTATAGATGTGTATAACTTTACAGGTTTATTGGAAGTGCTTGCCACCATCTCTTGGCTTCCAAGTGGTTGGAAAACCCCTTTATAGGGTAAGCACCAACCAGTCAATTATATTAGTAATTAATATATATATATATTTTAAGTATTATTTCAAATCATTCATTATTATATTATAAATTAGATCTATGGAGTCGTATAATATTATGTATAGTTGTTTATCTGTGATATTTGTGATTGTAATGTTTTAATGAATTGGTGTAAATGTTATGTTTTATTTATAGTACGTATTTATGTATTTCAGGGTTTTTATTGTGGTTATTATTAATAAACCGATTTATGCGAGAACCTGAACCCTTGTGTCTTTTTCTTAATCCGGAAATTGCACCCTACAACAGTAGACAGGTGCGGACTCGCTCGCTTTGACACCCTAGCCCTTATCTAGAGAGGGTCCATTCATAATACGGTTGTGAGAAGGTTGATACCGCGCCACTGCTATTTTAGCTCAAACGACGCCCCACCTTGTAAGTCGTTGTCTATATACAGATCGATGAGCTCTTGTTTCCGAGTGGTTGAGCAATCGCACTTTCTCGTTTTTTTCTTATCCAACAGCTCGTGAATGTCTATCGTGGATCAACCAAATGTTTAATCGTGCTCATTCCTTATAGAGGACTTAAAGAGATTAAAAGTTGCTGACTTTTAACACGATTGTTAGACTAGTATTATGTTATTGAAATGGAGGACTTATACCGCCAAAGTAGTGTTAGACATAGTTCTGTTTCATCTTCTGTTAGCCCGACTCGAGGACTGGCTGCCTTACATATCAGTCCAAACCCCTCAAAAAGGGCATCGTCGTTAAAGAAACCACGAAAAACGCTTTTAGACAATGTCGAACTCAGTGACATGCGGCCTCGTACCAGCAGTTTGCCTTCCAGGACCTGTCTGAGGAAACCCCGGCCACAGTACCTTTCACCGTTCATTGATAATATTACAGAACAGGAATGCTATACGATGCGAACTTTTGTAACAACTCGGAAAGGCCTTATTAATCGCGGTGATTCGGTGCGATCTCGTAGTACCAACAGTATTGCGTCATCTGCTAGCAGTAGTATAACCGAACTTACACCCTTATCTGGTACCAATTCCAGCTCTCTGTCAAACAGTGTTAACTCTCTGCTGCCTGCCTTTATATTTCGAGTTCTTGTCCTTGGATGGTCGGGTGTGGGTAAGTCATCTTTAAAAAGACAGTTTATGACATCGGAGTATTTGGGTGTCGTCGAAAACGGTAAGTCAACTTTATTTAATTATCCAGCTTATCTACTGCAGAATCAAACAAAATACCGCAGTACCACCCACCCGCCTCTAATTACAACCGCCATAATTCTAAATCATTTAAAGCCCCAATAACACTCTTGTTGTAACTGAATAATATGTCCCAATCTTCATTCTGGTCAACAAAACGTATTATTTTACAATATTCCAATTAATTGATGATATAAATTTCATCTTAACACACCTATTTTAAAAATTTGGAAAATTTCAACCAATTGATTTGAAAAGTGTAACGTAAACCATTTCAAATGTGACATGGATTTTAAAATATTTTCGAACCCTCTGAACAAGTAAAATAGGCCGTAATGGATAATTTACACAACAGGTAGGACACTTAAACATCTAGTACTTAGAATAAGGGTATTATTTATTTTCTGGAGCTTCCAAGCCAGCAAGAATGTTATTGTCCCTTTAAAGGCTTTGGTTTATACATGTTAAATAATAATAAAGCCCTGAACATTGTTGGTCTTGGTGTTATCATTGTTGGTCTTGGTGTTATCTCTTTCTCTTTGAGGTGTGCAGTTTGCTTTCATTAATATTGTAGTGTCGAAGGGATTATAAAACCTCCAGATGAAGACCAGGCAGTTAAAATGGCCCCATTTCTCTTGTATGAACTTTGTGCGAAAAAATCACTAAATTTGCTTAACGCGGATCATTAGGACCTCATGCAGTAACCGGTCATATTATGACAGGCTTATTGACATGATTTGGGAACCGAATAAATTCCCCACAAAGCTCAATAGTTTCACGTGGCTATACTGTAATCATTTCTAAGGATATCTATTTAAAAAAAACATTGGCCGCTGTCTAGGTACCTGGTGGTGACCAAAAAGCTATGCCCCTGAAGCTTCTGTGTTCTAAGAATTTGGAAGAGGTTTGCGATTGATTATTAGGTATAAGTTTTTTTTAGAAGTACGTGGGCGCAAGTTACCATAGTGCATACTAAACTGACATTTAATTTGATCCAAAACAGATTTACTGAATAAAATCCCCGGTTTAGTCTTACTGCATATAAAATATTATTTTTTTTTCTCCTTAAATGATTCATGATGCTATAACAGTCTTATCAATTGGAATAAATACTAGATTGAACGATACTCTGACTTAATTCTCAATTACATTTCCCTACAGAGTTTACATTTGAATCTGAAATATATTTAATGTCATGTTACCGTGCACCATTTGCATACCAGCCTATCTGTCTCAATCCTGGACACAAATTGTTTGGAAAATGGAAATACAGTGTCTGGAAGGGTGTGACACTTGATGTGTATTGAATTAATCAATCATTCTTTATAGAAAAATGAAAAGGGGTAAAAGCCGACTAGCAAGTACTTCATAATTATTTTGTAATAACTTTTAGGAGTTTTATTTCATCGTCAAGGTATTTGAACTGGGTGGTGTTTCAGCCACCCCGTGATATATTTTGTTTCTTTAGGGAGATTATTAATGACTAACCCAAATTTCAATCTAAAACTTGTCACGCATACACTCACTCTGCTCCTAACATTAAAGTATCATATCCCCAACACTTATATGATTTTAAACTGTATTTTTCCAATATATTGGCGTAGAAAATGTGTTTTAAAACGAGCAAAAGGAGTTTTTAAACACTAATGGTTTTACCTATAATGTAGCCTACAGTATAATCCGAGCTCTGTCGACTTAGCCATATTTATTAATATGGTCGTCTATTGTGTTTGCAAAGGCTACGTACATGAACAAAAAACAGCTAATTACTTTAACCTATTTTAAGCAACCTATTTTCTTGTAACTTTATTAAGATCAATACGATTTAAAATTATTAGATAAGGTTATATGGTACATCGATCCCAATGTTCAACCAACACGTTTAAAGTCGTCTTGTTGATGGCTATTTTCTGGTTATTCTATTCGACCAAAACAAATTCAGATTTTGAAATCCAGTTCCAAATTCTGTGCTCCTTTGACACCCCTATTTATTCATTTGGAATTTTCTTATAGTTGGCAATAGTACTATTGAGTTAGGTATTCAAAGTACAAACTAACATCCGTGTCTAATTGGTTCATTTATAGTTACAACGGTGGTCTAGTGTGTATGGGTCTGTCTTTCTAACCTTGCGTTGGCGGGAATGTTAAAGAACCCATGGTATATAGTTGTCTTTCGACGAAGGGTAGACAGACACGCCTGTAACCGATAACACACTTCATATCGTGTGTCTGTTTCCATTAGTCCTACTGGTACAGATAAGTATAAGGACAGGAAGATAGTTAAATCCTTGCATATCTGTCCCATGGGCGCCCGATGAGTGTTTTGATAATCAGACAGTAACGGAATGGGAACACTCATGTATAATAATTTTTCCCCCCAATTAAGTTGTTGGTGTCCTGTGTTTATGAAAATTGTCTATATAAATTAATAAGAGCGGGAGCAATTTGTTAGGGTTAGGTGTAACAAGTGAGTATTGAATTAAAGGGTCTTGTATACTTCGCTGGCAGTTTTTGATCATGAGTCGTGTAGACGCAGAGAAGGCGTAAAGTTCACATTTCTGTCTATTAGTTATGAATTTAATTATCAATATATCAGAATTCTAGACTTCTAAATCATGCGAGCAGACTTTTCTGTCGTAGTGAAACTATTAACACGATATAAGAGTTCCACTGACAACGCATCACTCGACTGGACTTGACCGATATAACATGAATGGTACACAGTTTCAAAAACAATGACTTCTCCCACACGATAATAAAAATGAAATAGGGTTTAACCACCTACATATCTCGCCCGCCAAAAGGCAACACCCAGTAACTCACTTTTTGTCTACTTTTATATGACAAAGGAAAACATAATGGATGAATATTAATCCCCAGCTTATCCATTGATTTATACTATTGAGTAACTAGGTTTTTCTGTGGCATACTGGGCAAATGAAAAAAGTTGCTAAGTTGTGTCATGGGTATTACTGCTTACAAAATCAAAAGATTGGAATATCTAGTACAACAGGAAGCACATACCCTAGTTACTACAAATTTGGTCCTAACTCAATTTTGAGAAAAACGTGAATTACTAGGTTTTGTCTTTTGACAGGAGATCTGCGCCAACTAGGTTAATAAAGACGGGCATATGCCATACAGTGTGTTATGACGGAAATTCATCAAACTCTCAGGGGTTCTTTTACGTACACGCCAGCAAGTAAATGGGACTTCGGTTTTTAGCCCTATACCTCTGACAATAGAATAGTCAACATCGTTTATGTTGTCACAGTAATCGTCTAATAAAACTGTCCATAGAATGAATTTCAAAATTTAATGATCGCATCAATAATAACCTTGAATTAATATGCACAAATATCAATAGTTGCCGTCCTTATGGTGTAAGGCATTCGTATACCAAGATAATCCATCCAGAATTGTGGTCTTCGGGCACTCTGGCCCTGGGGGTCGGACATGCACCAAGATCAATAGTTGCCGCCCTTAGGCTATAAGGAATACATATGCTAAGTTCAAGCTGATCCATTCAGAATTGTGGGCTGTATACGATAAACACAATTGTGCGTGGTTATGCCCTGGGGGTCGGGACATGCGCAAAAATCAATAATTGCCGTCTTTAGGCTACAAGGAATGCAGAAGCAAAGTTCCAAGACGATCCAAGATAGCATTCACCAAAAACAATAGGAATCACCCTTGGGGTATAAGGAATTGGTATAGAATCGCGGCCTGTGGGCGAAACAAAGCCACACATAAATTGTGCACCGCTCTGTCCCTGGTGGTTTGTCATGCACCAAATATAAAAGAGGACACCCTTGAATATGAAAATTTTTCAAGACGGCCCATTAAGAGGCGTTACTCAGTTGGAAGACGATCATTTAAGAAATGGGCGTGGCTCTGTCCCTGTGGGTTGGGCATGCACCAAATACAATAGCGATATTCTTTTGGGTATAATAGTCCGAACCTTAATGTAAACCCGTCGGCTATTCGGGTAGAAATCGTGGAATAAGCTTTATTTATACTCTGTGGACGTATGAAAATTAGATTCTCCAGATAAACTTCAACATTTAAACAGAACCACCCGTGTGAATTAATAAAATAATAATAAAAACCCAAAACAAATATATATCAATAATTCATTGATATAAATAAAGTAAGTAATAAAACAAAACATAACGAATCCCAATACAGACATCCGGGAGAGGTCTCGTTTGTCTGCTTAAATTATTAATTCAATAACAATAAATTCGAGGTGAAAAGGCCAAGTTATTTTAATTAGGTATTTGATATTCTATATACAGTCATGGAATAAACATTAATTGTAGCTGTTGAATGGTTTAGATGTCACATATGTTTGTTAGAAGTGTGGGGATTAGGAAGGTGATTCCTGGTAATGTACTGTCAGTGGTATTATTGATTCCTGGCGACATGCCACCTGTAGCATATGACTGTATAATCACTCTTTTCGGGATTTTCAGCTTGGTTTTTCTCTGGCGCAGAGTGGAGGAGGGTGGGACTGACAAGGTAAAGTGTTTAGTCGTTTGGACGAATTGGACGGGATCATGTAAAAGAACAGTTGAAATTCGATGAACAGTAGACCCCTCCCCCGTCTATAGAACGCTGCATGGGATATAGACATTTTCATTTGCGCTGTTGGTGCAAAATATTAATATAGGAAGTTAAATCCAATTTAATTTCTGTATTGATTCGTTATCCCCAATCACAGACTGATGATGATCAGAGTTTTATTGAATTATTAAAATAAAGATCTTTATGGCGACTTCGTAAATGAATGAATGAATGTCGAACTGGATCTTACTTTCCAGTTAGTGACGAATATATTAACCTGAAAGGTTATATTCATCTACTCAATAAGGATGTATGGACAAATAAATAAATAGTATGATTACTTGTATCGTACAAAGAACGAAAAATGGAACAAGAGGAAGGAATAAATGACAGCTCTTGTCCCATTATGCTAACGGAATATGTGAAATTGATACTGTTCATTTTGAATAGAGACCTTTTGCTAATAACGAACAGCTTCAGCATTATTTTATACTAATCAACATTTAGATGCAGACGGAGTGATTAGAAATTAATTAGCAAGCTCTTAGTCAACTGTAATTGATACCACTTCTTATATCCTCTATTAATTATACAATTATCAGCCACGATCGTAACACCTACGACGGCTCGTTGAAAAGTTCTAAGCCTACGAAATCAATGGTTTCCACACATTTGTCAATGATGTTTCAAGGCCAGGATACCGATCAGGAAGAACTTTTTTTACCCACCCCAAAAAAGTCGTTCACATTATACATGCAAACAGGTCTCATCCAAGGTAACAAATCCGACCTAAAAAAAATATCAGGGTCTGCTTCGGGACGTCAGGATTCGGACACCTTTCTTATCCGCAGTCAAGAGCTTTGGCACTCATCTTGCAGAAACTTTTCTCATGTCTAACTTTCATACCCACAACCCTTGCAGTATGCCGAATGGTCATCACCATGTCACGCACCCGGAAATGTTTTCTTGAATGGTTGCTGTTGATGCCAATGATGGTGTTCGAAATTGATAGAAGTCTACATTACAGTTCAACTAAACATACTTTCCTTGTCACCCCTGACAAATCAAAAGGTGGTTCCTAGCACGGCCCCGATACGTCCCAATGTTCTGTTGTACATGCTTTTTGAAACCACAAGCTATAGAGTCCAGACGACAAAGTTAAGCTAACGTAACTGCCACTCAGCAACTTAAAAACAGCTTAACATAGGCGCGAAACGGCATACCAGATGACTGTTTTCAGAGTAGATCTAACATAGTTGAGCGAAATTCTTAAAATTCTGTACACTTGAAACTATGTACTTTTGTAGAGCAATAAATATCTCCAAGAAGTCAGTTCGATTAAACATAAACCAAGGGGATTTTGTATTCGAAGAAATCTTGGCAGGTCTCAACCCCTCTATATCTTACCAGACTATAAACCACATTTCTTGTCATCTTCTTTTATAAAGTCATCCTTTGAATCCCCGATTGTACGTGACAAAGAGTAAGGTCGCCTGTCCAACATCGTGAGTTTTCTCCGGGTTCTCCGATTTACCCCCACTGCTAGAGACTCCTATACGCGCAAGCGAATTATTGAATTAAAATTAAACCATGTGTTAATCCCGAAGTGACCTCTCTCTCAAGTCATCCTGAAGGTTAAAAAAAACCTGACATGGATAAACTTATCATCAGAGAAGGTTAAATAATATGACTACTTGTACTTCTTGTTAATTACAACATTTAAACGAGAGAACCAACTTCTAAAAGTCAACCTTAAGTTCATGAACTTATTGTGTAGAAGGTTAGCTAAGATAACTGACGTAAACTATAGATCCTGTCAATTACAAGATTAAATGATTTCTTATTTGATAATTTTGTTATTAATTAACTTTTTATCCTACTGCTTAAGGCACATACAAGCTAGCGAATTCTTGAAATAGAGCTGTAACGTATGTTAGTTAGTTGAACGTTCTCCCACGACCTAGTGTTAGTATAACACTAATTCATTAATAACTCATGAATAAGTATATATATGTAACCATGATGTAATTATACGCCTTTTCAGTCAACTGGAAATAAATTAAATCATCGATCAGTTAAATACTTTTGACCTATTCTGTAATTTTACGGTTTTTCAGCTAACTGAAAAAAGATTTTAAAACATCAATTGAGCAGAAAAAAGCAGGACTGTAAACCCAATTTTATTTTATTTCTAATTCACCGATCATTAAACAGTATGTAGTATAAGTCATCCGTTCTCTAATTCTCGATTCTGAACCATTGTTGTATATGACAAGACATTTCTCAGTACAATACAGTCAAATACGTGACCCATAATAATGTTATACATTAGATATTAGATGTAGCGTCTTCCAATGAAGAACAAAATAATGCTACAGTGGTTAATGGGAATTCCGCGTTCTCAAGTCCGAAATGATATATTAATTTGAGAATTTTACAACAATGGTTCCAGTCAAAGAGAGAAATGCTATGTCATATCTAATGCTGAAGATACTAAGTAAAGCCCGAAACAACTTATCCGAGATGTACACCAAGTACATGAAAGATAATTATCCTAAAGTTAATATACTATTCAAAAAAAGTAGGGGACATTTGATTTTTAAGTGTTATTAAAGTCACCTAATGAAACTGACGAAGAAACAAATGACAAAATGAAATGAAGTTCACATTCATCGATTTATTCCAAATGATCGTTAGACTAAGTAAGGCACAGACTGACCATTATAAGGATAAAATGGTACCCGGGGTCAAACAGCAAAGTTACCACAGCATCACAACAAAGTCCTCCTCTGTTTGCCAAACAAGCATTGATCCGACGTGGCATACTCCTAATGAGACGTCTAAGGTCATTTTGGTCCAGATTGTCCCATTCTTGTTGCAACGCAGCAGCAAGTTCTTGGACATTGGCAGGACGTTGTTGACGTTGACGTAACCTCTGTCCAAGCATGTCCCAGACATGCTCGATGGGGGAGAGGTCGGGACTCAGTGCTGGCCAAGGTAATGTGGTGATGTTCTGTTGTTGGAGGTAACCTGTAACGATCCTGGCCCTGTGACATCTTGCGTTGTCATCCTGGAAGATGAAACGGCGGCCATGACGTCGTGCGAACGGCACAACATGGACTGTCAAGATGTTGTCCCGGTAGTACTGGCCTGTAACACGCCCTGCAACAACATGTAAAGCCGTTCTTCCAGCAACAGTGATGCCTCCCCACACCATAACAGAACCACCCCCAAATCGATCATGTCTGATGACGTTAACGTCTTGGAAGCGCTCGTTTCGACGACGCCACACCCTCCTACGTCTGTCCAAAAAATCAACAGTGAACCTTGACTCATCTGAAAACATCACATTGCTCCAGCGTCGATTATCCCAGTGTTGACGATCCCTACACCAACGACGTCTTGCCTGAATGTGATGAGCTCTCAAACAAGGGATCACGCGAGGACGTCGGGCGCGAAGGTGACCCCTGTGCAGTCGATTCCGAATCGTCTGGCAACTTACTCTCACACCAGTGTCTGTTTGAAGACGAGCGCTGATCTGATTTGCTGTGATGACACGATTTCTCAAGGCCAAGGTACGCATAAATCGATCCTGGGCTTGAGTTGTCGCCCTTGGTCGACCTGAGCGTGGTCTGTCCTGTACAGATTGTGTATCACGGTATCTGGACCATAGCCTGCTTATGACAGACTGAGAAACATTCATCGTCCGCGCCACAACCTCCTGTGTTGTGCCGATCTGTAGCATGCCAAGGGCACGTAACCTTTCATTTTGGGTAAGCCGACGCATATCAAAATTTGTTTTCAGGTCACTAAAACAATTAAACTGATGTTTCCACCCTGGAATTCAATGCCACAATGACTGTAACATTCAAAGTCAGAGTCGTGCAAATCTTGGGTTGGACCTCCATGATGATCCCAAGCATCACCTGCATTCCATGCGGTAGCTATTGGTGCGTTTGGGCGTCACATGTAACTGGAAATGTTTCTTCTGTTAGGTTCTATAGTGACTTTTTTCGTAGTCATTTGCATATTTTAGTATTATGCCCCCAAAATCAAATATCCCCTACTTTTTTGAATAGTATATATTATTAGAGTAGGTAATAGTGGACTTGCTCTGTCAGTACTTGAAATATATCCGAAATTTAACAGTATTAGAGTAAGTAATAGTAGACTTGCTCTATCAGTACGGATTCAAGTTTTAACGATGAGTAATTCCAAGCCACTTTGATATGACTATGTACCTGTTATGCATGTCCGTGTCTTAATAATACTGTATAACATATCTAATTGTAACGACACAATATGTGTGCATAGGGTTTGTAAGGGCAGCGGGAGACCAATAACGAACGCACCCAGTCTGTGGCCACGAAAACAGGAGTATAACACAACAAGAGTGTTATTGGGGCTTTAATCTTTTACCTCCAAGAGTCTGTTAACTTGACCACACGCAAAAACGAAAACGCATGGTTTCTAGGAAAGCCATTCGCATGACTGACACAGGGAGCATTAATTACGCATGGAAATTAAAGTATAAACAATCAATGCTTTTAGTTACTATTTTACGAAACGAAGCGCAGTCTGGAAGCTTATGACCTGATAAATTAATATACATCAAAATACATACATAATACAAATATTACAACAGTACATAGAGTTAATATAATTTTAATACAATAAACAATGACGTATCCGTTAAACTAAAGCTATTCTATCGTATTAACTTTAAGGCTGTTCCAACGCACAACCTATCCCAATTTAGGGATCGGTTACAGGGTTACTCTTAAGTTTTTGAAATTTGTGCTTGATGTATGTCATTAATCTATTATTCAACTGACGATGATGTTAGACACTTGCTGACACTTAAAGGCAGGTGTCATGTACATTATTGTGATTCAACAAGAGGAAAAACCTCAAATGATTGGAACGACACTGATCCAATATTAAACTTGTAACTTCAGATTTCCAATCTTATATTGTTGTGTTCTCCCCAATAGGCCCTAGGTATAACTTTGTTCGGCAACTTTGTTCATACGTTATTTCCTCTCAGGCTCTTTTAACAGCAAAATGACCGGTGTCTGTGATTCTCCTAAAACGGCCAACGCCAAACAAATAGCTATTTATTAAAAAAAGACACCTTGGCTATCGTCACTGTCCAGCAATGTTTCTTTTTCTTTCTTTCATTTGACTTCGACGTTTATTCGGACATGTTTACATTAAAACGTATGCAACAATTCCGACTAATCTTCACATTAAAATTTATCAACACATGACATTTTTTCGTTTCCCGGTAGTTTTAATTTTGTGCAGCCGAATAAAAGCATGCGGGGAATAAAGGAATCCCGATCATCAAGTCGCATTATCCCTTTTTATCTGGCAACCGTCATTCGTCGTTTAGTAGTCTCTATAATCCAAACAAATATTCTACGAATATCACCGTACGTTGAAGACTAGGGGTTTCTGGGTGACAGAGACTAGTCGTTTAGGAGAATCGTCATTCGTCGTTGTGTCGCAGTAAGATAAGTGCATGGAAGTTGTGGCAGTAATAGATTGCTCAGCTCACTGAACTTGAATTAGACACAGTCGTAACTTGAAACAGTGTGACTCCTAAGATAAGGATAGTATTTTAAAGACTCTTAATTCGCTTTTAATGGTTCTAACATTTCTTCACCATGACAAAAATCGACCACACGCCCTCAGGACATCTTCTTCCTGTTAGGATGTTTTAGACTAAAGACATAGGCGTACGAGGCCTGAAAAGAGCTCAGAATTGTGAGATCGGTCATTAGCCGAGGAGTTTTTGAAAATGGGGTGCGGGTAGGGGTATGGCCTTGTCGGGGAAGGCTATGGTCTTGTCGGGAATGAATGCTCAGTTTGTCGGGAAGCGTCGCGCCGTCTGTCGGGTTTCGAATATTTTTAATAATATGGAAGCGGAAAGAAAGCAGTCCAGTCAATGATGAACACGTACGCCATCAGAATGGAACTAGCACGTACACATGGCCTTTCTCAGTTCTTGAGTACTGTGTTCCTGTATACTGGCATCCAACTCCATGCACCGGACGAGCCCAGTGATAGAAGTGAGCAGCTGAAAATTTTCTTTAATAATATTTGATAAGTTTGTAATAATATTGTACCTGGACGATGGCTCAATAGGCCGTAAATAATTCGATACTGAGCCCTTTTCTTTGGAAATAAATATTCATAGGTGAATGTAAAGTGCCACTGGCAAGAGTTATACAGAGATAATGTGCTCAACAACGCTTATTTTACTTATAAATCCCTCCAAGAAAAAGTTCCAAAACCACTATGATGTTAAATATATACAAGTCTTCTATAAATCTGAGATCTGGATAAAAAATGTGAAGTCTCATAAAATGAAAAATGTGGCAAAAGTAAATCGTTCGACTTGTTCTTGTTTTCGTAGTAACTAGAGCTTGTATTTTAAAGATGACTTTTTACCAGTTTTTATGCTGCAACTGACATAATTTATTACCCACTCCAAATTACTAGAAAGTATTCGAAATGCCTGGAAATCGCGTCTACGGCCGACTGGTTTTCAAAATTTTCCGGGGGTGGACCCCCAAACCCCCCGTCGGACGCATCGCGCCCCCGGCGCTGGCGGGCGGACGGATACGCAGCCCGCCGCTACGCGGACTCTAAAGAAATATATTTGTCGGGAAAATATGCTGGCCCCCCCAAACAAGTTCGGCCTCGCACGCCTATGACTAAAGAAATATGAGCCTATATGAATCAAATGTCGTACTCCTAAAATTCAAACGCTGCCACCCAGTTTATGCAACCCAGTCTCTTTTGGGTTTTCAGATCACAAACATTCCGAGAGCCAGGAATTATAGAGGAATTGTTTTCAACCTGGTCAATGAGGGTGAATTTTATGGACATTAAATTTTCTGACAAATCCCAACTCGCAAACACCCTTGGGTGGGGAGGTCTGTCATTGAGTCAAGTAGCGCGGTTTCGATTCCCACTTGTACGTAACAAAGAGTATAAGATCGCTTGTCCAACCTCGTGGGTTTTCTTCAGGTCCCCCCACTGCTAATGACCCCTACACGCAAGCAAATTATTGAAATGAAATTGAACCGTAGGTAAGTCCCGAAATCACCTACTTCGAGTAGAATGTACTTTACACCCCCCACTCTCCGCAAACACCCAAACCAAGGTTCTCATATAGCAAATGCCTGTTTATGTTATCTTTAACAGTGTGCTCTTTTTGCCTTAAAAGACTGTAAACAATAATTGCCCATTGAATATTTTCTAATTACGCATTCTACTTTAACTCTAGGGACATCTTCTTAAAGAAAATTTAACAATACAGCCATCACTTCTATAGGCCAATTGAAGCAAGCCTTAAGGATTGAAGTCATTATGTGAAGTACAATCATTAGTTAGTAATACCGCTGAATTAGCCAATCGCTTAAATTGTGCCAATGTTTTTGTAAAATTAGCTGACATTTTCGAGTGTTTTTCTGTACTGCCAGTGCAAAAATGAAACCACTTTGGCAACAAATTGCCCATTTCCCCTAACCGTTAAGACCAGGTGCAATTGAAGAACAATAGACTCGTTATAGATTTTTTAATTATTAATGGACGCGAGTAGAATACTTTTAATACCATTCCATTAATAAACCGTCTTTAGGTTCATAAACTCATTGCGATATAATATAGACCATTTTAATACTCCTGTGGTGAAACCAAAATTAGATACCGTATTGAATGATGTAAAAGGAAGGAATCGAATTTTTCTTCTAAATGCAAACGAAGAATTGACAGAATGTATAATAATTTATCGTTATTCGTATCTGAAAATGGATTTAGTGAGAACCCTAACATGTGTCATTTCTGGTTCTTTGTGCACACCTTAAACTATAATTCATGGCGACTGTGTCTTCATATTTATCGAATAGACATAAAAAAATATGTCTGGTTCACTCCTTTCGTGGTGCTATAATGATAACTTGATCAATGGAAATGGGAATTAATTTGAACCCGCCACAACAAGACAACTTTGGATTGAGTAAACAAATGAGAACCCACCCAAGCTGGCCAACCCCGAGTACATGCAAACCAATTAGACTCCACACAAACAAATCAGGGAGGGGAATACATAAGATCTAAACCCCGTCCATACAATTTAGCATGGGTTATGTAAAAAGCAATCAATTAGAATTTAACCGAACAATTAGTAATGAGAGCCCAACACAAACAAGACAGCAATGGGTACAGGAGAACCAACTAGAACCCAACCAAGCAGGACAGCGTATCACGCAAGAACCAACTAGAACTAACCAAGACTATTGGTCACACGCGATCCAAAAAGAACCCAAACCAGATAAGACAGGCATGGACAGTGCCGGTCTGGACCCACCTGTCCACAGCTGGGCCTAAGCTCATTTTAAAAAGTAGGCCTAAGCCTATAAAGAAAAAATAGAAAATAAAAAAGAGAAAGAAAGAAAGAAAAGAGAATTCACAAAATCATCTAATTATAGCGTTCCTTGGTTAATCATTCAGTTATCTAATTGTATCATGGAAATCAAACATTTGCCTTCTTCTGCTTTTGTCTGAAATACTTGGAAAATGGATTATCAATTTCCCAATTTTTACGTGGGGAGACCCCCCCCCCCCCTCGGAGGCTCACTCGCCTTTGGTGCGCTCGTGTGGGCCTTGATTAATGACCTGACAGGTGGGCATGGGTACAAAAGAACCAACAAGAATCGAATCAAACAGAACAAAGGGTCACATATAAGAACCAAGACAGCCACGCAAGACAGGTATGGGTATAGAAAAACCAGCCTAGAACCGAGCCAAACCCTACAAGGAATCAAGAACAAACTAGAATCCAACTATGCATGACAACAAGTCACATTAGACCGCAGCCCAGCAAGACAACGGGTCACAGAAGAACCAAACTAACGGACCCCACCAGAACGTTACAAACCACAGTGACGGGATATACTGAAGCCGAGCCAATAAGAAACTAACTTGGTGTTTGCTCTTAAGATTATGAATATTCACACCAAGTAAAAAACAACACGTACTCTTATCTGTCGTGTAAGTTGTCAGTTTAGTTCATGTCTGTATTATTTTAGATCATGTTGCTGCTACCAGTGACGAGGCATTTTGTATTAAAGCACGATTTTTGCGTAGAATTATCTTTTGGTCGATAAGCTGATATCTGATATCAACATGTAAATGTCAATACTTCTCAAAGTCAAAAATATCGAATGTCTAAATAATTAAATTGTAAAGATGTTTTGATTAAATATTTTGTTTTTCTTTTTTCTCTCTATTGATGGTGCGTGTTTTAATGTTCTTGTGAGAAGTTGAAGAATGACGTAGTCAAGGAATCGAGATCAACTGTGTATAACAGAACAACCTTTATTAAGAAAATACTAAGACATTTTATATTAACAATAATTGAATTAAAATAACATTCGGTTTAGTTGAAAAGCGTCAATAAAACCGTTCTTATTGAATTAATGTGTTTGCGAAGTTGTAAAATGTGATAAAATGTAATCTGTGAAGACAAATAAGTTTGAAAAGTTACAGATATTTCTACGCTCCTCTGGCAAGATATTTAATCTTTAAGAAAGGTCAAATGTTTTTTCTGTATAGTCCTCTGTGTAGTCTGGTATAAACCATTATAAATATTAAAATCGATCTTAAAATGCATCTTGCAAGGGATAAAACTACGCATTACGGGTCATCTGTCTGGCTTCAATGTTATGTAAATGATTATTTAGATATTTATTCATATGGTGGCCTATAATCAACACTATGGACTATCTAATGGTTGGGATATTGAATGGATTAAACCATCCGTTCCATAATATCAGTTATCGTTAAATATGACGTCAGTCATTTAGAGGTCTGACAATCAAGACTGCGATTATTATCATGACAATTGTACTTTTAAGTACAATCGGCTATTTCTAGTCAAACTTCAAACACCCCTTCTTTCAGAGTACAATTTGACGAAATTTTCAATATATTCGTTTTTCATTATCTTTTATTTAAAACTAAATCGTGCATTGGGAATAATGTACACTATACCACTTCTTTTACTACAATTCTGGATGCATACTTTGAAAGATTAGACTGTGTGTGGTCTTCCGGTGTTTCTTTTTAAAAAATTAAACCGAACAATAAATTCCTCGAGAATCCGTCTTCACCAACTCGCGTCCCGTTCCCACACATTATGAGTTGTTGACATTAAAATGGATTTCCGTAGTAACAGCTTCTCAGGGCAAACATAATATCCGATTCTAGCAGATAATCAGGTCTTCAAAAATAGAAAATAAATCTTCACATTTTTTAAATGAAACATATCGTATTGAAAATCAGGATTCTGGCCTTGGGTGTTCGGAAGAGTCGACAAAAACCCCGAGATTGATATCGGATTCTATTTTAATATTTTTTGTTAGTCAAATAGTAAATTGGTTCTGTTATCGATATCTGGTAAAATGGGAGTTTATTTTTGAAAGCCTATATTTTAGAGATATCCAATAGCTAATTATTTTATTAGAAAAAATGTAATTGAAATGGCAAAAAAACCTACAAAACAAACACCAGATTCTACATCATTCCTACACCCTCACCTTTAAACAGAACGGATAAAACTAGACACTAATGTCACGATGAGGTTTACAAAAACATTCAATGATCATACAGCAACTATTGGCCAGTGAAAAACTACCTTTATTCAATTACAACGTTTAGTTTTTCGGGTTTTACTTCACGTGACTTGATAAAACATACATTATGCAAGAGCTAAATCTATACCAATTGCACGTCTTTCCTTAGGCCTGAAATGTTATCTAATTTATTAATTCGACATTAATTAACTTATCCAGACCATATCAACTCTCGATGACTTCGATAGCCTGCGATATTTACTGAATTACAATGCTATCTGCTGCTTAACGTCCATTAGTAATTTAATCAAAATGGATAATTGAGACTATGTTTTTTGTCGTACCGATTATGACCGAGGCCAGACTCAAAATTCACTCGCTAAAATCTCGGTTCAAAGTGGATCAATTTGATTGAAATTTTCAGCAAATTCCCTTTACATTATCTTGTTTTTAATGTATTTTTGATTAAACTCAGTCATACGAAACGATTGAAGAAATACATATGACTTAATAATATTACCATTATTCTTAAAACGTATATACGTAAATTAAATTGTCTGTAACAGCCTGGACGCAAGGTAATACTCAAGGGAAATTAAAATTGTAATTATATATTGAATTATTGAACACCTGTTAATAGAGGTTAGTAGAACTACAGCATACAATACATGTTTAATTACTTCTAAAATAAATTGAATAAAGTTTACTTTTATTGGTAATGTAATTTACTATGTAAACTGGTACAAATTAGTTTTTTTTTACAATATATTCATACCAGAGGCCTGTTGTATCTTACACGACAAGACAAGTACTTGGTGCTTAAAAATATAGTAGTTAAGAGTTTTAAAAAAGTTTAATAAATTTAAATCAAATTACTTTATTCTGAACAGAGTTGTCACTGTTGGAAGTTTGGACTAGAAATAGGCATCAACTTGGTCCGCACCGTCCATGAGAATTGCCGATCTTTTGATCACAACTACAACCACTTATATTTCATTACCATGTAACATTCTCAATGACTTTGGTACCCTCGCATTAGCCTTTTATCGCCAGTTTCCAGTAGTGACGTCAGTGACTAACGGTAAACCTTAGCTTGGTCGGCCACTTATTAATTTAATTTTAAATGGACGAATATTTAAATCCAAGCTGTATCCAAGCCGTCCTAGGGTCCATAGAGTTGAATTTGAGCTTCTCATGTAAATAAAGGTCTAATTAATAATTTTGATAACATCTGAAGCCTGGAAAAAGACTAGCAGTAGGCAGATTTAGCGTTTGTATAATGTATGTTTAAACGTTGTTTTCCTTACAAAAAAAGTAATATTAAAATATAAAAAGACGTTTGAAGCATTTGTAGTTAAAAAATATTTCCTATTTAGTGTAAATGGATATTAAAATGAGTAAAATTTATCATTTTGCCCGAAGCAGTTAGGTGTTAAGTAAACATTGCACGAGCCGTTGAGCCAATGACTGACGCCGCGTGCAGTCAACGCACGTGTTGTGGACAGTCATCTGTTACAGAGATAATTCGTAAGTAATTCTCTGTGAAACAGATTGGGGTATTGGGTGTAATAAAAGCACACGTATCCCTTAACACATACGGGTCATAATTTACTACTTATTGAAGCTGTGGTTTGGATTCACATTTTAATAGTTCAAGCTTGAAACTGGATTCATATTGGGCACCAAGGTAAAGGGAACTCGACATACCAGACGTTTTCAACTCAACATCAAAACTATATAATACACCCATTTGTCCAATGCCTGATCAGTAGCTAGTAGTTCATAAAACAAGATAAGCACCGACAAACTCTAGGTAATTGAATAAGGAATGATGTAAAATAAAAAATAAAATCAAATCTATATGTATATGACAAATGTGATGGTAATTCAAAATTCATTTGATGATGTATTGATATTCATTATTAGGCAGACACTCGTGTCATCAGCTCATTTTACCAAATCACATAAATATGTCGCGGATAGACATTGTTATTCAGCACAAATACAATATTTCTCATAAATTATGTGCCTGTTTTAATGGTAAACGTCTACAACTAGCGTGACCAGGAATTGAAACCATTTTTGTCCGACCGTCAGCCCACTCTTTATGTTTCTGCGGCACCCCTTAATAATTGATATTTTAAATCTTTTGGTTTCCATATATCTATAATCGACTTTTTGTTTATTAAACTAATATATCTTGATACCAGGTTGTTTGCTCTTTAAATAGATAGTCTGAAACTAAGATAAAATATGGCGCAGGCATATATTATAAACAAATTATTATGTTTTGGTTACCCCCATTGCGTATCTTAGTGAGTGTGACAGCGACTCATGAGAGAGAGAAGGGGGGGGGGGTAGTTTATGTTAGACACTCGGAACTAACGTATGTTCCAATTCTATTTCATTAATTTGCTTGACAGTAGGCTAAGACGCCTTTAACAGTTAAAAGAAACCGGTCGATGTAGACAAGTCGTTAAGTCCATTTCATTTCAGCTGGGGTTTAACTTGACCCAAAATTTTACTTAACCGAGCTACCACGCTTATACGCGTATTTCCATTGTAATCTATACAGGGGCGGATCTAGGAATTTTGAAAAAAGGGGGGGGGGGCGCCGCAAAATGAGGGCACTGACCGTCGAGACAGGACCGGCCGCTGAGAGGGGGTTTGGGGGTGGGGGTGGGGTTCCCCAAGAAAATTATCCGTCATTTCCTTGCATCTGTAGCCATTCCAAGAGCTTTTTGGCTGATATTTTCGTCTAAGTAAACGTTCGGAACGGACATATTTGGGTCTGAGAAAAGGCAGTAAAAAAGGGCACTGTCGAAAATTGGGGGGGGGGGGCACTTGCGCCCCCACTGAATCCGCCTCTGCTATATGAACGATTATCGTTTGACGCTGATGAGGTGTCCCATTCCGTTCTACGCAACTATACTCTGGGTTTATTTTCCCTTGATCTATGGGGAAGCCACGTATTAAAATTATTTTCACTGACCAATCACAAAAATCGTTCAATACATAAAAACTGACATAAACACATCTTTTCCATCAAAAAGATGTCCCTGTTTGTATGTTACTTCTTTTATATTAAATTTCGTGCATATTGTTGTACACAGCTGAGACTGGTTTGTAAACTGTTTTTGATTGGGTCGTAGTATCAATCTACGGTCAGGGGCAGACAATTTGAATAAGTGAATAACCATTGGATGAACCCAGTGTATAATGGGGTGAAACGGAATCAGATTAATGTTCGGGGAGATTTAGCCTAGTCACAACTTGAAGTACATTACCTGTATCATTTTTGAGCAAATTTGAAATGAGAATGCAAATGGGTGATCACGATGTACTTTTGAAAGTAACTCAGCATCAATTCACACTTCAGGCTGTGCTACGAAAATGTCAAGATGCGATTTTATTGTTTCATTACAACCATTGTGTGAATTAATAAGGAAATATGAAGGGTGTGGGGAAGGCAGGGGCGTAACCGTGAAATGTATATTGGGGGGGTTCGCAACGGTGTGTATGTGTGTGTGTGTGGGGGGGGGTACCCCCATAAATTTTGTTTAAAGTCTCAGTCTTCTGCAAACATTGTTTGGCATATTTTACGGGGTTAAACTAAAACATCAAACCAATACAACGTTTTTCCTTTTTACAGACAGCGGCACTGGTCTTCCCCGAGAGACGAAGAAGCGTGGCTTACCCCCACCTAAGAAAATTTTGGAATATTTGGCGGCTGCAAACACCTTTTCCTGCTATTTCAGTCCATGAACAAAGCAATTTCAAAGTGGTCTAATATTACCAAATTAAGGTGGCTTGCTGACTCGAATTCTAATCAAACGATTACACCCATGAACACGGGACCGTTGGGAGAAAATTTTGAGAATTTAACTGCCACAAACGCGTTTTCCTGCTATTCCAGTCTGTAACCTGTGAATACAGCAACTTCAATTTGGTTCAATATAGCCTACCTGGCTGCCCAGAATTCCAAACAACCAATCAATCGTCGCGGGCTATGGGAGCCTCACCCTCTTGGAGAAAATTTTGAAAATTTAACAACCGCAAATGCGTTTTCTGTTATTCTAGCCTATGTGGGCAACTCCAAAAGTATCCAATAGTTTTGTAAACGAAATCCCACTCTGAATTCCAACCATCCAATCACACTGTTGCAGTTGCATTCACAAGTAATAATCGATGCCCGAAAAATGTCGCACAAAGTAGAGTGGCCCCAGGCAGGGCGAAGAAGCGGAGCTGACCTTGTATGGACCCCCAAAGAAAATTTTGGAATATTTGATGGCCGCAAACGCGTTTTACTGCTATTCCAGTCCTATTCAGACCCCCCCCAGGAAAACAATTGGAGGGGTCCGACCCCCACGGACCCCCCCCCCCCCCCCCCCATGTGTGACGCCCATGGGGGAGGCAAAAGAACGCCACCTACATACATAGCGTTAAAAAGCTATAGTTTATATGATTGACAATATTGTCCAAAGCGATCCTCGTAGGGTTGCACGCATACAATTACACTGATTTCTCATTATATTTTATCTTTTGATTTATTATTGATACCGTGTTCTATTATCTGTATTGACTGGTTCAGTTCTCTGAGAAACATTCCGTAATATAAGCAAATTATCCACACTTATTTCGATTTATGAATCAGATATCGTAATCCAGCAATTACACGTCATAGTTTCCACGTCATCCTGGTTGATAATGGACGGAAGAATATATGGCCGACTGTCTAACCTATATTTCATAAATGACTTCGACCTAAATAATCATATATAATCCTGTTATTGTTCCACAGGAAATAGCCTTTTGTACTCGTATCAGATACATTAATCATCCACTTCTCATTCCAGGCACAATCTACTTCTCTGATTTAAACCATTACATATGTTCTATGGTTTCAGTTTAACATTTCGTTATGTTCTATTATACCAAGATTTTAAGGCTGACTACTGATATGTTATATAATTTAGATTGGGGGGGGGGGGGGCTCTACGATGTATTTCAATAATTCGCTCTCGAGGTTAGTCAGTCAAAGCCACTCCATGCTCTTTCTGCAAGCAATTCTCGTGTATTTGGGGCAGCGGCAACCACGGTTGCGCAATGCCGTACCAAAAAATGTAGCACGTTAAACCCCAGTTTCATTTCACTGATGTCTTTTGTCGGTCTGACATAATATGAATAATACAAGTCAATGATACCATGTGCTATATAATCAGTAATACATGTATATGGATATAGGAAGAGATTTTGTTGAGAGGATTTTAAGTATTATCAATGTAAAGTTGACCTAACATAACCTGGTAGTTAGTTCTGTGAAGAGTTTCTCGAGAGCCAGAAGATTAATACGGCGTATTAATAATCTCGTATTCAATCTTCTTTAGTGTGTAACGCTGTTTTAAGGGAGAGTCAATGAAAGATATGGGAATATCAGTTGGATGTTAAAATGTGAAAAATAACTCAAATTGTATTTATGAAAGTTTAAGCCAAAATATAGGGTAGTTTAGAAATGATCGATAGGTTTATGCTTCAAAGGGATTTGGCTTTGCTTAACGGGATGACAATTAATTTAAGGAATTCCACTGCTTTATTGTAATAAGTGGGATGGGAGGATATGTTTCCACTATATCTTACTTGTCTATATTAGCCCCGTTCGAAAGTAGACATTAATTTCATGTATATAATATAAGCTAGTTGACATGCCAAAAAAAAAAAAAAAAAATTGGCATGCTTGTTGACGAATTATATGCACTTCCCCTGGCTCATGTAGTTCCTATTTCTCTTTTTATACCAACGTTAATTGTTCATGCTTAAAAGCTGTAAGGCTATTGCCTATTTGCCAACCGTATCCTACTTGGGACACGGGCCTCTAGAAAATGTCTTGAATGCCAAGCCAATCCATTCAAAGGGTAAACATATGCCGGATTGAATAAAAAAAATAAGCCTTTCCGAAGACGGCAGCGAGTCGCCCCCTCCCCCCCCCCCCGTAAAACTAACAAACATTTCCCTTATTTTCATTACATTTGCGATCAAACGACAACGTTATAGCGATAGTCAATGTTTTAGATCAAGATTACCATAATCTTCAGAAAGGCAGCATAAGTAACGCTTAAAAGCATCCCCAAAGTTCCCAGTGCTTTTAGCCTACATATTGGTCATATATCTAGCTGTTACACAAGATATAACACAAGATCTTCTTAATTAATTAACATAAGAGAATAACAACAGGATTTTAGACGTTAACACATCGAGTAAAACAAATCAGAATTCGTGCGCTGTTCAATAAAACCGATTCTTCATTAGTGTTTGTCTGGATATTGGAGGCATATTATACATATATAACTGATAATAATTTATCCCGTCGGCTAAACAAATCACTAACATATAGACCAGGAGCCCAAGGGGGTCAGCCAATTTTCTCCTATATGGTATCAATACATGGATATATCTGGTATTATCTGAATGTAAGTCTGCCGGGTTTCTGATGGTGGGTGTGGCTGTGAGGGTTGAGATTCGGGGTGTGAATGCTTGGGCTAGATTCGTTTAAAGGTGTACCACATGAAAATCGTACAGCAGTGTACCTTACATCGTATTACGAAATCACTTTGACAGACATTTTTCCCCCATAAAACATTTTTTATCCAAAAATCAATTTCTTGCAACCACAGTTTATCACCCTTTCCATTCGTGCTAAGTAATAGTATTAAACGCATCCTTGCACATTTTTTTGTTTTTTAAACCACGGGAACAGTGCCCGCCAATCTAGCCTAGTTGGGGGCACGAGACATTTGGGGTGTGTCTAGGTTGATTTTGTAAAAAGCACACCCTGCTGCCAATTCAAAGAGGCTGTTGATTGATATTCCCATATCATTAGATAATCGTGATGAAAATTACAACATTCTTATGCTTACAACCATCCGGGTTTGTCTTTTAATATATAGTCGTTCGCATGGGACAAACAGTCGAAGTTCGCTTTCTTCCCTCTAAGGCACATATTATTATTAGTCCTGAAACGAGCCCGTTTAAGTTGATTAATTGTTTACCAATGGGACGTATATTTGTAATGCTGATCGACGAAGTCATTTTACCGTTATGATCTGGTCTTGCAGGCGAAATATCTAAGCATATCTAAGTGCATTGTCAGCCTATTGCGCTGGAATATATGATTTAAGATAATAAATTGATCATTTATTTCAACCCGACTGTTGATTTAGGCTTTTTGGCACCCCAATCTCGGGAAAAAGCGACATATATTATTATTAATTATAAGAAATGTTTTTTATAAATATATCAGTGATAAGATAATTTATCATTTTATCTGAATAACATCGCCATTTAATTTCGGTATCCAATACAAACAATTTGTAAATGTCGCCAAGAAAAAACATGCTCTTTCATTAAATGTCAAGATGAAGGACACTCATAAACAGATGGTTCTAGTAATTATTGTCCTACTATGTTCTATGCATGTCAGAACATTAATAACGAACATTCAGCATATCTTAAATCTTACCCACACGAGTGATTTTCTTAGGCAGTTTGCATGCGATTCGTAATTGCTCCCGTACTGCTAGAAAAATGGCTGACGCAACCGTCATAGCGGCGACGGTACCGATATATCGACTCTTGCCGCCAGCGATGAACTTCCAGATATCAATCAAGTTTGACAAAAAAAATGGAAAGTCACTTTGAGAGCGTACATCAATCGTTATACATGTGGCAGCAATCAATCTATATCAGAGCAATCAGCGCAAGCTAGAGTACGGTAATATGAAACGGCGGCTCCCCAAACTTGTACACAAGGAAACAAGAATAGTCACGCACCAATCCTACAGGTACGCATACTTGCGCTGCGGTTTCGACATCATCGCTGATTACCCAATAGCTCTTAGTTTCCAGAAGCGAAAACATGAAATTTGCCGATGTGCGGTATAGGTGTTACACTATTTCAGTAACACATTAATAGAATTATCGAATTCATTATAAACAGTTTCAACATCGTGAAACTTTCTGGCCTCCCATTATACATGTAAATAGTTTATAATAAAGCTATAAAAGACGGTTAGGTCTAATTGGTAAGGCCATCTTTGAGTAAGGTAAAAGGTCACGAGATGTACAGGCGAGCGCTAATCCCAACCCTAACCCTTGGCCTAACCCTAATGCTTGTCCTAACCTACAATCTCGTCAACAACCACGTGCCCTAACCATATTTACATCTCAGCGACCTTGACGAAAATAGGGCTGGCCTTAACAAACAGATTTAGCATCTTCTAAGAAAACATTATCTTTCGCTAATCATTAAGTATCTAGGTTTGCCAACGAATGCAACAAAGTTTATGAACAGTGTGAATGGGGTGCATTAAGGCCACATAATTCACTATTCGTCACTTTTTAATAATTTCTTTGAAATTAGTAACGATATGGAAATAAGATAAACACTCCAATTTTCCTGTCTAATATGTTCAAATAAACGTCTCTATATATAGTTGCTTTCAATTTGAAATTGATATTGACGAGTACCAGATGCCATAAAAGATGTTAAAATTGATTTCAACTATGTTAACGAGAATATTGTATTGTAAATTGCTTGATGCGGGCATACTGTTAGAAATAATCTACAAGTATAATGATTCGAGGTGTATTGTTTATAAAGGCGGTTCACGCACCTCCTCATAACCCGTTGTCTTTTCAGATCGATGAGCTCTTGTCTCCGAGTGGTTGAGCATTCGTACTGACTCGTTTCACCATTACAACAGCTCGTCAATGCCTACAATATATTGTGTGGTGTACCAGCCATACGTTTAATCGTGCTCATTCCTTATAGAAGATCGGAAGATGCTATAATTTGCTGGCTTCTAACACGATAGCTATAGTTATTAAAGACTTGTGTTATGTGATTATTATTCGACAGTGATTCGATAGTTTCAAAATGATCCGATTACATCAAAAGTATACAAACATTAACTTTGTTTAACTGGACCTGATTAATTTTCGATACTTTTAAAATTTATTTTTTAAATTTTTAATTTGGAATATGGAGGACTTATACCGCCAAAGTAGCGGTAGGCACAGTTCTGTTTCATCATCTGTTAGTCCGACTCGAGGACTGGCTGCCTTACACATCAGCCCCAAACCTTCCAAAAGGTCATCATCATTGAAGAAACCGCGAAAAAAGCATCTGGACAATGTTGAACTCAGTGAGATTCGGCCGCGTACCAGCAGTTTGCCTTCCAGGAACTGCCTGCAGAAACCTCGGCCGCAGTACCTTTCCCCGTTCATTGATAATATTTCAGAACAGGAATGCTATACGATGCGAACTTTTGTAACAACTCGGAAAGGCCTTATTAATCGCGGTGATTCGGTGCGATCTCGTAGTACCAACAGTATTGCGTCATCTGCTAGCAGTAGTATGACCGAACTTACACCCCTATCTGGTACCAACTCCAGCTCTCTGTCAAACAGTGTTAACTCTCTGCTGCCTGCCTTTATATTTCGAGTTCTTGTCCTTGGATGGTCGGGTGTCGGCAAGTCATCTTTAAAAAGACAGTTTATGACATCGGAGTATTTGGGTGTCGTCGACAGCATAGGTAAGTCAACTTTATTTAAAGAATCGCCCTATACACAAAGCTTCCCCGCCCCCTTCGCCTCTAATTATAAAACAAATACTTGATTAAAAAGATGTACGCCAAAAAGATGTATGCAGTTGCTTTGCCAATCCAATAGACTGTTATCTTTATAACAACGTTTTTTATTGAAACGTAAACCCTTTTATTTTTATTAAACACATTTTAAATTCTTATCTAGTTGTATAATCCAGTGAGATTTGTGTTAATTTGTGGCCTATGTAATCGACAGAGTCATCGTGACTTGATGTGTGTCGGCTCGTTGAGACCCGGTGTTGGCCGAGAAAATTCCTTGGCAATTTTCAACTTAACTTCTACTCATCAGTGATGATGGACGGATATGTCTTGCTTAATGACCATGTTGTTTGTATCCCTGCAAGTCAATGCGTCATACTTAACGTATTTAAAGCAGCCTCAGATATCCAAGTGAGTTGATGTAAGCAAATGAAACGTCAACCTGTAAGGAAAGGATTCACTTATTTTGTCTGAAAAGTTCTACTAAAAATGTTCGTAATTGATTGTTAAAATGGCTTAACGAGGCCCCCTAACTTAAAGCATGTTAGCATATTGTTTACGACCTGTTACATGCGACAACACTGCTATAATATGCTAGACTTATTGAACTGGTTATCCAGTCATTTAGGGTCAGCGTGGAAACTAAATAAACTGATCACAATGTTTGATGTACTTGTGACGGTCTAGTATAAAAGTTTCAGTGGGTCTAAGAAGTATTGGCTAAGCTAAGCCCAGGGACAAAGACCTGGTGGGGACCGGGCCCGTAGCCAGCTCATAAAATGTGATGGGGTTACAGAATTTTTTAGAAGGGCCGAGGATGTGGTAGACCGCGAAGCGCCAAAGCCGCGAACTGGGGAGTGAGGGGGGGGGGGTGGTTACTCCTCTAGAAAATTTTGAAAACTTTGTGCTCTCTTCACGCCAATATTACCTGGAGAGTAATTAAGAGTGTTTTTTGATTTACGCGAAGAACTCTAAGCTACTGTAGTATCAAATTTCTATTGAACTGTAGGTATTCTATTATTCTAGTCATATAATTACAGTATAGACTGCACAAAAGGCACCTTATGTTACACACAATAGGCACCTACATCTTAGGCGACTGTAGGCACCCTACCTCAGGTGTACGCAAATGCAAACATTTGAACCGGCGCCGATAGGACTACGCGATTAATAAGGCCTTACGCGAGGAGCCAGTGACAGTAGACCAACAGGCCCAACAGCAGTTATGTACAACGCACTTTTGGTATCAAGACAAGAGGATCAGGGGGTGATGATGACCGACAGACCTCGGTGGACCATGCTACGAGCCTATGGGTCGCCTATCAATTTGAACACTCATAAGAAATCTTTATTGTCAGCGAAATATTGTGCCCCCCCCACCGTGGCTACGGGCCCGGCAGGGCCTTGCTTCGTTGTTCCAAGAGAGTAAACGAGGTATTTGATGTCAATTAAAGGGTATAAGATGGTCATTTTTTGTTACAATACGTAGGCCGAAAATTGGAATAAAACAAACTGGACAGACATTTAGTTTGATCTATAACAGATCTACTGAATAAAATCTTCATCGTATTGCGTATAAAATCTATCAGGTGTCTTTCTTTCAATAAAGTTTGTGTGACGTAATTCTCAAAAGCGCCTTTTTTTGAAACCATGTCTTCATGAGCCCTGACGGGGCAGAAATGTATGACGTTAAACCCCAATTTGTTTCTTCATAAGCTAACACAGATTTTGATTTTTAACCGCAAAACATTATGGGAAATAGTTGAACGTATTCAGAAAGTTATTCCAACCTTGACTTGTTGTTCTCGAAATGAGAGTTTCTTTAATACGGCACTTTTGAAAAAAATGGTGTTTAAAGTTCTGCATGTATACGCCATTCGGTGTGCCATGTGGGGGTAGCGATTTTACCCAGTCCATGGCCTACGGGACCTCTGGTTTAGCAAGCCAATGACTCAATGACAAGTGGTAACCCCGCCGGAATTTCCCTATGAACTTACCTGGTCAACAAAAGGATGGGGCACGTGATCTTGAGGTTACCGAGTCAATGACCTACTCACCAAGCCACCGTGGCTCCTCGATACGATTTGATATCTTGCTGTTTATGTCATATGGACAAGGGCCAAGGGGTTGAAAATATTTAAGCCAATATCACAAAATCGCCATTTTTGTCTTTTCATTCATTGATATGGTGGACAATCCACCCATACATTCATTTATTTCAGTGTCTATTTATGTGGGTAAAAAAAGAATACATTGTGCGCCCATCTTTACATTATAACCTCAACTATAAATCAGATAACTTCAATTATCATCACTAATATTTATAAACGTCAAACTTATTGTAGCGTCTTATCATTTTCTGCTTCCTGGTGAAATTCATTCCAATTACAGAATATGAGCAGTGAGAATTTAAGCATCATTACTGAATAAATTATATGACCGCCAAAAAGGTTTTTCGTCAAAGTTATCCGTCTCTTTACGGAAACCCGATTCAAAATTTTATATAATCTAGAAACTGGGATTTTATAGATTGATATCGTCAAAGCAATTGATTGATATCGTCAAAGTAAATGATATCGTCAAGGTAATTAAGAAGGCGAGGGAGATACCTGGCCGCTCGACAAAAACTAGGTCATTTCGGGACTAACATATAATACGAATTTATTTCAATTATTCGCCTGTGCGTAGTTGTCTTTAGCGTTGGGAGGAAACCGGAGAACCCAGAGAAATCCCAAGAGGTTGGACAGCCTACATTATGTTATATTTCGGGGAATGTAATATATAGTAGGTTTATATTTGTTGATAAAGAAAGGATCATCGGCTTTGTTGTCTCCAGTTTCATTTCATGTAAGGTAATATAAATGAATGTGAAATACTGAGTTAGAAATAACACACCACCAACTGCTTTACAAAGACGTGGATATTAATATAAATGTGAGAGAGAGACAGAAATGGGGTTTAACGTCCACTCGACACAAACTAGGTCATTTCAGGACCAACATATGGTTTTTAATTTTATTTCAATAATTTATTTGCGCGTAGGTGTCTTTAGCAGTGGGGAAAACGGAGTACCCAGGGAAACCCACGAGGTTGGACAGGCGACCCTACTCCTTGCCACGTACAACCGCTGATTCGAAACCACGCCAGTTGACTAAATGGCAGACCGTATGATACAGCGCGCGCTGGCTAACCATTCAGCCCCCCCCCCTCTAATATAAATGTTTGGAAAACATTAATTAATTAAGTTCCGGTACAAGATACCCTCCTTCACCCATCCAACAGAAGAACTCCTACAGATAGTCTAATTTGGAATTTAGGAGACATACAAATTGTTATGTGAGTATCAAGTAGTTTAACGAAAGCAGTGGGCGGATAGTCGAGTAGCCTAACTCATGGGATTTAGATCACAGGGTGTACTCTTCTTTCCGTGACAAGGAGTAGACTCGCCTTCTCAACTTCGTGGATTTTTCCAATACCCTCTACCCTACCTCGAAGTTTATGCAGCATGTCAGTGTATAGGGTTTCGGTAATGTGACAAGCCCTAAATGTGCTCTTAACCTGCTATTATTAAAAATTTATTGCAAGTAGTTTAACGAAAGCAGGGGGCGGATAATCGAGTAGCCTAACTCATGGGATTTAGATCACAGGGTGTACTCTTCTTTCCGTGACAAGGAGTAGACTCGCCTTCTCAACTTCGTGGATTTTTCCAATACCCTCTACCCTACCCCGAAGTTTATGCAGCATGTCAGTGTATAGGGTTTCGGTAATGTGACAAGCCCTAAATGTGCTCTTAACCTGCTATTATTAAAAATTTATTGCATTTAATGTTGTTACCCTGAGTGATAATGCATTTCTAAATACACTGTAAGTATAGTCTTTATTAAAATATGGGCAGAAAATATAAAGTAATCAAGTGCGACATTATGGCGTGACAGAGTTCACCATGTTTGAAATGGACTGTAAATTGAACTAAAGAATAGTAGAAGAAGTCTGTCAATGTCTTTATAAAATCGATCAAAATCTCGTAAATATGTGCCGTGTTTTTATTTAAGGTTAATCAAGGTAGAAGGAAAAACACATAGATTTCTAGAACATGGCATGTCATTAAATTGCTCCTGTCGTTTCCTGAATTCATTTATTCATTTCGCGTATTTTAGTGCGAGATAATCGCCTGAATTACCAGTTACTTGGACCATGTCCTGTTCAATTCCATTTATTGGGCTTGTTTAATGCACAGGTCTAATTGCTCGTTACTCGCGCTATGGATATTGTGGATAAAATTATCCTTTGTTTTTTTTTGTATTCTTAAAGGATCTTGCAACCTATTTCTGAAACACAAGGAAACAAATTGATCATTAACTGAGAGCTAATACTAGCTTCTGTGTCAGTCTCTTTAAAACAAATTAGTTTAAAATTCATTAACAAGGATCCAACAGTGATTACAATTAAGGTGTGAATTGTTTGCACGTTAAAGTGAACACCAATAGTACCATACATGCAAAGGAAAGTACCCGTTTTATTTTGTTTGTTTCAAAATAAAGAAAACAAACGTATGTTAGAAGCAAGATAAGGTAAAACAAGAAAAAAAAACACAACCCTTTTGTAATGTTAACTCAGTGCTGGATAAACCATTAAGCAAAATAAGCACGTGCTTTGGGCAACACGAGAATAGGGGCACCATAGGACAACTGCTTATTATGATTCAAAATTTTAAAGGGACAATAACATTCTTGCTGGCTTGGTAGCTCCAGAAAATAAATAATACCCTTATTCTAAGTACTAGATGTTTAAATGTCCTACCTGTTGTGTAAATTATCCATTACATCCTATTTTACTTGTCCAGACGGTTCGAAAATATTTTAAAATCCAAGTCACATTTGAAAAGGTTTACGTTAGACTTTTCAAATCAATTGGTTGAATTTTTCCAATTTTTTTAAATTAGGTGTGTTAAGATGAAATTTATATCATCATTTAAATGGAATATTCTAAAATAATACGATTTGTTGACCAGAATGCAGATTGGGACATATTTTTCAGTTACAACGAGAGTGTTATTGGGGCTTTAAATATTTAATTTAAAAATTAATTATTTTTTATTTTTTTGTATTTAACTGCTTTGTCTCGATGAATAATGACGTTTATAATAAAATTATTGTTTATATTTTGAGTTATATAGTATTTTGGGGGACAACAAAATCGTTTTTAAGTGTTTAAGGCCTCTATATGTCTTAATCCGGTCCTGCGTTAACGACAACAGGAAAAATAACCATGTATATTGTACTGGGTCACATCAAGGACATTCTAACACCTTTTCCAATCTGGAATCACAGATTACAGATCTATTTAACTGTTGACGTAGATTAGCTAGAGACAAGAAGACAAGAACCAACTAATCACCATTGATCCAGTTCATTATCCTTTGCACAACATGCAATTGACTCTCATGATTAAAGACCAGAAACACCTCCCACGAGACCACGTGCTTATCAAGGGGAATTACTCACATGCATTCTTATCTAATTATATATATCGAACCATCTAATGCCTAGTAATGGTTGTGTGATATCTGGTACTGGGTTATCACCATTGTTATTGATTGAAAGCTAGGGAAATCAGATTTATCTGACATCGCGTAATGTACAATATTCTGTTACTATCAGTTTGTATACTTGGAAATCATCAAATGAATTTGGTTTAATGTCCTACTTATCTAGACAGATATACGCAATGCATTGTGTAATGAGATACATTTTGCCTGGAGAATGACGTTGTCCCTTAATAAGGTTCAACGTTACAAAATCGGGATAGACTTTCTCGACAACGTTAGAGAGCCACAACCTTGCCCCTAACCGAAAGCCAAAGCACACCGTTAGAACTAGAGCACATTGATGTTTAAATTTACATGTTCGACTTTTTGTCAAAAATTAGGAGATGATTCATAACTTTTTGACTTGGATATTCTCCACGGTGTAAACGTATAACGGTCATATATTTGAAAACCTATCCGGCATAGAGATGTATTAATGTTAGAAGTTCTATATAGCTAAAATACAATAATACCAACATTTTGTTTCGTTCCATATTTTCACTCTGCTGCATCGTGATCTAAGGATCAGCCAAAGCCGTTACACAGAAAATACTTTGAAAAGATTTGATTATCAAGCTAATTATTACTTGGACATCTAATCAAGCCCTAAAGTATTATTTGTTATACTGTCCATTCATGGGTTGTAACGCATTTAAAAAAAAACAACAACAACATATCAGGCAACCACATGGCCTTATCTGGTCACAACATCTTTACGAAATGATCTAGCGGTATATTATTTATACATAAATCTTATTTCTTCTAAATTTTTATTAACTACCAAGTTCTGTTTTATTTTTCTCTTGGGTATATACGTGTATTTTCACGGATCGGTAAAGTTTTATATAAAGTTCATTAACGTTTTATACGAAATTCTGTTTTATTGCAACGACAATGTAATAAACACGGCAAACAATAAACGCACTAAAGATAAAACAGGCGAGTAAAAATCAGGCATAAAATTTCAAATTATCTCGGGAATATCGAGTTTCTACATCAGAAGAACAATTGGAAAATATGGAATGGCTATATATACTTTGTAAACCTGAGTACATCTGTATCTGACACGTAACACATTAGTAAAAAGGCGATGAAAACAGTTTAAATTATCAGATGACATTTGCTTGAGGGAAATATTCATTAATCAAATTAGTGAATCGAACCAACACTCAGGGAATTATGTTTTTAGTTTAAAATGTGAAAATATTTGTCATACAGTAAATAGCGTTGATGTCAAATCGTCACACGACTGAAAATAATGGCGGTGCATGGTCAGAAAATCAATAAATTATTTATATTTTACCTTTATAAAAGATTTTAATTGGTTGCATCTTGAGGATAGCTCACAAGTAATGGTCACTTATTCACCAAGGGGCACAGGTACTGAATCCTGAACTTTAGTCATTGTCTTACATTTAAAATAGGTCAAAATGTCAAGAGCTGTTTATAGAATGTGGGTTATTTAAACAGAACTATAATATGGGTTCTCATGGTATAGGATTGCAGTTTTAACTGATGGAGTTTATAATAAATACAATGTTCAACCTAACTCTAAAGGCTTTAATAGAAGAAGGCCCATGTTTATCAATCTTGAAATCAAGTGATAGTCATGTGTTCATTATTTAGTAGCCCCAACGGCCCCAGGTCTCAATTCAAACCACCGAAATCAATAGACCAACGTGAGCTATGTTAAAAAAGTTCGGTTCCCTGATTTCAATGTGTATGAAACAATAAAAGTAGAAGAAGACACATCACAAACATCTATTTTGAAGTTTCAGCTAAAAATTAAACGAGTCTCAGCTAACTGTACTCGAAAAGGTTAGATAATAGATAGAGGGAATTCCCCCATTATGTATTTGACTATTTAGACCGGAAACCCATGTGAAATCGCTATCTTTGGCACAGTTTCAACGAATTCTACTTGTTTATTGTACCATCGGACAGTAGAAATTGGTGGGTGGCTTCTGTTAATGTTACATTGATGGTAGGACTAAAAATAACAACGTATAAATTCAGGGAAGCAACTGTGCGAATTGCAAAGCTTTGTAAACCGCGTTCTATGGAACCATACTATTGTATTTTTGTTTCGTGTCAACGAGCCCGGTTTATTTCAGCGGTTAATTGTTTTTCCTAGAGACATTTCAATGCTCACATAGCCGGACGATTTCCTTAATCGTTGTTAAGTCAATATTGGTTTTGTCTAATGTGATATTTATCTAGACTGTTCGTAATTTGAATCTTCTCCGGTCGTTGCTTTTAGTTCTAACACCCTGGATGTTTGCTGATTAATTATTGATAGTCATGCATTGATTAGTTTCATATTAAATTATGTAACGTATATATCATCACGTATTGTAACAAACGTTATCAATAAAAAAAACCCTATTTAGTTTGTGTGCTTTAAAATAAATAGTCTTGCAAACATTGTTGACATTCAATTTGTAATATCCAAAAGGGGTTTTCACCTTGGTCATTGACGTTATTTTTATTTGGATTCAGTAAGCGTTCAGTGCCACCGCCTTTTCCAATATTCAATATACCACGCTCTAAAATGTCCACACTATCCCACATTAGATCACTGACCCCAAATATTTTTCATGTCTTCAAGGACGGGTTTGCCACATACTCTAGGAGATTGACACCGAACACAGATGTTTTCAAGAAATATTAATATAGATCATGTTTATCTGATTTAGATCAAATAAACCCAGCTGAGTATGGTAATCGATATTCTAATCGAATGTTCTTTAAAGGACCCATCTTGATTATATTTGGGAGAATAAAACTGCTTAACGTTGTGTTTAAGGTCCTCAAAATTCTAACTCAATAAACGTGATACGTTTTCTAACAATTTAAGCCCTTCAGTCTTTATCTGGAAATGGAGACCGGTGTCCCAAGCTGAATAAAAACAGACTTTTATAAAAATAACGTGTAGGCGAAATTTTCGTTATCAACAACAGCACTTGCGATATGCATTATATAGACCTCCAACCGAACGGAAATCGATTATCAGGTCACTCAACGAAAAAATTGACCCGAAATCTTAAACGGGTTAGTGTCCGGATATGCGGTTTTGACGTTCACGTCCAAACTACGCAATATTTTGAGCTGAAATCTTGAGACAAGATAAATACACCATTCCTCTGTATTTTGGCACTTAATTTTCATACGTACACGGACTTTTATTTTGAGACTTTGTTCAAATCATGATAGTCCCTTTAAAACATAGTACAGCTAACCTCTGATCCATTCAGTTGATTTGAAATATGCGTGTGTTGTTTATTACTTGCAGTGTATAGGTTGAGTCTTTTCGACAGGGTTGGGTTGTCTTATTGGTTTTGATTACGCGTAGTGTGGTTCTTCTGTACTTACTATTAGAACACGTACACCACATTGTTGTTGCATGTTATCGTGCAGACCATTTGTGTTTATCCCCTTGAAATTACTTGTGAGACATTCGTCCACTAACCAGGAGGTCAGTGATTCGATCCCGGTGTTGGCCAAGAACGTTCATCGGGATTTTTGAGCTTGAGAAACCCGTTCCAGTGTTGAAGGACGAAGGGCCTGGCAACAAAAGGCATCTGGTCGCTGGTATGACCGTACAATAATAACAATAATATGTCCATTTATAAAGCGGTATATCCACTAAACGTGCTCGTTGCGCATAATACACTTATAATCTATAATAATACAATTCGAACAGATACGTTTTCAAGTCAGATTATGAATTTATTACCACCAAATAACTTCCAGTGAGGAATACAACTCTTTTCCTGATTATTTGATCGTAACTGTCTGGGATGTAAAATGTTAGGAGATTGCACTATTACCCAGACACTGCGACAATATTTTGAAATCATATACAGGTCACAATTTTATGGAAAACAATTACTGCTTATTACTGAGCAACGTTTTGACTAGGCTCAGTAATAAGCAGCAATTGTATTCCATAGAATTGTGACCTGTATACTCTAGTTCAATTACTAAATGCCATTAAGACAATTTATTTTGAAATCGATTGATCGATGTGTAGTAAAAGAATTATTGGCAGTTGGAATTAATTGTTGTACGGACAAAATTCCCCCCTCGTGGAACACTGTATGACGCATGTCCGTCTTCATTTTTCCGGTTGGTATAGAAAGTAGGCTATTAAACCCCATTTCATTCATTTATTCATACTCGTTCATACAGATAGATACATACATATGTAAAATATTTTCACTTAACTTCCGTCTCGCCAAGTTTCATCGCAAGGGTCTTTGACCCTTAAGACCCACTGTTCTTGTACCGTTTTATCCTAATGTTCATTTCTTACAGGTTAATGGCGTTTTATTCCGAAGTTCATTTGTTTTTGATTATTGCCGTTTAATCCAATTGATTTCAACCATTGGCATTAACCCAGTCTTGGCGCGGACCATGAACGTTCATACCGAATGATCTTGTGGACCAAGCATTCGCTCTCATTCGGTCTTGAACGTTCGAACTCTGTTCTTGTCGGCCATAAATTTGTATTCGTGGCATGACCTATCATACCAATGGTTTTTCCTGACAATTACTGCTATTACGACCCTTATCGCTTTACATCCAATGTTCGCTTAAATTTCAGTATTTAGGCTCAATATTTTGTAGGAACAATGACCTATCACACAAACATTTAATACTATATCATTTCATCATAATGTGAACAATGTGATCGAGTGGTCTACGGCATGCGATTTATAGATCATGATCTGTCACTGAGTCAGTAATTTAGGCTTGTACACTGAAAAGAAAAATGATCGCCAGTACAATCTAGTGGACCATCTCTCAATGCATCAATCCCCAACGCGATGTATTGTATTGTATAAGCCATGCTAAATGTAAAATCCCCTGAATGACATGCTGAACGTTAAACACTCCTCTGTCATCATACTAATATTTGTTTTATTGACCTCAATTATGCCGCTTGTCTCTCAAGTACACCCCCCCCCCCCCCGCCGCCAGGCCCCCAGCCACCACGTTTAATTTTATGTAATTTAGAGAGAGAGAACACCATCGTTATTCCTGTCTAGAAAATAGAATATAATATTTTGTTTTATCTGATACCCAAATACCTCATGTCATTTTTCAATTTTAGACATCCCATTAATCGCATCGGGCTCTTTAGTTTTCAATGAAAAGATTTATACCGTCTGGGCAAGTCATGTAATTATTGTAAAACGTTGTCTTAAAAGGTGACGGGTGACAAGGCAAACTCAGATATAATCATGCGTCACAGAGAAAGCCAAGGTCTAAGACTTTTTGTAAATGGTTCTAAGAATATATTAAATTTTATATTTATTAATATTCGATTGTAATTTTCTTTTTGCTTTACACAAAAGGTTTGGTCATTATGTTCGTGGCGATATATTCACTGTTATTTGTGCATTGCCTCGCGGTTCCAAGAATGTATTCTGATGTTATTTTTTTATATCTAGTAATATTTAAGTTTAATTTTCTTTTGGGTTTCATAAAAGGTTTCATTATGTTCATGGCGTTGAATAGGTAACAATAAGTAATTTGGCAGCATTGTAAAATATTTTTTAGCCTTTTAACGGACTGTCTGGGGACTTTTATGCCAACACAATGCAAATGTACAACAATAAGAGCTGTTTATACTTGAGAGAAATTGGGCTTAAAGTGACGAGAGTTGAAGATCCGATTATTATTTGCATGTCTCAATAATTGTTTTGAAAAGCTTTTAGGTTTTTTTTATGGATTCAATGATTTTTCTTCATTTGAATGGTCCATAGAACTAACACATTTTGTACAACTACATTATCGTCATGTAATAGGTGTTAAAAACATTTTACGATCTCCATCTTCTTCAGAGAGTGTTGGGTTCCTTTCTATACGAAACGTCAACTCATATACTATTGAACAGGTTTTTCGGTGTCTTATTACAGTTAGTTAACAAACACTTTAACTGCAAATTATATCACCACCTATCAACTTAGTACGAGATTAACCAGAGCCAGAAAATATTATTATTTTAATAATAAAAAAGTATGATTGACAACCAAGACTAAGAACGGGACCGCGTGTATTTAACAGGAAGTATGTAAAAAAAGTGATGCGAGCGATTCGATTAGCCAGAGGAGAACCAGCGTCATAAGAGCCGCAATACGGAAGTGTTGGGAATAGATTTATCAAACTAAACATTGAGAGGAGCGTAGATTTAAATCATCATTAGTTATGTATATTTCTTTTCAAAATATTTGTCAGGAAAGATACGAATATTTATCTTTGATGCGAGCCTACTGTATCGGCCAGGAACTGGGTATGACATCTTCACAACCATCTTGGACCTGGGACGACATAACTAAAATCGAAGTACGCCTATCGTTGCGCATTTGTTCAAGGCACAATCATGCAGTTTCATGTCATCGTGCATGAATTTGTCTTTTTGCGACAGAGGAACAAGATTTTCGGAAATCGCCACCCCGATGACTATAAACAGCAGCAACCTGAGTAGCGTTTTGGGGGAGCTGTTCTTGGTCCAAGTATGCGCTTTTGTACTAAAGAAGGACAATGTGAAGAGAAGGGTTATAACCCCCATGGGTAATTAAATTATATCATAAGCACTGAGAATCATCACAACAGATACAATACCGATATGATATATGTCAGGATGATTCCAAATATATATCTTAATGTCACACGGTGCAGTGTATGTACGGGTACCTTCAATGCCTATTTCTGTCATTAGTATATATGTCAGTTCTTCTCAGCTGATTTATTATTTATTGTCGTTCGTGTGACGCGGTTTTGTATACTGTTCCGGAGAGAGAGAGGGGGTTGACGACGCCCACTGCTCCCAGTGCATTTTAGTGTCAAAATTTCGTAAAAAAAAAATACAAGACGAGTTTTAATATTTAGCCCCTTCGTTGATCTGAGGAAAAAAATACAATGACATTTCCCAAAAATTCTATAAAATGTCAAAAGAATAAAAAAGACGTACTTAACATTTGAAACAAACTGGTTCTGTTGTTTTAAAGAGTGTAATTAGTGGTAACCTTTATTGAAGATGGATTTTAAAAGATAAAATTCCATAAAAAATACGTCTGGATATATACTTCTCTAATCTGTTATTGTCATTACTAACCTTTGAAATGTTGTAATGAAGGGATTTGCATACAAAAACGATAGAAACAATCACTGTATTCCCATGCGACGGTCTCTTTTCAGCTTACGCAGTATACGAATAAGATGTTGTTTTGTGATGCCTTAGAAAAAGTTATTACATTAGGCTTTTAAAGAAAAAGTATGGCTTTTAATGTCTTGGAAAACATGATACTAGATTGCTTTAATGCGATTGTAGCACGGATAGCATGGCTTCCATCTACATATAGACATCTTACAAGTCCAGCTGTTAAGAGATTATTTGATGGCATTATTAATCTGTACACTGGACCTCGATGTGGAAACCAGGCTTATACGATTCACGCCGGTTTTGAACCTGAAACGAAACCAACAGTAGATGTATCAGTATGCAATAATATCCAATCTCATTAATATACAATCTATATTTAGTTTTTTTTTTGTTCTTCCGATGGTCTACACTACATGAAGATATGACCGGTTGTAGCGATAGGTCGCGTCAGAGGTCATACGAGTGGCTTTTGAACCTATGACGTCCGACATTTGATTAACCAATCAGCATTGATGTTTCATGTGGATTACCCGCAGTTCCATGCAAAAACACGCAAAGCTTGTCGTAACAGACCGTTTCATTGGCTAACCCGTCACTCCATCCAGAACACGCCAATGATAACAACTCTTCCAGATCCTAGCATAGTAAAGAGAAGTCAAACGAAATTTTGTATTATAAAAAACGAAACGAAATAGGATCTGTGCTGTAATCAGAATGAATAATATCTATTTACCCGAACATTCAAGGCGAATTAAAGGAGGTTTTATCAAATTCATTAAAGCTTGACATTCTAGAACCAGTCGTAAACAAGCGTACTGTTTACATCATTACTGATATTTTTAAACCCTCCATAACAACGGAATATAATAAACGTCGAAATTGCAAAACCGAAAAGTACCCAAACGATCACTCTAATTTATGCCTGCTTACCCATTGATTCTTTCGCCTCCAAATGATTAATCTTCACCAATCGCTGACAAAAAATTGAAATTCAAACACTCTTCTTCGTTTATACATAAAAGTAAACAAAAATGAACTGCTATAAATCAAGACAATTGCTTGTCCCAGTCATGAATCAAACACCAAGAAACAGGAATGGTAATACGATATTTTACTCGTTTGTAAAAAATTTCCCGGCGATCAAACCTCATAACCAGGCGCATCTTGATGAGTGGTACCAAGGAGATTGGAAACTATGTTAGAGATTGTAATTTCATCTTGACGCCAGACGGTCCGAAACAATAATATAATATACTTCTCATAAACCATCGACCAATTCTTAATTATTTCCACTTGAAGATATTATCTAGTCGCTGTATGTGAATTGATAAACAACATTTATGGTCAATGACAGACACCATGAAAAGATAACACAATGTGACTTAATGAAACAACTATTGTCCAATTTTTTTCTCATTTCTGATGTCTGTGTATTGAAAACGCCATTTCTGACTATTTCCAAATTAATATTCGATAAGCCCTTTAAAGCTAGCCGTTGGCAGAAATTGGAATTCAATAGCTAAAACACGTCTGTTAAAAGACTATCTAGAATTACAGAATTTACTAACAGATCGAATAAGAAGCACAGAACATTAAAATCATTTAGGAATGCAGATAAGGCTTTATCTAGTCTTAAGGTATTTCCATTTCACTTTAGCAATTTACAACACATTAGTAGCCTAAAATCTCTGCCAGGTTACAGGATCGATTTTATTCGCAAGCGATATTTATCTTGTCAGCAAAAATATACGTCCTGTTTCGAAAAATAATGAACTACTTTCGTTTCACCGTGAAAAAACCCCAACAATATGTCTACACCGGAAGAATTCCGTAAAGAGAGATAGTGTACAGTTCTTAAATTGTTCTCAACTTCCCGGTAATAAAGACTCCTACGATCTGTCATAGAGTTAAGTTTCGATCTCAAGCGCATGCCCGACAAGAAGGGTCGCTTGCCTAAGCTATTGTGATTTCTCTGGCCTCGCTGGTTTTCTCTCGATGCTGTCTCTGGACGAATGATTAAATAATATGCTATGAAATGAATCGTTTGTGTTGAGTGAACGTAGTTTGGTGTTCTCTCCCTATTATTCCTGGAATAGTTAAACAACCTAGCAGAACAATGATATTGTCAGTATTTGTCGCGATGTAGCAGAACTAATAACATTTATAAAATTCTGATTTGTTTCTCTTGGATAATTTGATTTAACGTAAGCTCTGCCACTCTCTTAAAGCCACTTGACATGGATCATATAAAATGAAATTTGTAACATCGACTTTATAAACATTGTTATTTTGACATTATGGCTCAAAAACAAATTAACTGATTTCCAAAACCAGGGAAGCGAAACTGTCTCAAAAAGCACTAGAAATGGCAAAGTTTTATCGATCTCTTCTATAATATACATTGTACTTCTTTATGGCAATAATGGGTCAGCCATATTTGGTCACGTCTGTCGTCTTCTGGAACGGCCATTAAGTCGACGATCCCTAGCTGAACCACTCTTTTACGGCTTTTTTTTTATTAACTTGATTTGCCAGACTATCATTTTGTCTTTTTTCTAGTTATGTGAGGTAATGACAAATAAGCGCAGAAAATAGGTCGATGCCCCCAAGAGCAGCGCACTAAGTCGTTTAACAATGATAGATTTTGAACAGAATATCAATAGTTAATCCAAACGTCAAGATGAATTCAGAATAGTTTGCTACAAAATATCATTCCTCTTGCAGATGAAGTTTCTTTTATATATATCTACTTTCCACCCAACATAAGAAAGAACTAAAATTTCGATTGAAATAAAAAAGATTTTAAAGAAATTGTATTACATTGCATGTCAATGTAAGAATGATTTGTAGTTAGGAAGTAAATAAAAATGTCGATTAGAAACCTTGATGTGTATAATATAGTTTTTAGTTATTTGGAAACAAGCTAGGCTGCCTATTTCAAGAGTTGGTCTATTATGGGAGATAAGATAAAATGTTGGCAGTTTACACTATAATAGTTGAAAACTAGATAATGTGAAAGGACTTTGCTGAAAATTTCAGTCAAATAGATCCACTCTAAACCGAGAATTAAGCGACTGAGTTTTTGGCCTAGCCTCGAAAAAAACAGTCTTGATCATGAATGAAAGTTGAGCAGTAAATCGGATCCTAATCCAGTAAATATCACGGGCTTGCGATGGCATCGAGAGTTGATTATGGTCTGGATAAGTTAATTAATGTCTTATTAATAATTTAGATAACATTTCAGGCCTAAAGAAAGATCTGCAATAGGCTGATTTAGCTCTTGCATAATGTATGTTTAATAGTTAACTTTGGAAAAAAATAGACAATAAGCACGCAGAAACAGTAATGACCCTTTTGAGTTATTTAAAATTATGTTACATCATCCTCTTACGCGTACTCGAGAGTCACATTGTCTCGGTGAGTAAGGTGCTAGCTCGTTAAGAAGGTCTCGGGTACGCTCCAATTATGGGCCCGAGAATGTTACTCGGAATTTTCCAGGGCCTGACAAGGATAGTGTGTAGTCTTTCCGACGAAACATTGTACAGTGCGTGTAAAAGAACCATTGAAATGAGAGTAGACCGTATTGCCGCTGTCTGGGCAAAAATTCCCTTATAGTACATTGCATGGCGTATGCCAGACTTCATTAGTCCAGTCAATGCAGGAAAGAATGGTGTTAAACCCCATTTCAGTTGCACGCTTTCAGTGGTTGCTGAGATATCTAATTAAAAATTGTTGCGCAGTCGCTTTACAAAAAGTGTCGCTTGATTGAAGCAAATGTATCGATAAAATCAAAGTATTTAACGTAACGTTGTTTGAAGATTAATTGTCTGGATAGATTGTAGACTGGATAATCTTAGATAGTGAGCAGGTGTACGTCTTATTGATCAAAAAACTCTTATAAGGTCATTGTTCTTGGAGTTCAGCACGGCACGTGTCGCCAAATATTTACATTCGGGTTTTCTTGAACAAACCTGTGGAGAAGCCAGAAGCTAACCTGAGCGACTAACATCACAATTTGGATGCATGGCATCCAACACTCTTGAATGGACACGGGACACCATTAAGGTTACCCACGAATCTACTGCAAAAGTTATTAATAGCCCTCCTCTCCCTTTTCCATGGTGTAGAATTGAAGAAAAAGGCTCGGATACACGCTACTTCCAGTTTGGTTATTTCAGAATTTGAGCATGGGATTGCCGCATGTTTCTCCATTTTTGATCAGTAAGAGCCGGTCAAAGAGACTAGAATAAACATAAGGCGCAATGGGGAAGTTAATGGTGTACTGTGGTCGTATATTTAATTATCCATTTACATATTATGGAATGGTTGATGGATGGAAATGTTATAATGCGGAGGAGGGATGTTATTACTGTATTTATGTAATAAAACATCACATGTAAGCTTTAATGCCTTCTATATATCACAGGAAATAATATAATAACTTGCTGCTATAATCTAACGATCCCATAGCAAAGTTTCATTAATTCAATAACAGCGTATTTCCGCCATATTTAGATGGTCTAAGTTTTAGACAAGGAATTTGTGTTCTGTCTTCGTTAAAAGTTATATCATACAGGGTTTTTGATAATGTTATGAGACCGAATTAGCACGATATCCTGAGTAAACCACAATAGAGTATTGTTCTATATACCGAGGAAAAGGTGAGTACAGGCAGGATATTATGCTTTAATTACATTCTAGACATCTTACTGAGTATTGCGAGAAAAAATAAATCACTGGTAATTAATCTGTAAAGGGTCTGTGCAATATGATCATATTTCTTCTGTGGGTGTTTTCAATAAAATACGTGATTTTATATACATCTAAGCTGTTTTAAATATGGGGTTTAATTTCCACTCGGCACAGACTAGTTCATTTCTTGTCTATGAAATGAAATGAAATTGGATAATGCGTCCTGTTGGTCTAATGTAGACGGACATACGTCATACACTGTGCTTCGAAGAAAATTTTGCTCGGCCTACTCTTATATCGAAGTCCAACTGCCAATGGATGTTTTAGCACAATGCGATAAATCTCCAGTGTTATTTGTATTAATTTGCATATGTTATTCAAGCCTAATCTTCATAATGGGGATTAACGGTGGCTAGGTTCGATCTCGGGATTGTTCAGTCTGGCATCACCTTGTCAGTTATGAAGAACGGCGTTAATGTAGCAACAAAAACTATATATTCCTTCTCTTAAATACCATTGACTGCCAATCAGAAAATATCACCGAGGGTTTGAAATCGAAATAAGTGTAGACAATAGCACCACTGCCCGGACAAAATTGTTCTCTACGTGTCTGATCCCCGTTTTCTTTGGTACAGAAAAAGTAAGACAGTTAACCTTATTTCAATTATATCCATATTAGACGTAACGCCAAAATGCCATGGGCACTAAGCATTTTGGCGTTGACAAGATCATGCAAGGCACTATATTAGTTGTTACCGGATGTGTCCTAGTGCTGGATGATGTCTGGGGTTTCGGATATTTATAGTAGCATTTTATATAAATTCATCTCATATATCTACAAAGGCACCGCCTTAAGGTGTCCTTTTTTTAGATACACTACAAATGTAAGCTTATTGACAAATAAAGCATTAATCTGTATTACTAACAGTCATCTTGTTTACATAAATATTGTGATTAATGTGCTGACAGCTATAATTTTACTGGTGTCACAGATTCGCTACCTTACTCTTTAAGATTGTTAAATAACCAACATCAATCTGATTAAAATACAGATCTATATTTCGTTTCGTTTTTTCCTAAGTTTGCCCCGAATACATGAAGATCTGACCGGTTGTTGTTGCTGTTTATTAAAGATTTAACGTCGAATACGGTTGTAATGGAAGGTCGATTTTTTCGCTCGCTCTGGTAATTACCATTTTTCAAAATGGCGGCCAAAAATGTATTATGAAATAAGATGAGGTTTAATGTCCTACTGTTTTGCTCCTAAACTGGACTAATGAATACGGACATATGCCATGCAGTGTGCTATGAGGGAAATTTTGCCCGGGCAGAGGCGCTACTGCCTACACTTATATCGAATTCCGACTAGACAACTAGACAAGAGGAAACCACGCCGGAAAATCTAAATGAACTTTCTCGGCCAATACAGGGATCGAACACCAGACCGCCAGGATAGCGAGCCAGCGTCTTACTCAAGTGGTCCCCTCGACAAACTCGAAAACATATAAAAAGAGATATTGGACCACATATCTACCGCATGCAACAGTAAGTTCATTTTTGGCCAAAATGGCGGCCATATTGGATCAAAGATGGCCACAATTGCTCGAAACACGTTGGAGTATAATTTTTTTTGAACTCGGCATACTCGAAAACCTATTAAAAGACATATTATTGGAACACATATATGGCCATTTTGAATAATGCCAATTACCCGAGCGAAAAAATCAAATCGTTTTTAATCAATTTCGCTTAACCCTTGTGCGTATACTTCGCATTAAAAACGTTGTTGGCAACAAGGGGTAATCTAAGACCCCAGACATAAATAGGTTTGTGGGTGAATAATTTTATTCAAATACGATCAAACTATAGCTTCATATCAAGACTGAACAATAATCAATCAGGCTAAAACCAAATATTTCAGGCATTATCAGTGACAATAGGAATAAAAAGAGTTTTTCGAAAACATACAAATCTAAAAATATCGCAATTGTCATATTCCATGTAGAATCGTCTTTAGATAGGGTTGGTAGGGTACCTTGATTTGCTTTCCGATCTAGATTACTAGAATCCTAATACAAAGCTAGCACCGATTGCCGTACAGATTAGACACCTGTAACCACCAAAATGTTGAAATGAAAGGGGAGGGGGGTCCACAAGACCCCTGGTATCCGACAATGTAATACTCGAAGTTTCTTATCAAATGAGGAATGTTGCCACTGCCTCACGTCCATTCTATTTGCAGCATTATAATCGACATTATTGTGTGTCCCATGGTAAATAATAAACGGATTTCTACGATTATGAAGAAACTACTTAACTTTGGTTATTATAAACTTACCTATGTGTTTGAAATAAACTCCGGTTAAATAAAATCCATTGCACAATTAAATATACCAACGAATACAAAAGTTCTCTCTTGTAAAATTGAACTTCTCACAAACTTGGACACCGAGAAATAAAAAATGGAAGCTTATTACGTCACTTATCGGAATGGGCCATTTCGTATTTAAGGGGGTTAAAGCAGTTCAAATTTTGTGTTGGTGCGTTCGATTACTGGCGCTTACTCTAGCCACCGCGAATGCGTTCAGGTTACCGATGACGTCATGTGAATGGCTTACTCGCACCAGTCCGAAGTAACCTGCCCAAGGAGCCGGTTACTTCTGGAAGTATACCATTATTCAACATGGAAGCAAATAAATTATTTGATCGAAGTTATATTTGCAGATAAAGTTTAGGCGACGGAAGAATTATTGTTGACACTTTTCTCAGTAGTGTTGTGTTTATTTTAGTGATTCTACATCTTGGTTTAACGATTTCAAGAATTAGAAAAAGCCACTCGGCGTCCTTTCAGTTGCCCAAAGACACGCTCGATCGCAGAACTAAGATGTTTATTAAATATTTTTCTTTCTTGATAACGGGTCAGTTTCCCCAAACCAATGTATGGAGTCATAATTCCATGGCTAAAGAGAGCAGACTGGGTCCCCAAGTAGGAATTATTCCTACTGAATTTGGTATCTGATTATAGAGGAAAGTCTTCGAAACCCTAGCGTCATGTGTACACCCAGACCAGCCGGTGTGAACATGAATAAATCGAATTCGATGATCACATAGCCTACAGCCTGGAGTACGACCGAGTGACCTTTTTGCGGTTTATGTGTGATATTCGATTGTCCTTCATCTTGGGCGCCATAATTCGAATATGACAGCCATCTATACCTCCGATTATTCCGGGAAATTTACAATATTTAGCAAAACCGTAATAAATTTCGTCACGTTTGTGGAGTAATGGGCAATTGTAACACGGACAGGAGATCTTCCTTTGTTCTTTTCGTTCAATAAGCATTTGTTGAATTCTATATTCCAAATCTGTCAGATAGTGAGCGAAATAAATCTATATAGTGTGCGATCATAACCTTGCCGTTCTAACTACAATTCTTGTAAGCCATGGAGCTCGTTAACAAAGTTAACAAACGTTACATTGGTTGAACGAAAATGTGATTTAAAGTATGTTCTGCATAATATGGGCTTTATTTCGCTTCTCTGGATTTAATAGTTCCAAATGAGGTACCAATGAAAAAGTCTAAAGTTTGTTGGTGGATTATTGTCTGCTTGTTGTTATTTATCAGAACATCGAGCATAATAAATTGTTTGGAGGAGTTTATCTTCCATTTTGATATCCGAAGAAAGCGCCGCGCCCTTCGATTACCCATTCCCACTGCGCATGTCGAAACGTACTCGAGGATCCTGGCCGAGTAAGCACGGAGCAAATAATCGAACGCGACATGTATGAATAAGCTATTGCTCTGAGACCCAGTAATGAGTTTGGGCGTTTACAAACATAAATACGCCCATAGTCCGATATCTTGTTTCCGCCTTGTATTGATTATTTGCTTAGAGAATTCAGAGGGAATATTTTTCTTTTGAATTACATTTGTTTTACTGGCCTTGAATATCACCCATGAATATTTTTAATATTTCCTGATGATGAACTTAAGCAGTCATGCCAATTAACCTCGGCAATCTGCTGTAGCCGAGGTAGGCCTAAATTTCGATGTATTTTACATTTGCCTCGGCAAAATTAATAGCCGAGGCCATTGAATCACTGAATAGGAATATAACGGGTTTTTTTTATAGATAAATACCAATAATTATTATCAACAAATCATACCGCGTATAGGTTTATTTATCGGTAGAAAGTTCCATATATTTCTATTTCTCTTTGAATATTATTTCTGGTGTGTTCAGAATTTTATAATCGTGAAATTCACAAGGCTGTTTATCCATAAGATTGTATTCTCAGTTGTTGACGAATTATGAAATCCACGGAGAATGGAATTTTCCGATGGCATTTCGTAGATCGCGATCATGTCCCAGCTAATCAACGCTTTGAATTATATTGCCGTAAAAGGTACCATGTCATATGAGTTATTGTATGCTACACAGATGGTTAAATTTAGTGCCGCGAAACTTGCACGAATTTTCCCCGCTGTCTGCATAATTAACACACAAAACCAAATAATACACGCAATCTGACGTGTGATTTTTTGTTTTAAATACATTTTTATAAAGACGATAAACGATGTTTAGACATCCTGAACTATTCTTATCAAGAATGTTTCGATTTTAGTATCTGTCGAATGAACAAAAAAAAGTAATTTAATCAGGAACGTTAATGATATGTACAGTCGGAACGTGAATAAAATATGGAAATTATTGAGAAGCGGTGGTCTTTTTCATACGAAATATGATCAATTAAAATTATGAAATAAAGTGTGTTTATTTATATATGTTAGCCACAAAGTTGACTATGATTGACTGGGCTGTAAATGTGTTTTATAAAAATATATATAATATACATGGGTGAAATTACGGGGTGAAAAGAATGTTTCGATTTTAGTATCTGTCGAATGAACAAAAAAAAGTAATTTAATCAGGAACATTAATGATATGTACAGTCGGAACGTGAATAAAATATGGAAATTATTGAGAAGCGGTGGTCTTTTTCATACGAAATATGATCAATTAAAATTATGAAATAAAGTGTGTTTATTTATATATGTTAGCCACAAAGTTGACTATGATTGACTGGGCTGTAAATGTGTTTTATAAAAATATATATAATATACACGGGTGAAATTACGGGGTGAAAAGCAATATTATACATGTATATACGAGTATTCGTATAATCGGTAAATAAAATTTAGTAGACTGACAATAAAATGGTTCAAAATTAATGTCATTGTCTCCAGTTGCTATTTTCTTGCCCAAACTCAAACGATCGAAAAGGCCGTGTGCTGTTTTGATTACAACACACGTGGTTGTCACAAATTACCCCCTTCAACATAATTACGATGGTTTAGCCCATAACGTCACGTGCATAATGTTGTGATGGACACGGACGAAAATACAAGCAAAAACATTGACTTTTCAAGAGAGAACCCCTTTTTTCCGTTGGGATGTTTAATTGTGCGATTAATTTTATTTAACCGGAGATGATTTTAAACACATAGGTAAGTTTATAATAACTTAAGTAGAGTAGGTTGTTCATAATCGTAGAAATCCGTATATTATTTACCATGGGACAGACAATAAGTAGCTGACAATGTATAAAATTCTCGCTAGACAATTATGAACCAATATCTCACAAACGTTAAAGATACATTAATTAATACTTTAATAAAGAGTTGGCCATTCTTGCTATAATAATTCAAAAACAGATGATAAAAAAAGAAAATATTGAAAATTTCAGCCAAATTATTTTATTCTGAACGGAGTTATCAGTGTTGGAAGTTTGGACAAGAAATCAGTGTTGGAAGTTTGGACAAGAAATGGGTACAAACTGCGGCGACACCTTTAACGACAATTGTCGATCGTTTGATTGGCAGACGATAACCCCACCCACATATTCTTGATTATCCAGTAACGTGCTCAATAGTAGTAGTACTCTCGCTTGACAGGCCTTTCATCGTCAGTTTCCGGTAGCGCACGTCACCGAGTAACAGTAAACGTTATCTTGGTCAGCCATTTCTGATTTAATTACATTGAAGGACGACTGTTTAAATCCGAGCTCTAACCAAGCCATCCGTGGGTCTGCAGAGTTAATTTTGTGCTTGTTGTCTAAATGAAGGTCTAATTAACATTTGAAGCCTAAATAAAGATTTTCAATATGTTGATTTAGCTCTTGCATAATGGTCGATGGGGTCCAAAATATCCCTTGTATACCCACAAAGGTTAAGAAACACCCCTGCAGATTTGTTTTTGTTACTTTGTCGCATGACTAATAAAAGATTAAAAAAAAAAACAACTTACGTTGAACATGACCAATTCCAATTTTGGAACCAAAATGTTTTTTTGTAAAAAAAAGTACTTTTGATTGTTTGTGGGCTTAAATTCTATACTAAAACATACATGCTGTTAGTGAAAAAGACGATGCCGCTTAAAGTAGTTCTATACTCGGTAGGCTGAAAACCTGCACCGATCTCGTTATAGAATTAACCCAATTACAACCACCGCACGTGATTTGGTAGAACTTTACAATAATAATGTAGGTGACACGCACTATTATTAGTTTTGTACTGTAATCTGCTTACATTCCATCAAATTCTCTCCACCAGTTGTCATGACTACAAGACCTCCCACTTTGAGCTTTTCAGTAATTTTTTGTTAAATAAATTTATAAACAGTTCTGAAGTAGTTTTTCATATTCATGTAGCGAATAGAATTCTCTTAACATAAATCAGTAAATGCAAAAAGCTGTAGAAATCTCCATAACCGCTAGGACTATGTAGGTATGATACTTGATCGTGTTGTTAATTCGTCCGTTGGACTACTGCATGGTTAGGGCAAATGGTGCTTAACGTTTTATATATCCAGTTAGTATTGTGAGTGTATATTTCATTGCTTGGAAAATAAACCTGCATGCAATGCAACATTAATGAAACCAATGCAACATTAATGCCAATTCGTGGCGGCGATATCAATTATAAAGTATACATCATATCAAACAGAAGCATTTCGATTAATTTTCTCCGTTTCTGAAAAGATGGCCCGTGTAATTTATGAATTTAGAATGTCATAGAACAAATAAAATTTCCACTTGCTCTTCAAACTGTTTACGAATCCTAGAATGGTTTTAGACATTCCAACGGTTCTACATCCAGTCGATAAATTTCAATATAAAATGGCTAAACAGAACAACTTCAAACTGATTACGAATTTTAGAACGATTTTAGGCATTACAAAGGTTCTACATGCAGTCGATAAATCTGTATGACTAAATGGTTATATAGAACGACTTCTTACAGTTAAGAATCTTATAACTATCTTGTTATTCTCTCAGCATGTTGGTTTACCGAAATTAATGTTTACATCTGTGTTGTGGGATTGGTTGTGGCGCCTGCAGTTCCATTATTTGATTCCTCGGGCTTGAATAAAATCGTGCGACCTACAATCTACTGTAGTAGTCGGATAGATTTTATAATGTTGACCGAAAATCTGCATTGTTTGTTGAACGATGTAGTTATTGATAACAAATTATGAATCTCTTCCCCGTGGAATTGAAGCATTCTAGTTTTCATATCATAAATATTGAAAGCGGTGGGGTGATAAAAAATTCACCATACTGCTTTATTGTATTCATTGACGTTAGCATTGATTTGCATAGCTGGTGCAGCAAAGGTATTTAATCCACCGTTACATATTACACAAGTCAATGATTTCTGGCGTTAGTTGAAGAGATCAGTGGGTCGTGTTCCCAAGCATTGTATAACTCTATATAAAGGGTTTTAAAACAAAAGAAGTATATTGTTACCTATCCTCTTTAATTATCCCGTGCCGAACGAAGTTAGGGAGGGATATTGAAACGGGGTCCGTCCGTCCGTCCCAATTTCGTTTCCGGAGCATATCTCATAGACCGTTCAAGATATCTATCTGAAACTTTGTACACACATCAACAGAGCACAGTAGTTGTGCCTTTTGCTATTTAGGAATTTCTGGGATTTATATTTTTTGTTTCCATGGAAACAAATTTGACTTAGTTTCTGGTGTATAAATTTGTTTCCGGAGCATATCTCATAAACCGTTCGAGATATCTCTCTGAAACTTTGTACACACTTCAACCTATTACAGTAGTTGTGCCTTTTGCTATTTAGGAAATTCTAGGATTTATATTTTTTGTGTTTCCATGGAAACAAGTTTGACTTATTTTTTGGTGTACGATTTTGTTTCCGGGGCATATCTCATAAACTGTTCAAGATATCTTTTTGAAACTTTGTACACACATCAACTTATTATAGTAGTTGTGCCTTTAGCTATTTAGGAATTTCTGGGATTTACATTTTTTGTGTTTCCATGGAAACAAGTTTGACTTAGTTTTTGGTGTACAATTTTGTTTCCGGGGCATATTTCATAAACCATACAAGATATCTTCATGAAACTTTGTACATACATCGACCTAATACTGTAGTTGTGTCTCATAAAGCTCATTCAATTATTCATCATTAAATTTTAAAATCTTACTTGTAATAAATCATGTACATGTATTAGTGCAGAGATGAGGAACATGAATAAATATGAGGATTGTACTAAATCATTTGCATGCCAGTGTAAATGTCTGCAGTACAATCCTAATGATACTTTGCATAAATTATAATATATAATTTTTATGATGCCTGTTCTAGGTTATTTGGGTATTTTCAATTGTACTATTCTTTCATTGATTTGCTTAAAACTTTGTAACAATACAAACAGCTATAAATTACATAAAAGTCATATATATATATATACATATGCTATGTTGTCATGTCTAATCTTTAAAACCAGAGCTTAATCATGAATAATGTCAAATCTTCTGGTAAATAGCAATCAGTCATTAGTTTTCAGAAATAGAGAGCAATATCTACTGTACAGGGCCACAATATTTGGACCAGTGACACTGTTTGCGAAATATGATAATTTTTATATTGATTACCAATAACATAAAGAAGTTATTTTTCCTTATTTCTCCTAAACAAGTGCAAGGGCGAGGGATGTTTGATGACTAGTCATCTTATTATGCCTTACGTCCGTGCTCCCTTTAAGCTGCCGAGAATACGAATTCCGTAACCCGAATTGATTCGTTCTCGCGTTTGTATGTTAGCCATTGTATAGCATTTTACAATGGATTTATTCAGTTGCGTTATTTGTTTAGTCATTCACCTCGTGTAACTCTCTGATCAGGGTCCCCCTCAACAACCCCAACTTTTTATGCCAGTATATTATATTATTATTAGGTCTATTGAGTAATGTAGCCTTTTGTATACTATTTTACTTATACAAATGTTGAGGTGTAACCAAGTCAAACCGGGAACCGCGCAAAAATGCAACCCCAGTAGTAATCAACACGATCCGTTAATAGTTTGGTTTTTAAGGTACGTTAACTCATTCTATAATCACCCGCAACTGTGCAAATAACATAGATACTGATATTACATTCCCTTATCAAATTTGATAAAAGGAATCTTCCAATGGTTTCTGATATTACGTAAGAGAACTGGCGTACACGACTACTATATTTTTGTGACATAAAGTGATTGTCAATTCAATAATATGTAACGATAGCAGTGTCAATTCAATAATATGTAATTGATGGCACGATAGCAGGTACTGCACGAGCTACACGAGTGCAGAAAAATAATAAAGTAAAAGACAATGCAGCAATAACTGACAAATAAAATCAGAAAACAACAAAGGCAACTTAAAATGTCCAAGTAAGTAGCAAAGTCATTTACAAGATGCATGAGTGGTGGGGACAGAGGTGTTGGTATGTGTGCAATGCCATTCACAAAGAGCATTTTAATGTACCCTGAATACAGATCAAATTGTCAAAGTTTAACCCACATCTATTTTCCGTTTCGTTTTTTTTATACTTTTGATGGCCTTCACTACATGAAGATCTCACAAGTTATAGTGGTAGTTCGCGTTTGGGGTCAAATGGGCGGCTTTTGACCCTATGACGTTCATACATGATTAATCAATCGGCGTTGACATTTCTAGTATTTTACCCACAGTTCCGTGCATTGGACGCCAAGAAGTCGCCGTAACAGACCGTTCCATTGGCTAATGCCTCACTGCAAGCAAAACGAACCGGTATTATAAAAACTCTTCCAGAATGTAGTGTAGTAAAGACAAGCAAAGCGAAATTGTTTTACAATAAAAACGAAACGAAATGGGATCTGTGTTATAATCAGATTGCGAACGTGGTTGACCCGGACCTTCCTCTGTTCAGAGATATTGTTACAATACGTAATTGTTAGACTGGCAGAAATTCAGACTTAATATACGAGACAAAATTGTCTGCTCATAGAAGTAGCAACGATTTAAAATTCTTTCAAGCAATCATAAAATCATATGCCAAAATTTTTCTACACTTGCGTTTCGACGACACTGGTCATCTTGGAACCAGTTCGACTATGGCACAATAGCATGGTCCGTACTAAATGAAATTCGGATTCAGTTAGACAAGTCAGGAAATAACGAAAACCGATTCTCCCCACAAAACTCTTACCTACGTGAGTCTAACATAGGCCTTCTCTCACAGATGATCCCAGGGACATGTACATGTCCAAGATGTTTAAATGTCAATGTGTATTTCTGGTCCATTCATCTATTATACTCTGTCAGATCTGACTAAATTCTGGAACATCTAATACCACAATTACTGCTGAGTTAAACCTCGACCACTTCGATTTTTTGTGAAGTATTCGTTATTACATATTATTTTGTCTTTAATTTATTATATCAAAGAAATATTTTCTTGCCAGTTTTCCTGTGTTACCTTAAATCCATTTCCTTCTCTCTGCGGCCTGAGGTGTCTAGCAAAGAGTAAACAATATTATGTAGATTATGTATGTCCAACACAGCCTTGATCTATTTCGCCGAGGATATCGCAGATTTGTTTCTATTTTTAACTAAAAGTATGACAGTAAAAAGACGGCGGTAACTCGGGTCAATTAAAGAATGCGTTACTGACGTCATTAATCCTATTTTTTATTTTTAAAAAAAACTGAAAAATTCTGTATTTGAGCAATTCAGTCCAATTAGAGTGTCTAAAGTTAACAGCCAGTCGTGTTTCTACGTTTTCCAACCTAAAATCGCTAGTTATAACTTCACCGGGGACTTCAAAAACGAAGTATTTCATTAAGTGATGCGTGTGAACGGGGTGGTTTTAAAAAGTTGATTTATTAAAATCGATCGCTATTGTTGGAATATAGAGATACGTGATGTTTGAGTTGTTAATTATAACTACAAACACAGGTGTCAATAAAATGCCGAATCAGGAACTGTACATACGCGTAAAGATAATCACATAACGGAGAGAGGGAGAGAGGGGTGGGGAATTAATTTCCTCTCAGAAGTAAAAGAAATACGGAGTTCTCAAAGCTCCCTACCGTCCCCTCCCCTTCCGCCATTGGGTTTTTGGTTGAACAGGGACTATATTTCTCGTCAATGTACGTGTCAGACGACTGAGCCACCCAATTCACCTGATTTAAGAAAAGGGTCAATTTAAACATAAATTCACAAATTCGACAATTTATATCCCAATTGCAATCTAGTAATCTTCACAACGTCTAAATTGATTAAATAATGTTAGCTTAACATCAAATTGGTCACCCGCCAGTTGGTTTGAATACATTAGGTGATCAATGTAAGGTTTGATGTGCGAGTCCAATGAAATTGTACTATTCCACTCGCTATAAAAAAACAGTGTATAGATAATCACGAAACAAAAACAGGAATAAATGGATAGGATGGCATTGTTTATTGGATTGAGAATTAATCAGGTTTTCTCTTGATGTACAATCATATTAATGTCGGGATAATGTTCTTTATATAAATGGAATCTTGGAAGACGAACAAAAATGATATTCCGGTAGTCAATAAGCAACCTGTCATATTATGCATTTATTTCGTGTCGGTTTGGATGAAGTGGCGTGTTTGTCAGCCAGTATATTAAAGACAAACACCCATTGACAAAAATCAAGGGTACTTGTGTGAATAGAATATATTATATAATTCTCTGCTATTTATATTACCATTAAGTGAACTTCCAAGCCGAATTTGTCCAATATGTCGAATATGTCGCCATTAAACAAACACTATCCAGTAAAGGAAAATTTCGTCATTAAATTTATGTAAATTAATATATAAATCAAGAACATGGGCATATTAATCCATAATAAAATCATTAGACGATATTTGAAACACTGACTGTCTGTCGTTCTCAACTTTGTTCATTAGCACCAACAAATAATAATATATAGAGTGCATGTCTCGTCCTTATTAAAGTCCCCCTCCCACCCCTAAGGATCCCCAAACCGTATGTATGTAAACCAATTTAAGACAATTAATGTTTATCGCCATATAATAGCACTATTGCTATATATATTGGACATATAGCTGAACATAAATTACGTTATACCAATCATTTGTGCTTATCCATATTCGTGTTCTAAATATCCCATGTGACGCGCAAAAATTTCGTTTGTTTTCAGCAAAATGCAGGATCTGGGTTTCTTTAGTACCACAAATTGGAACATGGAGGACATAAGGTAGTCAATTGATGATAAACAATTTTCTTTGAGTTGTTCAAAAATACCGATTAAAGAAATTCGTACACACCTACACACAAAAAATAGCATAAAGGACCCCGCACACGAGCCGAAAACTGCGTACGCAAATGGCGCAGCGTCATTTTCGGCTCGTGTGCGGGGGTATTTTCGAGCGCATTTTGACGTTCGCCAAATATCTGTCATGTTTGATATTTTTTGACGCAGCGCCAACTGCGCTCTCGTGTGCGGGCAACTCAGCGCTGTTTGCGTCTCATTCGTCGTCAATGCGCATGCGTCATCACTACAGCAAAATGGCGGCACCCAGTGAGTTCGTCAGTGACGCAATTTTAGAGTATAAAATCGTCGATTTATGGCAAGAATATCCTTGCCTATATGATACAAAATGCGTAGAATTTCGAGACCGCGACAAGAAAGAAAAGGCCTTCGAGGAAATTGCATCTGCGGGATGAGTGGTGGTCACGTGAACGACGCGCAGCGTCGTTTTCGGCTCGTGTGCGGGCGCCGTACTTCTGCGCCAAATGCGTACGCATTTAGCGCAGCGCTAAATGCGTACGCAAAATGCGCTCGTGTGCGGGGGCCTTTAAACAGACTCCTTTACAGCTCCCTTTACTTTACCTTCTGGGTTAGGTGTTGCTTCTATCATTTTCCCGGGCATTCCGGTTTCCTGCCACTGCTAAAGACCCCTACGCGCAAGCGTTTTAGAATGCAATTATAAACGTTTGCGATGATATGATATACAACACCGGTTTTATGTATAAAACAATAGATGTGAATACATTTAAATGATTTATTGTACGAAGACAACAAAATTACTAAAACATAGAATCATTAATGATAAGTAATCCATCACGCTAAAAAAAATACCTCCAAAACGTCCAGTTGATGTCAAAGATTAGCTCCATAGAGAGAGATGAACAATATGTGAGCAAGAACAGGTCACCAGGTTTGAGAGCGATAATGAAGATATACTCAATTTATAATTTTGTTAAAGAAATGGTTCTCTATATTGCATCTGTCAAAAACACAGAGGGACTTAACTAATGAAATAAAGTCTTAGGTTCAACAGTTCATATCCAGCTTACACGGTCTTGGTAAGATGGACACTTTAGATGTTAAGACATTGTTTTCAGAATTCTCTTTAAATGCGATTATCTTCTGGGCAATTACCTTGGAATAGCATTTAATAGCTTGTGAACGGTAGTTACCTCGGTCAACGTTAATTGTACTCCGGGGACCTATTACAAGAAGCTTGATATTTTTACTGAATAATTTCAATAAGTAAACTTCTTGTATTGTAATTTCGTTAACCACCAATGAACAGAAACGAAATGAAATACTATTTTATGGCGACAATATGGATGTCATGTATTTCGTCAAACATATATGATGATTTAACCACCGATAAACAGAAACAAAGTGGTATTTTATGGCAACAACATGGATGTCTTGTATGTCGTCAAATCACGAGAATAATACATTAAAAAGGAATTTTTATCCAACTTTTACTTTTAAAGATATATATACTTTCCAAGAAAAGTATCTATCTGGTGGTTATTTCCAATAAAATTATGGCAATTTTAGTATAAATGGCAAGTAGGAACATCCAACTTTACAAGAAAATAATATCGGATGCGCTGAAAACACCCAACGGGCGCATACAGGAAAATGTAAGGGTTTCCTTAACCGGCAACTCGACGATTTGGCATGTCAGCTCGAGTGACTTCAAATGTTGCACGCGAAGATTGACTGATCTCCCAGCGTTAGTATATATTGCTAAACTGGATGGTGAACTTATTCCAAATATATCATCAAATCACCTAGCTTGTACCCGGCAATGTATCTTTAAATTCACGGTGTAGAAAGAATAATGTGTTTACCGTTGTTAACGTCTTCCCTCACTTTTGCATTTTTCTGTTTTAATGTATATAAATAAAAAAAATATATTTTTTTAATGTCCTAATTTTTTGAATAACAGGTTTAATGTCAAGGGGATACGTCATGCAGTGTGTTACGGGATAAACTGTGCTCCGAACAGAGTGGCTAAAAAGATGGTTCATGTTAGGGTTTATCAAAGATTTATAGGAAAGGAGATGGCACGTGCCTCAGGTCCCAACGCTTCTAATAAATGAAAACTGACTGAATAGCTTAAATGTGATCCCTGGGAGATTTGAAAAATTTCTCAATGACTCCATGAGAGGACAGAGTTTGAAAACCGCTATACTTTATGTGAACTATTACGTTTTTCTTTGAAATGTGTTTTATTTAAGAGCTAAAGGGTTGAAGACTGTTTGTACCATTCCTACAGATTTTAAGTGGATTGTAAACATTAAGACATCTGATAGTTTTCTATAATACCACCCTGAACATCATTCAACGACTTCCGTTAACATTATCGTTGAAATAAGTTTTAGTTGAAGTATTTTAGCATAATCAGTAAATATTTCGATCACAGGAGAAGGAATACGGGCTAAAACGATTTCTCATTATTAGAGTCTTAACAAGATATCGTTTCAATGATTGTGTTGCTTTCTTAATAATATTATCAAGAAATCTAAGAAGGTTTCAGATTAAAAATAACTTTTGGAGACCGCACGAATTTGCTTAATAGGACGTATAGATCGCCTAACTCAGTTGCTGGAGAGTAATGTGGGGGAGTAATGCTTTGATATAAGAGGGCTGGCCGTTGATCAAATTAGTGGTGCTATATCAGTTTAAGCAAACCAAACACATCTTAATTAATGATACAAATTTCCCTTAAACGCCTAATTGACTGAAATCTACGGTCTGTTTTCTTAAAATTTATATATATATATATATGTGATAAGCTCTTGGGACCCATGGTTACGCGTATAATACGAAAATAAAATGTCGATAAAGTGTCAGATGTATATTGTATAATTATATTGATCGTTGTATTGTCATGAATCTGAATCTAATTGTTTTACATATTCTGAATCCATTCGGGTTGTTTCTAAAACCCGAATCCATACACACAAATGACACATTCGCTAGGCGGAGTAGATCCTTCAGATTCAAAATGGCGACCATGCATATCCTTTAGGTTGTGACGATTCTTCTTAATGAAAATGGTGGCCATTCACAAGGTAACATCAGCGTGATAAATCTAATTCGAATTTGGGAGAAAACCAAGAAATTTTGGTCCTTGGAATCATCAGGCACAAATGTGTTGCCCTGTAACAAAACTTATCACTTGACATTCCCGTGTACTATGTAACAAAACTCCTTAGAGGGTTTTTATATATAAAAACAAAACAATAATACTTGTATTCTTGTTATGTAACTAAAAGAGAAATCGCCCACAGATCCAACCTACAATACTTTATTATTGGTGGCGACTTCAAACTCGACTCACTAAATTTCCCAACAGCTACAATAACTATATTATGTTACTGTGTGGATATAAGAATTCTCGCCTACAGATATGACCCACAGTTCAGTATACCCTGAGCCCCGTGTAGACATAATCCCATATATTGGCGTTGTTATGACCATCATTTACACTTTTCTATTAGGGTTATGACAGACTTTGCAAAATAACGAGAAAACATTAATTAAGGCAAGAGTCACACCAAACACAAACAATTACAGAAGACAAATCTATGGACAGGATACGTATACACAGACACCAGTTCTTCTTGTGTGTTCCTGAGAGCAGAATTTATATCTATATAAATGTGACAATCGATTGCTATATTAATTGATCCCAAACCTCAAATATGACGTCAATAAGAAAATCTATTAGTTTTATGCTTCGTAATTTAGCCTATTGTCAGTAAATTGTCATCAAGTTTCTGCTTTTTTCCAAGTGGGCCATTGAAAATTTATAAACCAGTCAATCCAAATGATCTAGAGCACTGAATCTTAAGGCATAGTACATAAAGTAGAAACGTCAAACGTTTGTATTTGTTTAGCATTATTTTTGTAATCAATTATTTCTTATGTGTTCACAATGGATTTGTTTTTGTCACAAAAACAAACAAACCTTTTAATGCCGGCGTATCTGTGAAGTGTTGTATTTTAAAACTCAACAAAAGGAAATTTGATCGAAAATACCAAACCCGGGTAGAAATCTTGATACGTACACACTGGGCAAGGCCCCGGTCCAGGTAAGGGTCCTCTTGGCTTTAGTGTGAGGGTCACTGTGCCTTTTTCCAGGCGCCCCCGCCCGTCCGTTAAACCCCATTTTCTTTCTTGTCTTATGGGGTATTTTGCATGTGAGGAACGGTTCTGCCGCACATCTATCACAGTGACCAACAAGTCTGTAGCAAAAGCGGAAACGGCGCTGTTCGGTCCAATTTTCTAACACATTGCTAAGCGTATCTTCATTAGTCCAGTTAGTGCATAACATATTGTTATTGCAGCTGTTGGGAAATTTAGTGTGCCGAGTTTAAAACCCAAATTCAGTAAGGCAACGAAATCACAGGTTCCGGTATGTTTCTAAAACAGAAACGTGTTCTGAATCTCATGTAGTTTTCTCAATTTTCTGGGGTAGATCCCCAATCCCCGTACCCGCTAACCTTTGCCTAATTTTACCATCCTATTTGTCATTTGGAGTTAATGTACTGTATTTATGTACTAACTGTTCTGAACTGCACTGCCTATTTTCCGGAAGTTTAATTAACTGACGGAATTCATCTTGTTTTTAACAAACAATGTTCACCAATGGCACCAATCAATCACAGCGCTCGTTGTTGCGAACTAGTTAATTTTCATCCTGGACTATATATCTAATTGTATTTGTTCCAAAACAGGAAGTTAAGTGCGGCACTGGAAACTCTTGTCAGCGCAATATCCGCTATGCCGTCTATTTAATGGATCAAAACCATCGTGATACAGGGCAACCTCCATAGGTTAATTTTGAGCGGAAGTCATTTTATTAACTACTTTAGGTTTATTTTTTGGGGTTACTCAATCTGTTATATCTTAACTCTGTTGTGATCATATTATAACCCAAACAAAGAGGTCTACCCTATTTAAGCCAAATTGATTTTTGGCGTTGAAATTTTAAATTAGGGATTGCCTGATACCTAATAATTGATTCAATTTCCTTTGCATGTATATATTACAAAATTGAATTTACTGCTTGGTGAAAGGATTTTCCCCAGCTGTAATTGAGTCGGCGTTGCTGAAGAGAGATATACATCAATGGTTTTATGTTCCTTAAATCTAAATCGGTTTAAACGAGGGAACCACGTTTCAAATAATGATTAATTATGTTTGTTCTTGTGACTGGGTGAAGAAAATAAACTGAAATTGGGTCTTTGATATCTGATGTCATTTCAGCTGAAATAAGACAACTTCCAATAGTTGAAATGTAGACTATATTTTATTCCGAAAGCCCACTTCAACAAATGATATCTTATATACTGGTCTGCAAATTGGTCTTTGATATCTGATGTCATTTCAGCTGAAATAAGACAACTTCCAATAGTTGAAATGTATATTTTATTCCGAAAGCCCAATTCAACAAATGATATCTTATATACGGGTTTGGTTCGTTCGGTTTTAAATTTGTTCTTGTTGAAATATTGAATATTGACAGTGATTTCCCATGCTACCACGAAGCTTTCATAATCGAGGTATTGTTACTAGTTTTTACCGACTGTCAAGAATCCATTAGTTCTAATCTTATTTTCGTGATTTTTTTGGTTTATTTTATGTTTTTTTCTGTAAGATCAATACTGATAGTTTCTTTGATGAGCTTAGTGATCCTCAACCGCCATGTTTTATATGATTATTTAATAATCCGGACTAGTTTAAAAGATATGTGGATGGATAAAGGTATTGTGATGTAATACAATCCTTTTTATGTCGACAGCATGGCATTGCCGTGTTTCTTTATAATACGATATGTATATTTGAAAAATCAGAAATCATGATTTGTAGGGATACCATTCTTGGATTTTAGGCGAGGGTCTAGGGACCGCCTACGCCCCTGAAGCTCTTGGAGGATTAGATCGCAGCAGATGCTTTCTGATCAATTTCTGGCTAATGAATTACTCAGTAGGGAGGTTTTAATACTTTTCTAACTCCCTTGCCAATAAATCGTACTTGATGGTGGTTTCCTGCCATGCTGGACTGAACAAATATATGCATAATAGTACAAAGGTCGTGAACCACTTGAGGCCGAATGGCTAGTTTGTGCGCGCTGTATCATAAGGTTTGTCATTGAGTCAACTGGCGGGGTTTCGATTCCCCGATTGTACGGGACAAGGAGTGTAATAGAATACATAACTCTTTTTATTAAACAGATGTTTTATTACTGCATAATATATATACATACAATTATGGTGGTTGGATCAGGAGATATCTAACTAAAGATGTTCTCCCTAGGTCACAGAAAACCCAACTCTCCGGGGGTCCGAGGGCAGACCCCCATAGTCCAGGACGGACCGACGTCTCCCTTGGTCTCCCTAAGACCTGCCTCTGGTCTCTGGTCCCTGATACACGTTTGCACAATTTATCATATCTTACAAAATACTATGTCTTAAGTACACGACTGATACAGATGAAAGGCGTGCGGAATTTAGAAGTTTATACAACGCAGGTAATTAACAATGAAACTAATTATTAATGGTCACCCATTCTAACTTTAAACAACAGGTGTCAATATCTGTTGCGCTTAAATCTCATCTCATATAGGTACTCCCAGCATAAGAGTGAGTACCACCTATCAGCTGTTACATAATACTATGCAAGATTAATCTGACTTGTAACTAATCTGTCTATTAGAATGTCAAAAATAAGGAAAGAATGAAAAATATAAAATACTGACATAGATTCAAATACAATATTAAATTTTAGGTCTCAAATGATATTGTATTACAGGAGTAGGTTCATCCGGTTTCCTCCCACTGCTAAAGACGCCTACGCGCAAGCGAATTATTGAAATAAAATTGAATCATGTGTTAGTCCCGGAATTACCTAGTTTGTGTCGAATGGAATTAAACCCCATTTCTCCCTCTCCTCTTCACTTAAGATCACAAGTTTTATCCGATTTTAATGCCCCTGATTGTACGAAAAATCACATTTTGAGCTTCTGGATTTTCTTAGAGAATGTCCGCTGTGGACCATCTATAGAGGTCAGAATTTTGATCCGATTTTAGTGAAAGTGAAAAATATTTTTATATCCCAAAGACCTGGGTTTCTTTAGATATTAGTGCGTATTGCATGGCAACCGCTTGTTTTAACTGGCCATTAGCAGTAAATCATTTGGATATGGGACACACGGAAAGAGTGGTAGAAAATCTCTATCCCTTTGTTTTTAAATTATCGAATCGATCATCGATACAATGGAAGTGATATTTACTTGAAATAAAGATCGACTGTTCAGTTAAAGTTACATTATGGGAGATAAGATAAAGAGATGGCAGTTCTCACTATAATAGTTAAAAACTAGATAGTGTAAAGATAATTTGCTGAAAATTTCAGTCAAATTGATTCACTATTAGCCGAGAAAAAAGCGTTAGAATTTTCACATAGTCTCGGTCATCATTACTCAAATCATTAATATAAACAGCATAGTCTCGATTATCCACTTGATTGATTTAATTATCAACCGCCATTAAGCGGCATATACGATTTTAATCTGCCAACATCGAAGGCTAGCCTTGACATAAAGAGTTTATTATGATCTGGATATGTTAATTAATGTCTAATTGATTATTTAGATAACATCTCAGGCTTAAAGAAAGACTTGTAAAAAGCAGATTTTGCTCTTGCATAATGCTATTTTAACTAGTCGCGGCTTCTTCCACTTACGCCTTTATATCTTGTTCATACAAACAAATATATTCTGTAGATAACATCACACCCACAACAGATATGTCAGATACATACATAAACACTGAATAATTATAGTCACAGGATTTGAACATTTTCCCACAGTTTGCAAATCTGAAAATCGTATGGATATATCGACCAGAAAAAAAAGTAAGATCAAAAAGGAAATATTAAAGAGACAGAAACGTGACTATCATTGTTTGATTTAATGGTTGTACTTTTGTGATTTATATACGATACCAAGAGTGATGGGGTTGTCTTGAATATGACTTCACATCAATCCCGAAGGAAAACGATAAGTTTTTGTACAAAACTCTACTTTGTGTTTGCGTGTGTCATAATATCAAATGGCAATTACCATCATAATGCACGTTAGCAGCAACATAAGTCATTTGTTGGTTCCCTGTACTTCCTTTCTTTTCACATTTTTTGTCTCAAGTGAAACAAACACAATTTATCTTCTCGTATTTCCTTTAGAGCACTTTGGACCCAACCAACAAACTACTGAAATAATCCTTCTTTCGTTTTGTATATGAAAACAAGGATTAGTATGGATATATTTGTGATTGTGTTTCATAAAAATTCCATGAACAAAACATCTTTTAGCGATAATCATTCTGACCTTTTTTTCTTGTTGCTGTGTTTTTCTTCTTTTGTGAAATTGTGTCTGTGTGATTTGGTTTTCATTTGTTGTGAGTTTTCCTTTTGTTGTGAGTTTCCTTTTATTGTTTAATCTCTCCATATATCAGCTTTTGATGTTCAGATATGGCTTTTATTTGTCTTCGTCTGTATTATTATATTTTAATTTGCAAAGGATTTCGTCTAAATATTATAAAGGATTAATGTTTAAAATGAACTATATTGTTTAGTAGCTTTTGGACGAACACCAAGGTTGACTGTAATAAAATTTCTCTTAAGGCACACTGCATTCCTTAATCTTGTAAAACATATTTCGTTCCATTTCTGGAACGAAGTTTGAATGTCACAAGGACTGGGCAGCTGCATTTTTTAACACGTTTAACTGTAAAGTTGCACTCCGGTGTACATCAATTATATAGTGTACGCAATCGTTATTATTCCCGTTGTGAACGAACGTCATTATTTCATTTTCACCGCCCTTTATGACAGTAGAATACCGGATGTAGTGAAGGAAAAGATTTTTTCTGTAGGGAACCGGGAAATGGAATTGAAGGGGGTTTAAAGTCCTACTGGGAAATGAAGACAGGCATATGCAATACAGGGTGCTTTGAGGAAATTTTGCCATACCAGAAGTGACAGTAATATACATGTAGATTGTGACTCGGCTAGTTCGATACTTTCACCGAAACGTCGGGAGACGGCACTACCCTTAGAACTATATTACCACTGAATTTCGGGATTGCAAGTTGACCCGACATCTTCCATGAATTAAGAACTTAAACGCTGGATATTAATCCCAACCTTTGTCCTTATGTAAAAATCATTTATACATTATTTTAATTGTGATGTACCTTGACGATTAAGTTTGTATATTTATAGTTTAATTATGATGTAGAGAATTAGCTGGTTTCTTTTGGGCACAGCTGGCTTGTTTTGTAAAATCGTATTCTAAACAAAGGTCGTTGACCTCACAGGACCTCATTATTATCTTTTACCTTTTATAGGAATAAAGGAAGCAAATGTCATTGACGATATCTTCCAAGTCACAGTTGTTATGTTTGACAGACGTTTGTATGTGCATGTTTCCTCCTCACTGACCTTTAAGGCATAGTTTAAAGGTTTCCCGTAAGCGTAGTTAATCTACGACCGAAGTGAAGTGAAATTTTCAGACTTGTATCATAGGGTTTCTTGAGTATATCTGAAGCTATTAGAAGTCAAACACATATCGTAGTGATGGTTATGGTAAGATTACACTACGTGTCTACCCTCGGTGCTTAATGATTATGTTTAAATATCGTCAACAAGGACATCGTATATTGATATTAGTTTAAGTGCCACGAATTTCCTGTAGTAAGACTGGAGGGTCTTCCTCTGTCACAAGGAAAGTTCTTCTGTGGTCAAAGTTGTTATTTGATATTTTGACGTGTACTGTCTATCAAAATCAAATCATCTTTCGACAAATATATCTAAATCACGTGTAAAGATACAAATGTTTGATTAATGACCTTTATATCCACAGATTTTTTGTATGGTATTACATTACATTATATATATTACATTTGATATAGCGCACATTACTGCCACGCATTCAATGTCACTTCACAAAATCGTACACAATCGTGAAAGGCATACTTTACAGGAAAAATATGTTTTGAGTTTCTTTTTAACATCAATTACAGTCTTGCACTGTTTCACGATTTCTGGAATGGTATTTCAGAGCTGTGTTTCTGACACCCTACAAGATCTGTCTGCAAATATACCAGTAGCTTGAGTTGGCATCGGACTTCGGTTAGCAATATATGAACTGCTTTCAAAGCAGCAGTTAAGCTATGGTCGTAACTAAAACCATTTATTAGTTTTGCAGTAGAATTTTAAGTTCGATGGAGAGGTTTTGGAGTAGCTTCTAGCAGATAACAGAGCAGACGGTTCAATTTTCGCAAATTGAACATTGCCAAAGCAGCAGAACGAGTAATCTAGGCAATATGGTGCTTAAAGTTTTCGTCCAGACTACAGAATATCCAACTCTTAATGGTAGACTTGTGGGCTGGTGGCTACCACCGAAGATGATAACCTTAGTTTTGTCGTCGTTCATTTTTAGTCAGTTATGTAGCATCCAGATTTGAACGTCGTCTAAGGAAGCAATACGAGATTCTGCATCAAGATTTCCGGCTGTCGGCGAAGAAGTCTGTAAACCCCTTTGCAGGCTTGGCTTCAGATACATGATCGGGTAAAGGACAGAACTTCTGTTTTCCCGTTAGATTCAAGGTGCTTGATGTATTGGTTCCGAATAATGGTATACTGATTCCAGCAATGCGATGATTTGCGTTTAACCCAGCGACGTTCGGTCTGGCGTTTCTGTTGTTTGAGGTTAAGTACACGTTTATTAAACCAAGGAACCTTACGTCGTATTTTTATAATTTTGTTCCGAATCAGTGCGTCTTAGCATAGAACTTCTCTAAATTCAGAATCGTAGTTCTATATAAATCCCAGCCGTCCCCTCTCAGCCCCAGTGGGACAGGTCATCACTGTTCAGAACAGCACCAATGGGATTCTCCGATTTTAGTTTCTGTTTAGGGTCGGTATTTATCCCCCCCCCCCTCTCGACAAAATTCTGGATCCGGGCCTGTAAATCCTATGTTCTAACTTGACACCTTTGAAGTTATCTATCGCTATCGCATGTTGTAAAATGACGTACCAGCTAGGTCATGCAGACAATAAAGGATATAATCCCTAACCATTACCTGGGATTTCATTTATCAACAGCCTGATGGGCGGTTCGATAGCAATGGAAAGTAAGCAGTCTTTATATGCGAACATCAGCTATTCAATGCAAGTTGGGTCCACCGATTCAGTGGCCGAATGCTGCAATACGCGGTACGTTTAATCACAAGTCGATCATTTATGCAAACTGTGATTTTACTATTATTATGTTTGTCTAGTTGTGTTGGTGTTAAATCCTAATTACCACCGCTCCCAAGTTGAAATAACGTTTTACTTAAACAATCAATATTATATATTCGTTTGGCTAAGAGTGCGTAAAACATTAAATTTTCAAAAGCTACTAATGTAGTTGAAAAAATACACACCATTGACATAAGGGTTTGAAAATACATTTTCTACCAGGTTTTGGTAAATACTGATGATATTGAGGCAGAAAAATGCGAGGGTTGGTGGGGTTGAAATGTTGGGCGGGAAATTTCAAATTTTTTGGGGTCTTTACTTCCAGTTTGTGTATGGTCTTTACTTCTTTTGTTTAAAGAAAACTGGATGAACTCGGAAGAAAAACAGCTTCAACTAATGAAAGCTTTGTATTATATATACAGTTTCTTGAGATAAAAAAAAACACTTTTCATAGGTGTCTTCATGTGCGTTGTCGTCTTTAATCGAAGAACTTGAAAGTAGTTCCAATGGCGGCATTCGTTACACAGCCGAGGTTAGATGTAGCGGACCGGAGTCTGTCGAGATTTGCCTAATGGCCGATATGACGGGATTTGACTAATTCAGTATTCACTAAGCCATTATATGATCTAGAAAGCAGATTATGGGCTTATTGTGAGAATAAACGTCTAAATCACCCTAAGCAAGAAAACGCACGACAATGTAGGTAAGGTAGCAGTATTGAAAGCCTCCAACATAATGGAATTAGGCACTTTAAGATTTTGGGTTGGGTTAATTTTGAGAACGTATAGTCGTTTTCATTTATAAATCATCTGACACAGGTTCACCTTGCTCACCGTCAGTATTTTATAAACGTACTTATCTGAAATAGAATTAAGTAACAAGAACAGTTGCCTCTAATTCCTCTCACGCTAGTCCGGGTTGCTTGAAGAGTATTTGGGTTTCATTTAATGGGATAAATGACACGCGACCCACCTACAAATACGTCAAATATTCCATACATGAGTAGATACCATTCAATAAAAGCGTGACTACTTACATTATCTAATAGTCTCGTGTGTCTTGTTTACTGTAACTTCCCACGGATAACTAAACCTAAATTGGTTACTTCAAATTCATCCATTACTTTTTATTTAGCAACTTCCTGTTTACTTAAGACATGTAGACAGTTTAATTGGCAGAATGATAAAAATGTCATGATCATCCCTAATAAGGCAGAAAGAACTGTCTCCTTTCTAGCTTTATTTTCAATTCAAAATTTAATAATGTTAAAGAGGTTATTTGATGTAATTGATTTTCATTGTTTCCTGTCCATTGCTGTATTTTCAACTTAAGGTTAAAAAATATAATTTCACGTAATCGATTATTAATGTCCGATTTTACTGGTTGAAAAGTGTGTCGGTCAGGTGTGTGTTTAAAATCTACCCACTCCATGCATTGGTTGTAATGTGTTAATTTCTTTTCTACGGTTACAATCCTTCAAAATGTTAAAACTCCATGGAGTAGCATAAAAAATAAACCAAAATTACCAAAAAACCCGACTTCCGGTTAATCTTTGAAACAAACATGGCAATCGAAATGATACATCAAGACAATTAATTATCTACATAAAAGCTGTGTAGCTGCTTTAAGTTAAAATCTAATACTTCAGCTCATAGAAATTGTGGAGAATTCTTACCAGGGATCTTGCTAATCTTTTGTTCCCCGACTTTCACATTGGTTAATATTGGCTGTCCTTTAGGTCACCCACGGGATATACACATAAAAAGAATTGCCATTGGACAGTTCGCCAACATGGCACCATCGTCTATGAAATTTAAGTATGTATTCACTGTGTGAATTATATTCTTCAGTTAATTATGGTTCCACGCGAAATGTGTCATTTAATTATATCCGAGTTTCATCAAACAATTTACACACGAAAATTACACATTTTAAATTACTATTATTTTAATAGATACCGTGTGGGCATTTTCTCTGGGAACTTTTATCGGATTTAATTAAAGAAACATTAGTTAAGAGGAAATGGAATGGGGTTTAACGTCCTACTGATAAGTCTTTCTATTGGCGGAAAATGTTATAAAAATGATTAATCAGACAGTTATTTACATAACAAACCCAAAATAGACCCACGGATGGCTTGGATTTAAACAGTCGTCTATTTAATAACTGGGTGGAGTTATCGTCTGTCAATTAAACGATCGGCAATTTTCGGAGACGGTGCGTAGACAGTCGATGCATATTTCGAACATTGCTAAGTTTGTTCAAAGTAAGGTAATTGGGCTGAAATAACTAATGTATCTTTAATTTTTTACTGTTTAGTATCAACTAATAATAGCACAGATATTCTTGTGAATGGTTATCGCGTAAGAATATTTGAAAAAAGGGATAGCTGTGCGGTATGCACTTATTCGATTAAAACGGATATTGTATATAATTTAGTTACTGGTTAATTTGAAATTAAACGGACACTTTTCAGCTAATACCGTTTTACATTTAATATTATACATACGGGTTAAATATCGTTAACTTAATTTTACGTCTTGATCACCACCGTGTAGTGATTATATAGCTCAAAGCTTTAATTTTGTCTTGACATTTAGATTAAATTCATTGAAGAAGTCTTGGCCGATATATTTAAACAAAATTACCCCTAAGAGTATTCCTGAACCCAGTGGCCGTGTAATTTCTATGTGCCAACCATCATACGATATTCTCCATTTGGATTTTAGAATCATACGATATTCGCATTCAAGTTTACAATCATACTATATACCAAATTCGAGTTTACTACCACACATTAACCACCTTTCAAATTTAAGATATTGTTTCTTCGATTTTATTATCATACGATATCTTCTATTCGACTTTACTTCACTTAAATTTTAATATAAATATAGTGAAATTTTAGTTCGATAATTCGCTTACGCATTAGTGTCTTAAGTAGCAGTGGGATGCCTGAAGAACCCACAGAAAAGGTTGGACAGGCGACCGTGCGCGTACAATATTTGAAACGAAACGCGACAGACCTTACTATCCAAAGGCTTAGACACACACGCACTCCTTTCCCAATGCACGTATACATTCAATATCAAGTATAAATTAATGTAGATGTAATGATGCAAAAGCAGGAAAGATTTAACCCGAAGCCAATTCGCCTACTACTAGTAAATTATACAATTAAGACATATAGAAAATTTTACTAAATTGTAGCTCTATCTTTTTCTGAAGTCAAGCTGGCTCATTTATTAAATGGGTGCGATGTCTTTGATTTGAGTGAACAATTTGAGTGTTGATCACAAGGTGTGATCCTTTGATTAGATGTGATTTGTGAAATGTAAACGATTCAGACACAATATTCTGACGTCACTATTTTTAAATAAATGAAAAAGAATATAGTGCATTTCCATACATTGCAAAACAATTGGTTACGCTGACTTAGATACTGGGTAGCTTCCACACTGTATATTACAGTTTTAAAAAGTTTGATCTACATTGTCGTCGCCCAATATAGGAATTCGTCTACGATGCCACCCTAGGTGGATGAGGATATAAATATCTAGTGAACATTTCTGTTAACTAAGATATCATCACAGTGGGGAAATATTCTACATTTCAAAACTTCTACAACATACATCAAACATTGGCATGCTGAAACACAAGGCTTAAATAGAAAGTATGTTATAAGGTATTCCATTTTAAATCAATGCTTGTCTCACAATGCTTACTACTGCCAGTCTGGTATTATTATACCGTCATTGTCTCAGTTTATTTTAAACTGGGATTGGTATTGACCGCTATTATCTAACGGTGATAAATTTATTCTAAATAGTAGAACACTCACTTGTTCTGCAGCGGATGAGTTGTGACCGCAGATACTGCACGAAGGACAAAATCCCTTCGGTGCATAAACCTAAATCAAATATGTATGTCATCCGTGACGGGGAACAAAAACTATAAAAACGTGGCGCAATGCATGTCATTGCACCCCCTTCTCTCCGCCCCTGGTCTTACCGAAGTAAAAATCACAACGGCAAACGAACATAAGAATCGTAGAAGTACGATATATCTCTATGATGGCATGAGTGTTCGGATATTAAATTCAATTTATGAATATTTTTTGAAGGAAACGGATCTTTTACGTGCAGCTTGTAAGCCATTCTCATTGAAAACAATATGGATATCCCTACGCAAATCCACTATTCAATGGTTATTGATACTGGACGTTATACGCCGAAAATTCCAATTTCAGTGATTAGCTATATAAATCATTCCATGGCCATGTTATTGTTTTTCAACCTCCCACCTCGGAACGTCCAGATTCTGAAATTAAATGAATATATAATGATTCTGTGTTTGTTGAAGCTAAAACTTTAACGCGCCATTAAATACTAATAATAGCCCGTCTCTGTTCTAATGTCAATATCAGTTATCATTAACCCTACATCAAACTATATAAAATAGCCCTCTAGAGACTTCGACACATTGAGTTATTGACGCGAGACATCTTCTATGGAATCTATATACTTATACCGATATTGATAGATCTTGGAAATGGTTCTATAACTTCAGGACAATATGAGAAATTTATATCCCCGGTGGTATTGTAATTCGTGAAGTGACAAAGGTTCTATCAACAACAGCCTCTATCGATAAACCCATCGTGACAGATAAAAACGAATATCGAGTCCATAACATTAATGGATTAAATTAACACAGTTTCACGGGACTTTAATTCAGAGCCGATACTATATAATCCCTTTCGTTTGATGTCTACTATCTGTTCCTGGTCTAGACCCCAAAATGATAAATATCCTATCTGTCTGTTCGAAACGATTCGTTTGAAAGTAGACAGATACCGGAAGATTAAGACGATAGGCGGATATTAGACATCAACCTCAAGAATAAAACAATAGTAAAAGACCATATCTCATAAATCCTAAGGCAACGGTTACATGAATTATCGGCTCATTAACTTCACTTACTAGTGTGATATTTATAATTAGTTGACTTCAAGTTGGGGTGGAATGTTGTTGGATAGGGGTTTCCCCTATGAAATATCGTTGCGTATTTAGGCACCGTGAGAATTCAACTCACAGTTTTTATTTTTTATGTCAGACAGACTGTAATGAAAAGTCTAAACGAATCCCATTAGGACATTGTTTAACAGTACTGTATCGACTGATTTGATTAGTCTGCCAGTGGTTTACCTTTATTCTACTGTTGTTCCGTTCTTGTTTCATCATGCAACGCATTCTCATATTTCTAAATGAGACCCTGAAGCTATCACAAAGTTAATTAGAAGAGCATTTTTTTTTTATCAAGCACTGTACTTAAAGGATTAGGAATATCAAAGGAATTCCAAATGAGCAAATGTTATTTTGGTTCCAGCAATTACGAAACGCAGTCAATGAAAGCCTAACACAGTTGAGACCAACCATCCTGAACACAGGGAACTGATACGGAGAAATGCTAAACGTTTAACTATTTCCGAGCGATAGTTTCGTATGCGTTGATAGAAACGTACGTTTTAAATTTCGATAGTCTGGTTTTAGAAATCAAAGGCAACCTTCATGACAATTCTTTGTTTTGCACAAGCATAGCATAGACGTATGTTAGGTAGATAGTTATTTACAAATTAGAAATAAATTAGTATATCTTCCTCGCAGGAATAAATTGTCTCAGGAATTATGGTAACTATTATGTTGGGGAGTTTTGATTGTGGCGCTATAAAAAAACCCACATCAATGGTTAGTAACGTTTATTATGAAGGGCTGTAATTGATAAGCGAGACTACTCCGTTAAAAAAAATAACTGAGAGAGCAATGGGACGTAATTCTTAGTTTTCGGTAAACAAGCAAGTCTCAAACATTTGTGGTCTTACTCCACCCGCCCTTGATCTAACGTAAACAATCTGGTATCATTGAAGATCATCGCCTGACGAATTGTCGTTTATCCCTTGTGGCTTATTAAATGCAATTTTCATGTAAATAGATAACCAAATAGTGCGTTGATAGTATATGTTTTTCCAGGTATATTATGGCTCCAGGCTAAACATGTACTCCTTTCTATCAAGGCTTTTATCACATGGAACTCTTCATAAATAAATTAATTAAGTTAGCAGGCTTCTTTTATTCAATTGCCGTTGTTTTTGACCAGCAAAACAAACATCATTGATAATTTACATGGAGTAGAGTCTTCAGGGCACAGTTTGCATGATCTATTACCGTTTGATTATTAGTGGTCATTTATAAAGACACATTTCACTGGTAGATGAGAGTTACCAACCTTGCCCCAGGCATCTTTTATTCCATTTTGAGATCATAATGATGATGCGAGGTCATCGACATGATGTCTATTAGCAGCACGTTAACAATATGTAGCCATGGGCCAATACTTCTATTCACTTAACTGTTTTATGGTGAGGGATGATTTGTTATAACAAGTGAATAATTCATATACATATTTCTTTTTCTTAATATAATTCAAACACGGATCAATATTTAAACAATATAAATTATGGTCACTAAATAATAGAATTATGGAAAATGAAGAGATTTCAGTGTCTAAGAAGGATCAGTGCGCAGTGCGCCTGCTCATCGACCAGTGGGTCCATGGTGCAGGCCACAGTACCGGGGACTATGCACAGTGTCAAATTTATAATTAGTCAAAAGGGACGAAACACGGTTGGTGTGCACTTAACATATATCCTTTGGCAGATGGAATTCAATAAATTTATCTCCCAGTTCACTGCATGGTTTGAGAAAATTGATCTATTGCGCATATGGTTATATTAAGAATTTCAAGATTAATTCTTAATATTATGGCTCATTATGGTGATGGGGGTCGGGTGGTCTAATGGCGGTGCGCGTGAAACCACAAGGTCAGTTATTAAGCCAAACTGCGTGCTTTCGATTCCCAGCTTGTAAATGACGAGGGTTAGGGCGCCTGTCCAACCTCATGGGTTTACTCCGGGGCCTCCGGTTTCCTCTAACGCCCCCACGGATACTTTGTGACATCTGGTATGATTCCTCTGTTCGTTTTATCCAACCGACATAAATCGACGATAAAAGCATTACAGGATGATCAATCTATACAGAATTAAGCATCGATCCCCTTTCTTGACTGATAAAATAAATATCATTTCTCAGCAGAAAAATCACCAGTTTGGGCTGGACGTAAACATCGAAGAACGTCCTTGATACCAATTTGATGATTAGTTATAATTAACCAAATTGGTATTAAAGTTAATATGTTCCCAAATCTTATCTTGATAAAATTTCAAATTTCATCACAAAACAGGCATTTCTTCTTCCGGGTATTAAATGTAAATAATCGTCCTTCACAAGAAAGTCATTTCATAAACACCACAAACATGGTATTATTTTGAAATGTTACTAAGTTAAAGTTTTTATAGCTTACCTTTGATAACTAATTGACCTTCAAGGGAAAACAGAGGCGATCACGTATCATTTCATAAATGATCGACCTTCATTAGACCTCTGATACATTACAGTAGTTAAATTAAAGTTTTTATATCCACATACCTAGATTTGATAAATACATGTAGTTGACCTTCACAGGAAAATAAATATCTGTGAACATGGGGATTACATGTCAGTTTCTTAAATGTTCGAATCTCATTAGCGTTCTGTAATTAGAATTAATCAAGTTAATTTGTTAATGTATCTGTTATAAGTATGTGGCTAAAAGTTTATAATCTACAACGGTTATAAACAACAACAGAAAATGTTATTGTACACATCTTTACTATTGGGTAGAGTTGTTAAAGGGGTGCTGCTCGTAGGTGGAGAAATATTGACATTACTGGTTTTAGGGTTGATGTATATTCCTTTTCAAATTGAAACTCCTTTTGGAGGCGCCAAGAAAGGGTCCAGTATCGTATCGTACCGCATACTGGTTTAAGCTTCCTTGTATGTCTGGTTTTAGGGTTGATGTATATTCCTTTTCAAATTGAAACTCCACGGGGACGCCAAGGAAGGATCCGGTCGGGTATCACATACTGGTTTGGGCTTCCTTGTCTGTTGTAGCTATAAAAGTTAAGAAACAATCATTTCCCCTCTACAAGAAGAAAGTAACAGCGAATGACACAATGCTACAGTTGAGCGATGGTGGAAATGTAAATTTTATAAAATCTTATTATTGGTCGATCGGTCTCAGCATGAATCAGATCATTAGTATCTTACAGTACTTATGACACCTTATGTACCAAATCGACAACTCTGTTGAGAGAAATAAACTATCACTTGTCATACCATCAGCTAGATAAAATCATTTTGTGATAAAGCTGTTAGTTTGTACGGTTTGTGATAGTGGGTTGTCTTACCAGCTGCAGTTATTATAGCTGAAAAGAACTTTCCTGGTGTCTGTAACATGAAGGTCATAAACTGGCGTACACTTAAATCGAATAAGAATATATTTGATTTACATGTACTTTCTGAAACTGGACCTAGATACAATAAATCATTGGGTTAGTGAACTTTGTTCTTCCTGGATTATTATCGGAAGTTCACATGTCGAATTACTTCACGGATTGTGCACCTTGGTCACCGGTCAGGACACATTGTTATTGTTATTAGAACTCTATTTCCCCTCGTAGCATACTGTGTCTACCTATGCACTTTAAACCCTGTTGGTGCAGAAAAATAACTTTAAACCCCATTTCATTGATCACAAGTGATATTAAAGGCAACAGTCTTGACACGTAACCCCGAAACCTGACATTTTTGTTTTAAACAGAATATTAGCTTTGTATATAGCATGTTATTCCAAACAGCAATGTTCGCTATTACAGCCCCAGCGTATACTCATTGTTTTTGAAATGACTGTAAATGGACCGTGCTACATTTTGCGCAAGTGATCATTAACATGTCCTAAAAGCAGACTTATATCTACCCGAACTGTCTCCCTAAACAAGCCTCATCATCTTGTAGATCGCACCGGACGTAAACAGTTAAAAAATTAATTAAGGGACTTTTCAAGCCAAGCAATCCTATGCAACCTCCAGGAACCAATTTTTCAGGTTTCTGGTCGATGTTATACCTTTCCCAGGACATACTCCAAATCACGTATTCTCACCGGGATGAGCCCACCCTACACCTTATTGGAATGTCACCGTCACTGTTTCCACATATGATTATGATTCTCGACAAACTTCCACAATATTAGTGTATTTATTTCGTGGTGGGTTAAAACAAACTGATTGAAGATTAGTCGATCATTGAGAAAAAAAAATGGCCAAGCCATTGAAGTCGTCTTCTGATATTGGTAGTCGATTGTATACCAATTCCAAACAGCCGAGTACAATTCTCAATACGCACTTACGTTAAAGGATATTTTCATCGAATTTGTTCTTGATACTTGAAAAAAAAATTAGGTCAACGTTTATGGAATTTTCCAGAATAAACTGAATTCAATTACAAAAATCAATAATGTCTAAAAACACTTTGTTTCATTGATGTCTTGTAGTTTTAGCATAATTACACTTTGAAAGATATAATGTTAAGGCAATAAAAATGTAACACTAGGAGCCAAAGGTGAATCACCTCAACGTTATAAACTAAGTTAAGCTAATAAAACATCTTGTAAGAATAATATCTTATGAAAAATATGATTATTTAGGTATCGGGTGTAAATATTGTCGGGTGATTGTTTTTGTTTCTATAATGATGGTTAACAAAACGTGATTATATTACTATAAGCTTTTTATTTCGTTATCCAGATACAATAATTGTTGACATTTAATACATTCATAGAATCTTGTTTTTATGAGTGCAGTAATGGTTTACAGAACAAGGAACAAATTAATGATTACTTTTTAGATTAGCGTGTTTTTCCTATTAGTATTAGTAACATTCTTGTTGATTACACTATTTTGCCTATGCCATTTAATTGGGACTTCGAATTTTGTGTAATGGTTTGGGTTTGGATTGTTTGTACATTGTTTAATCTGTTTAAAGATTATAAACAAAATTGACATGTTTAATGCTTAAAAACAAAACATTTACAGGTCATTTACCTAAACTAAATCTTTTAATTTGAATTGTATTTCCGTATATAAAGCCAATGTTGTGATATACCCTCGCTAATCTTGGGCAAAGTAAGTTAAGTTAATCAGGGGATTAATAGTACCCCCCCCCCCCCATTTTGAATGTAGGGAATACTTTCACTTTGCAAATTGTGTTTACGTGTAGACAAATTCCCTTTAGTAAGTCTGCGCAAGCTTTGTTTATATCCACTTCATTTGACATTAACGAGCTCGGAGATATTTTATACATGTGGATAAATTTATCTGTCGACATATAATCCCAGGTGCCCTTGAAACAGACATGGCCTCATCCGAGATTTAACCAGTAGTTTCCGCCTGTGTAGAAAGTGATTTACACAAGTATATTATGACACAAGATTCAATTTTATGGATACACAATTACTGAGTTGGATACTAAGCGACGTTTCGACGAGGATACTCTCGTCTATATCAGGCAAATGATACAAAAATGTGAACGACCACTGCCAGACAGTTTGTGCGGTGGATTACCCCTAACAGACACTCTCAAAATGCCACGGACCCCAGTTAGAATAGAGTAGCCGGCACTGTTCCCATGTTCCAAACAATTAACACTTGTGCCAGGATGCGTAGAATACTAATACCTAGCACATATTGAAGAGGCGATAAAGTGCGATTGCAGGAACAATTTTTTTGTTCAAAAACGCATTTTTGCCCCCAAAATCAGTTTCTTGCAAACGCATTTACCGCCTCTTCCATACATACTAGGTATTAATATTCTACGCATCCTTTTTAAAAAAATTTTTTTGTTTTAGAAATCTAGCCTAGTTGGGCTGTGGCATTTTGGGCGTGTATGTTAGGGGTAACCCGCCGCACAAACTGTCTGGCAGTGGTCATTCAGGACTTCTGTGGTGGTACTGAACAACTCCAACACTACACATGCCTGGTAATTAGATAACTCTGTCAGGAGTAACCCACCACTAGAAATGTCTGTCAGAGTGTTTTTATGATACCGGAATATGCACGGTACACTGCTGTGCTAATTTCATTTGGTACACTTTTGAGCTAATCTAGACTAGTTAAGGGGTATCGCATTTTGGGTGTGGAATACCACACCCACCGCCAGAAACGCGGCAGACTGTTACCAGACATACATGCATTGATAACATATAGAAGAAAATTGGTAAACTTTTCGGTTAGATTGAGCCCCTGGGCTCCCGGTCTATTCCCTTTCAAGAACCATTTCTTATAATGATGTATACATTTTTGCCCCCCCCCACCCCTTGCGCTTTATTTGGTTAATTCACATAACAATTATTGAAGGAATAGGCTATAGGAATGATAAAAGAACGGCAAGTATATAGATTTATGTATTATTTCAGATGGTGAATCAGATTCAAATGTATCAGTTATGTTAGATGGTGAAGAATCATCTGTAGATTTCATAGATCCTGATCCAGATATGGTAGGTGTTGAAATCTTTATTCTATAAAGCCGCTTATTGTCATTTACATTTCCTGGAAAATATCTGAAATATACTTAAAGTGAATATTAATTTTAACATTAGTTAAGAAAACAGCACCTAAATATCAGTGATAGACAATCTCCCGGCTTGGTTCCATCGCATTAGGGGAGATGGATGGCCAAATGGTTAGCGTGTGCGCTGTATCATACGGCCTGTCATTGAGTCAGCTGGCGTGGTTTCAAATCCTAGTTAGTGGCTAGGAGTAGGGTCGCCTGTCCTACCTCGTGGGTTTTCTCTGGGTAACCCGGTTTCCTCCCACCGCTAAAGACCCTATTCGCAAGCGAATTATTGAAATAAAATTAAACCATATGTTAGTTCCGAAATAATAATAATCACTGAATTTATATAGCGCAAAAATACTCTGTTAAAGTTTCTATTGCGCGTTCACCAAAGGTTTCAGTTCTGGTAAGGGAAAGCTTCGTTGAATAATAAAGTTTGTAGTTCTTTTTTGAAAATCATTATTGAGCTTGGTTGTCTAATGGTTTGAGGTAGCGAGATCCAAAGGAACGGTGTCGCATACCAAAATGATCTTTTTGTCATTTCAAGATTAGTTGCAGGTTGATGGAGCCTTGACTTTTCTGATGCAATACGGGTTCTGTTTGGTTTATGTGGAGTTATTAAGTCGCAAAGGTATAGATGTGCAGTTCCGTTGAGGGCTTTATAGGTTGTCAGTAGGATTTTGAATTTGATTCTCTGTATTACTGGGAGCCAATGTAATTCAAATAATTTCGGGGTGATGTGTTCTGATTTTTTCGTTCTTGTAAGAAGGCGCGCTGCGGAATTTTGAACTCTTTGTAATTTCTCAATCTGATATTTAGGAAGGTTATATAGAAGTCCGTTTTGATAGTCTAATTTATTTGTAATGAAGGTGTGGACGAGTAGTTCTGCTGTATCTGGAGTGAGGTATTTATTGATTCTGCTTATTTTGGTGAGATGATAGAAAGATGATGAACAGACAGATTTGATATGGGCATTAAAAGATAGGTTGGTGTCAATCACTGCTCCGATGTTCTTGGCAAATGAAGAAGGGGTTAAAGACTGCTTTTGAAAGTTTAGGGTAGGTGTGCCAAAGTTGGTACTGTGTTCCTATCACAGGAAATTCGGTTTTTCTCAGGGCTCAATTTGAGACAGTGGGAAGACATCCGTCTATGAATTTCTTCAAGGCATTGCTCAATGTTGCCTACAGCTTGGCTTGAGGTTTTCCGGTCGAACGCCAGAAATGACCTAGTTTGTGTCGAGTGGACTTTAAACCCCATTTCTCTCTCTCTTTCCATCATTTTAAAAATAGACACAACTGAACAGAATTTAAACTGTCATTTTCAAAATAGTTTGCAGGGGATTTTGTTTGAAAAAGACGCGAATCTTCTATATACACGCTTTTTATATAATCATTAGCTACCCGTGAACACGGCAATATCCAAGGCTGTATTAAACAATTTACTAAGTGTATTTTACCTTAATTATAATTAATCCAATGTATAATTTACTAAGTGAAACATAATCTAAATAATAATGTATAATCTACTAGGTGTGGTTTATAATAATAATAATAATGTATGATCTACTAAGTGCAATTTATCTTAATGAAATCATAATCCAATGTATAATCTACAAACGATTCAAATCGAGATCAGAGGCTACATTGCTTGACCGTTTCGTCACCTGAAAATAATTATGGATATTTAATCAGTGAGAATTTAGCTTTAAATATTAAATTACAGGATGGAGTGTTTCGTAAAGAAAAGTATCTAATCGTGTAGGGCTTTACACCTTCGCGTGTCCGTAAAAAATCGAAAATCGATGTTTTCCCTCACTGTCTTCTCCGTTGACGTTTTACATAAGCGTCGAATAAATTTATAATTTTAAGCTTCTAACTAGCAAGTTCCCAAATCTGATTAAAATACGATCTATACATGTACTTTCAATGGCCTACACATGAATATCTCACCGGTTGTAGTTGAAGGTCGCAGCATGAGTCATACGAGCGGCTTTTGCCCCTACGACGCCGGACATTGATTTATCAATCAGTGTCGTGCATTGCATGCCAAGAACTCGCCGTAACAGACGGTTTCATTGGCTAATCCCTCACATCAACCAAAACGCAAGGTTATATAAGAATTCTCCAGGTCCTACTTTTGTGAAGACAAGTAAAATGAAATTTTGAACTATAAAAAACGAAACCAAATAGGATCCGTGTTTTCAGTCAGATTGTTGCAATCATCGTTTGGTGTCGCCACCTCGTGATCAATTTGGTGATTGGGAACCTGGCGAGAAGAATTATTACGCTCGCCGTTCGGCTAGTCCCAGTTGAATGATTGGACGAAGTACTAAAATTAGAAACAACACCAAACGCGATATATAGTTTGCTTATATTATGTTACATAGGCTATACAACATTAATATTTATATACTGTTAATCTGTTTTCTAAAGATAAACATTTTCTTGAAATGGTTTAAAGATATATATGTAGAACCCCATATTGTGGTGATGAAACGACCGTGGCAGGTAAGCGGGATAATATGTTCATGTTGATAGAGCAGTGATTCTCAACCGGTGTGCCGCGAGTTCTTCCTAAGTGTGCCGCGAAATTTTGAACGGCACACCAAATAAATTTCTCACTAAAGAGGCCAGCTATTTTACTGTTCTTTTCTCTATTTAGTTTGATTCATTATGTTTCTTTGACTAGTCTGTGTCTACGATTGTATGCCGTCTATGTTTTTATTTTTAGCCAGAAGTGCTGCTATTTATTCATGTGTTCCACAGTGTGCCGTTGGCAAAAAAAGGTTGAGAAGCACTGGGATAGAGGCACAGTTTCTATTTCTGATGCCATCATAATAACTACCTGATTAACCATATATTGTTAAAGTTGCATTAAGCGATACTGAATTTCATAGATAACGACATTCCTGACGATATTAAAACTATAATGGGAAAGAGTTTAAACTTTATAATATTTCTAAAATTATAAGCTCCGTCCCTTTGATTTAAAATTTACGCTGAACAAATAAAGACATTGGATTATGCATTTTCTTAATTAGAACTTACCAATATGTTAGAAATTAGACGAAAGCACGACATTGCCTAATTAGAATTTTGAATTAAATATACCGACATACAGGTTATACAAGCATATCAGGTGGTCTGGCTTGTTGGTTACGAAAGTATGCAGATGACCCTGTTACAAAGTATGACGAATACATAAATGGCGCACTCTTATTAAATGCAACAGCATGACATCATCGGGTTATATTCTAAATGTTATTTACTTCCGCTGATTGGTTGAGTAAAGTTGGTTAATAATGAGACGTCGATTAATGACTGGTAAACCGTTTTTCCATCGTAAATATGCGACCGTGGGATTTTTATAGCTTTGCTGTACTTCCGGAAACCTCGGAAACGTCGTAGTCATATCTTACTTTAATCAGATCAAACAAAGTACATGTAGTTGAATTTAGTTGCCAGGAACATTGGCTCTTTTATATTCATTCAAATACAACTTTTCTGAGTTATTAGAGCTATTAATATTTTTACGAATTATCCCATTTGATATCTGGTTGGTGCTATTAGCATGATGTCCTTATGGAATGTAGATTACACTGCAATATCAATTTTTATATTATTATCACTAGTCGATTGGGCATTTCGGATGTAAAAAATTAGGTAATTTGACGACGTAATTTGCTAGAACAGTATAGCCATAAAAACGTAAATCGATTGTAACTTAAGATCAGTATTCATGAGTTACCATTTACAGACGATTTAAAGATAGATTTTTTATATAGCTTAAAATTACTTTTATTGTGTATTTGTAGGATTGGAGAGCTCAAACAACCATAGATGCCTATATTATAGTATTTGCCATAGATGATAGAACAAGTTTTGAGAAAGCGACCGACATATTATATGAATTAAAACAAAGAGCTGAAACTGACAACGCTATAATACTGGTCGCTAATAAATGTGACTTAGTTAGAACCCGAGTCGTCAGTACAGAAGGTAATACTGCAAGATGTATAAATAATTTAGCTCACAATAATGCGTGATTCATTCATTATGATGGCGACGCAGTGTACTGCCGCCCTGTTTGGTGTCTCGTTACTGCCTTATGAATGTTAATGAAATGGGACTTAACACCCTTCTTTTCAGTTCCACCCGAGCATACAACATGCAGTGTACTACGGTGTGGGATGGGGGGGGGGTTGAATTCCAACTCTCAAGGTATACATGGGATCACGATTTTTTCACCCCACTGAATGCAAATACGCTGTTTCTTGCTTGGCCTTCCGTCCTGCACCACTGGCAAGTCAGAATTGCGCCAATCCAGGATCGAAGAATGCCCCCAGGCTATTCGAGTACTTCTGTGGGGTTCAAACGAACTCGTCCAAGTAAATATACTCTCCCAAAAAAGAAACGCAAAGTTACATTTCGTCGTCGGTATATCCTCGCTCTACCATCGCCTTGTTGCAACAAGAACCGCGACACGTCGCTGAACCAAACTGCTCTCCAGTGTTGCTGTGGCCATATCCTCAGTGTCTGAACCCATATAAAGTTGGATTTCATGGTGTCGGCGTATTTCAAAACAGAAGCTCTAACGGGGACGTCTGCCTCATTATTCGGTTTCACGTAGGCGTTTACGGACTGTCTGGTGCGAGATTCTACGCCGTCCTGGAATTGCTGCTGCAGTAGAGGTCGCGGTTGAAAATGACGTAACCGGAAGTGACTATCCAGGACAGGTGGGGTCACTCTTGTTTGGCCTGAGCTTGGGCGGTCACGTGTTGAATTTCGCTGTCGGTACCTGTCCCAAAGGCGAGAAATGGAATTAAGGGAAACATTCAGCAGCCTAGCTACATCTGTCTTGGATTCACCTGCTTGTAATCGACCAATAGCGCTGTTGCGTTGGTCTTCGTTCAGATGTGGCCTCACCTGCTTCGTTGAGTGTTTACATGTGCAACTGATTAGGAAACCGAGACATAATGACATTAAATCAAGTAAGGTTTATGGAAAGAACGACTTCGTTTAAATAAAAAAAATGATGAAAAAGGGTTGTGCGTTTCTTTTTTTTGAAGAGTATACATTAATGGAAAAGTTTAGCTGCTACACACACCCCACATTACCCTTACTTGAAAGAAGATCGAACTTTAGGGTTGGAATTGTGATTCACCAAAACATTCAAAGAAACAGTAATAGTTCAGATAATTGAATATCCCTGTTTTTAGTTTTTGTCAGAAATCAATCATGTTTTATCCGGATTTTAAAATGATGATTGAGAACATCCGTTAAAATAAGAGTCAATCTGCAAATTATAAAACAACAATGACGCTGACAAACGAAAAAAAGGACTTAAGTCAAATTAAATGAAATCTATGCTTTCAGAAAGGATTAGAAATTGGCATTATTACAAGAAATTATTTTTGCTGATAAACCCCTTGACAATAATTTGCCCCCAGTCCAAAAAAGGATTATAAAATAAAAAAATCTTCCAATTTTCTAAGAACTATAATATCTAATTTCCCGAAAAAAGAAGAAAAGAGTTCCTATCCTAAAAAAATGCGGCATTCGCTAACAGCAAGCGAAATATGAAAGAGATACATCACAGTCAGAAAATAATTACAAAACAGATTTTCTTTTTTCGTTAAAAAATATTATTTCACGTTTTTGTATGCTTCCGGGCATACGAAAAACACTCAAAGTGTATCACCAAGCAAATAACTGCTATGAATGCATATTAATTGCTGACAAACTACCATTACATTCAATGACAATACTAGTGATTTGTTGCCAGAAAAAAACAATATCGAAATAAACAGCCCGAGTTCACTGTTTATGCGTTTTTTATGGGTTAAAATACAAGGTGGTAAAATGGCGGACATATTCTCCCAATTTCGTTTGATTTAACATTGGGAAAGTGAAAAAAGGTGAATCAATCTCTTAAATAAAACATCTCACGAAACACTAAACCAATTAAGGAATCTCTTTTATATTCTACGTCTGCCTGTGACCTGTTCGGCCATTAAATGTATCTTTTAGAGTGCCTAACCACAACACGCTGACATTAATGGTTAAATAAAGAACACGCGATTCATTTAGGGGCAGTGAAAAGCTTTCAATCGACAAACCGTGTAACTGAGATAATTTGAAGTTTTCAGATCGGTGGTCAAGGCTGCAATTAAGTGACAAATAAATCCCTGTATAAAAAGTGTGGCATAATTGCATTGCCATAGCTATGGGAATTGAAGCTGTAATGGACGTTCACACTGTGATATTTTGATGCTCAGAGTTTCATACTTTGCGACAACATTTTTATGCACCACAGAACAAATATTAAACATTTTTATTCTTTAATTATCCGTGTTATTAGTGTAAGCGAAAGGGTTGTGAGGTGTTTCCTCGAGCGTAAAAAGCCCACCTTTTTGACCTGAAGATATCTCTATAAAAGTATATGTATTTATTTCTAAATACCTGAAAACATGAGATTTCAGTTACATAGGCTATACCTTAATAGATTAAACAAGTTTAATTATTACACAGTGTTAATCACGGTTTATATCTGAGTGTGCATAAATCCAATCAACACTTTATTTTGATTTTTGTAGAATGTTAATTTAGTGAAATTCGATTTATTTTGCCAAATTTGGTCTGCGTTTTAAATCTTATAGAGCCAAGATTTAAGTATAGGCAAACGTAAAAGGTCGAATATATTAGATTTTTTGATTTAATCTATGAATAGATCAAGCCAATGTTGAGATAAATATATCCCAATTTGTATTCCACTGCGACGCGGGGCCACGCTGGCTCAGTAGCCTGGAGGCCGCGTGTTAGATCCCTGTATTGGCCGAGAAAGTTAATCGGGATTTTCCGGCGTGGTTTCCCCCCTGTCAGTGGTGCAAGACGGAGGATCTGAGAAGGACATGTCTAGTCGTTCGGATGGGACGAAAAATCGAGGACCCATGTTCACATTGGCGTACACGTAAAAGATCCCTTGGCAGTTGGAATCCGATTTAAACCACATTTTATTTTATTTCCACTGCGACACAGTAAGCCAGAAATGAAAATTAGCTTGGTGAAAAAGGCAGTATGATAATGTTTCGTAACAATATTTAGCTTCAAATCCACCCAATTGACCAATTCAGTACTCCACCAAAGAGGTTGAGGTATATAACTAAAGATAAAACCACATTGATCTTACCCCATCTTTAAATAAAATATCACCTTTTACATAAGTTATATGTTTTCTTCTTTTTTTTACAGAATCAAAGAGTATAGCTACAATGTACGACTGTAAATTTGTAGAAACGTCAGTAGTATTAAATCATAATGTTGACGATCTACTGGTCGGAATTATCAGCCAAATACGCCGTAAGAAACATCGACATGGAGCAATGGGCTCCGACGAACATGGCTGTTATTCCAAAAGCAAGAACCTGCTGAGCAAGATTTTCAAAAGAGATCCAATGTCAAAGTCATGTGAGAAACTTTATGGACCTTAGATAATGGTCAAAATAGTTCGTCATCAACCTAACCTAAGAAACATTTTAATTCACTAAGACTGCAACATTTGCTGCCATTGTATTGCCTCGATATCGGTATGTTTTAACCGGAAGTGAATATAATACGCACTTTAAAAAAAGAAAGGAGAGAGAAATACCATGTATTTATATTTAAACTATATTGATTCCATTGTGCTGCCTCGTTATGAATGTGGACGTAACTTTAAAAACCTCCCGACTCTTTTGGATTGCCAAGTCATTATAGTGAACAAATAGCTTTTTCTAAGTGTCACTTTTCCATTACTATTTTATGAGTTATTACTATTGAAATGTACACCGTGGACCTCGTCTTATATTTTTATTATTGATAATCAAGAATATATTTGCCTTTGGGGTGTATACAGCAGCTGTCAACAACTGTAATTCATCAAGGGTGGCACTAGTTATATCCAAATAACATTAATACAATTGATGAACTGAGTTGGGATCATCGTAATTCTAAACCACACCGGGAGAAACATTTAAAACTCGAAACTTTAACCACTTTGGGTACCTAATAATACCAATTTTCCATTAGTTCTAAATGTATAACAACATTCCTTTCCGTTTTATGTTTTGGTCCTTCATTCCCTTCCACATCGGTCTTTATGGTTCGTTCTGGTTGATATTGGTAGGCTCTAAAAGTGATTAGTTAATGGTATTATGTTGATGTGGTCATGGGTACAGAACGCATTTTTCTAAATTGATGAAAGGTGCAACTGAAAAACCCCAACGGAATGAAAATAACATTTAGTTTAAAGATATATTATGGGAGATTAGATAAAGAGCTGGCAGTTCTCACTGTTATAGTTACAAACTAGATAATGTAGATAATGTAAAGGGGATTTGCTTAAAATTTCTGTCAAATTGATCCACCCTGAACTGAGAATTTAGCTAATGAATTTTGGGCTTAGTCTCGATCATCATGACTAAACATAGTTTCGATTATCAATTTCTTGATTTAATCATGAATAAGCGTTCAGCAGCAGACCCGATCCTAATCCAGTAAGTATCGCAGACTAGCAATGACATCGAGAATTGATTATGGTCTGGATAAGTTAATTAAGGTTTGATTAATAATTTATGTAACATTTCAGGCCTAAAGAAACACCTGCAATAGGCAGATTTAGCTCTTGCATAATGTATGTTTAAATTGGATTGACCTATTGTTGGAAATCTACGGATATTAGAACTATGGCCAGTCTGCGTGGTACAGAAACTAATTAACAAAACTTCAACAAATGTCATTTTTGGTTGTGAATTTCGCGAGGTTGTCTTTATTTGTACATAATTGATTTAATGATTTTGTATAACTTATTATCAAATGGTGTAAATATTTCTTGGATTTTGTTTATACATAACGAAGTGTATGTTTAATGGACCGTGAAAATCAACTAATTTTATAAGTATTTTTTTCTTATATTTAATTGTTTATACCCGAATCTATTTGTGGACGAAAATAATTATTAGTTTTAATATCTAATATGCTGTTCAGGTGGCTAATGGATTAGAATGTTGGGATTCAATAGCTCCAGGCATTTCGCTTTATATCATTATAATGATTTTAATGCTGGAGAGATATTTTTATCTAATGAACATTGTGTAGAAAACATTTTATGACTGTTAGAAGAATTACATTTGGCCAAACCCTTCCCAACCACATAGCCTTGTTTTAAAGTTTAATTTTTACGGAAATACACCGACAATATATGCCAGAATTAGATTGAAACGTTCTTTCATCGCAATGCATTTTGGCCCCAAAATCATTATTCCCCAATTTACAGTCATTTAAAGTTTACATTGATTTCTATTAAGTTCACAAGTAGAAAAACAATAATACTATTATTTCTACTATTTCCATATCAGCCATTCTATTTTCTCTATTACGTATTTTTTTAATAATCAGAAATACTTAATAACGCCCCTACTTTCAAATTGTAAATATTTGTAATGGTAAATATTTGTAACTTTTGAGATATATTATGTGAACTGTCCGGTTCCTTCTGCCCCAAACAGTTAGTGTGTGAACGGTGCAATGGTTGCCAGTGTGGTAAACATATGTTACTGTTAGTACGGTAGAATGAAATCTGAAACCCTCACACCCGGCAACCTGTGTTACAAATTTAGTAGTGTTACAGATCAGTAGTGATTTCCCTAGTGATGTTATAACTACTCCCCAAACATTATTACGTTACAGTAATTTTAATTTGCTGCTTTGACTTTAGTGGGAACAATTAATGTGTTTCAACAAGGTGGGTGTCCTTCCTGCGATTGTCAAGAACATGTCAAACTGTTCTGCTTCGTCTAGGCGAATGAAGATCGGCCACGGGATCTTTTACGTGCACGACAGTGTGCACACGAGACCCCGGGTTTTCGTCCCATCCGAACGACTATCACATTCAAAATATGTCTCTTTGAAAACAGTAATTTATACTCATGCATATTGCACCTTTAATGAAACCCTCGCATTTAGTTCATCCATTTCTCCATAAAACATAGATATCTCTTCCAGATTGAAAGTCCAATATCTGAGCGGTAATTTGATCGGTTGGGGGCGATAACGCCATGGTAAAGTTTATGGATCTATCGATACAATAACAGCGTATTTATGGTTTATTAATTTAGGTTTTAATTAATAAGATATCTGTTCGGCGACATAAACAGAATTGTGTATTGACTGTCAAAGACATTAAATTAAAAAGGTAATATCGTCGAATCACGAAACCGAAATCTGAATATTGGATATATCGAACTCAGATAAAGGTCAGTTTATTATTATGTATTTAAGTCTATATATAAGGGTATATTTGTGCTTTTTTTTTATTGAGGTATGTTTGTATGACTGTATTATGTTATTGTTTAATTTGATCTTTGTGAAATATGTGCCTCACTGAATTAATGTTATATGGATTAAGACCAGTAATTGCAACCTCGTTTTTGGTAACGTCTGGATGAATATTAGGCGGGGTTTACTATTTTAATCCATATAACGTTGAATTAACAGTAAAACATGGGTTTTCCTCCTTTATACATTGACTCACAGTTTCAAACGTGAAGAGAACGTTAAATTTAAATTGTGGTGGATGTCCATTCTTCCATTTTATGGTTGTGAAATGTAATTATTATTTTTTGTATATAAAATCGTGTGTGTTTATTCGTATATTTTTTTGTAATTGAATTGTATTTTTTTCCTATGGAATTGTTTCCCGTGGATTTCAACTTTCTACTAAACTGATATACAGAAATGGCTTAGAAAACAATGTTCATGGGACGAGCTTTGTCGTGGATCTTTCAAAATAAATTGCCATATATATACATTACGCAATCTGTTTACTTATCAATGTCTGAGCAATTTCATAAACCTACAACAGCACTAGCCCCAATCGATAAGTTGTATGTGTAAGAAGGCGTGTACACATGATTCAAATAAACTGAAAACAGATTTGTATGGCTAATATTTCGTGTATACTAGCGGGAAATCAGAAACACAGTCCATGTATAGGTAATATTTTGTGTATACTAACGGGAAATCAGAAACACAACCCATTTACTGTCAAACTAATAATATGAAAACAACAAACCAAATTCACGATTGGCCAATACAATGAAAAGACAAATTCTGTAAATTCAAATGATTTTGAAATGGCTACCAACTCCGAATTTAAGATAAAATGTCACCTGACCCGGCGTTCTTCGTTGTGATTGGTCCACTGCGTCGTTAGACATCGAAAAACGAAAACACCTGTTTGTTTAGCGTTTATTGTTTAGACTAAACAGTTGTATACTGTTTACAATCCCCGCTCATTGATGCGAAAAAACAGCAGCTACACGGTGATCATTCGGTCTTCTATTTTATCATGTGCCAGTTTAAGGTAAGCAAGTGATCAGTTTTAAGTAAGTGTAACTGTCCTCTTTCATTTTGGACGCTAAATTTAACTCGGGGTCGTGAGGAAGGGAAAGGATTACAGTTTAAAATCTCTTCAAGGCAATACTTCGATTATTTCCGGATTAAATGGCAATGTTAGTTTGGCAGAATAATTCCCGAACCCTCTTCGATCTCCAACGCCGAGGTTACAGTTTATCTAAGAGTAGGGCTCGAGTGGTGACACCAAGAACTTGTTCAGAGGTATTTCGAATGAATCTGGATCATTTAATTTCGACTATTATACTTTTATCTATATGTATAAAACCAGGTTATATTTATTATACATCGAACTATAAAACATGTAAGTTGGTATTCAACTTATACTATTATCAACTTTATTTTACTATAAATGCTTCTGTGTAAAAATTATCTTATACATTTGATTGAAACACCGTATGAATAACATGTACAAAATAATAAAATAAATGTCACTCATGCGCTGTGTTTTCTTATAATTTTATTTCTCGATTTTCCAGATTTTGAAATGTATTGCCCTTTGGGATCGATAATAGTATATGTTCCTTCAATGCACTCCTATCCTGCCAGCAAATATAATTTGCACAAATTCAAGACAAATTGGTTGAAACCAAGAATTTTTACATTAGAAGGGCGACCAGAGGTGTCGACCTAGAATCGCCGCCGTTAATAAGTTTGATAAATCATCCTTCCAATTCTAGCTTCCAGAGGATTAAAAAGTGCACTACTAACTCCCAGGGACACATGGTGGCTCAGTGAGTAAGAGAGAGGGGGAAACGGGGTTTAATAACGTCTTGTAGGGACTAACGTATGGTTCTATTTTATTTCATTAATTCGCTTGCGCATAGGGAAAACTCACGAGGTTGGAATCGAAACCACGCCAGTTGACGTACGTTATGATGCAACACGCGCTTACCATTCGGACCCCCACCCCACCCCAAGTGAGTAAGACGAACTGGGCTAATGAAGACGCGAGTGAGTAAGCCGTTGGTTCGTTAATCTGAAGGTCGCGTGTTCGATCACTAAAGTTGACCGACAAAGTTCATCTGGATTTTCCGGTATCGTTCCCCCTTGTCAGTGGTGCAGGGAAGGGGGGGGCTGGGGCAACAAAGGACAATGTATAGTCGTTCACATTGGACGAAAAACTGAGGTCTCATGTGTACAATGGCGTGCACGTAAAAGAACCATTAACAGTTGGAATTCGATATAAGAGTAGGCCAAAGCACTGATGTCCAGGCAAATTTTCCCACACAGCACACTGTGTGACATATGCCTGTTTTTATTATCCCAGTCGGGGCAGAGCAGTAGGATGTTAAACCCTATTTCATTTTGGAAGGGACGAAATACCGAGATACCGTGTATACAGTGACGTGTACGTACAAGAACTCTCGGAAATTGGAATTCGAAATAAGAATAGACCGTAATATAGGCCAAAATATCCATCATAGCATATTGCATGGTGTATAGCCATATCTTCATTTTCTATCATTTATCAATGTTTAACCTTTATCAAATTGATTTATATGTCATGGTATATAGCTATATAAATCCCCAGATCGTTTCTGGTATATAATCATGTTGGAAGTTCACAGCGACCCAAACAGGTTGTTATTGTTACAGATGAACTAGTTTAAAATTCATGATGACACGAAATGAAATGAAATGAAATTGGGTCTATAACGTCCCACTCTTCTGCACATAACCTGGGCTAATGGAAGACGGGCATGCGCCATACAGTGTGCTATGAGGGAAATTTTGCCCGGGCAGCGGCGCCACGGCCTACCCTTATATCGAATTCCAACTGCCAAGGTATCTTTAACGTGCACGCCAATGTGTACACGGGACCTCGGGTTTTCGTCCCATCCGAACAACTAGGTAGCTGTCCTTGTCAGACCCTCCGTTCTGCATCACTGACAAGGGGAAACCACGCCGGAAAATCGAGATGAACTTTCTCGGCCAATGCAGGGATCGAAAACCCGACCTCCAGGCTAGCGAGCCAGCGCCTTACCCACTTAGCCATGTGATCCCCCCATGTTGACACAACCAATGTGAAAATGTGCGATTTATTAAAGATGCCTAATGCAGATCTCTCAATTGAACTCACATGCCAGAAGCATAATGAACACTCTAAACCATTTTCAACGTTTAAAACACGATTACCAGTTAGTAATTGAATTAAAAATGGATAATGGAGACTTTGTTTATTATCGTAACAAAAGTTGTGACTACATTGTTCTCCAAACGGCCAGAACTCCGCTCAGAATGAAGTAATTCGACAGAAATTTTCAACATATTCACTTTTCATTATCAACTAGGATGAAATTATCGATGAGTTGAAGCCGTCTTCCAATTCTGGGCACAGTGAGACGATTGTGGTCAATATTTAATAATATATTTGTATTTTTTATTCATGGAAGTTAATCTAAGAATATATACAATACAATTTGCACATTTTATCAATAGAAGAAATAACCTACGTATATCTATATCTGTAAAGTATTAGCGCAATAATTCACTTCTTCCAGTAGTATCTGTCTGGAGTTTTTCTTTAGAAGACATGGACAACGAATAAATTTCTCTGACTATTCCTGCAGCCATTGTAACTATGAAAAATGATAATTTCGCTCAGACCAAAGTTATCTGAATGAGATTTTCAATATATTCATTTTTCATTATCTATTATGTGTATCTATAAATCTTACATAATGCAACTTTAACTAACAGCACACTTTGAAGGATCGGTTTTATGCTGACCGTATGTTATACCATAGTCAGATATACGAAAGACCTCATAGTAATTTCAGGTCAAAATAAATCAACTTTAGTTCTTCGACGTTTTGATAAATAAATAGAGACTCGAGTGTCGTGAACCATGTTTCTTTTAATATTTCAAAACTTATATATATATATATAAAAAAATAGGAAGCCAAAGTTTAAATTAAGGAAGTCATAAAATATAATATATATCTTCTTTCATAAAGTTTATATTTATTTTACATATAGAAGTGATACCATATAAAATACAAACAGTAATTTCCGTTTTACGTAAACCTAAATTTTAAATTAGACCCAGCCATATTTGATTTGTAAATTTCATCAAACCAGTCATTCACTGCCACACTAAACCAATTTCTCCAATCACCAACTTCACCTACAGAAAAAAAAACCTGTCGATTTATTCTGGGAGTGTGGGTGTGTGTGATATGTTAGTGTGGGTGGGGTGTGTATACCATTCCAAGGGAGATAACTTTATAATTCACTAAATGGATGCAGACCACCATTAATTTCCCCATTGACTTCAATGTTAATTTTGGCCTCTTTGGCCACCTCCAACTTTTCCCTAAATTTTCGTTGGGCTGAATGCTTTTCACTACAAACAGGGGAACAATTTGTATGAGGTTGACCACCAAAATTTTTAGATACACAAACTTGAAGAAGCATACTAAAAACATGTAACTAGTTGTCGTACATATCACTGTAGTCAACCTACAAAAACCTGGCAGACAAAGATAACTCAAACCCTCTACATCAATACTAGACCAAAAAATCAACCAAATTGGCCATGCAAAGGGGCAAAAGGACAGAGAGAAAATTGTTATAAATAGACGAACTACAATTTGTGGGTACCGAGAAATTTAATGGTGGTCTGCCTCCAAATTATCCAAAGAACTTAACCGTCTTTAGCTATTTCACTCGCATTTTGTTACGGCTTTCTACAACAGCATCCTCGGTTACCCAGTGTACTCGTTCCGTTCTACTCCACTATACCCTGGGTTAATCCATAGGGTTTCCATGATTTCAAACTATCTGAATGTAGTTACAGTGTACGAACCAATCAAAAAACAGTTTACAAACCAGTCCTACGTAGACTCTTTAGCGTCATTTTTTACGTCATAGAACTACAATGTTTACAAACAATATGGCGGCTTGTTTGATCGATTATGAGGAGGTTTGTAAAAGATTTGATATAAAAGAATTGACATGCACACAAACAGATGGCAGGGGAAGTTATTAACAAACGGACAAAGTTGTAATATTTTGCATTTATGTTGTTTAGATTTTTATATATATTTTCTGGGATATAAAAACATTGGGTCAATAAACTTAGAGAATAAACTTCGTAGTTACCTTTTCTGTAAATAGCTTTATTTCTATCCTCGAGGAATTGTATGTGACCTTTGAACCTTTCTTGAATAGCCTCAAATTTACAAGTATCTTTGATGCTTTCTATTAAATCTTCATTTCTCTCAACACCCAGAAAGTCTGACACCCTTCTAATTTCTCTTATCGGATTCTGAAAACAAATTAATATACATTCAAAAGTCCAATCCCTAATTCTCTGGCGATAGTAATACGAATTTTCAAAACGACGAAATGACAATTAAATGGAATGGGGTTTAACATCCTACTCTTCTGCACCTAACCTGGGCTAATGGAAGACGGACATACGCCATACAGTATGCTATGCGGGAAATTTTGCCCGGACAGCGGCTCTACGGCCTACTCTTGTATCGAATTCCAACTCTCAAGGGATTTTTACGTGCACGCCAATGTGTACACGGGATTTCGTTTTTTCGTACCATCCGAACGACTAGACAGAAGTCCTTGTCAGGCCCCCCGTTCTGCATCACTGACAAGGGGAACCCCGCCTGAACATCTAGATGAACTTTCTCGGTCAATGCAGGGATTGAACACCCGACCTCCAGACTAGCGAGCCAGCGTCTTACCCACTTAGCCATGTGATCCCCCAAATTACAATTAAAGCAACACATTGAATGGTGTAATACCTGAAATATATATTACCTTCGTCATCTTTTTAACTATAGCAATGTACACATCTGAAACAGTATCTACGGATTAGAAGAAGATGGGCAACATATATTAGAAAAAAATGTTTACCTCTTTAAGATCTTCATACGATAACTCAAGAATAGATAACTCTTTATTTTCACGTATAACCCTTTCCCAATCTAAAACATAATCAAACCATGAACCATAGTCAACTGAAATTAAAACAACCATAGACGTCATTTATTATTTCAAACATTATTGGCAGACATTGAAACTTTTGCAAACTGAAATATTCTAAAGGTGAACCTATTTAAGGAATACAATGGCTCAAGTCCGTTCAGTATCTTACCAAGATTTGATTAATTAATATTCAGTACCCTCTTCAGACGATCTAAACGGTTTATGTTCAAAACAATCCAGCGCCACCTCAATCATTTGATGGGTGTCCTTTTGATTCGTGGAGTCAAAGCTTGGAGCTTAACTACCGCAGTTATTTTGATTTTTTCCTTAACTGAATGTTAAAGAATCAATTTGAGCATAGGCGTACGGATTCGATGAGAGTTGGGGAGGGGGGCAGAACCCGAATTGCCCGAAAATTTTCGGGTTTACAGACAGCCCCCCCGCCCTTCAAGAAAAGTTAGGAAAATTTGTCGGCTGCAAACACGTTTTCCTGCAATTTCAACCCGTGAACAAAGCAAATTCAAAGTGGTCTAATATACCTTAATTAAGGCGGTTAACTCGAATTTCAATCAATCGTTTTATTACAGTCCACGAAGACAGGAAAATTTAACTGTCGCAAACGCGTCTTCCTGCTATTCCAGACTTACAGCAACTTCAATTTGGTCCAATACAGCCTACCTGCTGACCCAAATTTAAAACAACCAATCAATCGCCGCGGGGTATGGGGGCCTCACCTTCCCGGAGAAAATTTTGAAAATTTAACCACCGCAAATGCGTTTTCTGCTATTCTAGCCCGTGTAAGCAACCTCAAAAGTATCCTATGGTTTTGTAACCGTAATCCAACTCCGAATTCCACGCATCCAATCAGACTGCTGCAGCTGCATTCACAAATACTAATCGATGCCCGAAAAATGTCGCACAAAGTAGAGTGACGAAATGTTTTAATCCATAGTCAACAAATTCGTGGTATTCAATTAAAACGAAAGTAAAATTAGTGATTTATTATACTCGATGACAGTTAGAGAAGCGAAACTAGAAATGCCCGAAAAAAATCAGGTTTACAGACAGCGGCGCCAGTTTTCTTCAAGAGGCGGACAAGCGGAGCAGACCTTGTATAGACCCCAAAGAAAATTTGGAAATATTTGACGGCCGCAGACGCGTTCTACTGCTATTCCAGTCCGTAAAATTAGTGTTTTATTAGATTTCGGGCACTTTATTTTGCCAGGTAGATGAAAAAAGTATTTTATCACTTTACCCGTCTGCCCGAAAAGTCAGCTTGCCAGAAAGTTGGGGGTGGGGGTGGGGGGTGGCAACGCCTATGAATTTGAGTACATTGTAATGTGAATTAAGCAACTTTGATTTAAATTCAAAGACAAAATGGCGGAATATACCGAAACGTCTGACACCATTTCTACATTAGTAAATTCCAAACCATATAGGTGTTACTTTATCTTATTCGACTAATCAAAAAGATTAAACAATTCAACAACTCACCTTTTCCAGCAATAAATAATTCTAAATAATCTTTGAACTCTCCGTCATATTCATACAATGGTGTTATTCTAGTGGTATAATTATATAAAGAAACGGCCACGTCCTTCGGGTTTCGTTTGATATAAACTATCTTGGGTTTCTTAGTTTTTATATCTTTGGGTAAATTGTCGAATCTAACATGGGTGTTGATTACTCGGGGTGACGGTTCCTGGTCCAAATCCTGCTGGGAAATAAGCTCTGCCATAAATTTTCCTTTTGGTATCTGTTCAAGGTCTACCCGACCATTTTTTAACATTCGACAAATCTCAAACATCCAGTATGTTCCTTAAAATAAAAAAAGAAAACATTTTAATCAAAACGACTATTTCAAAGAGAAATTTTGTTCATTTGTCAATCGACATTCGAATAAAGATACAATTTCCACGATTCATAGTTAAGTTGGCAAACCAAACGACAAAATATGAAAAAGGGTCAAACCACCTTATCGGAAACACAGTCAAATAATACAATTGATATTGCTTGAATGCCAGGCCTTAAATGCTATCTAAGTTATAAATTAAATATATTTAGTGGATTTGAATACGTTTTGTGGTGGATGAAATAACCGTAAAAATAGATAATAAAGATTCTCTGTATTATCGTAACAACAGTAGTAATGACGATTGAGTCTAGCATAAAACTGAATCACTGATATATATGTTCAGGGTGAAGCAATTTGACTAATATTTTCAGCATATCCTCCTTTTATTATCTATTTTCAACTATTATTGCCAAAACTGTCAGGTTTTTATCTAATCTTGCGCAATGTCGTTTAGCGAGATAAGTGCAGATATTTTACCAGATTTTGGATAAGAACATAGAATGACGTCATCTTCTCTAAGTTTAAGTGATGGAATATTCTTGACAATATCAGGATGCTTGTAGTTGGGATAAAGTCTTCCTTCCCATTCCAGTAACGTCAATGTTTTACCAGAAGCGTCTGGAATCTTCACAACGGACATTGTTTTATTATCTACCATAAAAAATAACATAGTATTAACAATAAAACAATATATTTCACGGATGATTGAATTTATAACTTTGGACGCCTGGATGTTGTATATATGCGAAAAATATGCAGTAAAGAACGATAAGGCTGTGACGACTGGTTACTCCTGTCTATAGTCTGATTTCAGCAAATTAAACGATGTTCACTACGCTTATGCAGCTAATTTTTTAAACAGGAACCAATCTCAGAGCGCTTGTTGCCTGTGAGCAACGCTTTTCGAAAAAGCCTCGGGACCCGCCAATTGACGTACGATCAACATGAAACCGAACCCACCTGTTCCCTAGAAGAGAGTTTCGCATTGATTGACTGACATTTCAAGATGGCTACGGAGTAAAATAGTCAGTTCCTGGTATTTGTGAACGATATTTTGAAAAAGGGTCATGTCCGCTTTATCAATCACATAAATCTGTCTAAGGTCATGCATGCATAAACCCTGGCCCGTTACGCGTTAACTTTGACTAACCTGACTATAACCTATGCCAAATTGTTGCTGTATAAGATATCTCAGCAGACGCTATATCAATGATCTATTGAAAATTGCGTGCCCTGGTCAGGCTCAAAATTAATTAACATTCATTAAAAACAGTATACTAAATGTATACGGACAAATGGCTATTGATGAAGTGATAATGATATAAATTATAATAAATACACATTCAGATATACATTAGAGAGATATAAATATTGATTCAGTACATATTTAACGTATCTGTGTATGTAATACAACTATCTATTCTATCTGCACATCAAAATGCACATAAACATGATAACTTATCTACACACACGTCAAAACAACATGATTTTCTGAAAATGAAATGAGGTATAAGTGTTTCCTTTTTGAACTAGTCAATTTCCAACTATATCCATATGACTTCGGTTTTTGTCCAACTCGAACGATTAAACGTTTTATTCTTGCCAGACCCCGCGTCCTACACCATCGGCATCCAGAATCCAGTAATTGTCTCGATTAAACCGGTATGGAACTGTGAGCCAGCTATATTCGGATCGAATCACAGAGGTGGTTATTTTTCACACACCATGATTTAACGTTGGTCAGACCATCTCTTCAATTATTGATCGCTGTCTTACTCCAGTCAGGAGAAACTCATTATATCCTGAGCTAAGACTAAAAGTTGACAAGAGAGAGAGAGAGAGAGAGAGAGAGAGAGACAGACAGACAGAGACACAGAGAGAGAGAGGGGGGGTTAATGTCCACTCGGCACAAACTAGGTCATTTCGGGACTAACATATGGTATAATTTTATTTCAATAATTTGTTTGCGCGTAGGGGTCTTTAGCGGTTGGAGGAAATCGGAGTACCCGGAGAAAACCCACGAGGTTGGACAGGCGACCCTATTCCTTGCCACGTACAATCGGGGATTCGAAACCACGCCAGTTGACTCAATGGCATTGTGTATATGCGTAGAACCTTAAACCCGTTTTATAAAAGTTTCATAACGACGATGTTAAACACAAGGCCTAAAATAATAGTTTTCACACTTAACAGAGGTAATATGATTATGTAAACAAAAAATCCTACGTCGGAATCGCCGCATTATTATGACCCAATGGCACTGACGACCATCTTTGAATTAACCGAATAGCTATATCATTTATTTTATGCGAGTATGTAACAGGAGTGATTAAATCTGTGTTACAGGAAGTGTCGATATCCCTACAGTGGATCACACATCACATACTGTTATCTTCTTTTAAAATACTATCACTCGTGATTTTGTGAAGGACAAAGTGATAAAATTATTCACTGCGTAATATTTTCAATATACGATGTTTCGGCCACCGACCTTTCGACCACTGTTTGAAGAGCAACAATGCCAGAAAGGTGTAAAATTAGAAAAGCCCAGTGGCTTGTTCAGATATTATTCATATTCACGTGGAGTCATTTGGATAATCCACAATCAGAGTATTTTATACAGAAATGAAATGAAATGGAGTTTAACGTCCTACTGTTCTGCTCCGAACTGAGCTAATGAAGACGGGTATACGCCATACAGTGTGAGATAGGGGGAAATTTGGCCCGGACAGCGGCACTACGTTCTACTCTTATATCGAATTCCAACTGTCAAGGGATCTTCTACGTGCACGCAAATGTGTACACGAGTCTCGGTTTTGCGTCCCATTCGAACGACCAGACAACTGTCCTTGTCAGGCCGCCACGTCTTGCATCACTGACAGGGGGAACCACGCCGGAAAATCTGTATTTTATACAATATCAAGTTTTATATCAAGAGGGAAACGGGATGGTCATACATTTACAAAGGGCAAATGGAATTACCCGACAGTCACTTTCAACAAACAAACTTTCCAAAACATCAATTTTTTTAAGTTAGGGATCAACGAATACCCAAGTCCGGCTTTCCAATGAGAACCGACCCCGCCCATATGTGGCTAATGCACGTTTTAAACATGAACTTGGCTGCCAGGAACAACAACGAAAAACTGACTTTAATGTAGTTAATAGTGTAACTAACTAGTTGTAATGAAATAAAAAGAAAAGACACTTTACCTTTTTCAAATTCTAAATCCAAACTAGGAATAACAATACATGTACTTGATTGCGTGTATGAAAATCGCTTTTCCAGCAGAAACTAGTAAGCTATTTATGGGACGTCTAGTGATAACCTGAAGACCACTATGTTTGTGTTGGCTTAGACCGAGTTAAAACATAGTGACATAGGTATGGTATTATTAAAACCATATAAATACGGTAAACAGGTTTGACACGAATATTGAAAGATAAATACAGTCATAACAATGCATGGTTACTTAACATCATTCGCTGATAAAAAAAAAATAAAATTAAAATGAACTATAGATAGTGAAATAAAATGGGGTTTAACGTCCTACCTTTTTGCATTGACTGGGCTAACAAAGACGGACATATAACAAGAAGTGTGCAATGAGGGAAATGTTACCAAGACAACGGAGCTACTACCCATTCCCCTATCGAATTCTAACTGTCAGGGGTTCCTTTACGGGGGTCAGATGGCCGGACGGTTAGCACGAGTCAACTGGCGTGGTTTCGATGTCCCAGTTGCAGGTGACAAGAAGTAGGGTCGCATATCCAAAGTCGTCGGTTTTCTCCAGGTCCTCCGGTTTCCTCCCACTGCTAAAAACCCCTTCGCGCAGTCGACTTATGGAAATAAAATTGAACCCCGTGTTAGTCCCTAAATGACGTGGTTTGTGTCGAGTGGACTTTAAAACCCATTCGAACACTGTCCCCAAAGATGTGACAGGTATCGTGCACGATGTGACTTGTGCTTACAATTTACAGAACAAGTAATACCGTTTCCTATATTCTGATACGTCCATGTTGACATGCCCTCTATACACTACGGTTAGTTTCGACATGATAATGACATAATATAAACCCAGAGCTATAATGTTTACCACTCTGTCTGAACAAAGATGTAACCACGGGGTTTGTCGTACCATTAATTGAAATAATACGTCATGATAACCCAATTCAATACATTTTATTTAATCTTATACCAATGAGATTCATCTGTTTTGTAAAACGAAGTTATATTCATACCTAAGAAATAAATATCAGTCTTATTATATTAGTCTTACGCATTTCCCGTCTTCATAAGCCCAGTTTAGGAGCAGAACATTTGGACGTTAAACCCCATTTCATTTCATTTCTAACGCATTTAAAATGTCATATTGGCATGAACAGATTTGGCAAAGCTGCTTTCTGACGGCATGTTTAAATTAAGTATAACAAAAAACTAAACAATGGAAAATATCATGTGTTTTCTACTAATCGTTACAAATCGGTTTAAAATTTTACAAACCTCTAACAAACTTATTTATAGGATAAATGACAAGAATTAATCAAAAGACACGTAACCAACAACGTGTATTTTTTGTCTAATAGGTAACTATAAACGGTTAAAAACGTAAAATCTGTTTACTGAAAAATATCATTGCCGCGTTAACAAGTTTCTGTGATATATTCAAATCTATACGAAAAATGACAAGAATTATTCGAAAAACACGTTACAGACAAAACGTTTTTGGTTAATTTTAAAAAGACATATCGAATGGAGGGGTGATATAGCCTCTCTCCTGTTCCCCAATCCTATGCACTAGTTTGAATAAAATATTGTTTAAACTAAAAAAAAAAAAAAAAAAAAATGGAACATCCTTACACTTTGAAATACCATTGTCACGCTCATACGGCTCTGTAATATAATCAAGGGCAATAACACTAGAAGTACTTATTATGAATTTGTTGTTTATATCAATAATCGAACGGCAGAGCTCAAATTTGATGTAGATGAAATTATAGCTTCCGTGCTCAAGTAGTTGTTAATTATTTTGTACAAAGTACAGATTGCAACAGACATGGTGATCTAGAGCTCGACAGGATACTACAAATGAACAGGGGCATGAAGGCTAGTTTAGTGACAATGCGAAATGTAGGGTAATTAACATAAATTATTGTTGAAATTCCTGTCAGATTGAGCGTCCACAAAACTCTACAAAGTAATTGCCACCTTACCCCGTCTCCATTTTTACAAAGTAAAATTCTGATCAAATCATAAATTTATAACCATATTTAGTTTATATTGATACCTGGAAATTGAGCATAATTTCCCATGTCTTTTGGTAATTAGACACACAGCGGTCCCAAGTAAAATATTACAGCATTGTTTTTATAATATATAATGAGAGGAATATAAAGGAAAAAAGAGCATAAAGTGGCATTCCGACGTATTAGACGTATTTGAATTCATACTTCTGCTGAGACAATTCGATCGAAATTCGTTTATTTCCCGCCTAATATATATACGGACGAAAAGTACTTTAAAATGTTAAAATGTTATTAAGCCAGTGTTGAAATCAGTTTGTCTCGGCATACCTTTCATCTTTTCATCGTTTACCGTGAAACAAAGTAGTGCAGCTTTACGGTTGTACTAATATGTATTTTATTCTGCTGTAAATGTAAATATTAGAATTGTCGAACATTTTATAACGAAATAAGGATAATGCGACGAGGATGGGTTTATTTCCCCGTGTATATTTGTATTCCGCTATAAAAATTAGAACTATCGGACAATACATTTTATAGCGAAATGAACCCGCGATAAAGTACTGGGTTCTGTTTCTCGAAATCTTGTCTTAAAGATAAAATCCAAATTTTAGTAGATACTTCAATTTTGATTGGCTAAGCACTAAAATCAATCTAATATTATCCAATCAAATTAATAAAATTTGGATTTTATCTTAGTTACAATGTTGTGAAACAGGCCCCAGATATTTAATTCATGCATAACAAAATACATACATTACTATATGTTTAGTCAATATAAGAATATATAATTAGTATTTCCCCAACCATCAAGCAAAATTGTGGGGCTTTTATGAAAAAGAAAGAAGAGTTATTTTACCTCAAGTTTCTATAATTGTAAATAAAAGTAAACGAAACTTTTCCAGCCGAAACTGATAAGATATGTAAAAGAGGAACGTTTATCGATGATACTTTGTTTTATTATCTTAACATGTCTACATGGATCAGCCCGGATTAAAACACAATACATATTATATTGTATGATTAAAGGTAGCTTAACTTCATCCTTTGATAAGTAGAGATTACACCTTAACGAAAAATAAAATACAACTGTATACATTTACCTGTAGGTAAGTCACGAACGAGGTCGAGTATGAGTATTGTCATGTCGAACAGAAGACATGATATGCTAACTATTTCTGGAATACATTTAATGTCCCATTGCAGTGATCTCATCTGTGATATTTTCTAAAATTCCAGTCCGTAATTAATATCACGATTATATATATGGAACCAAACTTTGAGTGTTCGCGTTGGTAACTAGGATTGGAATTTGGACGAAGAAACCCGATCAAATATATTTTGCTTATACAAAGAAATACTTCAAGAAAACAAAATAACGTTTGAATACTTGAATTACATATTAGACCGGCAGCCCGCTCCTTCGAACTCCAACGAAGTAGACGCCATTGTTCACCTATAGCTTTATTTAAGGGTCTTTCCCTGTACAATAAAATTGGACGTCTGTCAGCTTACAACAGGGGTCTGACCTCAGTAGCCCCCTAAACTGCCCCCTAAAACATGTCTGGATCCAACATTTAGAGATATTGAGTGAAACCAATTTATACATGATGAATGAGGTGTTTCAATTATGGAAACAGTAATGACAGACCATGTTGGGGGTAACACCCCCCTGACAGACATACCCTAAACGGGTGTCTTTATGGGTCTAGATCCAATATTGGAGATACCAACTAAAAATTTGTCATATTAGGGACCATTTAATTGTAAATCATCTACTATGAACAACAGACATTTTAAACAGTGCTTGCATCCTGACAGACGCCCTCTTGTGACGAATATTTATGTTGGTATTAGACTCATTGTTTGAGATACAACACCAAATTGATTTCTATATTACCTTAGTGTACTTTGAATAAATTACAGTAGTTGACAGACATTTGAAATGGTGCTTACCCCATGACAGACCCCCCCCCCCCGCGCCCCTAGTGAGCCGCTATGGCATATATATGGAAAATAAATAATTATGTGATAAAAAATGAATTATTTTTCATGGCTTACAATTTTAGGATAGGGCGTTTGTAAAGAACACATTTCTGCTCATCAAACCAAAGACCCGAAACACGTCTGCCACCATCAAAATCCACCCAAACTTAGGTTACACGGTTGCTTCTGTGTTTCTGACTTCAACAAAACAGCCCAATATTTGATATTTGTTTTTTTCTTGCCATGTCTTTGACATCCAAGCAAGGTGGCATAACTGCGGGAAATAGCTACAATCGAAATGCCCATCACTGTATCACCCTAAAGAAGTCCTAGTCCGAAATCCGTGCCCAAATGTGTCTAATAGGTCATAATTCAAGTTGGGCGCTGATTTTCCGGTTTCAGTGTTCATTCTGAACAAAGAACAGCAACCTATTTTCGGTTTCTAGAAATATGAGACATTTAATGTCAAACGATGTCTACTTCTGTCCTCTATTAGTTAATGCAGGGCAGACCGACACATAAACAAGTACATGTGACAAATCGATTGACAGTACACAAAATGACAGACATTTTAAACAATAAACACCACGAGTACGATATGAAATCAGCCTTTTACATCCTGAATTTGTCCTAAACAACACATGAATTAAAAGTGGATCCAGTGGTTGCCAGAAAAGATAGGCTAACAATTTGCAAGAGACGGGTAGAGAGCAAGCTAAAACACAATCAGGGGCCATAATCCAGGATGTTAAGGTCCGATATGCCATTTTGTCGGGCAGTTTAGGTCCAATTTTCACGGAATTTGAACTCAACCATCATTATGGTGTAACGGTGATATATTTAAGCTTTTTTTAAAAAATTGGATAAAAATTGTTACCTCTAGGGGGTCGGCAGCTAAAGAAAACATTTGTTTTTAGTAAAATCAGAGGCTATTATCAAGGTACAAGCAAGGACCATAATTATCCAGGTATTACGTCCCGGTAAGCTCGAAAGGAGCCGAGATCTTTGCGTTATAAACATACATTTAAGGTTTCATCAAAAGCGGATAAAGGTCCACAACCTTGGTATTATAAACTTGTATATCACAAGACCCTATATTTAATAGAAGTAATGACCCGTTTATATTTTGGGGGTCAGAATGGGAATTCCCCTTGAAATTATTCAATTATATGTATTATCAAACCCCATATTTAACAATTTCCGGGCGTCGGGAGATCTTATTAACTCTCACAACACTATTCAAGTTTTTAAATATCTAGGACAATAGAATAGAAAACAAATTACAATGCATTCAATTTCTTTTATCACTGTTTTATTCAGAGCATGTCAATACATGTTCAAATGGCAATTAGAAGCAAAACAAAACAAAATATATTCATTCATTAACACAACAATAAAACAAGCAATAAAATTAGCATTTTAAAACATTGTTCATCTAGTCTGAGAAAACATGTAAGGATAAGCATAAGGGGCATAATGTGGAATCTGTGTTGGATAGAGTTGATATGGTGACTGTACCCTGGATGATAATTTAGATGGTGAATTGTAAACTGGTCGCAAGGCTACTTGTGGTGCTACAACAGGAGAAATCAAGGACGATGGAGACAACATGTTATAAGGAGAAGCAGTTGGTGGGATTGGTGTCTGGTAGCTGGGATAAACTGGTAGGATTGTTGGTTTGTTGCTCTGAACTCTTTTCCTCCATCTTGCTCTTTTGTTTTGGAACCAAATCCGTAACACACAAATAAAACAAACATTATGGCTTACTTTTATGGTATATAAATACTGAACTTTTACACAAATATGTTATCATATGCTTGAGAAAGACGAGAGCGTCATCGCCAAAACGTTGCATGTTAATAAACCAGTTATTGTTATTCCATATACATGTACATGTATCATCGTCTTCGTGTGTCACCCGATGTTCTAGAACACAGAGTTAGCATAATCTGCATAACATCCCCACGATACTGTGGATTTTGATTTATCTACAAGGAAACTACACCAGTGGTCATTTTGTAATACTCACCTTTAAATTCTTCTCAGGGATACTTAAATCTGTAGATAATTGTTCAATGACCTCAACTTCAGGATAAGGTGTTTCAAGGAATATTTTCTCCAATGATCTTATTTGTTGTGGACTATAGTTGGTTCTACTGTTCTTTTTAACACCAATTTCTGTGTTACATTCAGAATGAAGAGGGACGGAGGTTACATGATCAGAAACTGGTGTATTGGATGGCGAAGTTGATGATGAATGGTTTGAAGAATTACCACTATCATCTAGGTTGCTTGTCGGTCTTTCTGGTGACACAAGTGGCTTTTTTATGTCTTCAAAACTGGATATATGATTTGCAATTTGACCACTGTATATACTTGTGGCAGTAGTTGGGGTTCTCAAGAGTATGTTTCTGTCGTATGGTACGGTAGTTGGACATGGTAATGGTAAACTGGTTGTGGGCGATGACATGCGGTCTGTATAGGGTGGCGTTACACAAGGGGACAAAGAATTGCTTGGTGAATACTTAGGACTGGTGCGGGACTCCGAGGATACCAATGTTTGCTGTGAGTGTTCTGTGTAGTTCGTAATTTGAGTTAATGCGCTTAAAATATAAAAGTCGATGTTCTACACCTACCATATCTTTGAATTAAACCTGTTTTTCACTACAAATATACTAATAATCTTAATGAAAGACTATGAAGAACGTTTATCAAGAGATTCATAATAAGTCGGCGGATTTCTTTAGTTTTATCCAGAAACATTGACACACAGTAATTTCTGTATGTCGTTAATTGATTAGTTCTGATTGCTTGACTGATTGATTGATTGAGTTATTAGTTATTTGATTGACAATGAGTTAACCAGGATTAATTAATCAAATTTGCATGTTGACGTATATTGTCGTTGCTCCTGTCCGTTTGTGGACACTTAAGATCACAAATGTTATCCCATTTTGACGAAACTTGGACTATAGGTTTATATTAGAATGACCTTGGTTTCTAGCGAAATTACATTGTGTCGGACCGTAACTTCATGAAAGAGAGTTTAAAAGAATAGCATTTAAAAGTAGGTTTAAAATCTAATCTGACCCACTAATATAAACTGGTCATTATGTATTTCCTGTTTGATCCGAATTGGATAAAAAAATTATGATTTGCAGAGGTCCACAACCTTGATATTACTTACTTTTAGGCTATTTGCGGGCATGGACCAGCAGTTTAGGTCGGTTATTTCCGATTTTAGAATTCAACCTTCAATGGGGTGTTACTGTGAAATTACAACCGTTTTTAAAACTGAATACAAATTGTGACATAAAGGGTAATTAAACGTTTAATCAAAATCGGATCAAAATTGTTACCTCTAGTGGTTCTACAACCTTGAAACTATTTGCGTACGACAGGTGGTCATTTTGTCCGGCATTGTTGATTCGATTTTCACGAAATTCGAGCTCAACCGTCATTATGGTGTTACAGTGATAAATTTGATTGATTTATATTAAATGGATAAATATTGTGTACTCTAGAGGGATCACAAGTGAACAACGCGATTTTTCGTACAATTATACCTATTAAGTTTCATCACAATCGGACAAAAATTGTGACCTCTAGGGTGTCCACAACTCAAAATATAATTTTTGTACAATCAGAGCCCATAATTCATTAAGCTATGCTCCGATACAGAAGTACCGAGTTCTAGGGACACAAACCTATATTTCTAGTTTTGTGAAAATGGGAGAAAATTATGACCTGTGAAGTGTCCACAAACAGACAGAGGTGACGACAATAAACGTCCATATGAAAATGTGGTCGTGTAAAAATTCTACCTTAAGTGGGGTGTAGCTTTGAAATTTTAAAACCGTTTTTAAAAATAAATACAAATCGTGACTACTTGAGGGTCCATAAGCTAAACACGTGATGTTTTGAATAATCAAAAGCTGTAATACAATGAGTTACGTAGCGATATGCTCGATTATCGAAAGGAACCGAGTTCTTAGTGATATAACCGTGAATTAAATGTCTAATCCAAATGCGATCAAAATTGTGACCTCTAGCGGTTCCACGGCCCTGAAATATCACACTTTTATTAAACTATTTGCGTACGACGAGCGGTCATTTTGTCCGTCATTATGGTGTAACAGAGGGTGCCCCTAACAGAGATATTCGATATTCGATTGATTATCTTTTAATCGGATACGAATTGTGTACTCTAGAGGGACCATTAGGCACCATAATCTATGCAGTTCCGATCTGATATGCGTGAAAATGGACAGGAACCAAGATCTTTGGGCAATAAACATACATGTTAAGTTTCATCACAATCGGATAAAAAGTGTGACCCCTAGGGCCCATAATTCACGAAGTTACGCTCCAATAAATTCTAATATCGAGAGGAACCAAGATCTTTGAGACATACATCTATATTTCAAGTTTCGGGAAAATGGAATAAACATTGTGACGTGTAAAGTGTCCACAAACGGACAGGGTCGACAACATTAAACGTCCATATGAAAATGTGGGCGTATGAAAATTGAACACCTTGCTAGTATTGAACATAATCACGTGGTCAAAATTGAGTTAACGTTCAATTATCCCATCGTGGTTAACTCATTGAATGTCAATCAAATAATTAGTAATTCAATCAAGCAATCTGTCAAGCAATCAAAACTAATCAACTAACGACAGACAGAAATTACTCTGTGTGTCAATGTTTCTGGATAAAACTAATGAAATCTGCCGACTTAATATGAATCTCCTGATAAACGTCCTTCATAGTCTTGCATTAAGATTATTAGTATATTTGTGGTGAAAAACAGGTTTAATTCAAAGATATGGTAGGTGTAGAACATCGACTTTCATATTTCAAGAGCTTTAATTGTTTGCAATATTGTTTCAGTGAATTATTTCTTTATGAACTCCTTTGAAATTAAGTTGAATTTTAAATGATAATTATTCTATTTTCATTTCAGGATTCACAAAATATGACGTCACCCTTCCCTGATATTTACAACAAGGTCAATCAGACTCATCGGAGCAGAGAACTGACATCGTATCCGTACCCAGGTATCCCATTTGGTTCATATTATCAACCTTGGAACACTTACAATGGAAGCGCATTACCCGAAATTACCAACTCTACAGAAGATCAACAACAAACATTGGATTCTTCGCATCTGAGCACTAGTCCTAATTGTTCACCAAGCCATTCTCTGTCTCCTTGCGTAAAGTCACCCCATACAGACCGCATGTCATCGCCCACAACCAGTTTACCGTTACCATGTCCAGCTACCGTACCATACGACAGAAACATACTCTTGGGAAACCCCAACTAGTGCTACAAGTATATACAGTGGTCAAATTGCAAATCATATCTCCAGTTTTGAAGACATAAATAAGCCACTTGTGTCACCAGAAAGACCGACAAGCAACCTAGATGATAGTGGTAATTCTTCAAGCCATTCATCATCAACTTCGCCATCCAATATACCAGTTTCTGATCATGCAACCCCCGTCCCTCTTTATTCTGAATGTAACACAGGAATTGGTGTTAAAAAGAACAGTAGAACCAACTATAGTTCAAAACAAGTAAGATCATTGGAGAAAATATTCCTTGAAACGCCGTATCCTGAGGTCGAGGTCATTGAACAATTATCTACAGATTTAAGTATCCCTGAGAAGAATTTAAAGGTGAGTATTACAAAATGACCACTGGTGTAGTTTCCTTGTAGATAAATCAAAATCCACAGTATCGTGGGGATGTTATGCAGATTATGCTAACTCTGTGTTCTAGAACACCGGGTGACACACGAAGACCATGATATATGGAATAACAATTATAACTGGTTAAAAACATGCAACGTTTTGGCCATGACACTCTCGCCTTTATCAAGCAAATGATAAAATATTTGTGTAAAAGTTAGGTATTTATATACAATAAAAGTAAGCCATAATGTTTGTTTTATTTGTGTGTTACAGATTTGGTTCCAAAACAAAAGAGCGAGATGGAGGAAAAGAGTTCAGAGAAACAAACCAACAATCCTACCAGTTTGTCCCAGTTACCAGACACCAATCCCACCAACTGCTTCTCCTTATAATATGTTGTCTCCATCGTCCTTGATTTCTCCTGTTGTAGCACCACAAGTAGCCTCGCGATCAGTTTATAATTTACCATCTATATCATCATCCACAATACAGACGCCATATCAACTCTATCCAACACAGATTCCACATTATGCTCCTTATGCTTATCCTTACATTTTTTCTCAGACTAGATGAACAAAGTTTTAAAGTGCTAATTGTACTGCTTGTTTTATTGTTATGTTAACGAATCAATATTTTTTGTTTAATTTAATTTAATGAATGAATATATTTTGTTTTTTGTTCTGTTTTTTTGCATCTAATTGTCATTTAAACATGTATTGATATGCTCTGAATAAAATCAGTGATGAAATAAATGTATCTGTCTTGTGTTCTATTTTCCTTCATCTTTAAACTCTTGAATAGTGTTGTGGTAGTTGTTACGAATCTCCCGTAGCTCGACAATTCGGATATTGTGTTATTTGAAAAAAACAACAGAATTGAATATAGGGTTTGATAGAAATTGAATAATTTCAAGGTTAATTCCCAATCTGACCCAAATATATCAACCAAGTTTAATGTTCAATCCGCGAACACAAAAACAACATGGTTGTCCAATCTGACCTAAAATATCAAGTGGGTTTAAAATCCAATCTGACTCAAAAATATAAACTGGTCATTATTTCGATTAAATAGAGGGTCTTGTTGTATATTGTGGCATTTTTGAAATAGCTATATATGTTAAGCTGTCAATGGCCTATTTTTTCAGTTAACGTTAAAACCCTATATACACTACTATTTAGCGAATGTTCTTGGCCAGGTTTAGCCTACCTGCATTTTCTATATATTTTAGATTGACCACTTGCATCAGCCATTATATGACCTTTTCTTTGTTGCATTTTAGAGAAGAAACAGGCATCACTTATTTCTTCGATAAATTCTTCATTTCTTTGAACTTATAAAAAATTTGATATTTTTCTGATTTCTGTGATTGGATCATGTAATTATATAACAGTGGATATTAGATTATTTATCATCTATAACATATCTAATAATAATAATATTTATTCACGATATACATAATATAAATATACATATATGCAAATGAAATGCGGTTTAACGTCCTACTGCTCTGCTCCGACTGGGATAAAAGACGAGCACATGCCATTCAATTGGCCCCGACCTACTCTAAAAAAAAAGTCGAAATACCAAGAGATCTTTTACGTTCACAGAACCTTGGTTTTCGTCTCTCCTGTAAACGACTATACATTGTTCCTTGCAAGGTCATCGGTCCTTTATCACTGACAATGAGGAACCACTTGGGAACCTGATAAACTTTACTGGTTAACGAAGAGATCGAACAAGAGGCCTCTAGGTTAGCGAGTCATCGTCTTACTGACTGATCCACCATGGCTCATATAAATATTTATTTGTTTAGGGCGATGAGTAGTCTAACATGCTCACCAAACCAAAGACCCGAAACACGTCTGCCACAATCAAAATCCACCCGAAATTAGGTTACGCGGGTGCTTCTGTGACTCTGACTTCAACGAAACAGTCCAATATTTGATATTTGTTTTTTCTTGCAATGTCTTTGTCATCCAGGCAAGATGACATAACTGCGGGCTGTAGCCACAATGGAAATGCCCACCACGGCATCACCCTAAAGAGATCCTGGTCCGCAATCCGTACCCAAATGGGTCTAATAGGTCAAAATCCAAATTGGCCACTGTTTTTCCGGTTTCAGTGTCCATTCTGAACAAAGAAAAGCAACTTGGTTGAATGTCCAATCTGACCTAAAATACCTGTTAAGTTTTCAGCGATCTTCGCTTACTACGGTGAGCGTTAAAATGGCGAGCATCTAAACTATACTATTCAAAAAAAGTAGGGGATATTTGATTTTGGGTGCATAATACTAAAATATGCAAATGACTACGAAAAACGTCACTATAGAACCTAACAGAAGAAACATTTCCAGTTACATGTGACGCCCAAACGCACCAATAGCTACCGCATGGAATGCAGGTGATGCTTGGGATCATCATGGGGGTCCAACCCAAGATTTGCACGACTCTGACTTTGAATGTTACAGTCATTGTGGCATTGAATTCCAGGGTGGAAACATCAGTTTAATTGTTTTAGTGACCAGAAAACAAATTTTGATATGCGTCGGCTTACCCAAAATGAAAGGTTACGTGCCCTTGGCATGCTACAGATCGGCACAACACAGGCGGTTGTGGCGCGGACGATGGATGTTTCTCAGTCTGTCATAAGCAGGCTATGGTCCAGATACCGTGATACACAATCTGTACAGGACAGACCACGCTCAGGTCGACCAAGGGCGACAACTCAAGCCCAGGATCGATTTATCCGTACCTTGGCCTTGAGAAATCGTGTCATCACAGCAAATCAGATTAGCGCTCGTCTTCAAACAGACACTGGTGTGAGAGTGAGTGGCCAGACGATTCAGAATCGACTGCATAGGGGTCACCTTCGCGCCCAACGTCCTCGCGTGATCCCTTGTTTGAGAGATCATCACATTCAGTCAAGACGTCGTTGGTGTAGGGATCGTCAACACTGGGATAATCGACTCTGGAGCAATGTGATGTTTTCAGATGAGTCAAGGTTCACTGTTGATTTTTTGGACAGACGTAGGAGGGTGTAGCGTCGTCGAAACGAGCGCTTCCAAGACGTTAACGTCATCAGACATGATCGATTTGGGGGTGGTTCTGTTATAGTGTGGGGAGGCATCACTGTTGCTGAAAGAACGGCTTTACATGTTGTTGCAGGGCGTGTTACAGGCCAGTACTACCGGGACAACATCTTGGCAGTCCATGTTGTGCCGTTCTTCCAGGATGACAACGCAAGATGTCACAGGGCCAGGATCGTTACAGGACATCACCACATCACCACATTACCTTGGCCAGCACTGAGTCCCGACCTCTCCCCCATCGAACATGTCTGGGACATGCTTGGACAGAGGTTACGTCAACGTCAACAACGTCCTGCCAATGTCCAAGAACTTGCTGCTGCGTTGCAACAGGAATGGGACAATCTGGACCAAAATGACCTTAGACGTCTCATTAGGAGTATGCCACGTCGGATCAATGCTTGTTTGGCAAACAGAGGAGGATTTACCCGTTACTGACTTTGTTGTGATGCTGTGGTAACTTTGCTGTTTGACCCCGGGTATCATTTTACCCTTATAATAGTCAGTCTTTGCCTTACTTAGTCTTACGATCATTTGGAATAAATCGATGAATGTGAACTTCATTTCATTTTGTCATTTATTTCTTTGTCAGTTTCATTAGGTGACTTTAATAACACTTAAAAATCAAAAATCCCCTACTTTTTTTGAATAGTATATATATTATGGTGTAACGGTGATATATTTAAGCTTTTTTTTAATTAAGACCTCCGGGTATCCACAAGCTAAAGAACACATTTTTATCGTAAAATCAGAGGCTATTATCAAGGTATTTACAAGCAAGGACCACAATCATCCAGATATTTACGTCCCGGTAAGGTAAGCGCAAAAGGAACCCAGATCTTTGTGTTATAGACATAGATTCCAGGTTTCATGAAAAGCGGATAAAATCGTGACTTTCAGTGGTCCACAACCTTGGTATTACAAACTTGTATATCACATGACCCTCTTTTTAATACAAGTAATGACCAGTTTATATTTTGTGGGTCAGAATGGGAATTCACCTTGAAATTATTAAATTACACGTATTATCAAACACCATATTCAACAATTATGCTGGTTTTTCAAGAAAACACAATAACCGAATTGCCGAGCGTTGGGAGATCTTATTAACTCTCACAACACTATACAAGAGTTTAAATATCAAGGACAATATAGTAGAAGACAAATTACAATGCATTCAATTTCTTTTATCACTGATTTTATTCAGATCATATCAAAACATGTTGAAATGACAATGAGAAACAAAACAAAAACAAAATATATTGATTCATTAACATAACAATAAAACAAGCAGTACAATTAGCACTTTAAATCTGTGTTCATCTAGTCTGAGAAAACATGTAAGGATAAGCATAAGGAGCATAATGTGGAATCTGTGTTGGATAGAGTTGATATGGCGTCTGTATCGTGGATGATGATTTAGATGGTAAATTATAAACTGATCGCGAGGCTACTTGTGATGGTAAAACAGGAGAAATCAAGGACGATGGAGACAACATGTTATAAGGAGAAGCAGTTGGTGGGATCGGTGTCTGGTAACTGGGATAAACTGGTAGGATTGTTGGTTTGTTACTCTGAACTCTTTTCCTCCATCTTGCTCTTTTGTTTTGAAACCAAATCTGTAATATACAAATAAAACAAACATTATTAGAATTAATATACAGGTTGGGATAAAAGGTGTCCCAAACTAAGAAACATTATTTAGCTGTGTGCATAACATATCAAACGATAGATGTCATCAGATATCTAGAAGACAACGTTAGCATATCCTACATAACACCGTAACAATAATCGCTGGACTAATACTCACCTTTATATTCTTCTCCGGGATTCTTAAATCAGTAGATAATTGCTCAATGACCTCAACTTCAGGATAAGGTGTTTCTTGGAATATTTTCTCTAGTGATCGTACTTGTTGTGGACTGTAATTGGTTCTGCTATTCTTTTTAATAATAAGTTCTGTGTTACATTCAGATTGAAGAGGAACGGACGGTGTACCATCAGAAACTGCCTTATTGGATGGTGAAATTGAAGTTGATGAAAGATTTGAAGAATTGCCACTATCGTCTAGGTTGCTTTTCTGTCTTTCAAAACTGGAAGTATGATTTGCAATTTGACTTCTGTAAGTACTTGTAGCACTAGTTGGAGTTCCCAAGAGTACGTTTTTGTCGTATGGTAGGATGGATGGACATGGTAACGGTAAACCGGTTGTGGGTGATGGCATGCGGTCTGTATATGGTGGCGTTACGCAAGGTGACAGAGAAGGGTTTGGTGAATACTTAGGACTGGTGCGGGACTCCGAGGATACCAATGTTTGCTGTGGATGTTCTGTGTAGTTGGTAATTTGGGTTAATGCGCTAGTGTTGTAACTGTTCCAAGGCTGATAATGTGAACCAAGTGGGATACATGGGTACGGAGGAATCTGGTCGACCTTGGTGTAAATATCAGGGAAGGCTGAAGTCGTATTTTGTAATTCCTAAAATGAAAATAAAATAATTATCATTTAAAATTCAGTTTAATTTCAATGCATGACATAAGAAATAATTCACTGAAACAATATTGTAAACAAATAAAGCTCTTAAAATATAAAAGTCGATATTCTACACCTACCATATCTTTGAATCAAACCTGTTTTTCACCACAAATGTACTATTTAATCTTAATGAAAGACTATAAAGGACGTTTATCAGGAGATTCATATTAAGTCGGCAGTTTTATCCAGAAACATTGACACACCGAGTAATTTCTGTCTGTCGTTAATTGATTAGTTTTGATTGCTTGACTGATTGATTGATTGAATTATTAATTATTTGATTGACAATGAGTTAACCAGGATTAATTAATCAAATTTGCATGTTGACGTATATTGTCGTTGCTCCTGTCCGTTTATGGACACTTAAGATCAGTTCAGTTCTTTATTCCTTGGGCTAACAGCCCATCAGATACAATACAATACAATATACAAGACATACAAATATGAAATTATTTACATTTTAAATTTCTTAAAAGGTTGTTGTGTATGGGAGAGTAGACAATGCATTTTTTATTTCTATTTAAGATGTCAATTTATACTGTTAGATTTGGAGCAATTTGTTTCTCGATTCAAAAGTTATTGATAGATACTTTCCAAGATTTGTCAATTCCTTAATATTATGTACAGTCAGAAGTTGAATAAATTTATATACACTTGGGTTAATTCTATAATATGGTTTAATATATTTACAGCGAATATCTTTATATTTTTTACATATTAGTACAAAATGGTACTCATCCTCAACATCGTCATTATCGCAAAATTTACATAGTCTTTTATTTTTAGCAACACTGTTGTATCTACCAGTTTCTATAAATAAGTTATGGGCAGATAAACGGATTTTTGAAATACAATTAGCATATCTATATGGGATGGATTTGGCTAAATAATATTGTAAGGTAAAATTTGAAATGAAATGCTGATAAAAGAGTCCTTTTGATGAATTACAAATACGTTCTATACATAATTGTTTAAAAATATCTAAAATTCTATGCTTAATGGTTTTGAAATATGATGAGTTACACGATTCTCTATGTTCCCAAATATAGCCTAAACCCATTTGGAATAATTCATTCCTTACATTTATAATCCATTTACTTTTATTCGCTTCCTGGTCCTGTAAACAACATTTTAAAATCTTATTATCAGTGTTTAGTAGTTTTGTCCAATATTTAAAAATTCTAATTCTTCTTATTACATATAAAGGGAATCGACCTAATTCAAAATAAATCATACTGTGCATAGTTGTTTGTCTAACTCCTAGTATTCGTTTACAAAAATTTGATTGAACTTTCTCCACATCAGCGGCTTTATGAAATCCCCATATTTCTGATCCATATGATAAAATGCTTCCGACATAAGTATCGAATACTGACAATTTAGTTTCAATGTTAAAAAAGTTATCATTACATACTCGTAGTACAGAGAATAAAGCCTTCCTGCCCTGATCGGCTACATGTTTCTGGGTTTTCAAAAATTTACCATTATAGTTTAAAATCAATCCTAAATAGTTAAAAGTGTCAACAATTTCTAATTCATTACCATTATAAAACCATTTTTCATTTTCTGATAATTTTCCACCATTTCTAAAAACAACAATTTTAGTTTTGTTCGTATTTACAGTGAGGTTCCATTTACAAGTATATTTACATAATGAGTCAAGCAACTGTTGTAAACCCTCGGGAGTGTCCGAGAACACCGCCTTGTCGTCCGCATACATTAAAAGGAAAAGGTTCGTGGTATCTAGAGGAATGGATGGACAATTTTCCGAGTACAGATGGTTTTCAACATCATTAATGTAAAATGAAAATAATATGGGACTTAAAATTTCGCCTTGAAAGAGACCAGAATTGCAATTAAAAAAGTTCGACAAATCACCTTGTAGTTTAACGCAACATTTTACCTGATCATATAGAGAACGTATCAATTTTAAAATGTTTCCTTTTATACCTTCCTGAATTAGTTTATACCATAGATTTACTCGCGTAATTAAGTCAAAGGCTTTTGAATAGTCAACAAAACAGCAATAAAGACGTTTTTTATTTTTTAAAATTCGATTGATCAACGTAGTTAAAATAAAAATAGCATCTGTAGTTGATAAACCTTTTCTGAAACCAAACTGGGAATGGGTAATACCACAATGTGATTTGTCATATTCTAATAATCTATTGTTTAATATTCCAGTAAATAATTTGCTCAAACAGCTAACAAGGGTAATTCCATTTTGACCAAACTTGGAATATACTGTATAGGTTTATATTACAATGACCTTGGTTTCTAGCGAAATTATATTGTGTCGGACCGTAACTTCATGAAAGATAGTTTAAAAGAATAGCATTTAAAAGTAGGTTTAAAATCCAATCTGACCCACTAATATAAGCTGGCCATTATGTATTTCCTGTTTCATCCGAATTGGATTTAAAAATTGTGATTTGTAGAGGTCCACAACCATGGTATTACATACTTTTGGGCTATTTGCGGGCATGGACCAGCAGTTTAGGTCGGTTATTTCCGATGTTAGAATTCAACCTTCAATGGGGTGTTACTGTAAAATTTTACAACCGTTTTTAAAACTGAATACAAATTGTGACATAAACGGTAATTAAACGTTTAATCAAAATCGGATCAAAATTGTTACCTCTAGTGGTTCCACAACCTTGAAATACCATACTTTCTAAACTATTTGCGTACGACGGGTGGTCATTTTGTCCGGCATTGTTGGTTCGATTTTCACGAAATTCGAGCTTTATTTTAAATGGATAAATATTGTGTATTCTAGAGGGATCACAAGTGAACAACCTATTAAGTTTCATCCAAATGCAATCAAAATTATGACCTCTAGCGGTTCCACGGCCCTGAAATATCGCACTTTTATTAAAATATTTGCGTACGACTAGCCGTCATTTTGTCCGTCATTATGGTGTAACAGAGATATATTCGATTGATTATCTTTAAATCGGATACGAATTGTGTACTCTAGAGGGACCACAAGGCACCATAATCTATGCAGTTCCGATCTGATATGCGCGAAAATGGACAGGAACCAAGATCTTTGGGCAATAAACATACATCTTTAGTTTAATCCCAATCGGATAAAAAGTGTGATCCTTAGGGCCCATAAGTTACGCTCCAATAAATTCATATATCGAAAGTTACCAAGATCTTTGGGACATACATCCATCTATATTTCAAGTTTCGGAAAAATGGAATAAACATTGTGACGTGTAAAGTGTCCACAAACGGACAGGGCCGCCAACATTAAACGTCCATATGAAAATGTGGACGTAAAAAAAATTGAACACCTTGCTAGTATTGGACATAATCACGTGATCAATTATCCCATCCTGGTTAACTCATTGAATATCAATCAAATAATTAGTAATTCAATTAATCAATCTGTCAAGCAATCAAAACGAATCAATTAACGACAGACAGAAATTACTCGGTGTGTCAATGTTTCTGGATAAAACTTATGAAATCTGCCGACTTAATATGAATCTCCTGATAAACGTCCTTCATAGTCTTTCATTAAGATTATTAGTATATTTGTGGTGAAAAACAGGTTTAATTCAAAGATATGGTAGGTGTAGAGCATCGACTTTCATATTTTAAGAGCTTTAATTGTTTACAATATTGTTTCAGTAAATTATTTCCTTATGCATTCCTTTGAAATTAAACTGAATTTTAAATGATAATTATTTTATTTTCATTTTAGGAATTACAAAATACGACTTCAGCCTTCCCTGATATTTACACCAAGGTCGACCAGATTCCTCCGTACCCATGTATCCCACTTGGTTCACATTATCAGCCTTGGAACAGTTACAACAATGGCGCATTAACTCAAATTACCAACTACACAGAACACCCACAGCAAACATTGGTATCTTCGGAGTCCCGCACCAGTCCTAAGTATTCACCAAGCCCTTCTCTGTCACCTTGCGTAACGCCACCATATACAGACCGCATGCCATCACCCACAACCAGTTTACCGTTACCGTGTCCATCCATCGTACCATATGACAAAAACGTACTCTTGGGAACTCCAACTAGTGCTACAAGTACTTACAGAAGTCAAATTGCAAATCATACTTCCAGTTTTGAAAGACAGAAAAGCAACCTAGACGATAGTGGTAATTCTTCAAATCTTTCATCAACTTCAATTTCACCATCCAATAAGCCAGTTTCTGATGGTACACCGTCCGTTCCTCTTCACTCTGAATGTAACACAGAACTTATTATTAAAAAGAATAGCAGAACCAATTACAGTCCACAACAAGTACGATCACTAGAGAAAATATTCCAAGAAACACCTTATCCTGAAGTTGAGGTCATTGAACAATTATCTACTGATTTAAGAATCCCGGAGAAGAATATAAAGGTGCGTATTAGTCCAGCGATTATTGTTACGGTGTTTTGTAGGATATGCTAACGTTGTCTTCTAGATATCTGATGACATCTATCGTTTGATATGTTATGCACACAGCTAAATAATGTTTCTTAGTTTGGGACACCTTTTATCCCAACCTGTATATTTAAGTTTTAATTTTAATAAATGTTTGTTTTATTTGTATGTTACAGATTTGGTTCCAAAACAAAAGAGCAAGATGGAGGAAAAGAGTTCAGAGTAACAAACCAACAATCCTACCAGTTTATCCCAGTTACCAGACACCGATCCCACCAACTGCTTCTCCTTATAACATGTTGTCTCCATCGTCCTTGATTTCTCCTGTTGTAGCACCACAAGTAGCCTCACGGCCAGTTTACAATTTACCATCTATATCATCATCCAGGGTACAGTCACCATATCAACTCTATCCGACACAGATTCCGCATTATGCTCCTTATGCTTATCCTTACATGTTTTCTCAGACTAGATGAACACAGATTTAAAGTGCTAATTGTATTGCTTGTTTTATTGTTATATTAATAATTGAATATATTTTGTTTTTGTTTTGTTTCTCATTGCCATTTCAACATGTTTTGATATGATCTGAATAAAATCAGTGATAAAAGAAATTGAATGCATTGTAATTTGTCTTCTACTATATTGTCCTTGATATTTAAACTCTTGTATAGTGTTGTGAGAGTTAATAAGATCTCCCAATTGTGTTTTCTTGAAAAACCAGCATAATTGTTGAATATGGTGTTTGATAATACGTGTAATTTAATAATTTCAAGGTGAATTCCCATTCTGACCCACAAAATATAAACTGGTCATTACTTGTATTAAAAAGAGGGTCATGTGATATACAAGTTTGTAATACCAAGGTTGTGGACCTCTAGAAGTCACGATTTTATCCGCTTTTCATGAAACCGGAAATGTATGTCTATAACGCAAAGATCTCGGTTCCTTTTGCGCTTACCTTACCGGGACGTAAATATCTGGATGATTGTGGTCCTTGCTTGTAAATACCTTGATAATAGCCTCTGATTTTACGATAAAAATGTGTTCTTTAGCTTGTGGATCCCTGGAGGTCTCAATTAATAAAAAGCTTAAATATATCACCGTTACACCATAATATATAGTTTAGAGGCTCGCCATTTTAACGTTCACCGTAGAAAGCGAAGATCGCTGAAAACTTAACAGGTATTTTAGGTCAGATTGGACATTCAACCAAGTTGCTTTTCTTTGTTCAGAATGGACACTGAAACCGAAAAAACAGTGGCCAATTTGGATTTTGACCTATTAGACCCATTTGGTTACGGATTGCGGACTAGGACCTCTTTAGGGTGATACCGTGGTGGGCATTTCCATTGTGGCTACAGCCCGCAGTTATGCCATCTTGCATTGCAAGAAAAAACAAATATCAAATATTAGACTGTTTCGTCAGTCAGAGTCACAGAAGCACCCGCGTAACCTAATTTCGGGTGGATTTTGACGGTGGCAGACGAGTTTCGGGTCTTTGGTTTGGTGAGCATGTTAGATTACTCATCGCCCTAAACAAATAAATATTTATATGAGCCATGGTGCTCGTCTTTTATCCCGGTCGGAGCAGAGCAGTAGGACGTTAAACCGCATTTCATTTGCATATATGTATATTGATATTATGTATATCGCGAATAAATATTATTATTATTATTATTAAATATTGTGTACATGATAAATAATCTAATATCCATTGTTTTATAATTACATAATCCAATCACAGAAATCAGAAAAATATCAAATTTTTTACAAGTTCAAAGAAATGAAGAATTTATCGAAGAAATAAGTGATGCCTGTTCCTTCTCTAAAATGCAACAAAGAAAAGGTCATATAATGGCTGATGCAAGTGGTCAATCTAAAACATATAGAAAAGGCAGGAAGGCTAAACCTGGCCAAGAACACTCGCTTAATAGTAAGCTTAACATATATCGCTATTTCAAAAATGTCACAATATACAACAAGACCCTCTATTTAATCGAAATAATGACCAGTTTATATTTTTGGGTCAGATTGGATTTAAAACCCATTTGATATTTTAGGTCAGATTGGACATCCAACCAAGTTGTTTTTGTGTTCGCGAATTGAACATTGAACTTGGTTGATATATTTGGGTCAGATTGGGAATTAACCTTGAAATTGTTCAATTTCTATCAAACCCTAATCCAATTCTGTTGGTTTTGTCAAATAACACAATATCCGAATTGTCGAGCTACGGGAGATTCTTAACATCTAACACAACACTATTCAAGAGTTTAAAGATGAAGGACAATAGAACAGAAGACAGATACATTTCTTTCATCACTGATTTTATTCAGAGCATATCAATACATGTTCAAACGGCAATTAGAAACAAAACAAAAACAAAATATATTGATTCATTAACATAACAATAAAACAAGCAATAAAATTAGCACTTTCAATCTTTGTTCATCTAGTCTGAGAAAACATGTATGGATAAGCATAAGGGGCATAATGTGGAATCTGTGTTGGATAGAGTTGATATGACTTCTGTATTGTGGATGATGATTTAGATGGTAAATTGTAAAGTGATCGCGAGGCTACTTGTGATGGTAAAACAGGAGAAATCAAGGACAATGGAGACAACATGTTATAAGGAGACGCAGTTGGTGGGATTGGTGTCTGGTAACTGGGATAAACTGGAAGGAATGTTGGTTTGTTTCTGAACTCTTTTCCTCCATCTTGCTCTTTTGTTTTGGAACCAAATCTGTAATATACAAATAAAACAAACATTATAAAAATTAAAACTTAAATGTACAGGTTGGGATAAAAGGTGTCCCAAACTAAAAAACATTATTTAGCTGTGTGCATAACATATCAAACGATAGATGTCATCAGATATCTAGAAGACAACGTTAGCATATCCTACATAACACCGCTGGACTAATACTCACCTTTATATTCTTCTCCGGGATTCTTAAATCAATAGATAATTGTTCAATGACCTCAACTTCAGGATAAGGTGTTTCTTGGAATATTTTCTCTAGTGATCGTACTTGTTGTGGACTGTAATTGGTTCTGCTATTCTTTTTAAAAATAAGTTCTGTGTTACATTCAGAATGAAGAGGAACGGACGGTGTACCATCAGAAACTGGCTTATTGGATGGTGAAATTGAAGTTGATGAAAGATTTGAAGAATTGCCACTATCGTCTAGGCTGCTTTTCTGTCTTTCAAAACTGGAAGTATGATTTGCAATTTGACTTCTGTAAGTACTTGTAGCACTAGTTGGAGTTCCCAAGAGTACGTTTTTGTCGTATGGTACGATGGATGGACATGGTAACGATAAACTGGTTGTGGGTGATGGCATGCGGTCTGTATATGGTGGCGTTACGCAAGGTGACAGAGAAGGGCTTGGTGAATACTTAGGACTGGTGCGGGACTCCGAAGATACCAATGTTTGCTGTGGGTGTTCTGTGTAGTTGGTAATTTGAGTTAATGCGCCATTGTTGTAACTGTTCCAAGGCTGATAATGTGAACCAGGTGGGATACATGGGTACGGAGGAATCTGGTCGACCTTGGTGTAAATATCAGGGAAGGCTGAAGTCGTATTTTGTAATTCCTAAAATGAAAATAAAATAATTATCATTTAAAATTCAGGTTAATTTCAATGCATTACATAAGAAATAATTCACTGAAACAATATTGTAAACAAATAAAGCACTTAAAATATAAAAGTCGATGTTCTACACCTACCATATCTTTGAATTAAACCTGTTTTTCACCACAAATATACTAATAATCTTAATGAAAGACAATGAAGAACGTTTATCAGGAGATTCATAATAAGTCGGCAGATTTCGTTAGTTTTATCCAGAAACATTGACACACAGAGTAATTTCTGTCTGTCGTTAATTGATTAGTTCTGATTGATTGACTGATTGATTGATTGAATTATTAATTATTTGATTGACAATGAGTTAACCAGGATTAATTAATCAAATTTGCATGTTGACGTATATTGTCGTTGCTCCTGTCCGTTTGTGGACACTTAAGATCACAAATGTTATCCCATTTATATTACAATGACCTCGGTTTCTAGCGAAATTATATTGTGTCGGACCGTAACTTCATGAAAGATAGTTTAAAAGAATAGCATTTAAAAGTAGGTTTAAAATCCAATCTGACCCACTAATATAAACTGGTCATTATGTATTTCCTGTTTCATCCGAATTGGATAAAAAAATATGATTTGTAGAGGTCCACAACCTTGGTATTACATACTTTTAGGCTATTTGCGGGCATGGACCAGCGGTTTAGGTCAGTTATTTCCGATGTTAGAATTCAACCTTCAATGGGGTGTTACTGGGAAATTACAACCGTTTTTGAAACTGAATACAAATTGTGACATAAAACGGTAATTAAACGTTTAATCAAAATCGGATCAAAATTGTTACCTCTAGTGGTTCCACAACCTTGAAATACCATACTTTCTATTTGCGTACGACAGGTGGTCATTTTGTTCGGCATTGTTGATTCGATTTTCACGAAATTCGAGCTCAACCGTCATTATGGTGTTACAGTGATAAATTTGATTGATTTATATTAAATGGATAAATATTGTGTACTCTAGAGGGATCACAAGTGAACAATGCGATTTTTCGTACAATTATACCTATTAAGTTTCATCACAATCGGACAAAAATTGTGACCTCTAGGGTGTCCACATTTAAAAATATGTTTTTTGTACAATCAGGGCCCATAATTCATTAAGCTATGCTCCGATACAGAAGTACCGAGTTCTTAGGGACACAAACCTATATTTCTAGTTTCGTGGAAATGGGAGAAAATTATGACCTGTAAAGTGTCCACAAACAGACAGAGTTGACGACAATAAACGTCCATATGAAAATGTGGTCGTGTAAAAATTTTACCTTAAGTAGGGTGTAGCTTTGAAATTTTAAAACCGTTTTTAAAAATGAATACAAATCGTGACTACTTGAGGGTCCATAAGCTAAACACGTGATGTTTTGAATAATCAAAAGCTGTAATACAATTGTACAATGAGTTACGTAGCGATATGCTCGATTATCGAAAGGAACCGAGTTCTTAGTGATATAAACGTGAATTAAATGTCTAATCCAAATGCGATCAAAATTGTGATCTCCAGCGGTTCCACGGCCCTGAAATATCACACTTTTATTAAACTATTTGCGTACGATTAGCGGTCATTTTGTCCGTCATTATGGTGTAACAGAGGGTGCCCCTAACAGAGATATTCGATATTCGATTGATTATCTTTTAATCGGATGCGAATTGTGTACTCTAGAGGGACCATAAGGCACCATAATCTATGCAGTTCCGATCTAATATGCGTGAAAATGGACAGAAACCAAGATCTTTGGGCAATAAACATACATGTTAAGTTTCCTCACAATCGGATAAAAAGTGTGATCCCTAGGGCCCATAATTTACGAAGTTACGCTCCAATAAATTCTATTATCGAAAGGAACCAAGATCTTTGAGACATACATCTATATTTCAAGTTTCGGGAAAATGGGATAAACATTGTGACATGTAAAGTGTCCACAATCGGACAGGGTCGACAACAATAAACGTCCATATGAAAATGTGGGCGTATGAAAATTGAACACCTTGCTAGTATTGAACATAATCACGTGATCAAAATTGAGTTAATGTTCAATTATCCCATCCTGGTTAACTCATTGAATGTCAATCAAATAATTAATAATTCAATCAATCAATCTGTCAAGCAATCAAAACTAATCAATTAACGACAGACAGAAATTACTCGGTGTGTCAATGTTTCTGGATAAAACTTATGAAATCTGCCGACTTTATATGAATCTCCTGATAAACGTCCTTCATAGTCTTTCATTAAGATTATTAGTATATTTGTGGTGAAAAACAGGTTTAATTCAAAGATATGGTAGGTGTAGAGCATCGACTTTCATATTTTAAGAGCTTTATTTCTTTACAATATTGTTTCAGTGAATTATTTCTTTATGCATTCCTTTGAAATTAAGCTGAATTTTAAATGATGATTATTTTATTTTCATTTCAGGAATCACAAAATATGACATCACCCTTCCCTGATATTTTCAACAAGGTCAATCAGACTCCTCGGAACAGAGAACTGACATCGTATCCGTACCCAGGTTACCCATTTGGTTCATATTATCAACCTTGGAACACTTACAATGGAAGCGCATTACCCGAAATTACCAACTCTACAGAAGATCAACAACAAACATTGGTTTCTTCGCATTTGAGCACTAGTCCTAATTGTTCCCCAAGCCATTCTCTGTCTCCTTGTGTAACGTCACCCTATACAGACCGCATTTCATCGCCCACAACCAGTTTACCATTACCATGTCCAGCTACCGTACCATACGACAGAAACATGCTCTTGAGAACCCCAACTAGTGCCACAACTATATACAGTGGTCAAATTGCAAATCATATCTCCAGTTTTGAAGACGTAAATAAGCCGCTTGTGTCACCAGAAAGATTGACAAGCAACCTAGATGATAGTGGTAATTCTTCAAACCATTCATCATCAAGTTCGCCATCCAATACGCCAGTTTCTGATCATGCAACCTCCGCCCCTCTTTATTCTGAATGTAACACAGGAATTTGTGTTAAAAAGAACAGTAGAACCAACTATAGTCCACAACAAGTAAGATCATTGGAGAAAATATTCCTTGAAACACCTTATCCTGAAGTCGAGGTCATTGAACAATTATCTACAGATTTAAGTATCCCTGAGAAGAATTTAAAGGTGAGTATTACAAAATGACCACTTGTGTAGTTTCCGTGTAGATAAATCAAAATCGACAGTATCGTGGGGATGTTATGCCGATTATGCTAACTCTGTGTTCTAGAACCTCGGGTGACACACGACGACCATATATTGAATAACAATAACTGGTTTATTAACATGCACCGTTTTGGCGATGACACTCCCGTCTTTATCAAGCAAATGATAACATATTTGTGTAAAAGTTAAGTATTTTTATATACAATATATCGTGTTGTTTTTTTTTGAACATAACAGATTTGGTTTCAAAACAAAAGAGCAAGATGGAGGAAAAGAGTTCAGAGTAACAAACCAACAATCCTACCAGTTTATCCCAGTTACCAGACACCAATCCAACCAAATGCTTCTCCCTATAACATGTTGTCTCCATCATCCTTGATTTCTCCTGTTTTAACTTCACACGAAGCCTCGCGATCAGTTTACAATTTACCATCTATATCATCATCCAGGGTACAGTCACCATATCAACTCTATCCAACACAGATTCCACATTATGCCCCTTATGCTTATCCATACATGTTTTCTCAGACTAGATGAACAAATATTTAAAGTGCTAATTTTACTGCTTGTTTTATTGTTATGTTAATGAATGAATGTATTTTGTTTTTGTTTAGTTTCTAATTGCTATTTGAACATGTATTGATATGCTCTGAATAAAATCAGTGATAATATAAATGGAATGCATTGTATCTGTCTTCCGTTCCATTGTCCATCATCTTTGAATAGTGTTGTGTTAGATGTTAAGAATCTCCCGTAGCTCGACAATTCGGATATTGTGTTATTTGACAAAACCAACAGAATTGAATCTAGGGTTTGATAGAAATTTAATAAATTCAAGGTTAATTCGCAATCCGACCCAAATATATCAACCAAGTTTAATGTTCAATCCGTACACAAAAATAACTTGGTTGGATGTCCAATCTGACCTAAAATATCAAATGGGTTTTAAATCCAATCTGACCCAAAAATATAAACTGGTTATTATTTCGATTACGTAGAGGGTCTTGTGGTATATTGTATCATTTTTGAAATAGCGATATAAGCTTTCAATGATCTATTTCTTCAGTTAACGTTAAAACCCTAGTTACACTACTATTTAGGGAGTGTTGTTGGTCAGGTTTAGCCTACCTGCCTTTTCTATATATTTTAGATTGACCACTTGCATCAGCCATTATATGACCTTTCCTTTGTTGCATTTTAGAGAAGGAACAGGCGTCACTTATTTCTTCCTTAAATTCTTCATTTCTTTGAACTTGTTAAAAATTTGATATTTTTCTGATTTCTGTGATTGAATCATGTAATTATAATACAGTGGATATTAGATTATTTATCATGTACAACATATTTATTAACAGAACACAGTTTTTATGGGATACAATCACTAGTTTTATTCTATAAGAGTATCCTCTTATCGTTATCAAGCAAATACCAAGGGATCTTCTACGTACACAGAACCTTGGTTTTCGTCTATCCTCTAAACGACTATACATTGTTCCTTGCAAGGTCATCGGTCCTTTATCACTGACAATGAGGAACCACTTGGGAACCTGATAAACTTTACTGGTTAACGAAGAGATCGAACAAGAGGCATCCAGGTTAGCGAGTCATCGTCTTACTGACTGATTCACCATGGCTCATATAAATATTTATTTGTTTAGGGCGATGAGTAGTCAAACATGCTCACGTGTTGTAGGTAGTCGTAGCGGTATGGACAGGGCGTAATAGGTCAAAATCCAAATTGGCCACTGGTTTTCTGGTTCAGTGTCCATTCTGAACAAAGAAAAGCAACTTGGTTGAATGTCCAATCTGACCCGAAATATCTGTTAAGTTTTCAGCGATCATCACTTTCTACGGTGAGCGTTAAAATAGCGAGCCTCTAAACTATATATTATGGTGTAACGGTGATATATTTAAGCTTTTATTTTTAAATTGGATACAAATTGAGAGATTCAGGGATCCACAAGCTAAAGAACACATTTTTATCGTAAAATCAGAGGCTATTATCAAGGTATTTACAAGCAACGACCACAATCATCCAGATATTTACGTCCCGGTAAGCTCAAAAGGAACCGAGATCTTTGCGTTAAAGAGATACATTTCAGGGTTCATCAAAAGCGAATACAATCGTGACTTCTAGAGGTCCACAACCTTGGTATTACAAACTTGTATATCACATGACCCTCTCTTTAATACAAGTAATGACAAGTTTATATTTTGGGGTCAGAATGGGAATTCACTTTGAAATTATTAAATTACATGTATTATCAAACACCATATTCAACAATTGTGCTGTTTTTTTTTTTTTTTAAAAAAAACCCCAACCAATAACCGAATTGCCGAGCGTCGGGAGATCTTATTAACTCTCACAACACTATTCAATAGTTTAAATGTCAAGGACAATATAGTAGAAGACAAATTACAATGCATTCAATTTTTTTTATCACCGATTTTATTCAGAGCATATCAAAACATGTTGAAATGGCAATGAGAAACAAAATAAAAACAAAAAATATTGATTCATTAACATAACAATAAAACAAGCAATAAAATTAGCACTTTCAATCTTTGTTCATCTAGTCTGAGAAAACATGTATGGATAAGCATAAGGGGCATAATGTGGAATCTGTGTTGAATAGAGTTGATATGGCGTCTGTATTGTGGATGATGATTTAGATGGTAAATTGTAAACTGATCGCGATGCTACTTGTGATGGTAAAACAGGAGAAATCAAGGACGATGGAGACAACATGTTATAAGGAGAAGCAGTTGGTGGGATTGGTGTCTGGTAACTGGGATAAACTGGAAGGAATGTTGGTTTTTTACTCTGAACTCTTTTCCTCCATCTTGCTCTTTTGTTTTGGAACCAAATCTGTAACATACAAATAAAACAAACATTATTAAAATTAAAACTTAAATATACAGGTTGGGATAAAAGGTGTCCCAAACTAAGAAACATTATTTAGCTGTGTGCATAACATATCAAACGATAGATGTCATCAGATATCTAGAAGACAACGTTAGCATATCCTACATAACACCGTAACGATAATCGCTGGACTAATACTCACCTTTATATTCTTCTCCGGGATTCTTAAATCAGTAGATAATTGCTCAATGACCTCAACTTCAGGATAAGGTGTTTCTTGGAATATTTTCTCTAGTGATCGTACTTGTTGTGGACTGTAATTGGTTCTGCTATTCTTTTTAATAATAAGTTCTGTGTTACATTCAGATTGAAGAGGAACGGGCTGTGTACCATCAGAAACTGCCTTATTGGATGGTGAAATTGAAGTTGATGAAAGATTTGAAGAATTGCCACTATCGTCTAGGTTGCTTTTCTGTCTTTCAAAACTGGAAGTATGATTTGCAATTTGACTTCTGTAAGTACTTGTAGCACTAGTTGGAGTTCCCAAGAGTACGTTTTTGTCGTATGGTACGATGGATGGACATGGTAACGGTAAACTGGTTGTGGGTGATGGCATGTGGTCTGTATATGGTGGCGTTACGCAAGGTGACAGAGAAGGGCTTGGTGAATACTTAGGACTGGTGCGGGACTCCGAAGACACCAATGTTTGCTGTGGGTGTTCTGTGTTGTTGGTAATTTGAGTTAATGCGCTAGTGTTGTAACTGTTCCAAGGCTGATAATGTGAACCAAGTGGGATACATGGATACGGAGGAATCTGGTCGACCTTGGTGTAAATATCAGGGAAGGCTGAAGTCGTATTTTGTAATTCCTAAAATGAAAATAAAATAATTATCATTTAAAAATTCAGTTTAATTTCAATGCATTACATAAGAAATAATTCACTGAAACAATATTGTAAACAAAAAAAGCTCTTAAAATATAAAAGTCGATGTTCTACACCTACCATATCTGTGAATTAAACCTGTTTTTCACCACAAATATACTAATAATCTTAATGAAAGACTATGAAGGACGTTTATCAGGAGATTCATAATAACTCGGCAGATTTCTTTAGTTTTATCCAGAAACATTGACACACAGAGTAATTTCTGTCTGTCGTTAATTGATTAGTTCTGATTGCTTGACTGATTGATTGATTGAATTATTGATTATTTGATTGACAATGAGTTAACCAGGATTAATTAATCAAATTTGCATGTAGACGTATATTGTCGTTGCTCCTGTCCGTTTGTGGACACTTAAGATCACAAATGTTCTCCCATTTTGACGAAACTTGGAATATAGGTTTATATTACAATGACCTTGGTTTCTAGCGAAATTATATTGTGTCGGACCGTAACTTCATGAAAGATAGTTTAAAAGAGTAGCATTTAAAAGTAGGTTTAAAATCCAATCTGATCCACTAATATAAACTGGTCATTATGTATTTAGTGTTTCCTCCGAACTGGATAAAAAAATTATGATTTGTAGAAGTCCACAACCTTGGTATTACATACTTTTAGGCTATTTGCGGGCATGGACCAGCAGTTTAGGTCGGTTATTTCCGATGTTAGAATTCAACCTTCAATGGGGTGTTACTGTGAAATTTTACAACCGTTTTTTAAAACTGAATAAAAATTGTGACATAAACGGTAATTAAACGTTTAATCAAAATCGGATCAAAATTGTTACCTCTAGTGGTTCCACAACCTTGAAATACCATACTTTCTAAACTATTTGCGTACGACGGGTGGTCATTTTGTCCGGCATTGTTGGTTCGATTTTCACGAAATTCGAGCTCAACCGTCATTATGGTGTTACAGTGATAAATGTGATTGATTTATATTAAACGGATAAATATTGCGTACTCTAGAGGGATCACAAGTGAACAACGCGATTTTTCATACAATTACAGACCATAATCTATGCAGTTGCAATCCGAAATGCGCGAAAATCGACAGGAAACAAGATCTTTGGGTAATAAACATACCTATTAAGTTTCATCACCATCGGACAAAAGTTGTGACCTCTAGGGTGTCCACAACTAAAAATATGATTTTTGTACAATCAGGGCCCATAATTCATTAAGCTCCGATAAAGAAGAACCAAGATCTTTAGGACACAAACCTATATTTCTAGTTTCGTGGAAATGCGAGAAAATTGTGACCTGTAAAGTGTCCACAAACAGACAGAGTTGGCGACAATAAACGTCCATATGAAAATGTGGGCGTGTAAAAATTCTACCTTAAGTGGGGTGTAGCTTTGAAATTTTAAAACCGTTTTTAAAAATGAATACAAATCGTGACTACTTGAGGGTCCATAAGCTAAACACGTGATGTTTTGAATAATCAAAAGCTGTAATACAATGAGTTACGTACCGATATGCTCGATTATCGAAAGGAGCCGAGTTCTTAGTGATATAAACGTGAATTAAATGTTTAATCAAAATGAGATCAAATTTGTGACCTCTAGCGGTTCCACAGCCCTGAAATATCACACTTTTATTAAACTATTTGCGTACGACGAGCGGTCATTTTGTCCGTCATTATGGTGTAACAGAGATATATTCGATTGATTATCTTTAAATCGGATACGAATTGTGTACTCTAGAGGGACCACAAGGCACCATAATCTATATGCAGTTCCGATCTGATATGCGCGAAAATGGACAGGAACCAAGATCTTTAGGAAATAAACATACATGTACATGTTAAGTTTCATCCCAATCGGATAAAAAGTGTGATCCCTAGGGCCCATAATTCATGAAGTTACGCTCCAATAAATTCATATATCGAAAGTTACCAAGATCTTTGGGACATACATCTATATTTCAAGTTTCGGGAAATTGGAATAAACATTGTGACGTGTAAAATGTCCACAAACGGACAGGGCAGACAACATTAAACGTCCATATGAAAATGTGGAGGTAAAAAAAATTGAACACCTTGCTAGTATTGGACATAATCACGTTATCAATTATCCCATCCTGGTTAACTCATTGAATGTCAATCAAATAATTAGTAATTCAATTAATCAGTCTGGTCAGCAATCAAAACTAATCAATTAACGACAGACAGAAATTACTCTGTGTGTCAATGTTTCTGGATAAAACTAAAGAAATCTGCCGACGTCCTTCATAGTCTTTCATTAAGAATATTAGTATATTTGTGGTGAAAAACAGGTTTAATTCAAAGAAATGGTAGGTGTAGAACATCGACTTTCATATTTTAAGAGCTTTAATTGTTTACAATATTGTTTCAATAAATTATTTCTTTATGTATTCCTTTGAAATTAAGTTGAATTTTAAATGATAATTATTCTATTTTCATTTCAGGAATCACAAAATATGACATCACACTTCCTTGACATTTACAACAAGGTCAATCAGACTCCTCGGAGCAGAGAACTGACATCGTATCCGTACCGAGGTATCCCATTTGGTTCATATTATCAACCTTGGAACACTTACAATGGAAGCGCATTACCCGAAATTACAAACTCTACAGAAGATCAACAACAAACATTGGTTTCTTCGCATTTGAGCACTAGTCCTAATTGTTCACAAAGCCCTTCTCTGTCTCCTTGTGTAACGTCACCCTATACAGACCGCATGTCATCGCCCACAACCAGTTTACCGTTACCATGTCCAGCTACCGTACCATACGGCAGAAACATACTCTTGGGAACCCCAACTAGTCCTACAAGTATATACAGTGGTCAAATTGCAAATCATATCTCCAGTTTTGAAGACGTAAATAAGCCACTTGTGTCACCAGAAAGACCGACAAGCAACCTAGATGATAGTGGTAATTCTTCAAGCCATTCATCATCAACTTCGCCATCCAATACGCCAGTTTCTGATCATGCAACCTCCGTCCCTCTTTATTCTGAATGTAACACAGGAATTTGTGTTAAAAAGAACAGTAGAACCAACTATAGTCCACAACAAGTAAGATCATTGGAGAAAATATTCCTTGAAACACCTTATCCTGAAGTTGAGGTCATTGAACAATTATCTACAGATTTAAGTATCCCTGAGAAGAATTTAAAGGTGAGTATTACAAAATGACCACTGATGTAGTTTCCTTGTAGATAAATCAAAATCCACAGTATCGTGGGGATGTTATGCAGATTATGCTAACTCTGTGTTCTAGAACATCGGGTGACACACGAAGACCATATATATGGAATAACAATAACTGGTTTATTAACATGCACCGTTTTGGCGATGACACTCTCGTCTTTATCAAGCAAATGATAACATATTTGTGTAAAAGTTAACTATTTATATACAATAAAAGTAAGCCATAATGTTTGTTTTATTTGTATGTTACAGATTTGGTTCCAAAACAAAAGAGCAAGGTGGAGGAAAAGAGTTCAGAGCAACAAACCAACATTCCTTCCAGTTTATCCCAGTTACCAGACACCAATCCCACCAACTGCTTCTCCTTATAACATGTTGTCTCCATCGTCCTTGATTTCTCCTGTTGTAGCATCACACCAAGCCTCTCGATCAGTTTACAATTTACCATCTAAATCATCATCCAGGGTACAGTCACCATATCAACTCTATCCAACACAGATTCCACATTATGTTCCATATGCTTACCCATACATGTTTTCTCAGACTAGATGAACAAAGATTTAAAGTGCTAATTGTATTGCTTGTTTTATTGTTATGTTAATTTAATGAATGAATATATTTTGTTTTTTGTTCTGTTTTTTTGCATCTAATTGCCATTTGAACATGTATTGATATGGTCTGAATAAAATCTGTGATAAAATAAATATATCTGCCTTCTGTTCTATTGTCCTTCATCTTTAAACTCTTGAATAGCGTTGTGGCAGTTGTTAACAATCTCCCGTAGCTCGACAATTCGGATATTGTGTTATTTGACAAAACCAACAGAATTTGATATAGGGTTTGATAGAAATTGAATAATTTCAAGGTTAATTCCTAATCTAACCAAAATATATCAACCACGTTTAATGTTCAATCCGAATACAAAGATAATATGGTTGAATGTCCAATCTGAAAATATCAAGTGGGTTTAAAATCCAATCTGACTCAAAAATATACACTGGTCGTTATTTCGATTAAATAATGGCTTTTTTGAAATAGCTATATATGTTAAGCTTTCAATGGCCTCTTTCTTCAGTTAACGTTAAAACCCTAGTTACACTATTATTTAGAGAGTGTTGTTGTTCAGGTTTAGCCTACCTGCCTTTTCTATATATTTTAGATTGACCACTTGCATCAGCCATTATATGACCTTTCCTTTGTTGCATTTTAGAGAAAGAACAGGCATCACTTATTTCTTCGATAAATTCTTCATTTCTTTTAACTTGTAAAAAATTTGATATTTTTCTGATTTCTTTGATTGAATCATGTAACTATAAAACAGTGGATATTAGATTATTTATCATGTACAACATATTTATTGATAATAATAATATTTATTCACGATATACATATTATCAATATACATATATGCAACTGAAATGCGGTTTAACGTCCTACTGCTCTGCTCCGAGCGGGATAAAAAACGAGCACATGCCATTCAGTGTGCTCCGACCTACTCTAAAATAAAATTCCAAATACCAAGGGATCTTTTACGTACACAGAACCTTGGTTTTCGTCTCTCCTCTAAACGACTATACATTGTTCCTTGCAAGGTCATCGGTCCTTTATCACTGACAGTGAGGAACCACTTGGGAACCTGATAAACTTTACTGGTTAACGAAGAGATCGAACAAGAGGCATCCAGGTTAGCGAGTCATCGTCTTACTGACTGATTCACCATGGCTCATATAAATATTTATTTGTTTATGGCGATGAAGAGTCAAACATGCTCACGTATGTAGTCGTAGCGGTATGGACAGGGCGTAATAGGTCAAAATCCAAATTGGCCACTGGTTTTCCGGTTCAGTGTCCATTCTGAACAAAGAAAAGCAACTTGGTTGAATGTCCAATCTGACCTAAAATATCTGTTAAGTTTTCAGCGATCATCGCTTTCTACGGTGAGCGTTAAAATGGCGAGCCTCTAACTATATATTATGGTGTAACGGTGATATATTTAAGCTTTTATTTTTAAATTGGATACAAATTGAGAGCTCCAGGGATCCACAAGGTAAAGGAACACATTTTTATCGTAAAATCAGAGGCTATTATCAAGGTATTTACAAGCAAGGACCACAATCATCCAGATATTTACGTCCCGGTAAGCGCATAAGGAACCGAGATCTGTGCGTTATAGACATACATTTCAGGCTTCATTAAAAGCGAATACAATCGTGACTTCTAGAGGTCCACAACCTTGGTATTACAAACTTGTATATCCCATGACCTCCTTTTTAATACAAGTAATGACCAGTTTATATTTTGGGGTCAGAATGGGAATTCACCCTGAAATTATTAAATTACATGTATTATCAAACACCATTCAACAATTGTGCTGGTTTTTTAAAAAAAAAATCCCAACCAATAACCGAATTGACGAGCGTCGGGAGATCTTATTAACTATCACAACACTATTCAAGAGTTTAAATATCAAGGACAATATAGTACAAGACAAATAACAGTGCATTCAATTTCTTTTATCACTGATTTTATTTAGAGCATATCAAAACATGTTGAAATGGCAATGAGAAACAAAATAAAAACAAAAAATATTGATTCATTAACATAACAATAAAACAAGCAATAATATTAGCACTTTCAATCTTTGTTCATCTAGTCTGAGAAAACATGTATGGATAAGCATAAGGGGCATAATGTGGAATCTGTGTTGGATAGAGTTGATATGGCTTCTGTATTGTGGATGATGATTTAGATGATAAATTGTAAACTGATCGCGAGGCTACTTGTGATGGTAAAACAGGAGAAATCAAGGACAATGGAGACAACATGTTATAAGGAGAAGCAGTTGGTGGGATTGGTGTCTGGTAACTGGGATAAACTGGAAGGAATGTTGGTTTGTTACTCTGAACTCTTTTCCTCCATCTTGCTCTTTTGTTTTGGAACCAAATCTGTAACATACAAATAAAACAAACATTATTAAAATTAAAACTTAAATATACAGGTTGGGATAAAAGGTGTCCCAAACTAAGAAACATTATTTAGCTGTGTGCATAACATATCAAACGATAGATGTCATCAGAATCTGACATCTAGAAGACAACGTTAGCATATCCTACATAACACCGTAACAATAATCGCTGGACTAATAGTCACCTTTATATTCTTCTCCGGGATTCTTAAATCAGTAGATAATTGCTCAATGACCTCAACTTCAGGATAAGGTGTTTCTTGGAATATTTTCTCTAGTGATCGTACTTGTTGTGGACTGTAATTGGTTCTGCTATTCTTTTTAATAATAAGTTCTGTGTTACATTCAGAATGAAGAGGAACGGGTAGTGTACCATCAGAAACTGGCGTATTGGATGGTGAAATTGAAGTTGATGAAAGATTTGAAGAATTGCCACTATCGTCTAGGTTGCTTTTCTGTCTTTCAAAACTGGATGTATGATTTGCAATTTGACTTCTGTAAGTACTTGTAGCACTAGTTGGTGTTCGAAAGAGTGCGTTTTTATCGTATGGTACGATGGATGGACATGGTAACGGTAAACTGGTTGTGGGTGATGGCATGCGGTCTGTATATGGTGCAGTTACGCAAGGTGACAGAGAAGGGCTTGGTGAATACTTAGGACTGGTGCGGGACTCCGAAGATACCAATGTTTGCTGTGGGTGTTCTGTGTAGTTGGTAATTTGAGTTAATGCGCCATTGTTGTAACTGTTCCAAGGCTGATAATGTGAACCAAGTGGGATACATGGGTACGGAGGAATCTGGTCGACCTTGGTGTAAATATCAGGGAAGGCTGAAGTCGTATTTTGTAATTCCTAAAATGAAAATAAAATAATTATCATTTAAAATTCAGGTTAATTTCAATTCACTGAAACAATATTGTAAACAAATAAAGCTCTTAAAATATAAAAGTGGATGTTCTACACCTACCATATCTTTGAATTAAACCTGTTTTTCACCACAAATATACTAATAATCTTAATGAAAGACAATGAAGAGCGTTTATCAGGAGATTCATATTAAGTCGGCAGATTTCTTTAGTTTTATCCAGAAATATTGACACACAGAGTAATTTCTGTCTGTCGTTGATTGATTAGTTCTGATTGCTTGACTGATTGATTGATTGAATTATTAATTATTTGATTGACAATGAGTTAACCAAGATTAATTAATCAAATTTGCATGTTGACGTATATTGCCGTTGCTCCTGTCCGTTTGTGGACACTTAAGATCACAAATGTTATCCCATTTTGACGAAACTTGGAACATAGGTTTATATTACAATGATCTTGGTTTCTAGCGAAATTATATTGTGTCGGACCGTAACTTCATGAAAGATAGTTTAAAAGAATAGCATTTAAAAGTAGGTTTAAAATCCAATCTGACCCACTAATATAAACTGGTCATTATGTATTTCCTGTTTCATCCGAATTGGATAAAAAAATTGTGATTTGTAGAGGTCCACAACCTTGGTATTACATACTTTTAGGCTATTTGCGGGCATGGACCAGCAGCTTAGGTCGGTTATTTCCGATGCTAGAATTCAACCTTCAATGGGGTGTTACTGTGAAATTTTACAACCGTTTTTAAAAATGAATACAAATTGTGACATAAACAAACGTTTTGTTAAAATCGGATCAAAATTGTTACCTCTAGTGGTTCCACAACCTTGAAATACCATACTTTCTAAACTATTTGGGTACGACGGGTGGTCATTTTGTCCGGCATTGTTGATTCGATTTTCAAGAAATTCGAGCTCAACCGTCATTATGGTGTTACAGTGATAAATTTGATTGATTTATATTAAACGGATAAATATTGTGTACTCTAGAGGGATCACAAGTGAACAACGCGATTTTTCGTACAATTACAGACCACAATCTATGCAGGTGAAATCCGATATGCGCGAAAATCGACAGGAAACAAGATCTTTGGGTAATAAACATACCTATTAAGTTTCATCACAATCGGACAAAAATTGTGACCTCTAGGGTGTCCACAACTAAAAATATGATTTTTGTACAATCAGGGCCCATAATTCATTAAGCTACGCTCCGATAAAGAAGAACCATCTTTGGGACACAAACCTATATTTCTAGTTTCGTGGAAACGGGAGAAAATTGTGACCTGTAAAGTGTCCACAAACAGAAAGAGTTGACGACAATAAACGTCCATATGAAAATGTGGGCGTATAAAAATTGAACACCTTTCTAGTATTAAACATAATCACGTGATCAAAATTGAGTTAACGTTCAATTATCCCATCCTGGTTAACTCATTGAATGTCAATCAAATAATTATTAATTCAATCAAGCAATCTGTCAAGCAATCAAAACTAATCAATTAACGACAGACAGAAATTACACGGTGTGTCAATGTTTCTGGATAAAACTAATGAAATCTGCCGACTTAATATGAATCTCCTGATAAACGCTCTTCATTGTCTTTCATTAAGATTATTAGTATATTTGTGGTGAAAAACAGGTTTAATTCAAAGATATGGTAGGTGTAGAACATCCACTTTTATATTTTAAGAGCTTTATTTGTTTACAATATTGTTTCAGTGAATTATTTCTTTATGCAATCCTTTGAAATTAAGTTGAATTTTAAATGATAATTATTCTATTTTCATTTCAGGAATCCCAAAATATGACACCACCCTTCCCTGATATTTACAACAAGGTCAATCAGACGCATCGGAGCAGAGAACTGACATCGTATCCGTACCCAGGTATCCCATTTGGTTCATATTATCAACCTTGGAACACATACAATGGAAGCGCATTACCCAAAATTACCAACTCTACAGAAGATCAACAACAAACATTGGTTTCTTCGCATTTGAGCACTAGTCCTAATTGTTCACCAAGCCATTCTCTGTCTCCTTGTGTAACGTCAAACTATACAGACCGCATGTCATCGCAGACAACCAGTTTACCATTACCATGTCCAGCTACAATACCATACGACAGAAACATGCTCTTGAGAACCCCAACTAGTGCTACAACTATATACAGTGGTCAAATTGCAAATCATATCTCCAGTTTTGAGGACGTAAATAAGCGGCTTGTGTCACCAGAAAGACCGACAAGCAACCTAGATGATAGTGGTAATTCTTCAAGCCATTCATCATCAACTTCGCCATCCAATACACCAGTTTCTGATCATGCAACCTCCACCCCTCTTTATTCTGAATGTAACACAGGAATTGGTGTTAAAAAGAACAGTAGAACCAACTATAGTCCACAACAAGTAAGATCATTGGAGAAAATATTCCTTGAAACACCTTATCCTGAAGTTGAGGTCATTGAACAATTATCTACAGATTTAAGTATCCCTGAGAAGAACTTAAAGGTGAGTAATACAAAATGACCACTGGTGTAGTTTCCTTGTAGATAAATCAAAATCCACAGTATCGTGCGGATGTTATGCAGACACACGAAGACCATATTATATGTAATAACAATAACTGGTTTATTAACATGCACCGTTTTGGCGACGACACTCTCGTCTTTATCAAGCAAATGATAAAATATTTGTGTAAAAGTTAAGTATTTATATACAATAAAAGTAAGCCATAATGTTTGTTTTATTTGTATGTTACAGATTTGGTTCCAAAACAAAAGAGCAAGATGGAGGAAAAGAGTTCAGAGTAACAAACCAACATTCCTACCAGTTTATCCCAATTACCAGACACCAATCCCACCATCTGCTTCTCCTTATAACATGTTGTCTCCATCGTCCTTGATTTCTCCTGTTGTTGCATCACAAGAAGCCTCGAGATCAGTTTACAATTTACCATCTATATCATCATCCACGATACAGTCGCCATATCAACTCTATCCAACACAGATTCCACATTATGCTCCTTATGCCTTTCCTTACATGTTTTCTCAGACTAGATGAACAAATATACTTCCTGTTGTTGTACTAGATATTCCAATCTTTTGATTTTGTAAGCAGTTACACCCATGACACAACCTAGCAACTTCCTTCTCGCTGGTCCAATCTCTTTGGTTTCCTTCCACAGCTTAAGACCTCTACGCGCAACAAAATTGAACCATATGTTGTTCTTGAAATGGGTTGGGATGGCCTAGTGGTCTAGAGTGCCGCGCTTCGACCTCTAGCTGGCCGGTCACCTCTGGTTTGCGGGTGTGGTTTCGATCCCTGGTGTGAGCGTATTTGGCATGGAGGTAGGGGTGCCTTCTCAACCCCGTGGGTTTCGTCCGGGCATTCCTGTTTCCTCCCATTGCTAAAGACCCCTACGCGCAAGCGAATCATTGAAATAAAATTAAACCATGTTAGTCCCGAAATAACCTAGTTTGTGTCGATTGGACGTTAAACCTCATTTCTCTCTCTCCCTTGTCAGGTCCAAGCGGATAATCGAAATCACGCTACTTGACTTAATGACAATCCTTATGGTCTAACGCGCACGCTAACGTATAAGATCCACATAAACAATTACAAACTAATTTAATATCATAGACCAATAAGAGTAAAAGATGTACACATTTCTGGCATTACACAGTTCGCTTCTAAAATGAAAATAGGGATATGAAACCGGATATTGATATTGACAAATCAAAGAAATTATATTATGAGTAATATACGGAACTATTTAAATAGACGCGACACAATCCTCTATAGGCATACCTGAGACACAGGTAAGTAAGCAACTACTCTATTCTTTTTATTCATCCATTTCGCAAACTTCAGGCAGAAATTAAACGGCTAGATACACCGTAAAGATACAACTGGTCTAGTTAGTTCATGGTTTTTATTTCGTGCCTCGGACTGAATTTGATTGAGCTGCACGTACACCAAGTACGGAAGTATTTCTGCTCTGCAGTTCAATATGGCGACACCAATGGTAATGTCCATTGTTGATTACATACATGTAAATACCAACAAACGCCAATCACAATATTAACATGCTTTAACTATCGACTATCATACTTATGGGATCAGTGTCCTGATCAATAGATGGAAGTTATCTTATCATCAGCTACATCAGTATCCAGTATCTAATGTCCCCCATCCCAAATCGCAGTTAAAAAGGCCTAAGGGTGGGGTAGTTGTATTCAAAACGTTTCATGTTTTACATAGTTTATTTCTAAAATGTTTTCATAACACTTATTAATTAAAATTAATATAGCCTCCTTACAGTTTCTCAATAACATGAAACTAGATGTTGAATATTCATAGATGTTCAATGCCGACATGCACGGAAGTATTTAAATAGCTATAATGGTGAATCATGTTTTATGTCTCTTAAAGCGATAATTCATATTATGTCTTTTGTCAACTCACTACTATACGATCATAGGCATTATTTGCCACTCTTATAACTCAATGATAACACAATTACCTCCCTTGGTTTTCTATTGCACCCATGCAATAGGTATCTTCAAACATTTGAAGTTGAAAATTACATTTTTGCCAATTTCTCAACTGGCAGCAGGGCGGACTGGGGCCGGGAACCAGCCCGGGCTCCCGTGTCGGAGCGGCCCCTTTTACTGACCGATGAGCCCGGATGGGTGGGGGGGGAGTTCCGGGGGCCCTCCCCGTGGACATTTTTGAAAAATGAACCCCAAATATGCGATTTGGTGGCATATCTGATTATAATCTCTGTCAAATAATATATTTCATATATCGATTAACTTAAGCCGAAACCCCAGCCTGCAAGTAATTTACAACCATCAACTTGTGAAATTATCATATCGTCATATTATTAATTAACGTATTATCATTGTATCGTCAAGAGTGAAGAGAATTTAACTGGTTGAAAAATGGGACTTGTTGAGAAAATTTTGACCATTTGATTAACCAGTTAGGAATATTGAATCAGCAGGAATATTTTCATGGAAAAATGTCCCATTTTTGTTGCCGGGAGCGCTAGTTGATTCCTTCTGTGATGGAAGGCCACGAGACACATTGGTACAGAGCGACGAAAATGAAAATCATAAAAGCTGCTTTTTGAATTTTTGATTCTGGCGTATCCTCACAAACAGGGTGCAGGTGACTTAGTAATTAGTGAATTTGCGGGAGACAGTGTCGGGTGAATCCGATGAAATTTTCGGTTGAAATTCGGAATCCCCATTGCAGGATTCCGAATTCTGACCCACACCCAGCACACCCGGCCCAGAGAGTCTGTTATACCAGCCCATTTCGGACTCCAGTGATGGCGTGGCGGCCCGTTTAAGCCACCGGCCACATACAATATGATCATCACGGCTCCATGCAGTGCCGGATCTAATGGGGACAAAGTGGGACAAATGTCCCGGGCCCCCCACAATTCGATGTCATACTAATATTTTTTCCCGGACGGAGCCAACCAGTTCCTGGGCTGAGGGGCGATGATTGGGGCCCTCGGCAGTGAGGGATATTGGGGGCCCCGGACTGGCGGAAAACACCACACGCACTGAAGGGGCGGAGTACAAACTAGTACGATCCGCGGTCATTATGAACAATTTGAACAAACAGCAATGGGGCCCCCGCACAGTTGATATGTGTCGGACCCCCCACAAGGTTAATCTGGCGCTGGCTCCATGGTCGGTCCAATACCCCACTCTCCCATATAATGTTCAGCAAAAAAAATTTTTTTAGACGAATTGGACAAAATTATTTTTTTCATTTTTTGTCCGACCGGCCTTTCGAGCGATCGTCCGACCGGCCCAATCCGCCCCTGACTGGCAGTAGTGAATTATGGGATTAATAGGATTATTCTTTAACAAGGTAGGACTGTTTATAGATACCATCTATTTTAAGGGTTTATTTTAATAAATTTTAAAAATATAGTTTAAAAATATGAAATAGCAGCTTTAAATAAATATATACTTTAACGAAGAAATTAATGTTGTACACACGACTTGAATTAACTTATCTCTGATGGGAGTAAAGGGGATCGTTCATAGGGGGTGAAGAATGGGTCGGGGATCTACTTAAGCAGGATTTTGGATGTTATCTGAGGTAAGTTTTTATCGGCAGGAAGGATGATATTATTTTGTAGGCTGAAGATTACTCAAATTGTCAGTTTTGGCCGTTTCCCCGCCCCCGCCCCCCGTTTTCTCGTACTCATCCAAGATAGTGTTATGTTTAATGAAACATTTAACGAAAAAATTAATGTTGTACACGGAATTTGAATTAATCAATCTCTAAGATTGGGGTGGGGGAGGCGGTAAAGGGGGTGTTTATACGGGAGGAGGGAAGGGTCGACTTATGCACGAAAGTTGATTGTTGTACACCAAAGGCGAATTAAACTTGAATTTTCGACATTTTGTCATACCCCCCCCCCCCATGTTAAGGGGAGCCGCAACTTAAGAATCAAGGTTCAGAGTATCGGGCACCACTGTCCACTCATCTAGCATGGTAGTAATTTTGTACGCGATGTTGATAATACATTTATAGGGTCTAACATCGGTGTTTTTTTTTAGATATTGACTGTTTTCTTTCTGATTGGTCGACCTCGACATTTGACCCCGCCCCCAAAATTTTTCCCAGGCGTTCATGATGGGTCAATTTTTTGGAGTACCTAGAGACCCCAGCTTTCCAGGAAAACACATAAATCGGTGTTTATCCCGCAGACTTACGGGGGTTTGCACAAAATTGGAAATATTATTTATGTTTTTATCCCAAAATGTTTCTTGATCGGTCGGTCGGAACAGAACAGTAGGACGTCAACTACCATTTCATATCGTTTCTTGAATGTAAATCCTTGGATACAACATAGCTTTGCCCTTTTAAATGTATATATCAATAGAACGTAGTAAGTGCAGAAGGACCCCACTACACGCAAAACAAAAATGTACATGATAAACCTGCGAACAAGACAGAAAATAGACATTGCAAAAAATAAACAAATATCAAATCAAGTGAAGGAATTCGGGGCCAGTCGTAAGCGTCCATTCCCCTATACTGCCCAGGGCCGGTTAAGGTACAGGCTTGACTATAAATGATTTACAACAAGACGTTACAGAATTAATAGGGACCTTTCGCATCGGTACGAAAACTAACACGTCATCCATTCATGTGTACTTGTGACGTCAATCCGTAATGATTGTTCGGTCAGTGAAAAACGTTACGCGTATATTGAATTTCTAGTCATTTTTCGAGGCATTGTGTATATATTTTGATTGTGTAGGGTATATAGAATGTGGTCAAATTCAATAGATGCTTGAATTGTTGTATATCCACCAAAATATCGGTTGAAAACTTTGGCTTGACCGAGAAAGTCATCGAGTGGAAATTAACGCCATCTACCTATTAGCGTACGTTGGATTGCGAAACCGTTTGTTAGAAGATACGTAAACGAAAATATGTTTGTTTTGGTCTTCGTGTTGGGATGGCCTAGTGGTCTAGAGTGCCGCGCTTCGACCTCTAGCTGGCCGGTCACCTCTGGCTTGCGGCTGTGGTTTCGATCCCTGGTGTGAGCGTATGTGGCATGGAGATAGGGGCGCCTTCTCAACCTCGTGGGTTTCCTCCGGGCACTCCGGTTTCCTCCCACTGCTAAAGACCCCTACGCGCAAGCGAATTATTGAAATAAAATAATTTCTCTCTCTCTCTCTCTCGTATCGATGCGAAAGGCCCATAATGCGACCAACCTTGACAGTTAACGTCAGGTGTTAGAACGTCAAACAATTTCAACAATAAAAGGCGATAATCCCGATAGAATCTTGGAAAACGATCTTGGAAAACGCTAAAATAAAAATTGTAGTGAGTATATTGCAGTATACATTGTGCACTATTCTAAATTTAAATCACCCTTTCCCCTTCATTTTCTCTACAGATGCAGGATCACAATGGCTGCACACTCCGACAAAGGTAAATTGAACAAAATTTCATTTTTGTCATTGAAATTGAAGCGTGAGTTTCACGAAATTATAACCATTGCAAAATGTAAAGTTGTTTTGATCTTAAAACAATATTCGCAGTGTTTTTAACGTTTTTTTTTTAATATCCCTTAATTTTATTTTTAAATTTAGATGACCAGCCTTTCCACTTACGGAAGTATAATGAGCACGAACTTACTCTACGAACGCAACTTGCTGACCAGATAGGTAACATTGCACGACATTTAAAACGTCGCAATGTTCTGCAAGATCACGAGTTTAAGAAAATTTTGAAAGCAGAAGACACAAAGCCAGAAGAATGTGTATCAGAACTAATTGAAGTTCTGAAAAACTACGAAGGGGGTCATTTTGAAAACTTTATGGAATGTTTGACGACAGATCTGGGTTATGTAAATTTAGTAAAGAAAATAAGAGGTATGTATTATTAACGATGTAAGAGACAAATCTTCGTATTGCAGCCTGGAGGGGGGGGGGGCGAATGGTTAGCGTGCGCGTGTTGTATCACACGGCCTGCCATTGAGTCAACTGGCGTGGTTTCGAATCCCCGGTTGTACGTGGCCTGTCTAACCTCGTGGGTTTTCTCCGGGTACTCCGGTTTCCTCCCACTGCTAACGACCACTACGCGCAAGCGGATTATTGAAATAAAATTAAAACCATATGTTAGTCCCGAAATGACCTAGTCTGTGTCGAGTGGATGTTAAACCCATCTCTCTCTCCCTCCCTCTCTCTCCCTATTGCAGCTCTTAATTATTGCCCCCAATGTTATATGAACTATTGTTTAGACATTTATTCACATGACATGACAAAACCTTTAACCAAATCAATGGTGGGGGTAAATTATGGAAGGGTATCGCCGCCAATATAAAATGCTCTGCTAAAATGTCTTTTCCATTGATTGCGTCTAAAAAGTACAATGTACAAATTTTTGTACCGGTAATTGATAAAGTCAAAATACATCTAAGGCCAAAGTTAAATGTAAAACGTTAAATGCAGTGTGTCAAATGACAAATGTTTTATTGGAAAATGCTGTTTTTGACGTGTGAACATTAGACATTTCCCTCATTACATTTGCGCTCTGCCACTTCTCATTTGTCGCTGATTTTGATAACTTAAATTATATTATTGGTCTTCATACGAAAAGCATTAGTCGAACAGTTGGTAAGAAGTTATCGGAACTATAGTTTGTGTAGGAATACGTAAAAAAATATTTTAAATATGAAATGTTAAGGCATTTCAGAGACCAAGTAAGCGAGATAAAGTCCCCTCAAGCCCAGTCCCAAAAATTGGGTTGCCAGGCAGCGAAACATACGCCCACAGCAGTTATGCACTTGAGTTAACTGACATGGTTTCGATTCCTGTGTTGTACGTGATGAGGAGTAGGGTCAACTGTCCAGTCTCATGGGTTTTCTCTAGTTTCTTCTGACTTCTAAAGACTGTTACATGCTGTCGAATTATTGAAATAAAATGAAACCATATATTAGTCCAGAAATGATCTAGTTTGTATCGAGTGGACGTTAAATCCCATTTCTCTCACTCCTCAGGGAATCTAGTAATATTTGGTGTCTCTACTTTCCATTTAAATCACCCTTTCCCCTTCATTTTCTCTACAGATGCAGGATCACAATGGCTGCACACTCCGACAAAGGTAAATTGAACAAAATTTCATTTTTGTCATTGAAATTGAAGCGTGAGTTTCACGAAATTATAACCATTGCAAAATGTAAAGTTGTTTTGATCTTAAAACAATATTCGCAGTGTTTTTAACGTTTTTTTTTTTAATATCCCCTAATTTTATTTTTAAATTTAGATGACCAGCCTTTCCACTTACGGAAGTATAATGAGCACGAACTTACTCTACGAACGCAACTTGCTGACCAGATAGGTAACATCGCACGATATTTAAAACGTCGCAATGTTCTGCAAGATCACGAGTTTAAGAAAATTTTGAAAGCAGAAGACACAAAGCCAGAAGAATGTGTATCAGAACTAATTGAAGTTCTGAAAAACTACGAAGGGGGTCATTTTGAAAACTTTATGGAATGTTTGACGACAGATCTGGGTTATGTAAATTTAGTAAAGAAAATAAGAGGTATGTATTATTAACGATGTAAGAGACAAATCTTCGTATTGCAGCCTGGAGGGGGGGGGGGGCGAATGGTTAGCGTGCGCGTGTTGTATCACACGGCCTGCCATTGAGTCAACTGGCGTGGTTTCGAATCCCCGGTTGTACGTGGCCTGTCTAACCTCGTGGGTTTTCTCCGGGTACTCCGGTTTCCTCCCACTGCTAACGACCACTACGCGCAAGCGGATTATTGAAATAAAATTAAAACCATATGTTAGTCCCGAAATGACCTAGTCTGTGTCGAGTGGATGTTAAACCCATCTCTCTCTCCCTCCCTCTCTCTCCCTATTGCAGCTCTTAATTATTGCCCCCAATGTTATATGAACTATTGTTTAGACATTTATTCACATGACATGACAAAACCTTTAACCAAATCAATGGTGGGGGTAAATTATGGAAGGGTATCGCCGCCAATATAAAATGCTCTGCTAAAATGTCTTTTCCATTGATTGCGTCTAAAAAGTACAATGTACAAATTTTTGTACCGGTAATTGATAAAGTCAAAATACATCTAAGGCCAAAGTTAAATGTAAAACGTTAAATGCAGTGTGTCAAATGACAAATGTTTTATTGGAAAATGCTGTTTTTGACGTGTGAACATTAGACATTTCCCTCATTACATTTGCGCTCTGCCACTTCTCATTTGTCGCTGATTTTGATAACTTAAATTATATTATTGGTCTTCATACGAAAAGCATTAGTCGAACAGTTGGTAAGAAGTTATCGGAACTATAGTTTGTGTAGGAATACGTAAAAAAATATTTTAAATATGAAATGTTAAGGCATTTCAGAGACCAAGTAAGCGAGATAAAGTCCCCTCAAGCCCAGTCCCAAAAATTGGGTTGCCAGGCAGCGAAACATACGCCCACAGCAGTTATGCACTTGAGTTAACTGACATGGTTTCGATTCCTGTGTTGTACGTGATGAGGAGTAGGGTCAACTGTCCAGTCTCATGGGTTTTCTCTAGTTTCTTCTGACTTCTAAAGACTGTTACATGCTGTCGAATTATTGAAATAAAATGAAACCATATATTAGTCCAGAAATGATCTAGTTTGTATCGAGTGGACGTTAAATCCCATTTCTCTCACTCCTCAGGGAATCTAGTAATATTTGGTGTCTCTACTTTCCATTTAAATCACCCTTTCCCCTTCATTTTCTCTACAGATGCAGGATCACAATGGCTGCACACTCCGACAAAGGTAAATTGAACAAAATTTCATTTTTGTCATTGAAATTGAAGCGTGAGTTTCACGAAATTATAACCATTGCAAAATGTAAAGTTGTTTTGATCTTAAAACAATATTCGCAGTGTTTTTAACGTTTTTTTTTTTAATATCCCTTAATTTTATTTTTAAATTTAGATGACCAGCCTTTCCACTTACGGAAGTATAATGAGCACGAACTTACTCTACGAACGCAACTTGCTGACCAGATAGGTAACATCGCACGACATTTAAAACGTCGCAATGTTCTGCAAGATCACGAGTTTAAGAAAATTTTGAAAGCAGAAGACACAAAGCCAGAAGAATGTGTATCAGAACTAATTGAAGTTCTGAAAAACTACGAAGGGGGTCATTTTGAAAACTTTATGGAATGTTTGACGACAGATCTGGGTTATGTAAATTTAGTAAAGAAAATAAGAGGTATGTATTATTAACGATGTAAGAGACAAATCTTCGTATTGCAGCCTGGAGGGGGGGGGGGCGAATGGTTAGCGTGCGCGTGTTGTATCACACGGCCTGCCATTGAGTCAACTGGCGTGGTTTCGAATCCCCGGTTGTACGTGGCCTGTCTAACCTCGTGGGTTTTCTCCGGGTACTCCGGTTTCCTCCCACTGCTAACGACCACTACGCGCAAGCGGATTATTGAAATAAAATTAAAACCATATGTTAGTCCCGAAATGACCTAGTCTGTGTCGAGTGGATGTTAAACCCATCTCTCTCTCCCTCCCTCTCTCTCCCTATTGCAGCTCTTAATTATTGCCCCCAATGTTATATGAACTATTGTTTAGACATTTATTCACATGACATGACAAAACCTTTAACCAAATCAATGGTGGGGGTAAATTATGGAAGGGTATCGCCGCCAATATAAAATGCTCTGCTAAAATGTCTTTTCCATTGATTGCGTCTAAAAAGTACAATGTACAAATTTTTGTACCGGTAATTGATAAAGTCAAAATACATCTAAGGCCAAAGTTAAATGTAAAACGTTAAATGCAGTGTGTCAAATGACAAATGTTTTATTGGAAAATGCTGTTTTTGACGTGTGAACATTAGACATTTCCCTCATTACATTTGCGCTCTGCCACTTCTCATTTGTCGCTGATTTTGATAACTTAAATTATATTATTGGTCTTCATACGAAAAGCATTAGTCGAACAGTTGGTAAGAAGTTATCGGAACTATAGTTTGTGTAGGAATACGTAAAAAAATATTTTAAATATGAAATGTTAAGGCATTTCAGAGACCAAGTAAGCGAGATAAAGTCCCCTCAAGCCCAGTCCCAAAAATTGGGTTGCCAGGCAGCGAAACATACGCCCACAGCAGTTATGCACTTGAGTTAACTGACATGGTTTCGATTCCTGTGTTGTACGTGATGAGGAGTAGGGTCAACTGTCCAGTCTCATGGGTTTTCTCTAGTTTCTTCTGACTTCTAAAGACTGTTACATGCTGTCGAATTATTGAAATAAAATGAAACCATATATTAGTCCAGAAATGATCTAGTTTGTATCGAGTGGACGTTAAATCCCATTTCTCTCACTCCTCAGGGAATCTAGTAATATTTGGTGTCTCTACTTTCCATATCCAAACTTGCCATACTTTTATTCGAACTGACCACACCCTATAATTACTTTTTTCAGAATGCAACTATAACTGACATTTTTTTTTATTTCAGGTTCATCAAACAACAATACCAGCTCTTAAGAATGTGGCCGAATAAGATGTGGAGGTGATTGATAGTAACATTGAATGTGGGTTTAATATTGTGTGTTAAAGATGCAAGAAAATACATAAAATGTGTAAACTGTAAGGGATTATAGCCTGGCCCTATCCAAATTATAAGAAACCTGCCGTTGAGTCTATGAATATTTATTTTTTATGCACCCACATTTTCATGTCGCTGTCCCTTTCGGTCCAGATTTTAATGAAATTTAAAATATATTTTTATGTCCAAAGCATCTGGGATCTGAATGAACATATTGAACTGTAACCTCATGGATTATGGAACCTTTATATTGTGCAAAAATTGAGTTTTCAGCATGTGGGCAGTCCAGATGATTTTGGCATATATTGGAACCGTACTTCCTGGAATATTAGACCTGATTGTACGAAACATTGTTTTTAACTTCTGCATCCTCCAGAATTCTAATTTTTTACACCAACATTTCCCATGCCAGAATTCACCCCTCTTTGCATTTCCCATGCCAGAATTCACCCCTCTTTGCTGAAGATAGGGGTTACAGTTTTTAACAGGTCCTTTTCAGATTTGGTGTGAAGCATTGGATTCATGAGATCACAAACCCCAACGATATGCAGCGATTGAAAATAACTGTCTTTTTCAAAATAGCTTGTAAATGTGATGAGGCTACTGTTTTTAATTTGGTGTGTAGCATTCGGGCCATAAGTACAAATCCTATAAATTTCAGCGATCCACACATAACCTGTTTTTGGAAACCATATTAACTGATAAAGGCTGCAATTTTTAACAGATTTGTTTCTAATTCAATAGGAAACATTGGGACAATAAGTGGATGAACCCTATCGATATTCCGTTATCTTTTGCAAAATGTAGATGTATCTTAGACAGCAACCACATTTTAATTGTATCAATTGTAATTGAATATTTTGAAAACGGTAATAAATAATCAATATCAAAGTGTTATTTGTTTAATGTTTGCTACTTTTCACCATAACTGGGATAATTCAGTGTGCTATGAAAGAAATTAATTTAGCCCAGATATGGCTTTTCTGAATCGTCCTCTTTGAATTTCACTTTTTCTTTTACGTGGCCCCTACAATGTGGACAATTTAAACACAGTGCTTTGTCCTTTACCAGACCTTTGATCCACTGATCAGGCAAACGGTGCAGAAAATCGGGGTTGGGTGGGACTTTCTTGAACGACCACCTTTTAGAAGTGAAAACAACACACATGTATAAAAATTCAGTGGAAGTGGGAAAAACAACTAATTAGCACTCGGCTGAGGTGAGAAAAACACCCAATAAGCACTGGGTTAAAGTGAGCAATACACTCGATAAGCATTGGTTTGAAGTGAACAAAACACTCGCGAGACACTGGCTTAAAGTGAGAAAAAAACTGGCTTGAAGTGAGAGAGACGCTGGGAGGAAGTGAGAAGAACACCTGATAAGCACTGAGTTGAAGTGAGCAATACACCTGATGAACACTGGGTTAAAGTGAGAAAAACACTCAATAAGCACAGGGCTGAAGTGAGGAAAGCACTTGGTTCAAGTGCGCAAAACACTCGATAAGCACTGGGTTGAAGTGAACAAAACACTCGATAAGCATTTTGTTGAAGTAAGAAAAGCACCGAGTTGAAGTGAACACTTCGTGGAAGCCTAATTTGCATATTTGGCATGGTGTCATCCTCACTTCAACATCATTTCTGCCTTGTTTATTTCATTGAAAATTTGAAGTGTTGTTGTGGAAGCGTTGTAGAAATGAACACTTCAGATATCAAATTTTTCACTTCGAGCACGTCTCCGCCAAGTGTCATCCACGCTTCTTATGGGTGGCGTCTTATGACTTTGGAGAGATTTTTTTTTCTATTGTTAGTGTATTTTTCTCTGAACAATGGATCTATTGTTAGTGTATTGTTCTCTGAACAATGGTTATCGATTGTTAGTGTATTGTTCTCCGAACAATGGTTATCGATTGATTAGTGTATGGTTCTCCGAACAATGATTGATGAAACAAAAGATGAATAGTCTTTTTGTTATAGAGTCCAGGTGTTGATTCAGTTGTTAAACTCTCCCTCTGTTTAGTAATGAGAGTATCATTTATTGTTTAATGTTGAATTATTGATTTTGTTTGAGTTTTGTGAATGAATCCCCGTGTCGTCTATATTATACGGACCTCTGTAGGGTGGGTATTTAAAAAAAAGTGACGGTTCGATTAACCTGTGTTTACTCTGTATTTAAATATGGAAATGGTTCCAAATTCACGAAATCGTAGTATTGTACACGTTCTCAAGATGTTTGTTGTATTCGTGTAGGAAAAAGATTAAAGTAAAAAAAAAAACAACATTTACTCAACCCGAGTTGAATCTAAATATACTAATAAAACAATTATCAATAAATAAATGGAGAAAAAAAAGAGAGATGAAATGGAAAACTCACGTATATATCAATTGTTGTCTTTCAACGTTGATAATTTATCATAAATATCGAAGGTCAATAAATTCTTGAACTATACACTCTTTTTCCGTTGTATTTTTTTTTGTATTATATCAGAAACTTTATCAACATACACACCAAGCACTCGCTAACACTGGGAGATTTAGACAATCACCAAGTGCTACCTCTCACGTTACTCACGCAGACATCACTACATCGACTGCGGATAGATTTGTTTGTGCATAGAGGATTTAGATACATTGTACAAACATTTGTTTGTGCATAAAGGATTTAGATACATCGCAGCATAAATTATTCATCGTATTTAAGCATTGGTATGTCCTCGTTAGACTAAACTATTTGGCTACTTTCTGGGGGGTTTTTCAGATACTATTGAAAACAATATCAACCAGGACCGGCCCAACACTATTTCCGAACCATTCAGTGTAAATAATGGGACATCTGTGGATGATCTGGGGTTAACATTGTTAAACGCTAAGATTAATGCTATTATGAATGAACATAAACTTAAAATGGAGATTCTGAGACAACAAATCCTCGAAAGATAATAAAACCCATTACGAAATCCAAAGAAATTCTATGGTGTCATACCTAAAGAAAAATTCAAAAACAAACTTTTGTCATTCTGACATCATCTTTTCGTTTTAATTTTTTGATACTGCAATGTATATAATAAAGACGTCATTTCAAAGTATATATTGTGTTAGTTTTCTTGTACACACAATCTGTTCACCGTTACTAACGAAACAACGAGGACATAAGTGTATATCTAGAAGATGTGGAGCTTTTGTAAGGCAATATCATATTTTAGCTGCTCATTATTGTTCGATTTATATAGTGTTTCATTACATACGAGTGTTTCTAAGAGCACTCACAACAAAACCATCCAAGAAACGTTTTTTTGAAATAAATCAGTTTTTTATACGCCAACACTTTCACGTGGGCACTCCTGAGTTCACAATTGTCATCGGATTTGATGAAACTTAACAATGTCGATAATAGCGATATATCGGATCGTAAGTTCCTAAGTTATGGTCCTTTTATTGTACGAAAACTCGCTTCTTTTTTAGCTTCTTCTCGGTGCATCTCTTGCAAAATTTGGGGACGTATCTTGTACGGCAACCGCTTGTTATGTAACTCTTAAAACTCCGGATGGGAGATGTTTTCGCAAGGTGATAGCATATTTTTTAGCTGCTCTGGTAGAGAACACATATTCACCGGAACGCGTATTTCGGAATCGCCAATTAGCGACGCTCGAAGAACAAATGGTTGGATTGTCGTGAAGTATAGAAATCAAAGATTTCTTTTAAATTATTGTGGGTGAGGGGGCGGTTGGCATGTAGCCGGAGTAGGGTTTCCATTATTTTCTGGCCCTATGATTCGAGGTCGATCCCCTTTATCAACATTTTTTCTTGTTATTTGTTTTTCTATATTTATATAATGTAGATTTTATTATCTAATTTGCCAATATTTGTTTAATGTGTTTGCCGTACCGCCCCTTTAATCATATGTCTTTATACATATGCACAATCATAGTAGTGAGAACTGAATATCGGCAGGCCTTGATCGAATATATTTGAGTCATGTTTTTGTGTTTTATTACTGCAAAATAGTATCCTGAACGCGTGCCTATCATTATTTTTGATGTGCCGATGACATGCCGAATTTTATTCATGTTTAAATAATTTCATGTCTTATTTTCTGTAAATGTAAGGGACATAACTCTATTTTCATTAATTATTGTTCAAATACAGTTTTCCTGAAATATTAATTATCCCCTTTAATATGTTTGTAGATTTTTAGTGTCAAAATGTAGAAAATGTATATTACCAATTTTGTATTAGGTTTTCGTAGTCGAGGCGGGGGTTCCTTTATGATTTTAAACTGTTTCCTTGTCTGAACTTACCAGTCATTTATTGTTTAGAGATAGTTAATTTAACTTGTCTGCACATTAAGCGATTTGATCTGATTATTATGTCAATCCCTGTTATTGCAACAGTACAAATTAGATATTTCTGGTGAGAGTTTTAATAGATTTTTACTTGTGTCTAGAATTATAAAGGAGCTTAATTCTTGTACGGTAAATTTTATTTTATTACTTAAAGATACATTATGGGAGATTTTTACAAGGAGTTAGCCATTCTTGCTATAACAGTTCAAAAATAGATGCTCAAACAAGAATATATTGAAAATTTCAGTCAAATTACTTTATCCTGAACAAAGTTGTTACCACTATAATTTTTTACTAGAAATAGTAGTTAAATTTCATCGACACCGTTTTCCCATTATGGCCGATTGTTGATTGACAGGCGTTAACTCCACCTATATAGTCTCGATTATCAAGTAATGTTTACACTGACTAGTACCGAGAGCGTATTCGGTTTGAGACAGGACTGCAATTCAATTCGTATACATTTATTTTTTACTATAAATTAGAATTAAGACTTTTAATATATAGATAAGAAGAGAAAGTCTGCGATAGGATATTAAAGTTTGAAAGGAATGGGCCAAATCAACGAGGCAGTATTGTAAATAAATTATAATAAATAGCCGACTTCTTGCGTTGCCTGCGTGTAGGCCTACTCTTTTGTACTTCAGGTAGGCCTAAGCGACTCCCTAAGCAGACGAATAGAAAAGAGTCCGGAAGTATGATGACGTCAACGTCACGGAGAAGCCCCTCCCACGACGCCATAGTGATTAAATCAGTCAACGAAATCCTGTTTTAATCCGAGCCCAATCCAAGCCATCCGTAGGTCTACAGAGTTCATTTTGGGCTTGTTATTTAAATAAAGATCTAATTTATAATTTCTATGACTTCTGAGGCCCAAAGGAAGACCGACAAAAGTCAGTTTTTGCTCTCCCATAATGTATGTTTAATTGTCTTAGTATTAATATTGTTAGCGGCGTCCCGAACCTGCCATATCTGATTACCCGATGCTGCTCAGCTATCCCAACAACCGAATTATATTTCTTTCTTATTTGTTGTATAAATAAAGCTGTTTTGGATATATTTTACTGTGTTTTTATTTAGAAGCTATTCTGTCTATAGTGAGCGGGTAACACTAAGATAGAGAGAGATAGGTTTTCTAAATTGGTGGCTGGAGTGGGATTGCTGAAAAGCATCTTTAATGCAGATTTATTTAAGATTTGTTATTGAACGGAGTTTATTTTGACCGTTTGAACATGTATTGATATGCTCTGAATAAAATCAGTGATGAAATAAATGTATCTCTCTTCTGTTCTATTGTCGTTCATCTTTAAACTCTTGAATAGTGTTGTGTTAGATGTTAACAATTCGGATATTGTGTTATTTGACAAAACCAACAGAATTTGATATAGGGTTTGGTAGAAATTGAATAATTTCAAGGTTAATTCCTAATCTGACCAAAATATATCAACCACGCTTAATGTTCAATCTGAATACAAAAACAACTTGGTTGAATGTAAGATCAGACCTAAAATATCAAGTGGGTTTAAAATCCAATCTGACCCAAAAATATAAACTGGTCATTATTTCGATTAAATAGAGGGTCTTGTTGTATATTGTGGCATTTTTGAAATAGCGATATATGTTAAGCTGTCAATGGCCTATTTTTTTCAGTTAACGTTAAAACCCTAGTTACACTACTATTTAGCGAGTTTTCTTGGCCAGGTTTAGCCTACCTGCCTTTTCTATATATTTTAGATTGGCCACTTGCACCAGCCATTACATGACCTTTCCTTTGTTGCATTTTAGAGAAGGAACATGCATCACTTATTTCTTCGATAAATTCTTCATTTCTTTGAACTTGTAAAAAATTTGATATTTTTCTGATTTCTGTGATTGAATCATGTAATTATAAAACAGTGGATATTAGATTCTTTATCATGTACAACATATTTATTGATAATAATAATAATATTTATTCGCGATATACATAATGTCAATATACATATATGCAAATGAAATGCGGTTTATCGTCCTACTGCTCTGCTCCGAGCGTGATAAAAGACGAGCACATGTCATTCAGTGTGCCCCGACCTACTCTAAAATGAAATTCCAAATACCAAGGGATCTTTTACGTACACAGAACCTCGGTTTTCATCTCTCCTCTAAACGACTATACGTTGTTCCTTGCAAGATCATCGGTCCTTTATCACTGACAATGAGGAACCACTTGGGAACCTGATAAACTTTACTGGTTAACGAAGAGATCGAACAAGAGGCATCCAGGTTAGCGAGTCATCGTCTTACTGACTGATTCACCATGGCTCATATAAATATTTATTTGTTTAGGGCGATGAGTAGTCAAACATGCTCACGTATTGTATGTAGTCGTAGCGGTATGGACAGGGCGCAACAGGTCAAAATCCAAATTGGCCACTGGTTTTCCTGTTCAGTGTCCATTCTGAACAAAGAAAAGCAACTTGGTTGAATGTCCAATCTGACCTAAAATATCTGTTAAGTTTTCAGCGATCATCGCTTTCTACGATGAGCGTTAAAATGGCGAGCCTCTATATATTACGGTGTAACGGTGATATATTTAAGCTTTTATTTTTAAATTGGATACAAATTGAGAGCTCCATGGATCCACAAGCTAAAAAACACATTTTTATCGTAAAATCAGAGGCTATTATCAAGCTATTTACAAGCAAGGACCACAATCATCCAGATATTTACGTCCCGGTAAGCTCAAAAGGAACCGAGATCTTTGCGTTATAGACATACATTTCAGGCTTCATCATTAGCGAATACAGTCGTGACTTCTAGAGGTCCACAACCTTGGTATTACAAACTTGTATATCACATGACCCTCTTTTTAATATAAGTAATGACCAGTTTATATTTTGGGGTCAGAATGGGAATTCACCTTGAAATTATTAAATTACACGTATTATCAAACACCATATTCAACAATTATGCTCGTTTTTCAAGAAAACACAATAACCGAATTGCCGAGCGTTGGGAGATCTTATTAACTCTCACAACACTATACAAGAGTTTAAATATCAAGGACAATATAATAGAAGACAAATTACAATGCATTCAATTTCTTTTATCACTGATTTTATTCAGATCATATCAAAACATGTTGAAATGGCAATGAGAAACAAAACAAAAACAAAATATATTGATTCATTAACATAACAATAAAACAAGCAATACAATTAGCACTTTAAATCTGTGTTCATCTAGTCTAAGAAAACATGTAAGGATAAGCATATGGAGCATAATGTGGAATCTGTCTTGGATAGAGTTGATAGGGCGTCTGTATTGTGGATGATGATTTAGATGGTAAATTGTAAACTGATCGCGAGGCTACTTGTGATGGTAAAACAGGAGAAATCAAGGACGATGGAGACAACATGTTATAAGGAGAAGCAGTTGGTGGGATCGGTGTCTGGTAACTGGGATAAACTGGTAGGATTGTTGGTTTGTTACTCTGAACTCTTTTCCGCCATCTTGCTCTTTTGTTTTGGAACCAAATCTGTAATATACAAATAAAACAAAACATTATTAAAATGAAAACTTAAATATACAGCTTGGGATAAAAGGTGTCCCAAACTTAGAAACATTATTTAGCTATGTGAACATATCAAACGATAGATGTCATCAGATATCTAGAAGACAACGTTAGCATAGCCTACATAATCGCTGGACTAATTGCCATTTTGTAATACTCACCTTTACATTCTTCTCCGGGATTCTTAAATTAGTAGATAATTGTTCAATGACCTCAACTTCAGGATAAGGTGTTTCTTGGAATATTTTCTCTAGTGACCGTACTTGTTGTGGACTGTAATTGGTTCTGCTATTCTTTTTAATAATAAGTTCTGTGTTATATTCAGAATGAAGAGGAACGGATGTTGTACCACCAGAAACTGGCATATTGGATGGTGAAATTGAAGTTGATGAAAGATTTGAAGAATTACCACTATCATCTAGGTTGCTTTTCTGTCTTTCAAAACTGGAAGTATGATTTGCAATTTCACTTCTGTAAGCACTTGTAGCACTAGTTGGAGTTCCCAATAGTACGCTTTTGTCGTATGGTACGATAGATGGACATGGTAACGGTAAACTGATTGTGGGCGATGGCATACGGTCTGTATATGGTGGCGTTAGGCAAGGTGACAGAGAAGGGCTTGGTGAATACTTAGGACTGGTGCAGGACTCCGAAGATACCAATGTTAGCTGTTTAATTTGAGTTAATGCGCTAGTGTTGTAACTGTTCCAAGGCTGATAATGTGAACCAAGTGGGATACATGGGTACGGAGGAATCTGGTCGACCTTGGTGTAAGTATCAGTGAAGAGTGAAGTCGTATTTTGTAATTCCTAAAATGAAAATAAAATAATTATAATTTAAAATTCAGTTTAATTTCAAATAATTGCATAAAGAAATAATTCACTGAAACAATATTGTAAACAATTAAAGCCCTTAAATCATAAAACTCGAAGTTCTACACCCACCATATCTTTGAATTAAATCTGTTTTTCACCACAAATGTACTATTTAATCGTAATGAAAGACTATGAAGGACGTGTATCAGGAGATTCATATTAAGTCGGCAGATTTCATTAGTTTTATCCAGAAACATTGACACACCGAGTAACTTCTGTCTGTCGTTAATTGATTAGTTCTGATTGCTTGACTGATTGATTGAATTACTAATTATTTGATTGAAAATGAGTTAACCAGGATCAATTCGAAAATCGACAGGAAACAAGATCTTTGGGTAATAAACATACCTATTAAGTTTCACCACAATCGGACAAAAATTGTGACCTCTAGGGTGTCCACAACTAAAAATGTGATTTTTGTACAATCAGGGCCCATAATTCATTAAGCTACGCTCAATAAAAGAAGAACCAAGATCTTTGGGACACAAACCTATATTTCTAGTTTCGTGGAAATGTGAGAAAATTGTGACCTGTAAAGTGTCCACAAACAGACAGAGTTGACGACAATAAACGTCCATATGAAAATGTGGGCGTGTAAAAATTCTACCTTAAGTGGGGTGTAGCTTTGAAATTTTGAAACCGTTTTTAAAAATGAATACAAATCGTGACTACTTGAGGGTTCATACGCTAAACACGTGATGTTTTGAATAATCAAAAGCTGTAATACACCGAGTTACGTACGTAACGTACCGATATGCTCGATTATCGAAAGGAACCGAGTTCTTAGTGATATAAACGTGAATTAAATGTCTAATCAAAATGAGATCAAAATTGTGACCTCTAGCGGTTCAACAGCCCTGAAATATCACACTTTTATTAAACTATTTGCATACGACGAGCAGTCATTATGTCCGTCATTATGGTGTAACAGGGATATATTCGATTGATTATCTTTAAATCGGATACGAATTGTGTACTCTAGAGGGACCACAAGGCACCATAATCTATGCAGTTCCGATCTGATATGCGCGAAAATGGACAGGAACCAAGATCTTTGGGCAATAAACATACATGTTAAGTTTCATCCCAATCGGATAAAAAGTGTGATCCCAAGGGCCCATAATTCATGAAGTTACGCTCCAATAAATTCATATATCGAAAATTACCAAGATCTTTAGGACATACATCTATATTTCAAGTTTCGGGAAAATGGAATAAACATTGTGACGTATAAAGTGTCCACAAACGGACAGGGCCGATAACATTAAACGTCCATATGAAAATGTGGGCGTATGAAAATTGAACACCTTGCTAGTATTGAACATAATCACGTGATCAAAATTGAGTTAACGTTCAATTATCCCATCCTGGTTAATTCATTGAATGTCAATCAAATAATTAGTAATTCAATCAATCAATCTGTCAAGCAATCAAAACTAATCAATTAACGACAGACAGAAATTACTCTGTGTGTCAATGTTTCTGGATAAAACTAATGAAATCTGCCGACTTAATATGAATCTCCTGATAAACGTCCTTCGTAGTCTTTCTTTAAGATTATTAGTATATTTGTGATGAAAAACAGGTTTAATTCAAAGATATGGTAGGTGTAGAACATCGGTTTTCATATCTTAAGAGCTTTAATTGTTTACAATATTGTTTCAGTGAATTATTTCTTTATGCATTCCTTTGAAATTAAGTTGAATATTAAATGATAATTATTCTATTTTCATTTCAGGAATCACAAAATATGACACCACTCTTCCCTGATATTTACAACAAGGTCAATCAGACTCCTCGGAGCAGAGAACTGACATCGTATCCGTACCCAGGTATCCCATTTGGTTCATATTATCAACCTTGGAACACATACAATGGAAGCGCATTACCCGAAATTACCAACTCTACAGATGATCAACAACAAACATTGGTTTCTTCGAATTTGAGCACTAGTCCTATTTGTTCCCAAAGCCATTCTCTGTCTCCTTGTGTAACTTCACCCTATACGGACCGCATGTCATCGCCCACGACCAGTTTACCATTACCATGTCCAGCTACCGTACCATACGGCAGAAACATACTCTTGAGAACCCCAACTAGTGCTACAACTATATACAGTGGTCAAATTACAAATCATATCTCCAGTTTTGAAGACGTAAATAAGCCGCTTGTGTCACCAGAAAGACCGACAAGCAACCTAGATGATAGTGGTAATTCTTCAAGCCATTCATCATCAACTTCGCCATCCAATACACCAGTTTCTGATCATGCCACCGCCGTCCGTCTTTATTCTGAATGTAACACAGAAATTGGTGTTAAAAAGAACAGTAGAACCAACTATAGTCCACAACAAGTAAGATCATTGGAGAAAATATTCCTTGAAACACCTTATCCTGAAGTCGAGGTCATTGAACAATTATCTACCGATTTAAGTATCCCTGAGAAGAATTTGAAGGTGAGTATTACAAAATGACCACTGGTGTAGTTTCCTTGTAGATAAATCAAAATCGACAGTATCGTGGGGATGTTATGCAGATTATGCCAACTCTGTGTTCTAGAACATCGGGTGACGCACGAAGACCATATTATATGGAATAACAATAACTGGTTTATTAACATGCACCGTTTTGGAGATGACACTCTCGTCTTTATTAAGCATATGATAACATATTTATGTAAAAGGTAAGTATTTATATACAATAAAAGTAAGCCATAATGTTTGTTTTATTTGTATGTTACAGATTTGGTTCCAAAACAAAAGAGCAAGATGGAGGAAAAGAGTTCAGAGCAACAAACCAACATTCCTTCCGGTTTATCCCAGTTACCAGACACCAATCCCGCCAACTGCTTCTCCTTATAACATGTTGTCTCCATCGTCCTTGATTTCTCCTGTTTTACCATCACACGAAGCCTCGCGATCAGTTTCCAATTTACCATCTAAATCATCATCCAGGGTACAGTCACGATATCAACTCTATCCAACACAGATTCCGCATTATGCTCCATATGCTTATCCTTACATGTTTTCTCAGACTAGATGAACAAAGATTTAAAGTGCTAATTTTATTGCTTGTTTTATTGTTATGTTAATGAATGAATATATTTTATTTTTGTTTTGTTTCTAATTGCCCTAATTGCCGTTTGAACATGTATCGATATGGTCTGAATAAAACCAATGATAAAATAAATGTATCTGACTCTGTACTATTTTCCTTCATCATTAAATTCTTGAATAGTGTTGTGTTAGATGTTAAGAATCTCCCATAGCTCGACAATTCGGATATTGTGTTATTTGACAAAACCAACAGAATATAGGGTTTTATAGAAATTGAATCTGACCCAAATATATCAACCAAGTTTAATGTTCAATCCGCGAACACAAAAACAACATGGTTGAATGTTCAATCTGACCTAAAATATCAAGTGGGTTTAAAATCCAATCTGACCCAAAAATATAAACTGATCATTATTTCGATTAAATAGAGGGGCTTGTTGTATATTGTGGCATTTTTGAAATAGCGATATATGTTAAAGGACAATATTGGTGCCAGCCATTATTACATATGTGATAGAACTGGTAAAATACATTCCAAATATAATTTTAACACAGCGATCATTGCTACAGGAGACGTGTAACAAACTCTTCAATATACGGGAAGTGACGTCAAACATGACTAACACGAGTTGTCCTTCTAAATAACTGAGTGAAATAACGAGCGATAACAGACACACAGGCGAATTTCATTTCACTGACAATTCCGTTGACGATGAAAAGTTGTTATATGAGAAGGTAAGAGGATATCTGACAATTCACAAAAGGAATTGGCTGTCAGTAGATAACAGATAACGAACAAATTAGACAAAGTCCGTGCATTACCATGTTTTTATTAAGAGCAGGGTGAATAAAAACAGTGTAATGCACGGGATTTTCCTATTTTTTTCGTTTTGTCTTATCTAGTGACAGCCAATTCTATTTTTGAATTGTCAGATATCCTCTCGTCGTTTTATAAAACAACTTTCCATCTTCAACGGATTTATCAGTGAAATGCAATTTGCCTGCGTGTCTGTTATCGCTCGTTAGTTGACTAGGTTATATAGAAGGACAACTGGTGATAGTCATGTTTGACGTCACTTCCCTTATATTGAAGAGTTTGTTACACGTCTCCTGTAGCAATGATCTCTGTGTTGAAATTATATTTGGAATGTATTTTACCAGTTCTATCCCATATGTAATAATGACTGGCACCAATATTGTCCTTTAAGCTTTCAATGACCTCTGTCTTCAGTTAACGTTAAAATCCTAGTCACACTGCTACTCAGAGAGTGTTGTTGGTCAGGTTTAGCCTACCTGCCTTTTCTATATTTTAGATTGACCACTTGCATCAGTCATTATATGACCTTTCCTTTGTTGTATTTTAGAGAAGGGAGCACACATCACATATTTCTTGGATTAATTCTTCATTTCTTTTAACTTGTAAAAAATCTGATATTTTTTCTGATTTCTGTTTCCGGAGCATATCTCATAAACCGTTCAAGATGTATTTTTGAAACTTTGTACACACATCAACTAAGTAGAGTAGTTCTGCCGTTTACTATTTAGGAATTTCTGGCCTTTACATTTGTTGTGTTTCCATGGAAACAAGTTTGACTTAGTTTTTGGTGTATAATTTAGTTTCCGGGGCATATTTCATAAACCGTTAAAGATATCTTTTTGAAACTTTGTATACACATCAATCTATTCCAGTAGTTGTGCCATTTGCTATTTAGGAATTTCTGGAAATTATATTTTTTGTGTTTCCATGGAAACAAATTTGACCTTGTTTTTGGTTTACAAATTTGTTTCCGGGGCATATTTCATAAACCATGCAAGATATCTTCATGAAACTTTGTACATCCATCGAACTATTAGTTGTGCCTCATAAAGCTCATTCAATTAACACTAATTTTAAAAATATGGCTTTTAATAAATTATGTACATACATGTACATTTATAAGTGTTGCAGAAAGGAGGAAACACGAATAAATGTCAGGACTGTACTAAATAATTACATGCCAGTGTAAATGTCTGCAGTACAATCCTAATGATACTTTGCATAAATTATAGTATATATGATGCCTGTTCTGTTTTTTGGGGGGTATTTTCAATTGTACTTTTCTTTCATTGATTGGCTCAAAACTTTGTAACAATACAAACAGCTATAGATTACATAAAAGTCATATATGCTATGTAGTCATGTCTAATTTTTAAAACCAGAGCTTAATCATAAATCAGTCATTAGTTTTCAGAAATAGAGAGCAATATTAGGACCAGTGACATTGTTTGCGAAATATGATACATTTTTATATTGATTACCAATAGCATAAAGAAATTATTTTCCCTTATTTCTTCCAAACAAGTGCAAGGGCGCGGGATGTTTGATGACTGGTATTGCTGGCAATTGTTCGTCTCCTATGTTGATAGAGGGCTCAGTTTTTCGGCCGTCCCATATTTTTCGCGAGCTTTAATGACGTCCGATTGCTGATGTTTATCGCCTATCTAGGCCTTACTATATAAATAGGCCTGAATTTTTCCCGTGATCACAAATCATGTAATTTGGAATAATAAATAAGCTTTTCTGACCAAGTCATAATAGATAGCAAGGCCTTAATTACTATTGATGATTAGGCCTGAATTTGACAGCAATATTGAGGGTGAGACAACTTATGAACTTTAGGCAAAATTCAGTGAAATTATGAAACTTTCTTCCCGTCTAATCATTATGATGCAGAAAAAGTATAAATTATACATTAAAATAGTTTCCACTAATTTTGAAGAGTAAATAAAATAAACACTGAAAATCACAAAATTTCGAATATCTTTGAAATTTTACCCTTTCATATTATATTTTATTACCAAATACAAAAACATTGTCCGATCCTACGAACTATTTTAAAGCTTCTTTGTAATTGGCCAATAAAGTTATTTGAGTCCAAATACAAACAATGCGATTATGAGAGATCTTTAAAAAGCTTCAAATTAGTGATTAAATTAAACTAATTATTGTTTAGCTACAAGTAAAATATCGCTTGCAAATGTCGTCTTTTATTGGTTTATTTTGCATCTTCGTCTAAAGAATATCTAAATTTTAATTTTGATCCAGACATTCTCTCACGATAGACTCGGTCAAACCATTCACTTTGTGCCACGGTAAACCAGTTCTTCCAATCACCAACTTCACCTACAACATGAAAGAATATATAACACACGACGCAATTATATGAAATTAATTGAAATGGGGTTTAACGTCCTACTGCTCTGCTCCTAAACAGGGCCAATGAAGACGGGCATACATCTTTCAGTGTGCTATAACGAGGGAAATTTTGCCTGGGCAGCGGCACTACGGGCAACGCTTATATCGAATTCGAACTGCCAAGGGATCTTTTACATGCACGCCAATGTGTACACGGGATCTTGGTTTTTCTTTCCATCCCAACGACTAGACAGCTGTCGTCGTCAGCCCCCCCCCCCCCGTCCTGCATCACCGACCAGGGGGAACAACGCCGGAAAATATGGATAACTTTGTCGGCCTATGCAGGGATCGAACATCCGACCTCCAGGCTAGCGAGCCAGTGTCTTACCCACTTAGCCGATGAGGGTTCTCTCGTCTTTACCACCAAGCAAAGAATGCCACCGTAGCATAGTGCAATAAAGAAAAACATTAATGTACAAAAAGAGATAATCATTTGGAAACCATCAAAGGAGGGGAGGCCATGGTAATAAATGGAAGAGTATATAATGAACTGAACATTTCTAAGAAAAATCAAAATCTTAGCAAAATGAATGACTGCGAAAACTACCACCTCAGATAACCTTGCGTAACACAAATATCTTCCCAGTCTTAATGTATAAAATAAGAAGATTTAAAATAAGTAAGTTTACCCACCCTTTCTGTATATTCTAGATTTGCCATTCTCATCCGCAACAACATGAGCCATTCTTGTCTGCATTTTCGCGAAGGAACACGCATCACATATTTCTTGAATTAATTCCTCATTTCTTTCAACTTGTAAAAAATCCGATATTTTTCTGATTTCTGCTATTGGATCCTGCAATTATAAATATTATGTTAATTACCTGCATCAACCAGCGGTTGCCAGGCAAGATACGCCTACATTTTACAAGAGATGGATAGAGAACAAACTAAAAAGAGGGCGATTTTTCGTACAGAATGTTATTGTCTGAAATGCGCGGATATGGACATGGACTGCAATATTTGGGATATAAAGATGTGTTTTAAATTTCATAAAAGTCGGATATTTGTGACTTCCAGAGGATCCACAACTTTGTTATCATGAGGGTTGGCCATTTTTACGGCAGTTTTGGTTCGATTTTCAGGGTTAGATATCCAAACGATGTTTGAAATCGAATAAAACTTGTGACCTCTAGAGTGCCCACAAGCAAAAAACATGATTTTTCGTACAATTAGGGGCCTTAATTCATGAAGTTTCGATCCGATACATGCCAGTATCTATAGGACTCAGATGTTTTGAAGATAAACCTTTATTTCACGTTTTGTCAAAATCGGATAAGAATTGTGACCCGTAGAGTGTCCACAAACAAATTCTGCTCCAACCGAGGCTGGGTGGTGTTAACGTAAATAATTATGCTTTATAGAATAAGAATTGAATATTACCGCTTTAAGATCTTCATACGTTAAATGTAATATAGAATACTCCGTGTTGTTATCAATGACTTTCTCCCAATCTAAAACCTGTTTATACCAACAATTATACTCAACTGCAAACAAAATAAAATTCATAAATTTAATAATATTCTAACGTGATAGTTTACAACTACCCAGTGCTTAAATTGTTGTATTAAAATTATGACCAAACATAACGTTTGACTGGTTTCAGACAAGAAGCAATATAACCATTTTCCAGTATCTGAATCCGGATTTATTTTTGGCGCTCAATATTCTCAACTTTAGAATGTTTGCAAATTTCTTTTGAACTTCAACAAATAGTGGCGTTCTAAAATTAGCGTTTTATATCATTGCCCAATGAATAACATAGAAGTGTTCGCTGGTCGTCTTGAACCGTTATTGACGTTTGTCAGTCATCCCAACGATCACTTATTAGTAATATTAAGTGGTATATAATATTATCTTCCATACGCTCATATATCATTAACTATTTGTAACGTTATAAGATAACCCGAAGACATTAGCGTTTTAAACTTTATCCTATAGATGTGGGTCAACTACGCCAACAATGCGTCGTTAATAAGGTCACAGTATGATACGTTTCTATATTTTTCCCGTCAAAAGTCAAAACCTTGTTCGGATCTAATTTGTAGTTACTAGGGTATGTGCTTCCTGCTGTTGTACTAGATATTCCAATCTTTTGATTTTGTAAGCAGTTACCCCATGACACTACCTAGCAACTTCCTTCATTTGCCCAGTATGTCACAGAAAAACCTAGTAACCCAGTAGTCAAATCAATGGATAAGCTGGGGTTTAATATTCATTCAGTACGTTTTCCTTTGCTTTCTCAAAATAAGAAAAAAGTGAGTTACTAGGTGCTAACTTTTGACGGGAGATTTAATAAAGAAGATAGTCCATACCCAATCTGATTCACAGAGAGAATTACTTACGAATTAACTCTGTAACAGATGTCTCTCCACAACAAGCGCGTTGACTGCACGCGGCCTCAGTCATTTGCTGAACGGCTCGTGCAATGTTTACATAACACCTAACTGCTTAGGGCAAAATGATGCATTTTACTCATTTTAATAACCATTTACACTAAATAGGAAATACTTTTTAACTACAAATACTTCAAACGCCTTTATTTATTTTTCTTTTACCTCAAAAAAATGTTTGAGAATTTAATTTGTCGGAGTAAAAAAGTTAATATGCCGTACTTATTAAGCCTCGTCGATGTCATGCTTATCAGTGATTGTAGCGGCCAAGCGAATATTCACTGCGGGATCAGTTTGAGTCCATACCCTTGATGTTTAAACTTTACCATGTGTGTGCGATCCAGATTGCATGCAGGTAGTTCAGTTGCTGGATCCACCAGTGAGGGGGGTGGGAGTGGGCCGATATGGCATCGCCTTGCAGTTATGCACATTACATGTACCTTTAGGTTTATTGCTCCCGGTGTTAATAAAGCTTATTTTTACAATGTTGTTCTAAACTGATAGTGTGTACACTACTTGCCCTTTTGATAATTAGGAGATAATATGTATATTTAAAAAAAATATTCGTACCTGTTCCATTGATAAATAATTCAATAAAATCTTTGAATTCTCCTTTATAGTCATATGCATGTGACAGTTTATAACAATGGTTGTAGAACGAGACAGCAAGATCCTTCGGGTTTCTTCTAATATAGATTATCTTGGGTTTCTTCACAGCCATATCAGTTGGTAAGTCGCTGAAAGCGACATGGCTGTTCAGAACACGTGGAGATTTGGCCTGATCTAAAACGTCCTGTTCCACATCTTCAATCATAAATTCAGATTTAGAAGTGGCGTCTAAATCAATTCGACCTGCCAGCAACATTCGACATATTTCAAACAACCAATGTGTTCCTGAAAATATTAAAGTTATCAATCTGTAAACTCCTTAAACGAGAACTGGTATTAGGTGTTCTAAGAGTGGTGAACATACCCCAATTCATGCATAAAACCACGGTTAGTGTAATAACATTGTCATTGCGACCATGATATTGTGTCCTTGATCGGTTATGGGTTCTAGTCTCATGTATACTGATACATAGAATGGGCTAATTTGATAAACACGCCAATCTACTTCCCTTTTCATAGTCAAAATATCCTGTTTATGGAACTATACTAATAGTGATAAAATGTATTTGGTGGCCCAAATAAGGTAATGACACCCCCCCCCCCCTTTGTAGGACACGGGGATTTATTCCATAGCTGGAAATTTAGTACCGTGGCCAGTCGATGACGTAAATCAATTACCAGAACTCACGCAGCCTGTCATACCAGTCATCATAAAATGTCTGTATGTCTTTGAGAACGAGGGAGATTTGTGATTAACTTTTGCTTCTAATTATCCGCTTTAAGAAATAAATTTAGAAAAATAACCTGAACTGTAGTAGCAGTTTTGATGGAAGTCAAAGTCAGAAATCCCGAAGTACTACATTAGATATATGGCGGGATGATTTCTATTGCGTTTTAAGGTGTTTTGACGATTTTTTGAAAAAAAATTTGAACAGTGTTAAAATAAGTTGGTTCCGATCTATTGAACAGGCATGTGACCCATTTCTTGAAACTGTTACTCAAGTACTCGTAATTCAATAGTTTGTCGAAGGACACACGAAGGATACAGCAATAGTTGACTTAGGCTAGAAATACAAAGAGTCTATCTGATAAATTTATGATACAGCAATATTGACGACAGCAGAAACAGTCAAGATATGTTGATTTAGGTACTTATAAGTGTTGTTACTTATGGGACAAGGTCTAATGATTAAAGATGCATTATGTAAGATCTAAATTTGCCCATTGCAGGTCTTTATTTAGGCCTGAAATGTATCTAAACTATTGTTTTGACATCTATTCACATGTCACTTTATATAATCAACTAGAGCGGAAATCCTGACCATTTAAATAACCCAATAGTCTGTCCACAGCCGAATACTACTGCAGTACCGATAAAACAGTGTTGGTTTAGGTTGAAAAACCCCAAAGGACTGGTTGATCTGATAGATTGAGTCGACACCGATCAGATTATGACACGGTAAAATTAGCGATAACCTGGGGCCTATTTCACGAAATTTTAACTAAGATAAGATCCCAATTTTAGTAATTTGATTGGATAATATTAGATTGATTTTAGTGCTTAGCCAATCAAAATTGAAGTATCTACTAAAATTGGATTTTATCTTAAGTTAAAATTTCGTGAAACAGGGCCCTGTTGATTTCGCTGCAGAGAGGTTTGTTGATACAGTGCATTTCGAAAGATTAAACGGAGTGGTTTTGTTTACATATTCTTGGTTGACTGTGTCGATACAGGAAAACACAAATCATTTAGAGGGGTGCATCATTAGGTCAAAGATAGTCTGTCCGACATATTTGCCAATTCACAAAAGATACATATGTAAAATATTCGTTAATTTACATTGAAGATGTTTCGCGTTATAGTGATTTTATTTTTGAGTTCAGTATGATTTTGTATATATATATACTGTAGAAGTGGACTTTTTGTGTATTTTCTGGAATCTCGTTGTAGATTAAATGAAGACAGGACTCTTGTTGGTTGTTAATAATTCGATATATTCTTTAGTAAACAATACTTAATAGCAGAAAATTAAAATAACAATTATTTTTTAAATGCTTAATAGAATATAAACTCCAATATGAATATGGGAAATGGCATAAACTATGTCTCCAAATATCCAAATGCAGGTCTGTTCTTAGGCATGCGATCTAAGCTGATCTCCCAAGACACGTTGTAGCAAGGTTCCCCCATCATTCTGTCAGTTGGGTCTATATATCCCAATGCATGGCCTAGGGCATTAATCCCATAAATTTATCGTCTATACAAAGAATAAACTGTGGCAACTAAAACGCTTTAGCCCGTAGACATTAATTACAATTAATAAGATAGATTTAAAGTGTAAAACAAAGAATACTGGAGACATGTGATTAATGAGATATGTAAGACAATATGAAATAGATATAAATGGGGGTAATTAAGGTGGATTAAGATCCATTAAAATGTGGCCTTCAAAATTAAGTAATACTGCGCAGATTAGCATGACGTATTAAACATTTAGTACTGGGCCGTAATTCACCCTACTATAATACTCTAGGGGATATTTTAGTTCTACGAAAAGTTCTCTGTTTAATATATTGAAGTGTTTAAACAAATGAGAGACAACGAGAACTTGCATTATTCTACAAGGTTTTTAGACTAACTCGCTGACAATCTGCCACAATCCATTTCTGAAAGTGGGTTACTGGTGCACAGATTAGTCCAATTAAATAAAAGGGTGCTCAAATGATACACTTACTTGAATATGGTATGGTATCTAATATATAAATTAAAGAGCGCGATTAACTTGGTATTTTCAGACGGACGTTCCCTCACCCCCCCCCCTCCCACTTCGACTTAGAGGCCCGGATAGAAACATCATACGAGGTTAGGGATAACGACATCACGCGGGTTTCTTAGAAATACATACCCACATCCCCTGGCTCGGTTAGGACATACTGCAAATGTATCAAGAAGCGCGTGGCTTTCGCCACAGAACAATCATACGCCAGGTGATTATAATAGGAACTTATAGCTGTGTACGTAGTTTCCTTTATATAGCCATTACCCGCGAAAAATTTCGCATACAGCACACTGCACACTGGGGTAGAAATGTGTTACATTAAACTGCAAGTCACTTGTCATGTAATGTTGATCCGGAGTGAGTTTCGGAAAAAAAAACATAGCCCGATATCATACATCACCTAGTCTAAGACTGCCACATAACATAGCGCTGACGATTGGTCAATAGCTGCTGATCTACATTAATTATTTAATAATTAAACTGAATGTGTTTGTTATTCATGATCGTAGTGCTCACAAGCATTTCATCTTAATCATATACCATAATATATCATTTACTAAATTTTATTACATTTTAATAACAAATACTATTTTGCCTCCACCGTTTTTATAGGACTTCGAATTTTGACTAATGGTTTGGATTGTTCGTGCTTGGTTTTATTTTATATGTATAACGATAAGTAAAAAAAACCCCATATTATTCTGTTTTGTGCGATGCTTTTCAAAAGATTCAAATATCTTAAGATCGTACAAAAGATTTCACGGCAGCGGTCGTTTAAGGAATTGTGGAAATGACCCGTAACATCCAAAGGATATAGTTATCAGTAGTCTGTGACATTCTAAATAAGCTGATGAGTCTATTGTTATTATCGGACGTTGAACAAAGCTCAGTTCCATTTTTTCGGATCCTATCCATAGCAGGATATGCGTTGATGATGACAGGCCTTCGCCAAACTCAAGAATATATGAACATATACACATTTATATATTGTCACAACAATGTTGGCACCGTTATATTTTACGCAAAAGGATCGAACATAAGATATTTTATAATCAAATAATTCCAACACAAGTTAACAAGTATGAACTAAGGTCACCATTTTATTTTGACTTATTTATTGTAAATGTTAATTCTCGACTCGTCTGTTTGACCATTCCGAAATTTTATCCGAAGAAAACAAAAGAAACTAACTCGCTTAAAAGTTATATGAACAAACCGACTAGATCTTATCTGATTTCTCTCTAAAAGTACACGACATTGAGAAGATAAATAGTTCAATAAGTATGAATTTAATATAGCTCAAGACAAGGGCCGATGTGTGAATTAAGTGTTTACATTTGTTTTACATTCCAACATGAATTTCAATAATTTCTCTTTGCTATCGCATGTGGACTTATGTAGACGTGCACGGTGTTCGCACCAGAGTAGTAAGTTTACTCAAATTGCAGAAACTACAAACACATAAATTATATCATATATGTAGATCAATGGACATATCATCCCAAGTTTGGTAAGACTATAAATTAACATAATAACTCACCTGATTTAGGGTAGGCAGAAATCATGATATCATCTTCACGTAGTTTTAACGATTTAATGTTGGTAATTACATCTATTGAAAATTTAGGATAAAGTTTACCATTAAATTCGACCAATCTGAGGTGTTTACCTGCGCTATCGTTTATCTCGACAACCGACATCTTGAACTAACTAAAACAAAGACGTTTTAGGTGTTTAATAATAATAATTATCACCGACATCTTGAACTGTTTAAAATGAAATGTATTTGTATAGATATTATAACCGCCATTCGTCAAAACTTATACATGCAAAATTACAAATTAGTGACATAGTGTGACAATTGATATCTCGACAGTAACTAAATTGAAGACATGTATTTGTGCACATATATTGAAACCGCGCCATTCGTCAAAATTCATATATGCAAAATGACAAATTAATTAAATAGTGGGGCACTGGATATCTCGACAACCGTTATCGTTAAGTAATTAAAACATGCAAAATCACAAATTAGTGACATAGTGCGGCATTGGATATCTCGACAACTGGCATCGTTAAATAACTAAAACATGCAAAATCACAAATAAGTGACATAGTGCGATATTGGATATCTCGGCACGCGGCATCGTTAAATAACTAAAACATGCAAAATCACAAATTAGTGACACAGTGCGGGTTTGGATATCTCGACAACCGACATCGTTAAATGACTAAAACATGCAAAACCACAAATTGGTGACATAGTGCGGCTTTGGATATCTCGACAACCGGCATCGTTAAGTATCTAAAATGTAGACATGTTTTAATACTTACACAATACCACACAGAAGCATAGATGCAAACGCTCATGTAAAGTAGTGTAACACGTGTTTAAAAGAATAAACATACCGGATGGCTGCCGTAAGTGTGATACTCGCTACTACTATAATAAAACAAAAATGACTTACCTCTCGTGATTTTATCTACACGTTTAAGTCAACATAAAGTGATATAGGTAACTTGTTGAAATGTCTACCCTTGTTATCTATTATATGTCGATCAAATTGTAACACGTCGATCAAGGTTTCATATGGAGCGCTTTTAATGCATTAACTGATTGTCTTTATTTATTATGTGGACTTTTTAGTATGTTGTCATTTTATTATGGGTTTGTGTGATCTTTTCATTATTTGATCTTTTCAGTGTGTGTTTTGTGTGGTCACTTTGTATTTGATTTATTTAGTATGTATTTGTGTGGTCACTACATAACCGTCAAGTATAGCCGCATAAGGCATCTAAGGCGTTCCATAGGTTTACCGTAAGTTATATCGTATTATGTTACGTGTCAGATTCTCAAGATCCCACGAAACGAGCATCAAACAAACTGTATGGATATCTCAGGCCATTTGAGTTTGGGTGACTTGGCAAGGGTGGTTGCAAGTTTGTCAGACGAGCACACAATTTCCACACCTTGGAAATATTTTGGGCCATAGTAATTGGCATAACACCTTGTAAAATTCTAAAGTTTTTAATTCTTGCCATTTGTCGCTCCACATGAATTCTGGCATTTGCAATGTCCCGTGTCTTCTGTACATCTCTTTTAGAAAATTGGGCCTTTTTGCCTCTGAAGGGGGGGATAATTAGATGTACCCCCAAGGGAGTGGTCAAGTCAGCTATCGTAAAACCTTTGTCCGCCATTATTCCATCACCTGGTTCACATAAGTCTAGTATTCCTGATTGTTTTGTGATCTGTTTATCACTAACACTTCCACACCATAAATCAGATAGGAATGTTACTACACCTACTGGGCTTATACCAACTAATGCTTTCCATGTCATGTGGGACTTATAATCACTGTATAATAGTGACTTTAACTGAAGTGAGCTTGGTGTTTCGGTCCTGATTTCTGTACAATCGATCACCACACGAGTTGTCGGAAACTTTCTTCGAAAAACTTCAGGCATGTTCTCCTCAATACATTCTTTATCTGTCCATTGCACCAAAAAAGATAGCTGATTGTCCAGATAATCAATCCACCTGTTGAAAATATCACCACAGGTTGTTTTTGAAATGCAAAACCTTTCGGCCAGGTCTTCTATTAGGAGCCCCAATCTCAGCCTCATCAAAACGAGAAAAAACTCATCAATTAAACGCAAGGCTCTGGGTCTTCCACTGGTGGTGGGTATTTTAGATGGAGTTTTCCGAGAGGTTCTGGTTTCTGCATCGTCCTTCAATTCATCAAATAGGACATCAAATGTCTTTTTATCAGGGATTCCAGTGTAGAAAAAGACTTTGCTATCATCTGAACAAACATCCTCATATGTAAGCTGTGGTAAGGACACTTGTACCGAAAAATCACACGTTGATTTTTCTGTTTGTGTTGATCCGTCGACAAGATGTACAACCGCTGAACATTCAGTTTGGGTAGTAACAATTTTTGTGTTTGGTACACTCTGTGTCTGCTGATGACGAATAACCGATACCTGTGGGGCATGTATTGGCTTCACATAATCGTGTAACTTTAGTGAAATGTCTAACATGGAGTCTGATGGCGATGTCAACAATGAGCATTCTGTTGATACATCATCTCTGTCTGTTTTACTGGGACTAATATTCAAACCAATCACGTCCTCATCTAAGTCTTTCTCCACAATGGCAAAATTCTCATTCAGTTTCTGAAAAAAATAATTTCAACCATGTATTAGATTACCAGTTACATGCATAAATTATCCTCAACATGTTTGAAAAGAAAGCAAACGCCAGACAAATAATTAATACATTATTAACAAATTTATACTATTTTTAACTTAAGACAGAGCTTCTTATATTGTGATAATATGACACCAAAATGATTAATGTATTTGATCTAGTAATAATAGGCTAATTATTAAGTTGTAGTTGTAAACCAAACCGTTATATTTTACAACGGTAATGTTACATAGAAATTAATTCCAAATTATGATGGTTAAATTGAACTAAGAGAATGCTAAGTGCTGTTCTAAAAAAAAAAAAAATATATACAACAACAAAAAATACACTCAAAAGTGAACCCCATTGAATAATGATATCTCAAGACTCACCGTGATTTTAAAAATCTTCGTTGGGAACACAGATGGGATGGAGAACAATGGACTCGGTCCATTTCTGTCGGCAAAATGATCGGAACACAGCAGTGTATTATTCGTCAGCTTGAAGTCAGAACGGATCAGGCGACATCTTTTAACCCAAGTTCGTTTAATCGTCTCGTTTACCGGGAATCTGTGCAGCGAAATAGTCTTTCCATCGACTAATTTTCCTCGAAAATTACTGCAAATGCAGCAGTACTTTCGTGATTTTGCAGGCATCACAAGAGTAAAACTTTCCTCAGAATTTGAAAACTTGTAAGACTGGCGGCCGACACTAGTTAAGTGGTTGTTATGTGGTTGCTATCTAGACGATAGTCCACGGAAGTAGCGAGTCGTCGGTGGGCATGCGCACAATGCCAAAATATGGCTTCCGTCTAGGGGGAGGTAACTTAATTATCGGAAAGGACTATAAGAGAGAGAGAGAGAGAGCGAGAGGGAGAGAGAGGCGGTTTAACGTCCACTCGACACAAACTAGATCATTTCTGGACTAACATATTATGGTTTATTTTTCTTTCAATAATACGATTGCGCGTTGGGGTCTATAGCAGTGGGAGGAAACCGAAAACCCAGAAAAAAACCCACGAGACTGGGCAGGTGACCCTACTCCTTGTCACGTACAACTCTGGATCTGAAACCACGCTGGTTGACTAACATATTATGGTTTAATTTTTTTCAATAATACGATTGCGCGTTGGGGTCTATAGCAGTGGGAGGTAACCGGAAAACCCAGAAAGAACCCCACGAGACTGGGAAGGCGACCCTACTCCTTGTCACGTACAACTCTGGATCTGAAACCACGCTGGTTGACTCATGACTGGCTTTATGTTACAGCACACACGTGCTTACCCTTCAGTCATCAAACCCCTTTACAAGTATATAGGGTTAAACTTTCAGATATCAAATACAAACAGTTTCAAAGTTAAATAACGTAATGTATATATTTAGATATTGATTAATCAAAGACAATCTAAGAATGTAATACATATTGGGAGAGGGGTGACTGGGTTGTAGCCAGGGGCCTCAATATGCAAGAAGCCTCTGGTAAAAAAAAATGCACCATATGCTGTTTTTTAATAATTTTATGCCAAATGAATGTATCAACCTACTATTCCGAAACTTAAAATGCATTTGTGTAAGTGTGACAGACAATAAACAGAATATACCCCCTTTCTACTGTTGGTGCCACGGCCCCAGTGACATTTGATAATGTGCCACATCAGTGCTGGATTTACCTATAGACAAAACGGGCTGAAACCTAACAATATGATTAAAACACAGTTCCCTTTTAATTTCGCTTTTATTGTTCACAATTTCGTTTTACTTGTCTTTACTACATTAAGATCTGGAGGAGTTGTTATCATTGACGTGTCCTGGATGATGTGAGGTATAAGCCATTGAAACGGTCAGTGACTGCGACGTTTTGGCCTTTTGATGCACGGAAACGTCAACGCTGATTGATAAGTTAATGTCTGACGTCATAGGGTCAAAAGCCGCTCGTTTGACCCCTGACGTGAAATCCCATTGCACTACAACTTGATCTTCATGTAGTGTAGGCTATCAAAAGTATAACCAAAACGAAACGAAATATAGATCTGTAGTTTAATCAGATTGGAAACCTATTGTCCCAATGTCTGTGGGGCCCACGATCAAAGTGTATAACTTTAACACGGCCAGAAGCGTTACTTATACGTACTATAGTCGTAAACATCCATCACCATCATTGAATTTGCTCAATTGCGTTTAAAACATGCTTTTATCTTCCTTTAGTCGCGAGGTATGGAATTGGGCGGGGGTTGAGACATTTATATACATCAGAGATGTTAATGTGTATGTTCGCACATCACGCTTCGTCGCCGCGCCCACCCCGACATATGATATCAAATTAACCAGCCTTGCCCCGTAAATGTTTTAGGCCATCAACTTCGGGCCCCGGACGAATTGGGTCCCAGGCGAATTACACTTTGTTACCGCGCTCAACCCCAACAAATGTAACAAGCATGACCCCGTGAATCTTTCAGGCCATCGAATTTGGGATCCGGGCTAAGCCGGGTATCCAGCTTGTAAATGATATAGTCTAGATCATCTCTTCTTAGGGCATGCAGGCTTAATCCGGCTCTGGCTTTAGAGAATCCAGACCAAAAATCATCCAATAGATCAGGAAGTTCTGCCCTGCTTAATTCATTCAGCATCCACATCCCTATCGGCAGATCTGTCTCTGTTTTTATCCACTTGTCAATCCTGTCTTTAGTGTAGTGTTCGAGTCACTAGAAAAAGTTGTAAGTCTTATTCTACAATCTATGAGTATTTAAGAATACCCCCCTCCCTAATGTTTGTAAAATGCGACAACATTCTGGTAACGTTTAGAAAAGCAAAAAAAAAAAAAAATTGCCCGGACAGGGCCAGAACGGCCTACTTTTATAAAGAATACCAACTATCAAGGGTTCTTTTACGTGCACGCCGGTGTGTACACGGGATCTCGGTTTTTGTCCTATACGCTGTCCACTGTCCCTGCATGCTGACAACGTCTTACTCACCGAGTCATCGCGGCTCCCTGTTAGAGATAAACAGCTAGTTCTTGATCTGCTGTTTGATTGTGTGGCTTGGATAATAATTGCATACATCGCATATAAATACTCTAACCCGGTGTATTATTTATGACCTTGTAAGAAACATTTTACCCTGCACTGAACCACAGTGATATAGTCACCTATTATGAACAAATCTCAAAGCAACCTCTGGGATAGGGGTTTAACATAGACATTTTACCTGTTTCACGATCCCCCATCGTCTATAGCGTATACAATATCTCTTTATGTCGTTTATACCAATAAACAGTTCTACTAGATGATTTCGTGGGCCCCTCAGTGACATGGATCTACGCATGTTATTTTAAGTATAAGAAATATTTCCTCGTATTGTCTATAAATAGTATATAATCTAATTCTTGGAAATCCCGAACCGTAAAGTAGGTCTATACTACAGAAGAGCATTGGGGTAACTTTTTATTATTCCTTTTTTGTTTTCCGATTGTTGGCAATTGTTCTTTCGTAAAAAACATGGTATTGGGAAGTCCAGGGGCGTCGCGTTGCCACATCCGATCTTTAATCCAATATTGCACACTATATCGTTAATTCGCTGAGAAAGATGGATCGTTATAATTTAAGTTCACCTCATTGAAACTGAAACGCCTAATGATTTTCAACTGTTAATACGCCAGCATTTACACAATGTCGTCTTCAAGAACTTGCTGACAGTAACAATTATCCTTGAAACATTTCATAGATTTATTTCAATGGCGACTTCTGTGGGTGTTGGCCGATTTCTGAATGTTATTCCTAGAATTATTTCCCAGGATTTGCAGTCGGACAAAAGAAAGGAACCTATTGTTTTTTTTAACGATTTTCGGAAGTTACTCGCCGTGATTTACGAAGCTTTCCTGTTAATTTTTAAGTATACATAATGATAACTCTTTGAAGCACTAAAACTAACATATTTTTATTGCCTTTACAAATGTAAGCAAGAATTAAGCGTACGAGAATATAAAGCATCTTAAAGTGTGGTTTTCGTGTGTTTATATTGTCATTATTAGGTCGATCTGAATCGCGAATAATTTTTCTTTACGACTTCATGTAAGAGCCTCCGTACATTTCCACGGAAACCCATGTCATTGATAGGATTTGAGATCTAAATATACACAAGAATGGACTAAATCTTGAAATGGGACATGATGTTTTTTTCAGAGGTTTTGATATATTTCTGTCAATACGCCATATACTGGTATTAAATATTGTAATTCTAACAAACAATATTGAAGATTGTGCGAAAACAATAATGGTTAACATGTGGAAACAATAATGGTTAACATGCGAAAAAAATAATAATTGTTAGCATGCGAAAACAATAATGGTTAATATCCGAAAAAATTAATGGTTAACATACGAAAACAATAATGGTTAACATGCGAAAACAGTAATTGTTAGCATGCGAAAACGTGCGCAAACAATAATCAAATTAATAGAAGATTTTCCCGGTTTATTTAAAACCTGAGCAAATTTTCTTCTCATAAATTCATTCCGCCGACTGTTCACAGATCTGATAATCTATTACACAACTTGTAGGCCTATGTGACATAGGCATATAAAGAAACCAATCCACAAATTGCGTAAAATCTTTAAGATTACTCATCTAAAATAATGATTAGATCTAGAACTCCTGTTTGTGGATATGACTTGTGGTATCAATAGATGAGAATATGACTTGTATAGTGATTTTATTATCAGAGTTAGTAAAACCATTCTCTGGCTTTAGGATATAGTCAGGATCTTGTGGGTTCCATCTATATTCACTTCGATTTGGAGTATGCAGCAATGAAAACCGATTGCTAAATTCATAGGTATTCGTTTCAGTTAAAGATTTAGAATCGTCCTTGGTATTGAGTATTTTTAGTGTAAACTTTGCCTTGCAATAAACATCTGGAGAAAAGAGTCGTAGGATAACATTTTGGTTATTCACAACTTTCCAAATACCTTGTTGCTGTACATCATGTCTTTTTAGAGTACAGTCCAGTGTCCACAAAACACCTTGAATTTCATGACGTGCAATCTGCCCATACCTGTATTGGTTACCAACATCGAAGCTGCATTCAAATCTGTCGTCGCCCTTTTTGTGTACCTGTCCAATTTGTTTGTATAAATTTTCCACATCTATGACGCCATCTTGGAAGCGAGGACAGGTATAATCTGAAACAATGAAATCTTTATCAATGTCATTGATAGCTTCTTTCAGTTTTGGTGTCGTATTTAATACTCCTTCTAGCTGGTTCGTGTTGAGCATCTCGCCTACTTGATTGCCAATTTCCGCCATTTGTCTCGTCTGTTGTTCGGCGTCTGTGGTCATTTCAGTCATCATCTTCTCTTGCTCCAAATTAGAATCCTTAATTTTCAGTTTTAGTTTTTCGCCTCCATCTTGGAGAATTTGACACATCTTTTCTACCCTTTGATCAATCTTTGCACATTCTACATCAGATTGTTGACGGAGTGTTGACGTCCCACTTTTTAAAAAATCCACTACAGAATTGTTAGAAGCTATTTTAGTCTGAACCCTTTCTTCCAGTTGTTTAAGAACTTGTTTAAGTTCGCTTTCCACATCTTTAACATTCCGAAAAGTATGACCTTGATGGCCAGTTTTAATACAATTATAACAAATTCTACGGTTACACTCTTTACAGTATAACTCGTTCTCCGTCTTGTGTTCTGGACAAAGAGACATGATATTATAACTTGCCTTTGTGTGCTATTCAATGTGAAGATTTACGGGAACCTTCCCTTCTCCTAAAGTCAGCAGGTATTAATATCTCGGCGATATACAGGTTAACTTGAATATCTTCCTGGTACTAGCCATAAATCATACCTATTATAATTTCTTAGAAATCACGAGCATTAAATAGGTGTATAATACGGCAGAGCATTCGTGCCACTTTGTAATAATTCGGCAGTTTTTAAAAGTCCTAAAGAAATGTGGTCAAACCCGTACATTCTGTATCGTTATCACTCTAGGGATCACAATTATAACTAAATCTTTATGAAATAAGTTTTTAGTCCGTTTAATTATTAAAGGAACATGCCTATTGATTTTCGATAATGGACAGTCATTGTTTTAAATAATCTACCCTCGTCGAATTACGAAACGTCCATCTTATTTTAATCATATTCTAATTTAACTTTTAATTCTTCCAATTCGTAACCACTCGGTTATTTTTCGGTGTCTTTACATTTAAAATACCAGGAAAGCAACTGATAAGGAGTCTAGCCAATGCTACTTAAGTTCAGTCGCTGTTGATGCTTGTGGCTGAGTGTATCATTGCCGAGTAAACTATAGCGTTTGGAGGCACCGAACATTACGCCCTTGGAACTGTAAATGATGGCGTTTTCGGACAGGTGATGTGCCCCCGTCATTTTTTTGTTGCCAGATGTAGGCCAAAATTATTGATGGAATTGTTTATTATTGATTTTAAGTGAAGCTTTAAAGGGAATCTTTTTAAAAAAAAAAGGAAATCTAAATTGCAAATTTCTTTATCGAGTTTGCGTTGTTAAGCTACCACGTAACAGACATTAAAGATAAAAGACCACGGGTTCAATCGCGGGGCTGGTCGAGAAAGTTTCGCGTGATTTTCTAGCGTGGTTCCGCCCCATCTGAACATATACCTACCTAACTTCGAAAAAGTGCAGCTAGACTAGCATTTAGATTATAAGCGAAAATGTCGAGCAGATTTCCCCTTGTCGGCGTGTACATATTCCCGTCTTCATTAATCCAAATGATGCAGAAAAGTAAGACGTTAAACCCTATTTTATTATATATAGGAGCCACGGTGGTTAAGTGAATAAGACGCTGGCTTTCTAGTCCGGGGTTCCGGCGTTTCCCCTTGAGGTGCAGGACTGAGGGCTTGACAAGTACAGTCGTATAGTCTTTCGGGTAGGTACTATGTGCATACTAGCGTGCATTCGTAGAGTAGGCTGTAGGTCGTTATAAACGGCTTCATTTCATTTCCATTTCATTCTAGAATAACAAAACCCGCCGAAGCAGTAATTTATTCAACAATTCTGTGGTTGAAGGGGAACAACTGGGTCTTAATTTTATCGATTTGGAGGCAGACCACCATTGAATTTCACCATATCGGGTTCGTCTATTGATAGCAATTCTCTCTGTGTCTCTTTCCTGCCCATTTTGGTTGATCTTTTCGTCTAGAGTGGACGGAGAGGGTTTGAATAATCATTTTCTGACAGGGTTTGGTAAATATTCATGATTTTGAGGCGGAAGGATAACGGGGTTATTAGGTTGGCTATACGGCGATTATGTACGGCAACTAGTTACATGTTTTTAGTATGCTTCTTCAAGTTTGTGTATCTCCAAATTTTGGTAGTCAACCTCATACAAATTTTAATGCAAAGACATGACCATTTGTTCCTCATTCTGTATTGAAAAGCATTCAGCCTAACGAAGATTTTGGGAAAAGTTGAAGGTAGCCAGAGAAGTCTTTGGGGAAATTAATGGTGGTCAGTCTCCATTTGTCGGTTTCATCTGTAGTCATTAAATGGAGAATGTCGTCTATATTAATCATTTTGTTCAATCCTCGCCTTCTAGGGAATATCTAAATTTCAATTTCGACCCGGTCATTCTCTCCCGATAGACTCGATCAAATCGTTCACTTTGTGCCACCGTAAACCAATTTTTCCAGTCACCAACTTCACCTGCAATATAAAAGAATGGTTGACTTCGCGTATTGATTTTGGAATAAAAAAGACATAATAAAATGACTAACAGATAGTGGTGTCTCCTCACGTAACACAATTACGTGTTCGCACCACTCCCCCTGTCTGGTAAAACACTTCCGTCAGTATATATTTAATTAGACTGGAACAATCAAGGAATGTCGATTGACATTCTCCGTCATTCTAAAAACACACTGGGAGTAAAGAATGTCTTTAGTGTTGTTTCAGATTGTCAGATTTTTTTCTTTGGACGAAACGAAGACGGTATAATATACAACCAATCTACTCACCCTTTCTATATATTTTAGATTTGCCACTTTCATCAGCGAGAATATGACCCTTTCGTTTCTCCATTTTAGAGAAGGAGCACAGATCACATATTTCTTGGATTAATTCTTCATTTCTTTTAACTTGTAAAAAATCTGATATTTTTCTGATTTCTGCTATAGGATCCTGTAATTATAAACACGAGAGATTATTATATATACATTAAACATACATTATACAAGAGCTAAATCTACCCAATGCAGGTCTTTCTTTGGGCTTCAGATGTCATAGAAATAATTAATTTGACTTTTGTCTACATGACAAGCTCAAAATAAACTATGTAGGCCCTCGAATGGCTTGGATGCAGCTTGGATTTAAACAGTCGTCCATTTAAAATGGCTGACCAAGCTAACGTTTACAGTTAGTCACCGACGTCACTACCGGAGACTGCCGATGTTAATCGAGAGCACCGTAGCCATTGAGAATTTTACTTGATAACCGAGAAAACGTGGATGGAGTTATCGGCTGACAATCAAATAATTCTCGGGGCGGCGTTTAGACAGTTGATGCCTATTTCTAGTTCAAATTTCCAACAGTGCCAATTCCGTTATGAATAATTTAATAAACTTTTAACCAAAGTATCTTTAAGTGGTATAATGGTTGGTGATACAACGCATACCAATTAGTCCCGCATTAAATCTTACCCAATATTTGGAATTAGGCAATATATTACATATAGACAATAAATGACTGAGTTGCAATCGTGGAGTATTGAACATTAAATATTGCTCCAGAATAATCTCAAGGTAACGAAAACAGCATTACAATTTCGTTTCGCGTATTTGTTTTATTTCACAATAATGAACTGAGATTTCATGTCGCGGTCAAGGGGAAGAAAAAAGCAATTGTTGAAGGCGACTTGGGCAGATTTTCATACTTCACTCAAAATAGTAGCCATCCTCGCTTTCTGAAAACAATTTTCAGTATCTTTACAATTCCTCGCCACCCCCAAAGACCATAAACCTAGTAATAAAATTCCACTGACACTGCGCTACAATTACCAAGTTTTCTAATAATTGTTACATAATTTTGTATACCAAGCGCACTTCTACTTATTCCAGCAATTTGATTGATCAGTTAATCTAAGCTGAACACCAGTTGCAAAGAAAATTCATATCATAAAAATCGAACGCCTTTAATTAGATTAATAAAAACTAGAACATGGTTATGTCATAGGGTCAGATGTATACGAAACAACCGTTACGTAGCCATATTTAGTGTAAAACTTTACTTGCGTGGTGCAGAAATATTAGACAGTAAACCATATTCCACTGTAATACTTATATTTTGTCAGCGTAGAAGGTTCGCGTAAAGCATATCACCACTTTAAGATTAACAGTTGGCAATTTTACAGTTGAAGTAAATGTATTTTATAAAAAAAGAATTGAATATTACCGCTTTAAGATCTTCATATGTTAAATGTAATATAGAATACTCAGTGTTGTTATCAATGACTTTCTCCCAATCTAAAACCTGTTTATACCAACAATTATACTCAACTGCAAACAAAATAAAACTCATAAATCTAATAATATTTTAACTTAATAGTCTGTTACCATAGGCGTACGAGGCGGGGGGGGGGGGCGGGGGGGCACCGGCCCCCCCAAATATTTTCATGAAAAAAAATAGAAATCTGAAAAGAACCCAGAATTGTGAGATCGGTCATTAGCCGAGGAGTTTTTGAAAATGGGGTGGGGTAGGGGTATGGCCTTGTCGGGGAAGGTTATGGTCTTGTCGGGAATGAATGCTCAGTTTGTCGGGAAGCGTAGCGCCGTCTGTCGGGTTTGGAATATTTTTAATAATATGGAAGCCGAAAGAAAGCAGTCCAGTCAATGATGAACACGTTAACCATCTGAATAAAACTAGCACGTACACATGACCTTTCTCAGTTCTTGAGTACGGTACTGTGTTAGTAATAATCGTTTGACTTGTTCTTCTTTTGGTTTAATATAGTGCACTAGATGTAAATAAACTTGCACTAAAATGGTCATTCATATATTAAAAGTATATAAATTTTATAAGTTCAAAAAGTCTTCTATCTTGATTCTAGATCTATCTATCTTAGATATGGATAAAAAATGTGAACTGTCATATAATGAAAAACGTGGCAAAAGTAAATCGTAATACGGAATATATAGATTGTAAATTTGAACTTTTATAAAATGGTCATTCATATAAACTGAATACCAAAAGAAACTTTGCACATTTAAAAACAAAGTTGTTACAAAAAGAACACTGAAAAATGCCACGACTTACAGAAGATCAGCGTGAGCGAGCACTGGGAATGCTTAATATGGGGGCCACGCACGTTCACGTTGCAAGAACCTTTGGCTGTTCCCGCGTTACAGTTGGAAATTTGGTACAGCGGTTCAGACAGACTGGACGGACATCGGACAGGTCCAGAACCGGACGACCACGGGTCACCACGCCACGGGAAGACCGTTATCTTCGAACGCTGCACCTGCGAAACCGCTTCCTGACGGTGACGTCATCAGCACGGAATGCTCTGGGTCGGCGGGTGAGCCCACAGACAGTGTCCAGAAGACTGCGAACAGGAGGTATCCGGGCCTTCCGACCGTTCAAAGGACAGTTATTGACTCCTGAAAATCGACGCAGACGACTACGATGGGCAAATACAGTGCAAAGGTGGCAACGTCGGCAGTGGCAACGCGTTGTGTTTTCCGACGAAAGTCGGTTCTGTTTGTTTCGAGTTGACGGCAGACAGTGTGTTTACCGTCGCAGAGGTGAAAGGACTGCTGCTTGCTGCGTTAGAGAAGTCGTTCCCTACGGTGGTGGTAGCGTTGTGGTGTGGGGAGGCATTTGTGGGAACCAGAAGACGCCACTCATCGTCATTAATGGGAATCTCAACGCGCAACGTTACAGGAGATGAAATCCTTCGTCCAGTGGTGCTGCCCTACCTCCAACAACAGCCCGTGGGTGTTCTGTTCCAACACGACAACGCCAGACCCCACACAGCTCGTATCGTACAGGACTTTTTGGCCGCCAACAACGTCAATGTCTTGCCGTGGCCAGCGTGTTCTCCAGACTTATCACCCATTGAACACCTCTGGGACCGCTTGGACAGGCAAGTTCGAGCCCGACAACACGTTCCCGCCAACAGACAAGAATTGATTCAAGCTCTGCAAGAAGAATGGAACCACCTACCACCTGATCCCATCCGACGTTTGACGTCTTCAGTACGACGTCGAATCATGGCCTGTATTGCTGCACAGGGTGGTCACATTCGATATTAAACTTTAAAATGACATTTTTAGTGATTTTGAACACTCTCCTGATGTTAATGAACTGCATTGAAACTCTGAACAATGGGATTTTCGACCCCACCACCTTTGTTTGTATGGTGTAATTCCATTTACCGCACAGCGTTCATTTGAAGTTTTCCAATCCACTGTGAACATGTTGATGCATTAAATATACTCTACATCAAAGCGTTGCTATTTTTAGTTTTTTATTTACAGTCATGTCAATCTGATGCAAAGTTTCTTTTGGTATTCAGTTTATTAAAAGTAGATAAAGTATATACAAGTCTTCTATACATCTGAGATCTGGATAAAAAAATGTGAAGTCTCATAAAATGAAAAATGTGGCAAAAGTAAATCGTTCGACTTGTTCTTGTTTTCGTAGTAATAGAGCGTATTTTAAAGATGAATTTTACCAGTTTTTATGCTGCAACTGACATAATTTATTACCCACTCCAAATTACTAGAAAGTATTCGAAATGCCTGGAAATCGCGTCTTCGGCCGTTTGGTTTTCAAAATTTTCGGGGGGAGGCCCCCCAGACCCCCCGTCGGGGGGTCTCATGTGAAGTCTCATAAAATGAAAAATGTGGCAAAAGTAAATCGTTCGACTTGTTCTTGTTTTCGTAGTAATAGAGCTTATTTTAAAGACGACTTTTTACCAGTTTTTATGCTGCAACTGACATAATTTACTACCCACTCCAAATTAGGCCTACTAGAAAGTATTCGAAATGCCTGGAAATCGCGTCTACGGCCGTTTGGTTTTCAAAATTTTCTGGGGGAGGCCCCCCATAACCCCCGTCGGACGCTTCGCGCCTACGGCGCTCGCGGGCGGACGGCTTCGCGGATTCTAAAGAAATATATTTGTCGGGAAAATATGCTGGTCCCCCCACACAAGTTCGGCCTCGACGTACGCCTATGACTTCCACCGAAGGTGATATAGCAGACAAGTCTTATTTTGCATTGTTATTATCAAAGCGCACGCGCAGGTGTCTTTCGTGTGGGAGTAAACCCATGAATTTGAGAAGGCGCCCCTATCTCCAAGCCACATACGCTCACACCAGGGATCCTCACACCAGGGATCAAAACCACAACAGCAAGCCAGAGGTGACCAGCCAGCTAGAGGTTGATGCACAGCACTCTATACTATCCCAACCCCCCACTTTTGAAGTACATATGTACAGGGGTCTTTTCTTGTTAGAAGAATATTACTAACAAATATTTCAACAACAATGAGATACATAAAAAAAGAACCCCTTTATTCATTTTAACAATTACAGACATTAAAAAAAATAACCTGAAAACCTCCGAATAGCAATAGAGGATCAGTTTTTTCTGAACACGATAGAGGCTGCATATTTTAACAGATGGAGGTTTATCTCCTATTTTTCTGCATGCAGGTTTGGCAAATAATGACAAGTGTTTGTCATACAGTGTGTTATGAAGTAAATTTAGTCCAGACAGCAGACTAATTAATTACCTGCTCTTATTTCGAAAATTATAGTACAGTTCTATGATGCAATAGCCTAATACTTTCTGATACAGCAAGATGACTGACCTTTCAAAGGTCAGACCGCTATAGTTCTACTGATGTCGTCACATCATAATGCGTTTACCAACGAAGCAAGTTTAAAATCACAATATATATGAAGAATACTTAATCAATCATAAACGGTATTCAGTTCAACAGGAATATAATCCAAATGTTTCAAAAGCAAACAAACTGAAATATCGGCGTAGGAATATTTAGTGATCTGCGTCCATTTATAGGTCGACACAACGTTTATCAACCGACATATTAATTTATGACCTTGACCCTCATCGTCGATAGCTGTGTTTAATAAACACAATGTTTACACGTTTATGTGAGCGGATGAAATGAATAACAAACGCCCCGTAGTATTTTAACCATTTAAGACACACACTAATTGTATCAGTCTTTATACCCCATTTCTGTGGCACCAAAGATAATTCCTGAATATCACCGGAATATTCCGTAAAACAGGTTGAAGTAATTACGGGTATAGTCCTACACCACAAAACATCGGAATACACTGATCTCCCATCGATTTTCATTTACCAAACACGAATGTTTATCTCTTCCCGAGCCACCCATGGCTCTTCCTGACAGCCCTTGGCTTAGTCTGAAATCCGTCCCCGAAAATCACTACACCCCCTCCCCCAACCTATTTTTTTTTATATTTCATTTAATTTTCTAACGTCCGCTGCCAATTTATTTATTTTAGCCACCCTACAAATTAATGGTAAGAAATGAAAGAGTGTTTATCTCACTTTCATGTGGTACCATCAATTATTCCTGAAATCCCTCGACGTAGTCAGGAATCCGTCCCCGAAAATCACTCCCCCCCACCCCGCAGTCTATTTTTTTCTTATATTTCATTTCGTTTTCTAACGTCCGCTGCCATTTTATTTATTTGAGCCACCCTACACATGGTATGAAATGAAAGAGTGTTTATCCCACTTTCATGTCCTACCATCTATTATTCCTGATATCCCTCGGCTTAGTATGAAATCCGTCCACGAAAATCACTACCCACCCCCACCCCAGTATATTTTTTCTTATATTTCATTTAATTTTCTAACGTCCGCTGCCATTTTTTTCTTTGAGCCACCCAATACATGGTATGGAATGAAAGACGGTTTATTCTTCTTTCATGTGGTACCATTGATTATTCCTGATATCCCTCGTCTTAGTATGAAATCCGTCCCCGAAAATCACTACCCCGCCCCACCTTTTTTTTTAATATTTCATTTGATTTCCTAACGTCCGCTGCCATTTTATCTATTTGAGCCACCCAATACATGGCATAGAATAAAAGAAGGGTTACCCCTCTTTCATGTGGTACCATTGAGTATTCCTGACAGCCCTCGGCTTAGTCTGAAATCCGTCCCCGAAAATCACCCCCCCCCCCCCCCGCCCCAAACCTATTTTTTTCCTATTTCATTTAATTTTCTAACGTCCGCTGCCATTTTATTTATTTGAGCCACCCTACACATGGTATGGAATGAAAGAGGGTTTATCCCTCTTTCATGTGGTACCATTTATTATTCCTGACAGCCCTCAACTTAGTCTGAAATCCGTCCCCGAAAATCACTACCCCCCCCCCCCCCCCCGACCTTTTTTTTTAATATTTCATTTAATTTCCTAACGTCCGCTGCCATTTTATTTATTTGAGCCACCCTACACATGGTATGAAATGAAAGAGGGTTTATCCCTCTTTCTTGTGGTACCATTTCTTATTCCTGACAGCCCTCGGCTTAGTATGAAATCCGTCCCTGAAAATCACTACCCCCCCACCCCCCCGACCTATTTTTTTAATATTTCATCTAATTTTCTAACGTCCTCTGCCATTTTATTTATTTGAGCCACCCTACACATGGTATGAAATGAAAGAGGGTTTATCCCTCTTTCATGCGGTACCATTTATTATTCCTGACAGCCCTCGGCTAAGTATGAAATTCGTCCCCGAAAATCACTACCCCCCCACCCCCACGACCTATTTTTTAATATTTCATTTAATTTTCTAACGTCCGCTGCCATTTTATTTATTTGAGCCACCCTACACATGGTATGAAATGAAAGAGGGTTTATCCCTCTTTCATGTGGTACCATTTATTATTCCTGACAGCCCTCGACTTAGTCTGAAATCCGTCCCCGAAAATCACTACCCCCTCCCCCCCCCCCAAAAAAAAATAGACGGAGGGGGGGGGCAGTGATTTTGGGGGACAGATTACATACTAAGCCGAGGGATTTCAGGAATAATCAATGGTTCCACGTGAAAGAGGAATAAGCCGTCTTTCATTCCATACCATGTATTTGGTGGCTCAAAGAAAAAAAATGGCAGCAGACGTTAAACAAGGAAATGAAATATAACAAAAAAATAGATAGTGGGGGGGGGGGAGTGATTTTCGTGGACGGATTTCATACTAAGCCGAGGAATATATGGAATAATAGATGGTACCACATGAAAGTGAGATAAACACTCTTTCATCTCATAGCATGTGTACGGTGGCTCAAATAAATAAAATGGCAGCGGACGTTAGAAAATTAAATGAAATATAAAAAAAATAGGTTGGGGGGGGGGCGGGTGTTAGTGATTTTCGGGGACGGATTTCAGACTAAGTCGAGGCCTGTGAGGTATAATCAGTGCTACCACATGAAAGTGGGATAAACACTCTTTCATTTCATACCATGTATTGGGTGGCTCAAAGAAAAAAAATGTCAGCGGACGTTAAAAAAATTATTGAAATATAACAAAAAAATAGACTGGGGGGTGGTCTTCGTGGACGGATTTCATACTAAGCCGAGGGATATATAGAATAATAGATGGTACCACAAGAAAGTGAGATAAACACTCTTTCATTCCATACCATTTGTAGGGTGGCTCAAATAAATAAAATGGCAGCGGACGTTAGAAAATTAAATGAAATATAAAAAAAATAGTTGGGGGGGGGGGGGTAGTGATTTTCGGGGACGGATTTCAGACTAAGTCGAGGGCTGTGAGGAATAATCAATGGTACCACATGAAAGTGAGATAAACACTCTTTCATTTCATACCATGTGTAGGGTGGCTCAAATAAATAAAATGGCAGCGGACGATAGAAAGTTAAAGATAAGATAAGATAAGATAAGATAAGATTTTATTGTATCATTTCATCCTCTTAAGGACAGCATACACAGTTTAATGAAATATAAAAAAGATAGGTTGGGGGGGGGGGGTAGTGATTTTCGGGGACGGATTTCAGACTAAGTCGAGGGCTGTCAGGAATAATCAATGGTACCATATGAAAGAGGAATAAACCCTCTTTCATTCCATACCATGTATTGGGTGGCTCAAATAAATAAAATGGCAGCGGACGTTAGAAAAAATAGACTGGGGGGGGGGGGGTAGTCATTCTAGGGGACAGATTTCATACTAAGCCGAGGGATTTCAGGAATAATAAATGGTACCACATGAAAGAGGAGTAAACCCTTTTTCATTCCATACCAGGTATTGGGTGGCTCAGAGGAAAAAAATGACAGCGGATGTTAAAAAAGGAAATGAAATATAACACAAAAATAGACAGGTGGGGGGGGGTGGTAGTGATTTTAATGGACGGATTTCATACTAAGCCGAGGGATATATGGAATAATAGATGGTACCACTTGAAAGTAGGATAAACACTCTTTCATTTCATACCATGTGTAGGGTGGCTCAAATAAATAAAATGGCAGCGGACGTTAGAAAAGTAAATGAAATGAAAAAAAAAAACCAAACTTGTGGGTAATGATTTTAGGGGACGGATTTCTGATGTAGAGGTATTTCAGGAATAATATATGGTGCCATATGAAAGAGGATTAAACGATTAAATTATTCCATACCAATTATTATGTGGCTGAGGACTTTTGGTAAATAACAACTGACAAAAAAAAATCGTGCGGGTATGCTTTTGCGGAACGAATTTAAGACTATTTTGAGGACTTATAGTAATATTCTAGATTGCTATATATAAGATGGATAAATACCCTTTCACCCCATGTCGTGTATTGTGTGACTCAGGACGAAAGAAACATTGGGGTTTGGTAAATGAAAATCGACCTGAAAAGGAGATAAGTATATTCCGATGTTTTGCGGTTTATACCGGTAATTACTTCAACCTGTTTTACGGAATATTCCGGTTATTTTCAGGAAGTACATGTATTTATGGTGCCACAAAAATGGGGGGCAGAGACTTATACATTTATTGTGTGTATTCAATGGATTAAATAGTACTGGGCAGTGGGCATTTGTAATTCACTTCGTACATTCACATAAACGGTTAAACAGTGTTTAGTTAACCGCGGCTTTCGACGATGAGGTTCAAGGTCATGAACCGGTTGCTGAGAACTAACGTCCGCTCAGTTCAGCCCAGCTTATTATAAAGAAGACTACGATAGACACGTGCACAGCTTATTTCTTGTCACTAGTGTGGTATTTGGCGTAGCAGTTAGGGCCTTGACTCAAAATGGCTTTCATGTAAGTAAATCTGTTTGAAATTATACTTCTATTATATATATTTCGGTTGTATATTACTAAAAAAAAAATTTTTAATTGGTATTTTGTGTCCCTGTCTTCATTAACAAAATCAAAAGTATAGAACATGAACTGACTATTGATTATTCTCCATTGTCCGTATATTGGCTAGACTATGGTATGAGTTAATGTTAAAACGCAAATTAAATTGTTTATGAAATATTGTGAGAATAATAGGAAAAGGGGTCTAAGTTCAAGGATATATTTTATGTCTAAAAACATGTGATCGGAAAGTACCATATCCCATTTTACAGTTTTAGGGATGACATTTCGTTTTATTTTATCTGACCCCAATTGGCCCAATTTCAAGTATTGAAATCTGAAATGATATCATCTGGAATAGTTATCGCTAATGTTAGGTATAGTATTTTAGAGATACAGGCTGTTTTTATAATTTGAATGATTGGTTGATGCACAGGAATCTGACCTTCTGTCTGTATATATATATATATATATGCATACACCATACCGAACAAGACAATATATAATAAAAAAGAACAGGAATGAAATGCCTGTCCAAGCCTCGATTTTCTAGTGAAATTAGAAAATTGATGTAAAAGAACTTTCTAAAATTGAATAATGATGCATCCGAATATTTGTTATTGGGTTCAAGGCGCCAAATAAGTAAATTTGCACATGATACCCCCCTTGTTGTAATTGGTAATTGTGATATACATGTATTTTCATCTGATTCTGCTGGTAATATTGGCGCAACCTTTGATAGTGTTATGCTTATGTGGGAGCTCAAGTAAATAATATTTATAAATTGTGCTATTTTAATACCAGAAATATAGGGTTAATTTGCAATTGTAGAGGCCACTAATTATAAGTCACTTGTTAATTCTCTTTCCACCCCCAATTAATTAACTTTAATTCATTTTTAATTGGTTTACCTTCAAATTCAAAGCTTATAGATTAATTACAAAAAGTACCAGATGCCTCACCTCGATTTGTTACTTTAACTAAGAAATGTGACCACATAACTCTTGCTGTATATAATTTACACGAGTTACCTGTCAAATATCGAATTGATTTTGAGATAAACCACTTTTAAAGCAAAGAACTGCTCAACTAGTCTCTTATGGTCAGCGCTCTTTTATGGAATAATCTACTATTTAGTTTAAGCTGTTGTTCACCTCTTCTCTATAGTCATATAAAAAAAAGAACCTAAGACACATTTATTTAATCAGGCTTTTAAAGTGACCTTTTTATATTTTCTTATAGAGTCAAAACATATTTATTTCTATGTCTTTTGCTCAAAAGGTTGTCAACTCACTACATGTATTATACGATCATGGGCAATATTTCAGAGGGATTAAAATCGCCGACACAGAAAATAATAACACAATTACCTCCCTTGTTTTCCCATTCCCCTCCATGCAATGGCGATTTTCAAACGTTTGAATTTGAAGTTGAAAATGATATTTTTGCCAATTTCTCAACTGGCAATAGTGAATTATAGGATTGATTATTCTTTAACAAGGTAGGCCTGTATATAGATGCCATCTATTTTAAGGCTTTATTTTAATATATTTTAAAAATATACCTAAAAAATATGAAATTGCCGTTTTCACTGACTCGATGTGCATAATCTTTGTTTATTTATGATTAGATTATAACTTTGTAAAGGGCCCCTGAACATGTTATATGAAAGGACGCACTATAAATGTGCTGTATGATGAAAGATGAATAATAATAATAATAATAAATAATAATAAATATTGGGACGGGTATTACAGAGACTGTCGATTTCCAGCAATTTTTGTTAAGTTTGTTGCAGATCTTGTTTCAAGATGTTACTGCATTTCCGGTAACTATTGGTGAGTTGGTGGGTGACTGCCTTTGTGCTTGCAGACATTAGTATTTTTATTAGACGGCTGGGGTTCCTTCAAGTCAACATTACATGAAATGAAAATCAAAGTAGACCAACTGACATGGTGTTTCGGAGGATTTTGAAATACATTGATTCTCATAATTAAAAGGGGGTTGATATGCCCTAGTGGTCTAGAGTGCCGCGCTTCGACCTCTAGCTGGGCGGTCACCCCTGGCCTTCGGCTGTGGTTTCGATCCCTGGTGTGAGCGTATGTGGCATGGAGATAGGGGCGCCTTCTCAACCTCGTGGGTTTCCTCCGGGCACTCCGTTTTCATCCCACTGCTAAAGACCCCTACGCGCAAGCGAATTATTGAAATAAATTGAAACCATATGTTAGTCTCAAAACGACCTAGTTTGTGTCGAGTGGACCTTAAACCCCCATTTCTCTCTCTCTCTCTCTCTCTCTCTCTCTCATAATTATATAATTAAAATTTCGAATTAGTTTTTTTATTTAACCATTACTACAAGAATGGTCAATATTTTATCTAAATCTTATCTAATGCATTTGCCGATTTAATTCATTCTATCGTCAATGAAGAAGAAATCTAAACATGGATCTTGTTTTTATACGCCCACATTGAAATGTGGTCGTATATTGTCGTCGCCCCCGTCCGTCCGTCCGTCCGTCCGTCCGTCCGTCCGTCGGTCCGTCGGTCCGGCGTCCACAATTGCTTGTGGACGCTCTAGAGGCTAAAGTTAATATCCGATTGACTTTAAATTCATACACAGTGTTTGAGGTCATGAGACGAAGAAGCCTATTGTTTTTCAGCGATTTCCGATAATAACTACCAGAGTTATGGCCCTTGATCACTTCAAAAAATCTTGTGGACGCTCTAGAGGCCAAAGTTAATATTCGATTGGCTTTAAATTTATACACAGTGTTTACGGTCATAAGACGAAGAAGCCTATCGATTTTCAGCGATTTCCGATAATTAGTGCCAGAGTTATGGCCCTTGATCACTTCAAAAAATTTTGGGGACGCTCTAAAAGCCAAAGTTAATATTCGATTGGCCTTAAATTTATACACAGTGTTTAAGGTCATAAGACGAAGAAGCCTATTGATTTTCAGCGATTTCCGATAATTAGTGCCAGAGTTATGGCCCTTGATCACTTCAAAAAATCTTGTGGACGCTCTAAAAGCCAAAGTTAATATCCAATTGACCTTAAATTTATACACAGTGTTTAAGGTCATAAGACGAAGAAGCCTATTGATTTTCAGCGATTTCCGATAATTAGTGCCAGAGTTATGGCCCTTGATCACTTCAAAAAATCTTGTGGACGCTCTAAAAGCCAAAGTTAATATCCGATTGACTTTAAATTTATTCACAGTGTTTAAGGTCATAAGACGAAGAAGCCTATTGATTTTCAGCGATTTCCGATAATTAGTGCCAGAGTTATGGCCCTTGATCACTTCAAAAAATCTTGTGGACGCAATAAAAGCCAAAGTTAATATCCGATTGACTTTAAATTTATACACAGTGTTTAAGGTCATAAGACGAAGAAGCCTATTGATTTTCAGTTTTTTTATGGCCCTTGATCACTTCAAAAAATCTTGTGGACGCAATAAAAGCCAAAGTTAATATCCGATTGACTTTAAATTAATACACAGTGTTTAAGGTCATAAGACGAAGAAGCCTATTGATTTTCAGCGATTTCCGATAATTAGTGCCAGAGTTATGGCCCTTGATCACTTCAAAAAATCTTGTGGACGCTCTAAAAGCCAAAGTTAATATCCGATTGACTTTAAATTTATACACAGTGTTTAAGGTCATAAGACGAAGAAGCGTATTGATTTTCAGCGATTTCCGATAATTAGTGTCAGAGTTATGGCCCTTGATCACTTCAAAAATTCTTGTGAACGATCTAGAGGCCAAAGTTAATATCCGATTGACTTAAAATTCATACACAGTGTTTAAGGTCATAAGACGAAGAAGCCTATTGATTTTCAGCGATTTCCGATAATTAGTGCCAGAGTTATGGCCCTTGATCACTTCAAAAAATCTTGTGGATGCTCTAGAGGCCAAAGTTGATATCCGATTGACTTTAAATTTATACACAGTGTTTAAGGTCATGAGACGAAGAAGCCTATTGATTTTCAGCGATCTCTGATAATTATTGCCAGAGTTATGGCCCTTGATCACATCAAAAAATCCTGTGGACGCTCTAGAGGCCACAGTTAATATCTGATTGACTTTAAATTTACCCACACTGTTTAAGGTCATGAGACGAAGAAGCCTACTGATTTTCATTGATTTCAAATAATTACTTCCAGAGTTATCTCCCTTGATCACTTCAAAAAAACCTTGTGACGCTACAGATGCCAAACTTATCACCCGTTTGACTTCAGATTGATACACAGAGTTTAAGGTGTTGAAACGCACAAGTATTTTGATTTTCAATGAATTTTGATAACAGAACAGCTAAATCCATCATGTTAAATGTTTCCTATACTAATTGATAGCGTGGAGCAAAACTTTATAAAAAGCAAACAAATTCTAATGATTTTCAGATAATTACATAATGAGTTGTTTCATTACCAAAAAAAGTAAAAATATGCGACAACCCTTGTTGACTGCCCGGACGATTTAGCTGCTGTGGGCGTATGTTTCGTTGCCTGGCAACCTATCTTTGTTTGTTTATTTACAGATCACCGCCTCTAGTACCACGGCTTTCAATAAAACAGTTTCCAATGCTATGTGCATGTCCATGTAATAAATGTATCAAATGCTGTGGGTACAGTCCGTGTATCACCGCATATCCTGAATTTCTACGATGCGTAGATGAACAGAATCTGATTAAACATATAGGACAGAAAGCAACGAATAAGTGAGTATAGGTTATTATCATCTCCAATCAATTGTGGTGTGATAGTCCGGAGGTCAAAAACTGGGGATCCAAATTTTTCGACGGTTTTATATGGAATCGAACTCACAACATTTTTGTCCCCCGCCTTTCGAAGAAAGTTGGGAGACTATTAAAATGGGTTCGTCCGTCTGTCCGTCCGCCTGTCTGTCTGTCCGTCCGCCTGTCTGTCCGTCTGTCTGTCTGTCCGTCACACTTTTTGGGACACAATAACTCTCTTCCTAATTGAGCTAGAATGTTCAAACTTGGTGTATGTGTTTACTAGGTCAATGCCTTGATGGAGTTCGAAGATGAGCATTTTCCGCTTAGGGTAAGCAGAGATAAGCAATTTGATTGGTTGATGCTTTGGGACACGATAACTTTAGTTCTAAATAAGTGAGAGTGATGAAACTTGGTGTATAGTTTCATTACAGTAATACCTTGACTAAGTTCGATAATGAGCATTTCCTGCTCAGGGTAAGCAGAGCGATACGCAATTTGATTGGTCGAGACTTTGGAACACAATAACTCTCCTTCGAATTGAGTTAAAATGTTCAAAATTGGTGTGTATGCTTATTAGGCCAATGCCTTGATGGAGTTTGAAGATGAGCATTTTCTTCTTAGGGTAGGCAGAGATAAGCAATTTGATTGGTTGATACTTTGGGACAAGATAACTTAGGTTCATCTTGATTGATGATTTTTATGCCAATACAATGACTGCGTTCTCATTCAGTAATGGATTCGACAGTAACAGTGTACATGTATAGGAACGATTGACTCGGACACGAGGGCCATTTCCCTTGGCCAGAGGGGCCCTTTTGTCAAGCGTGGCGGTCCTTTTGTCTGCCTTTAGGGTCCCCCTAACTAGGGTACATTTTCATTTTTCTCGTCGGTTTTAGCATTTTTCTTTATAAAACACTTTTGGATGACACTTCGTGTACAGTTTGATTGCTCGATACGTTTGAAAAAAATAAATGTGCGATTAATTAATATGTGTCATCTATTTATTTTGGGATTTCGGCGGGGGACATCAGCCTCACTGTTGGCTTGTTAGCAATTGTGGTCGGGGTGTTTTGGTAATAGGCTAATTAATATTTAATTAAAGTCACAGTTATTCAAAATGACACAAACATGTTGAAATACGCCGGTGTAATAATGTTGTCAGTAATTAATAATTATACTAATGGCTAAAGGGCGTATTGCTTTTTTCGTTGGAATCTACAACCAGACGAAAATAGGTCCAAACGTGCACTTACTAATACCGCACTACACACAAAACAAAAATCTACAAGATAAACACGCGGACAAGACAGACATTGCAAAAAGTAAACAAATATCAAATCAAGTGAATGGATCCGGGGGCGAACCGTATTCTATAAAATGTGATTAATATTCAATTTGGAAATACCGCCCTTGTAATTCTCAGACGGGGGTGGGGTGCTCGATTGTCAGTCCAGAACGTTCCAAGTTGACAAAATCGCAATCAAGTATATAACCATTTAGGCCCTTTAAAAGTGTACGACCGCTATTATCATGGAACCTGTATATAATTTGAATAATAGATATGTCGTTAAATATCAACTTATTTTTTATTTACAGGAAATACCATTTCGCAGCCTATGGGCAAGTTGCGAAAGTCATGTATGGTAACTACCCGCGGAGTATCCCAATGCCTACATGTGTTCTTGAGCACATCCACAAAAAATACCCACTCTAAATTCCATTGTCGCTCAGCAGCAGAACAAAAACACAGTGAATGTAGAAATGATAAGTCGTTTTATCATCTGTAAAACGTTTTGAATATCCGTTACCGTCGTTTTTGCCATCAGCAACACCGATTGGTTACTCTTAAGAGAGTTCCTCCTTGTGACAATACGAAGTACCGGTATTATTTAGATGCAGTGAAGTTATTGACCCCAGCTATTTTGTACTAAAGACGTAAGCAAGCACTATAATTAAAGACTTTCGATCTGTATGGACAATGTAGATCTATATGAACTGTATATATATGTATATACCAGGCAGCGAAAATGTCATATATAGCTATGATCTGGTGTGTGTAGACCTGAGTAAAATGTATATAACCATCCGTCTACTGACAAGATCAAGATGTGGCCCACCGTGCTTGAAAAAAAAACAATGCTATAGTCAACCCAACGTAAATGAATCGAATAATTCAACAATCCAAAGCCCTAGAGGAATTATTGTGTGTTTCTTAGAGAAGAAAGATTGCCAGCATTCCTGTGTATCCGTGTGTGAAATATGACGAGAAAAATGTTAAAAAGTTAACTGAAGTACAAAATCACTTGGTTTATTAGCGGAACATTTGAACTATATCATAGTTTAGACAATCAACTTGCGAAGTTAACAGCTTATGTCTACATAAGATGTCTATCTTTTTTTAAAAAAATAAAATAAACCCCAAATCTTCAATTATTGTTGGATTATGCTATATATTATTTGTGTTCTGTTGAGATTAGTCCCCTCAAAAAAATTAGAATAACGTTCTTAATTATTGATATTCTTTTGTTATTTCACATAAGAAAATTATTATTCAATTATTATAAAGTTCATGTTTGATGAGATTCTTCTGAAACGCCATCATTAAAATAACATTATGCAAGAGCAAAATCTACAGGTCTTTCTTTAGGCCTGAAATGTTATCTAAATAATCAATTAGACATTAATTAACATATCCAGACCATAATAAACTCTTGATGTCAAGGCTAGTCTTCAATGTTGGCGGATTAAATTCCTATATGCCGCTTAATGGCCATTGATAATTAAATCAATCTAGTGGATAATCGAGACTATGCTGTTTATATTAATGATTTGAGTAATGATGACCGAGGCTATGTGAATATTTCAAACGCTTTTTTCTCGTCTAATAGTGGATCAATTTGACTAAAATTTTCAGCAAATTACCTTTACACTATCTAGTTTTTAACTATTATAGAGAGAACCGCCATCTCTTTATCTTATCTCCCATAATGTAACTTTAAATAATACAATGTAAGAGTGCTAATAATCTATAGAACAATCGGGATGTACTCATTATAATATATAATAATTTGTGTAATATATTGTCTGTTACTACCTAAGCATTTAGTAAAAAATAACTGCGAGTGCCCAAATAATAGTACGGTATGATTTTATGTAAAAGTTTCTAAGATCTCACTGCTGTAATCTTTGTGATTGTTAATGTTATTTTATATGTGATTACCGAGACTATTTGTTGAATACATTTAGAGCGAGTCTATTAAATTAGTTGTTTTGATTTGCCTAATTTAGCGTAGAATAATAATGATGTCGTTTTCATTGGTGGTCTTATTCCACTGGTGTTTCGGTTCGGTTATCCAGTGTGCTTTGCACGCGGAGGCGCCATGTTTGTTAGCAAGGAAGAAGTTCTTCACTGTGTGGTTAAAAGCGGCTAGAGGGCATAAAAAACCGGTATCATTGTTTCTATTGTTATATTTTATTGTATAAGCCACCAGTGGCACCAGTTATTCTAATTATGTCATTTGTCACAGTGTAATTTGTTTGTAATTCGTTCTTGAACCTGGTTATTTGTGCATAAAACCCGCTCGCTGTTAAGTAGTAAGTCACGTGACCCCAATCAGCTGTTTGTTTACATCCTGAATAGAATAAGCTGTCAAACCAATATGATACTAATATGCATAGTATGTTAGCCTAGGATTTGTAGTAGTCTAGTCATATGTCAAGGTATTTTCTGTTTATCTGTCAGACTTGTGTCATATTCCCTTCGTTATACTGACATGATAGATGATGGAATTTATCTGTGGCACTCTGTTATTATTATGGTTAGCCTCAGAAAGTATATTATAGTATATTATGTCTTTTCAGTCAATCTGCATCTCTGATGGGGAACTCAACTTTAGCTTTTAGTATTAATCTACATAACTTACATGTACTTCAACAACTTTGAATTGTTACAATTCTACTCTATGTTAGTTAAAAGGTTATACACTCTTGTGATGCAACTGTAATATTGTGCCATCATCTCCTATAATATAAAAGTTATACAGTCATAATAGAGTCTGTCATTATTTGAAGTTGTCCCGTGGTTACTCCACAGATTTGTCGAATTGATGTATCACCCCGCTGCTGCCACAATAACAAAGTGCTATACATGTAATTTTGGAACTGGAATCATGGCAAAACACAATTTGATTGGTTCCCGACAAGGGGTATTGGGATTTTGCTTGAGTTCAAAGATTCGGAACTAATCAAATCTTACATAGGATTATCTTTTAAGCTGCTATAATGGTGATTTAGTCCCCAACATTGCATTCTAAAAAACTTAACCACGGCCTCAACAAGTAATGTTTAGCAATTTAGAGGAAGGAGCATATTAGTACATTTGTCGTTTTAGCTATTATTCAGTCCTTGAAATATGAATTGATGAATTGCTCTATACATCCTGATTGACTAGGCTGCAATCAAGAGTATGTCATCTTTGTTCAGACTACTAAAGACATCATTATGGATCTCATACCAAATGAATACATAATGAAATAAAGCTAACCACGTGTAAAATCAGAACAATCTGGCTATTTTGAGAGGATATTAAAGCTGCAATTTCATATTTTTATACGCCCACATTTTCATGTGGACGTATTATGTCGTCGCCCCTGTCCGTCCGTCCGTCCGTCCACAATTTGTTTGTGGACTCTCTACAGGTCACAATTCTTATCTGATTTTGACGAAACTTGAAATATAGGTTTATCCCCATAAGATCTCGGTTCCTTTCGATATTGGCATGTATCGGATCGGAACTTCATGGATTATGGCCCCTGATTGTACGAAATATCATGTTTATACGCCCACATTTTTATGTGGACGTATATTGTCGTCGCCCCTGTCCGTCCGGACGGACGTCCGTCCGTCCGTCCACAATTTGTTTGTGGACCCTCTACAGGTCACAATTCTTATCTGATTTTGACGAAACTTGAAATATAGGTTTATCCCCAAAAGATCTCGGCTGCTTTCGATATTGGCATGTACATGTATCGGATCAAAACTTCATGGATTATGGCCCCTGATAGTACGAAAAATCACGTTTTTAGCTTGTGGACCCTATAGAGGTCACAATTTTGAACCGATTTTAATGAAACTTGACATGCATGTTTATAACCCAAAGATCTTGGTTCCTTTCGATATTTGCGACTATCGGAACGTAATTTCCTGAATTATGGCCCCTGATTGTCCGAAAAATCACCTTTTTTAGCTTATGGTCCCTCTGGAGGTCACAATTATTATCCGATTTTAAAAAACCGTTCGATTATATCACCGTTACACCCTAAGGAAGGTTGAGTTCGAATTTCGGAAAAATCGGACCAAAATTGCCATACAAAATGGCCGCCAGTTGGTACGCGAAAACTGTTAAAAAATGGTACATCAAGGTTGTGGACCCTGTAGAGGTCACAATTTTAATTCGATTTTGATGAAACTTGAAATTCATGGTTATAACCCAAAGATCTTGGTTCCTTTCGATATTTGCGCGTATCGGATCGTAACTTCCTGAATTATGGCCCCTGATTATACGCAAAATCGCCTTTTTTTAGCTTGTGGTCCCTCTGGAGGTCACAATTATTATTCGATTTAAAAAAACGTTTGATTATATCACCGTTACACCTTAAGGAAGGTTGAGTTCGAATTTTGGGAAAATCAGACCAAAATTGCCATACAAAATGGCCGCCGTTTGTACGCGAATACTGTTAAAAAATGGTATATCATGGTTGTGGACCCTGTATAGGTCACAATTTTATTTCGATTTTGATGAAACTTGAAATGCATGGTTATAACCCAAAGGTCTTGGGTCCTTTCGATATTTGCGCATATCGGATCTTAACTTCCTGAATTATGGCCCCTGATTGTCCGAAAAATCGCCTATGGCCCCTCTGGAGGTCACAATTATTATCCGATTTAAAAAAACGTTTGACTCTATCACCGTTACACCCTAAGGAAGGTTGAGTTCGAATTTCGGGAAAATCGGACCAAAATTGCCATACAAAATGGCTGCCGTTTGTACGCAAATACTGTTAAAAAAATGGTATATCAAGGTTGTGAACCCTGTAGAGGTCACAATTTTAATTCGATTTTGATGAAACTTGAAATTCATGGTTATAATCCAAAGATCTTGGTTCCTTTCGATATTTGCGCATATCGGATCGTAACTTCCTGAATTATGGCCCCTGATTATACGCAAAATCGCCTTTTCTTAGCTTGTGGTCCCTCTGGAGGTCACAATTATTATCCGATTTAAAAAAAACGTTTGATTATATTACCGTTACACCGTAAGGAAGGTTGAGTTCGAATTTCGGTTAAATCGGACCAAAATTGCCATACAAAATGGCCGCCGTTTGTACGCGAATACTGTTAAAAAATTGTATATCATGGTTGTGGACCCTGTAGAGGTCACAATTTTAATTCGATTTTGATGAAACTTTAAATGCATGGTTATAACCCAAAGATCTTGGTTCCTTTCGTTATTTGCACATATCTGATCGTAACTTCCTGAATTATGGCCCCTGATTGTCCGCAAAATCGCCTGTGGTCCCACTGGAAGTCACAATTATTATCCGATTTAAAAAAACGTTTGACTCTATCACCGTTACACCCTACGGAAGGTCGATTATGAATTTCGAGAAAATCGGACCATAATTGCCAGAAAAAATGGCCGCCGTTTGTACGCGAACAGTGTAAAAATATGGTATATCAAAGTTGTGGACCCTGTAGAGGTCGCAATTTTAATTCGATTTTGATGAAACCTGAATTGCTTGTGTATAACCTAAAGATCTTTATTCTTTTTGATATTTGTAACTTAATGAATTATGGCCTTTGATTGTAGGAAAAATCACTTTCGGTATTGCTTGTTCTCTGTCTATCTCTCGAACAATTATTATCTGATTTAAAAAAAAACTCTGATTAATATATTACTGTTGCACCGTAAGAAGGTTCAGTTCGAATTTCGTGAAAATCGTTACCAAAATTGCCGGACGAAATGTTCGCCGTTTGTACGCGAATAGTGTAAAAATATGGTATATCATGGTTGTGGACTCTCTACAGGTCACAATTCTTATCCGATTTTGACGAAAAGTCACCTTTCTAGGTTTTCGGCTTCAAATTTCATGAATATCAGACTGGAACTGACCAACAAAATGGCTGCTCCCAAAACAGTATGAAATACAGGACTTAATGATGTAGGAAAAATCACTTTCGGTATTGCTTGTTCTCTATCCATCTCTCAAAAATGTGGGCGTATCCTGCCTGGCAGTGCCAGCCTATCTTTTTAGCTTGTGGACCCTATAGAGGTCACAATTTTGAACCGATTGTGATGAAACTTGACATGCATGTTTATAACCCCAAAATCTTGGTTCCTTTCGATATTTGCGGCCATCGGATCGTAACTTCCTGAATTATGGCCCCTGATTGTCCGAAAAATCGCCCTTTTTAGCTTGTGGTCCCTCTGGAGGTCAAAATTATTATCCGATTTAAAAAGCCGTTCGAGTATATCACCGTTACATGGTAATGAAGGTTGAGTTCAAATTTCGTGAAAATCGGACCAAAATTGACAAACAAAATGGCCGCCGTTTGTACGCGAATAGTGTGAAAATATGTTATATCAAGGTTGTGGACCCTATAGAGGTCACAATTTTGAACCGATTTTGATGAAACTTGACATGTATGTTTATAACCCAAAGATCTTGGTTCCTTTCGATATTTGCACCCATCGGATCGTCACTTCCTGAATTATGGCCCCTGATTGTCCGAAAAATTGCCCTTTTTAGCTTGTGGTCCCTCTGGAGGTCAAAATTATTATCCGATTTAAAAAAACCGTTTGATTATATCACCGTTACATGGTAATGAAGGCTCTGTTAGAATTTCGTGAAAATCAAACCAAAATTGACGGACAAAATGGCCGCCGTTTGTACGCGAATAGTGTGAAAATGTGTTATATCAAGGTTGTGGACCCTATAGAGGTCACAATTTTGAACCGATTTTGATGAAACTTGACATGCATGTTTATAACCCGAAGATCTTGGTTCCTTTCGATATTTGCGCTCATTGATTCGTAACTTCCTGAATTATGGCCCCTGATTGTACGAAAAATCACCCTTTTTAGCTTGTGGTCCCACTGGAGGTCAAAATTATTATCCGATTTAAAAAAAACGTTTGATTTTATCACCGTTACATGGTAATGAAGATTGAGGTAAAATTTTGTGAAAATCGGACCAAAATTGACGGACAAAATGGCCGCCGTTTGTACGCGATTAGTGTGAAAATACGTTATATTAAGGTTGTGGACCCTATAGAGGTCACAATTTTGAACCGATTTTGATGAAACTTGACATGCATGTTTATAACCCAAAGATCTTGGTTCCTTTCGATATTTGTGCATATCGGATTGTAACTTCCTGAATTATGGCCCCTGATTGTACGAAAAATGACCTTTTTTTTTAGCTTTTGGCCCCTCTGGGGTCAGAATTATTATCCCATTTAATAAAACGTTTGATTATATCACTGTTACATCGTAATGAAGGTTGAGGTCGAATTTCGTGAAAATCGGACCAAAATTGACAGCTGTTCTTGTCAGGCCATCCACCCTTCATCACTAACAAGGGGAAACCACGCCAGAAAATCTAGATGAACTTTGTCACCCAAAGCAGGGATCAAACACCTAACCTCAAGGCTACCGAGCCAGCATCTTACCCACTTAGCAACATGATCCCCAGTCGAATTTGAAGCCTACTGAAATGAACCTTTATAACCCAAAGATCTTAATTCATTTCGATATTTGCACATAGGAAAAATCACTTTCGGTATTGCTTGTTCTCTATCCATCTCTCGAAAATGTGGGCGTATCCTGCCTGGCAGTGCCAGCCTATCTTTAAGTTATATTTTTAAAAGGTATTAAAATAAATCCTTAAAATAGATGGTATCTATAAACAGTCCTACCTTGTTAAAGAAAAATCCTATTAATCCAATAATTCACTATTGCCAAATATATCATTTTCAACTTCAAATTCAAACGTTTGAAGATAGCTATACCACGGGGGATTGGCAAAACAAGGGAGGTAATTGTGTTATTATTTCCTGTGTCAATGATTTATTAGTGTGGGGAATAATGCCAATGATCGTATAATAGGGAGTTGACAACCCATTGACCAAAAGACATAGAAATAATTATGTTTTGACTTTCTTTGAAAATATGAAATTATCGCTTTAAACATAATTTCAAAATATTCATAATTATGATATCGTGTTTTTCGTTTGTTTTCTGTTTTGTGTCAATTATAAAAATATTCGTACCTGTTCCATTGATAAATAATTCAATAAAATCCTTGAATTCTCCCTTATAGTCATATAACTCAGATATTCGGTAACAATGGTTGTAGAACGAGACAGCAACATCCTTCGGGTTTCTTCTAATATAGATTATCTTGGGTTTCTTCACAGCCAGATCAGTTGGTAAGTCGCTGAAGGCAATATGGCTGTTCAGAACACGTGGAGATTTGGCCTGATCTAATACAGTCTGTTCCATCAATTCAATCATAAAGTCGACTTTAGAAATGACTTCCAAATCAGTTCGACCTGCCAGTAACATTCGACATATTTCAAACAACCAATGGGTTCCTGTAAGAACATTAAACTCATTTACACACAAGCAACCGAAATTTGTGAAACTTGTCAATTCACAGGAGAATACACACAACGTATTCTTTTGAGACACTGATTACATATAGTGCAAACATTACTTGCAACTTTTTATTTCAAATTAATTAGAAATTAAAGTAGAGAACATATTGCCGTCAGATTGTGAAGTGGGCCGTTTAAATCACGGTTACGTGGTAGGGCTGTATGAAATTATGAATGTTGAGTGAGTTGGCGGAGCTGTATGAGTGATGAGCGGGCAGGGCTTTATGGATGTTAAGCGGGTAGGGTTTAAGGACCGTTGATTAGTAATCGTCAGACGACGTCTTTCATCCTATCTTTGTCTCAGGTATACTTTAGTGGATTCGCTAATCGTGATGTTTAACTTTGTCCACAGCGAATACGACTGGGTCTGGTCAAAATAGCTCACATTGTACATATACTGGTAGACTGAGATAATATTTGACTTGTTACAGTCAGACAGTCTATTACTATATACCCCCAAGTCACCATTGATTTCTTCATTGACTATCACACCAATTTTATTTTTCTTAGTTTAAACTTTTTCTCTCTTTTCAGATAAGAGCTATATATATAGCGACCAGAAAATGCCCAAGGTCGCCGGCAAGCGTGAACACAACGCGGATAAATGTCCTAAATTTACAAACTTAAAAAAGTCCCGTGCTTACTGCAACCTGTGCGATTATACCGCTTTCTCACGGCGGGATCGTCACGATCTCTCTGAGCTTATGGCGATCATCGGTCAACCTGCGGCGCTCTATAAAACCCGCCCATAGGGGTTCTTACCACACGTTTTCTACGAGCGTGCGTGTATCTGGACTGCACGTGCGTTTCCACCACGCCATCACGGCGATTATATATAAGCTGGTTCGAAATTTCAAGATGACGACATACACACTGTGTATGAAATTTAAATCGCCCGTTTTAAAAGCAAGTCGTGCATGAAAAGCATAATCGCCATAGGCGAGTAATGCAAGCTTGGTAGCCGCGCCATGGTCGTATTAAGAACTCCATAAACGCAATTGGAACCTCATAACGTCGACATAGGCGCAGTGGTAAACCCTTGAGGTCGTGGTAAAATCGTGCAACAGTGGTAAAATCATCGTAATATCGCCATGACAACGCCATAAAGACCCAGGACGCTTGGTGGGATCCCGGTCGACACGCGGGGGTTGTGGTGAAGATGCCATGAAGGCACATTTGCAAACGTTACAATTTTCGCAGCGTCTTTTCAACGTGTGTGCTGCGCGTATACTACGTTCATAGAGATGTTACCACGCTTGTCTCGCGACCTTCACGACCCCGGCTCGTTCTCTCTGCTTTCCAGGCCATAAATGGCAGAACCTTGGCGTTTGCTTTGAACATGCTCAAAGCAAACGCCGTGACTCGGCGATCATTGGCGACCATGGAGACCACAGCACGATATCTGGCGTTTCCACCACGCTTTTGCCACACTTATGGGGATCTTGACGCACTGTAAGACCATTTTTCGTCGCCGTAGCAGCGCAGTAAGGACCTTCGCGACCCCACAACGTTCTTGCAGCTTTCCAGGTCATATGAACATGCCAAAAGCAAACATCGTGACCATTGCCGACCATTGAGACCATAGCATGATATCTTGGGACCTTGACGCGCTCTGAGACCATTTTCGTCGCCGTAGCAGCGCAGTAAGGACGGCACCCCGGTCTGACGGGGGTAGTAACAAATGGGTTGAATTGATATTGGCCTGTCGAAGCTGAAATCATTTTGTATAGTGCAGCCGAGATTTGTACAATCTAGAAACACAATAACTTACCTGATTTAGGGTAGGCTGAAATTATGACATCATCTTCACGTAGTTTTAACGATTTAATGTTGGTTATTACTTCTGCTGGAAAGTTTGGGTAAAGTTTACCATTAAATTCGAACAATCTGAGATTTTTACCACCGGCATCCGGTATGTCGACAACCGACATCTTGAACTAGCTAAAACAGGTAAAATTGTGTGTAGACTCAAAATTTGAAATGCAGTACTATTAAAAGACTATGACCGCTTTGAATTGGTCGCCATTTTAATATAAATAGTTTTTGCTCCAACTGACATTTAGTAATTCGCTAAAGTAAGGTGAACTTCAAATATATATACAACATCCACCACTATAACCTTCCTTGTGACAGTCCGAACACATTTTTATTTATCTGTTTTTAAAAGAATAGAAATTGGACACTTTTCAATTGCGTAAACAAAGGCGTTCGAACTTAAAATAGTGCCTTTACATGACAGGTCACACGTATATTTAACACACCCACATTTAAATGGTAATAACTGTATTTTTACATTATGCGACCTCTTAAGCCAGGACCTAACTACGTCCCTACAAATATATTGTAGCTTACAACGCCAGCTTGACCATTAAATTATAAATAGTATCATACTTACATGTTAAACAAGGTCAATAAGATCAATCTCCACAGTATGTGTTCTATTCACATTAGGTATATCATATACAACAACTCTTGAAAGATAAAACTATTCGGTTATCTTATATATACTACTGTCTACACAAACCTAAAATACATAGCTTCTTGTTTTAATCAACAACGACTGTAAATGATCCAGATTCGGATTCGTCTTAATTTCCGCTTCTGGTTATTCACTTCTTATCACGCTTGAAGTCTAATCTTGGAGTTTTCATCACATGAATGTTGGTAAAATTCCATGATGAAAATACGATCAGTCCTGATCGCAAATCCTTGATTAGTAATAATGAATGCCAATCAATCACTTAGAAAAACTGAAAACGTATAATTTAAATATCCAAATCGTCTTGTTTCAGTAAGAGTATAGGATATTTAACTCTAAGATCCAAAATGTCAGATGTCCAAACCACGGATTATTAAAATGTAAATACAGAATTCTGAGCCTGCACTGAACACGAGGTAAGATAAAATGCTTTGACAAGTATAGATATACATACAGTGTATCTATCTTTAGTTAGTGTAAGTAACAATAGATTTACACAACTGTCACACTACTGACACTAGCAATGACATTCTGTAACAGAGTGAAACAAAACACTCGTCCAAGATATGCTGATGTCTTACAGCCTTTAGTGTTCGGATTAATCACATCTGGTGGTTTTACGTGAAATTGAGTTAAAGGGTCGTTGCAAAATGTTGTAAGATCGATACTATATTGATGTTTCGAACGTCGCCATCCCACGATTCCACTCAATAAATCAAATGAAATGGGGTTTAGCGTCCTTTTTTTCTGCACCAACGGAGCTAAACGAAGAACGGCGTACGAGGCGGTGGGGGGGGGGCTATGGTCTGAAAGAAAATGTCCAAACGGTCACTGCTTTCTATGGCACCGATTCTGATTTATTGATATCGGAGAAAAATATATTCAATAATTTTTTGATCGAGACCCAATCAGAATCTGAGCTGAGTAAAGCAGTTGACATCGTGGAATACATGCACAAAAATGAACTGGATGTAATGTTGCCAACCTACAGTAGTGTCGTGAAAACACTTGCCACAATTCCGGCGACTTCTTGCTCAGCCGAGAGATCGTTTAGTACTTTATGCCGTATGAAAACCTATGTTCGAAACACCATGGGACAAACGCGGCTTCATTACCTCGCCATCATAAACATTGAGCGCGAGTATACTAATTTAGTGATGCAAGATATCGATAAAATAATTGACATATTCGCTCGGAAAAGTAATAGAAACACATTTTTCTTCTAAGCACTGGGTGCAAATTGCAAGAAACTGTTGATTTCCATTGAGAAATTCTAGTGAAAAATCTGATGCTGCATCATCGCACATCAAATGTGAAATAAGTAATAATCGTTTGACTTGTTCTTCTTTTGATATAATATAGTGCACTAGATGTAAATAAACTAGCTTGAACTAAAATGGTCATTCATATATTAAAAGTATATAGATTTTACAAGTTCAAATAGTCTTCTATCTTGATTCCAGATCTATCTATCTTAGATATGGATAAAAAATGTGAACTGTCATATAATGAAAAACGCGGCAAAAGCAAATCGTAATATGGAATATATAGATTGTAAATTTGAACTCTTTTAAAATGGCCATTCATATATTAAAAGTAGATAAAGTATATACAAGTCTTCTATACATCTGAGATCTGGATAAAAAATGTGAAGTCTCATAAAATGAAAAATGTGGCAAAAGTAAATCGTTCGACTTGTTCTTGTTTTCGTAGTAATAGAGCTTGTATTTTAAAGATGACTTTTAACCAGTTTTTATTCTGCAACTGACATAATTTACTAGCCACGCCAAATTACTAGAAAGTATTCGAAATGCCTGGAAATTGCGTCTACGGCCGTTTGGTTTTCAAAATCTTGACGATATGTTTTGGAATTTGACACAGTCCATTTAAATAAACAGCGAAGCCAATAATTGTGGTTTGTATTTTCAGGGAGTTTAATATGGATGAGATTCGAGGAAGCCAATACAATGAATAATTCATACAAAGATAATTGAAGAAATCGTATAAAGAACGGAAAACGTGGAATCTGATTTGTATCGACATCTTACATGTCGCTGTGAGTGTAATTACAAATAAATGTTGTGATTTGTGCTATTTGATTGTGACTGCGTATAAGAAATATTATATTTGAATGGAATAATGTTTAACGTCTCGTCAAAATATTTTGTTGGTCAGTGTGAGACTAATATAATAAAGTTGTTATAGTCAGCAGTTGATTTGGCCCATCGTCATCGTCTGTATGTGATGTTTTATCGTCATTATGTTCAACCATTTACCTATTATTATCACCGTCACAATTAGTATTCAATTATAAAAACCGTTTAAATACATAACCGTTACAACCCAATGAAGGCTGAGTTCAAATGATGTAAAAATCCGACTGAAACTGCCGGACAAAATGGCCGCTCCTTGTACGCAAATAGTATAAAAGTATGTAATGCCAAGGTTGTGGACCATCTATAAGTCACAATTTTGTTCCAATATTGATGAAACTTGAAAGGTATGTTTATAACCCAAAGATCTCAGAACATTTTCTAGCTTGTTTTCCGCCCATCTCCTGCAAAATGAGGGCATATCTTGCATGGCAATAGCTGGTTATCATTTTTAGTTGAAATTGTTTACATTATCTATATTATATTGTATATTATCGTCACCATCATTGTCACCTGAGTACATCATTTACTGTCATTATCACTGTCATTGATCTTTTAGTTCAAGGTTATTACACTGTCTATTGTATATCATTGCCATCATCATCGTTCACCATTTACTATCATTATCGCCGTCATCGTTGTTAGATTTTATTATTCTCATTACTTATCATCGTCATTTGAATACCGTCGCCGTGATTAATACAAGTTATTTTAGCGAACATCATTAACATAAGCATATACTCTTCCAAGCTCCGATGAATGATTTACATATGGCAACTTTAAGCCCTGTGCTATAGTTGTTTGAGCCCCCCCCCCCCCGCCGAAGAAAAATAACTACTGCCCCATCCAACCAGATATCCAATATCAGACGTAACGTTTGGAAGATGCTGATAGCATTTTAGTCATTTATGTGTAGACATCCGACTAATATAAATGTAAATGTTATTGATTTATAGAACCATTTCACGAAAATCTTAACCATATCCATACGTTACGGTTACTCGTGGTTAGTATAACCATGTTTATAAACAGATTTAGATGATCTAATTAGAATTAAACTAAACAGAGCATGCTTACCAAGTTCGGTACACATTATCATACATTTTTCTTGTTTCTGATGGTAAAATCAATTAATATGGTTTTTAAATACCTGGGATCAATAGTATTCATACTAACAGTGTCCCCAAGCGTTGCACAGTTCCAATGATAGACAGAAAAGAATCTCGAGATTTGTTCAATCCCTCCTCCAACTTAAATCAACCCTGGAAAGTAAAGTTGTATCTAGTCGTTCGGATAGGACAAAAAATCGAGATTCATCTGTGTAAGTGAGAACCTAAAGGAACAGTTGGCGGGTGGAATTGGATGAAGAGTGAGATGACTCGCCGTTGTTCGGCATCATAAGGTCTGTCATTGAATTCAGTGGCTTGATTTCGATTCCTCGTTTGTACGTGACAGGGAATAGGGTGACCTGTCCAACCTCGTGGGTTTTCTCCGGGTTCTCCGGTTTCTTCCCACTGCTAAATACCCTTGCGCCCAAGCAAATTATTGAAATAAAATTGAACCATATGTTAGTCTCTAAATTACCTAGTTGGTGTCGAGTTGACGTAAAACCCCATCTTTCCCTCTTTATTACTTTTCGAACTGCTGGGGGGGGGGGGGGCCGAATGGTTAGCGTGCGCGCGTTGTATCATACGGCCTGCCATTGAGTCAACCTGCGTGGTTTCGAATCCCCGGTTGTACGTGTCAAGGAGAAGGGTCGCTTGTCCAGCCTCGTGGGTTTTCTCCGGGGACTCCGGTTTCCTCCCACTGCTAAAGACCCCTTCGAGCAAGCGAATTATTGTAATAAAATCAAACTATATGTAAGTCCCCAAATGACCTAGCTTGTGTCGAGTGGACGTTAACCCTCTCTCTCTCTCTCTCTCTCTCTCTCTATCTCTCTCTCTCTGTCTCTCTCTCGAACTGCTGTCTAAGTCCTTAATATACGACATAAAGATTGCTTCCCTTTGTTCATAAACCACTAAAGATGATTTCACAGTGTGCGTCCGAAACAAAGCTGATATTGTTAACATAACCTCTTTGTATTCCTACGCACCATGAATGTTTTATCCCACGACTAATAGATGAAATTACGAAAAAAATCAGTTATCATCTTTAAGAATCCGTCAAGAATCCTTGCGCAGGAATTAGTTTGTAAATATCTGGTTTCCCGTATAAATACCGGGGTATAAGCATAACTCATAAACATAGATTATATTTTGTACAGCATTTATAATAAGCACGTTTTCAATTGCAAAACACGTGTATGTTGCAAAAAAGATTATTTGTGAAATAGGTAATTGTAGAATTAAATCGAAAAATGAGCTTACACTTGGAAACAACGGATAAAATGAATCCTGATAAGAATGCCTTTGAAGAAATTTTAATATATGGCTTTGAGAAAAAGCGTTTATGTTGTGGCTGTAATCATGTAGATAATATTTTTATTACAAAAGATTATTTTTTTGTTCCGATGTTATAAGCCTAATGATTTTACGATTTACATATTTTGAATAAAACTGTATGTATACGAAATTCCATTAGAATATGAAATTTCGCCAAGCTCTGTGTGAGTCATTTTCGTAGGATGAAGTCTAAGCTCAAAATTGATCGTTTCCTTCTAAATAACAAACGGCGCACCCATCAAGTTGGTGGAAGAGTTGTTGGGCGTGTTTATCTGTTATTTGCCAAACGTGATTTCTGACCTTGTGCGGAATATGTAAACCTTTGATGTTTAGCACAAACTAAACACTATCGAAAATGACATTTGTGTAACTTCAACTAATCGTTGAAAATTGGTTAAAAGTCTACAAGCCACTAATAAAATTTGTATGATGAAAGATAAGAATTAAAAAGACACAAACTCCACGTTAACATAGTGTTGAAATACCAATCTCGTTGTAGAGTGGGTTTTTTTAATCGAGCGAAAATTCACATTATATTATTGCTTGAAGTTATGAAAACTGCACATCTCATAGCTACAACATTTCGTTAACAATCCTATTTATATGTTTTCTCGAATGAGAATTTCCGGTCTTCATTCGCACAGTGGGAGCAAAATAGTAGGACACTTAAACCCATTTCATTTAGAATGAAGATTCACTTTATAGTTCTTGGATTAATCAAAACTGTCGGTTGGAATTTGCACATGGGTCCACCGTGTGTCTTTAAAATTAGTATTTAAATGGAGTTATCTCCCCTTTCCCACAAATTGCACGTACGCCTTGCTGTATAACTTTGAATTAAAAAAAACCCTTGCACACAATTTGCATACGTTACATATTTTTATATCTATACAAGTTTATAAAATTGTGTGTTAATGTACATAACACATACAATTTATCTATATAGTAGTGTCTGATTGTTTTTGTTAACGTGTGAAATGTTAATGTAATATAAACTTGCTTTGGAGAAGACAAATAAACACATGGTACACGTATTTCACAACTATTTATTTTGTTATACATTGTTTATATTATAAAAAGTTTATATTTTGTATTACCGTTGTTTTAAGAAACATGTCACATAGAATTTATTTCAAGCATATGATTGTTTGATTGAGAAATGACAACAACTAGCTAAGTAGAGCACAAATATATATAAACGATGGTTTAAACTGCATCTGTTTGTTATTTGCATGGTGTATATTGTTTATATGTATAGCGCTTGAGTTTATACATTGACTCTGCCGGTGGCCATTTTCCCGACGCTATATTTTGTATATAGGTAATATAAAGCTTGAGTTGATTTATAATTTATATGTTAACTTTAGTTTTAAAACAGCTGAGTTGGGGACTTTATCGGTGTCATTTCTCCGAGTTTACCTTCTATCCAGTGACTACAGCTTCCGGAATCAACCCATGCAAGCTCATTTCAGAATACCTGATACCATTTATGTTTTTATTTGCAGGTTTTATACAGGTATAGGCGTATCATTTACTCCAATGGCAAATGAAAGAGGGTAGTTTGTTGTGCTACTTAAATGAGCATCAGCAGTTTCAAGATCATCGGCAAAACTGTACAAAATTTGAGGAATATAGCCGCCACGCCACAGTTGATAACGATCGATTCTTTTGGATAACAGTCGGATTAAATGAAATGAAATGAAATGGGGTTTAACGTCCTACTCTTCTGCACCTAACCTGGGCTAATGGAAGACGGATATACGCCATACAGTGTGCTAAGAGGGAAATATTGCCCGGGCAGCGGCGCTACGGCCTACTCTTCTATCGAATTCCAACTGTCAAGAGATCTTTTACGTGCAAGCCAATGTGTACACGGGACCTCGGTTTTTCGTCCCATCCGAACGACTAGACAGTTGTGCTTGTCAGGCCCTCCGCTCTGCATCACTGACAAGGGGAAACCACGCCGGAAAATCTCGGCCAATGCAGGAACGGTAATGTTGATGACAGGTCAATTCAGCATTGGGTGAATCAAGATAAAATGTTTCATACATCTATTCATCACGTGTTGTATTTGTTTATAATTTGTTCTGTGTAATAAATATGTTTATAATTTGTTCTGTGTAATAAATATGTTTATAACCTGTGTGGTGTATTTTGTTTATATTTTGATCGGTTGGCTTGGTTTAACAACTTCTGTATTAAGACGAGTAATAAACCAACAACATACTGCATGTTAAACTGTCTAGATTGTTTATCCCGTGTATTTATAGACATAAATCTATAGACACAACAATTATTACTGCCATATGGTTCAACCTTTCTTCTATAACAAATCATTCAACTTAACAGCTTCGGCATCTGACGAAAAGGGACAAAAAATTTTGGCGGACATTTTTGTTTGCGACTACTCGTTAATTGGTTCTTTTACGCACACGTGTGACTGTACCTTATATCCGAACCATTAGGCCACACGTTTCTTGTCTGCCCCACAGGCGTTTCCCTGACTAGTGGGAACAGGGCTTGAAAAATACTGAGGTTTTTTCGAAGCATTGATTGGGGCGTCGACAGACCCATTAACTCCCTTTGCTAAATCGTTCATCCCATCAAGTATAAGAGAGTGGAATAAACTCAGTACCGATGCAAGGAATTCTAGAACTCTGAAAATTTTCTCCGACCATCTATCCAAATCTGATATCAAAGTTCCTTCGTTTTATTATAATGGCCATCGGAAATCTCAAATAATTCACTGTAAATTACGACTTCGATGTTCTGACCTGCAGGGTCATAAATTTCTTCGACACATTGCCGACAGTCCCGCATGCCTCTGCGGTCACATATTTGAAGATCACGATCATTACCTTCTGCGATGTTCCTTACATTCAAATGCACGAACAGAAACCATTGACAAATTACAATATGATTTTAAAAATATAAACTGTCTTTTATTCGGCTCCAAAACCTACAGTCTAGAAATTAATACTAATATTTTTAACCAGGTCCATAAGTTTATTAATATGTCAAACAGATTCTAAACTCAATTCGATCAAGTAATATTTTAATGTATAATCTTGGCTAGTCTATCTAATTTTGTTTATTATCAAATAATCCTCACTTTGCTTGCATACGTATAATTATTAATTACTATATATACTGTACATTTTCACCCATTTTATTATGTTTATATAATATGTATGTGTTTGCCATTTTAACTATGTATATACACCCATTCGTCATTAATAATATGTATACAAATTATTTAGGGAGAGGGGTTTTACATAGGCTAAGCCTGTTCCCCAATCCCATTCAGACAACCTGAATAAAATATTGTTTAAAAAACTCCCTTAACCAAGCTGAACAATGCTTTGAGACCATACTGTACATGGCTGTAAGCTCTAGTTATCATATATCCAAGGTGTTACAACATGGAGGATTTAATGTTCTTTTTATAGTCTAAAACAATTTGTGCATGGTCTATAGTTCCACAGGGCACTATATTTTTACCATTTTCATCGTGGTTTTAAACTGAGCTTTCCATAAATTATGCTAAGACTAGACAGGTAACGATTAAAAAATAATCGCCATGCAAACAAAATTTAATCTGCTACATAATAAAGGGTTTCATGCAACTGTTGCGTGTGTGATTAGTTGAGTAAAACCCTTTATTATGTAGCAGATTAAAGGGTTTTATGCAACTGTTGCGTGTGTGATTAGTTGCATAAAACCCTTTATTATGTAGCAGATTAAAATTTGTTTGCATGGCGATTACTTTTTAACTGTCAGCTGTCGTGTCTTAAAGTACAAAACTGCTGCACCCTTTAGCTCACTGTCCAATGATGGGAGTCATTGACATTGTGTGATTTAGTCTTACCAGGGTATTTGAAGTTTTCATCATAACCAACGCTGAACTTCTTGGGGCAATGCTTCAACGTTGTAGACCAGGCTGGATTAATTAAATCGAATCCATTTCATTGTCTGCTGAAGAAAGGGGCATTACCTAGTTTTGGTACGGTGATGTTCGGGTCTCGTCAGAAACATTAAAATTCATTTGGAAACAAGACGTCATCGACACAAATGTGTCAATTTCTAGACCAATAATACTAAAAGCAGCAAGCATATCGCCGACAGCAGCCATTACGAGCTTTAATGGTCGATAGAGAATGTAGAAAATAATGTTTTAATGGGTTGTATGATTTCATAGCAAGACGAGAAATAAGAATAATATAGTGATGATGTATTAACAACATATGCTGTCTATCTGTAATTGCCTTGTTTTATAGAAATCTTATGAACCGTGTGTTTTCACATATAATTGTTAATATCCCAGAGTACATTTACTATATGGAACTTCTCTTCCGGATAATTTATGTTTAAGAGTGAGACTAATCAATTAATAGCCGAGAAATTTGTATTATCTGTACGAAACCGTCGAACGTCTCAAATTCGTCTTACTTATAACGACTGGACTCATAACGGACGGGGCGAGTTAGTGGTAGTTAGGGTGAATTGAGCATCTACGAATCGGGGCAAGTTGACGAGTTGGGACAAGTTGAGCTGATCGGAATTGGGGCGAGTTGAGCTGGTAGGGGTTGGGACAAGTTGAGCTATTTGGAGTTGGGGAGGAATATAATTGGTAGGAAATGAAATGGGGTTTAACGTCCTACTGTTCTGCTCCAACTGGGCTAATGAAGACAGAGGGCCGGTAGGAGTTAAGACGAGTTGAGTTAATGGGAGTTGGGACGAGTTGGGCTTGTGGGAGTTGGGACGAGTTATTTTGGAATATAAGCTTCTGACGAGTTGAGTTGGTAGGTGTTGGGGCGAGTTCAGCTCGTAGGAGTTGGGTCAATTCGAGCTCGTTTGAGTTGACCTGATATGAGCTGTAGAAGAAAGAATTAAATTGCGAGGATGTTTGCTGGGCGGCTCAAATGTATATATATCATTGGATAAATAGTGTACTACTCAAGACGAGTTTTTTAAAAAAGAAGTCTGGTTATAGATACGGAGCACATCCAATCGTAATCGCTTGATATCCTCGTATTTTAAACGTTAATTATAATGACCTTATTACTTTGGTTTTGTATTTATTGTAGATGACTAACCGCCTAGTATACGTCGAGTAACAGCACTACAGTCTTTTCCTCCTTTAAAAAAAAAATTAATTAGTTTATTCACTAAAGAATAATTATACAAGTATATACACAAATCAATATTATGCTATACAAAACATTATTTTACCATTTATAGTCAACAACACTTGTACTAGACACGTGAGGTCATGGCGCCCAAAATCTTGATCATTAAGGTTCGAACCAGCAACATAAAACACTTTATAAATATTTTACACGGCGTTAATATTGCATAAGTTTTTTAAAGTTCAGTGAAACCTCTAAAAACTAAGAATGTTAATTGAAGAATTCAGTTAACACTTTATTTAAAATAATGATAAAATGGTTAGTAATGACATGGGTGACTTAACATGCGGTAGTATTTAAAGATGCATTATGTAAATTTGAATGAAGAGCTGATCGTCCTTACTATAATAATTCAATTATAGGCCAAGATAATGTAACTTGAATATATTGAAAATATCAGTCAATTTACTTTATTCTGAGCGCAGTTATAAATGTTTGGAATGGCCTAAATGTTAAGAATGGCCTAAATTGTCTCGGTTGTCGAGTACCAACGAATTCTCGATTTCCAGTCCTCCAATCTGCAATCTCAGAGAGAGACTTCCATTTTTAGGTATAATGAAAATATGGCAGACATTGTCTAATCAACCCAATATCTAAGCCACCCAATGGTCTACAGGTTTAATAATGGGCGTATTATATGAGTAAATGTCTAATAAATAATTTATATAACATTAAGAGCTTGGTAAAAGACATGCAATAACCAGACTAAGCACGCGTATAATGCACCTTTAAAGAGTTGATTGGTGTAAGTGATACGTGGTGAGTGATCTACCCTGCATGTTTATCTGTCAGAATCTTGACATCCAGGTAAAACGAATACCTGTACACCAGCAGCAGACATTGGAATTGATTACATAACACGAGTATGGTATTTTTACAGACAATGTTGGCATTCAACTCGCACAAAGGAAAGAGCAATCAATTGTGCGAGTATATATATAGACACCATAAAACTTGAAGAGATGCACCCAAATGATTCCATAGATATAATAGTGCTATTCACTTATTGTTCTATATACAACATATAAATTAACTATAAGCAAGCACTATGGACTATAATAAGAATTCCATATTGATATTAATTGTTACAATAATCAATGTGCTGTAAACAAATATATAATCAACTAATTGTTCTATAAACAGCGTATATTAGAAACAAATTGTTCTGTAATTATGCGTTTTCTTGTAACTAATTGATCAAAAATCGGCCCATGTTTTAAGTCAACTCTACTATAATCAACGGGCTATAATTTTTCTATTATGAGGTGTTCTGAAAACTAAGTTATATTGAACTAAAGAAAAACATTATCCAAGTGGTGCGGACTGATTTCAATAATTTTTGTAATGAAAGTGTCTCGGAAACCAAACTGACCACATATTAACTATATGTAATCAAGAATATTACGTAGGTTGGCGTTTTCTGAAACGACATTCGTGACAATGAAAGCTATAAATCAAAGATACATTATGGGAGATTAGATAATGAATTGGAAGTTCTCACTATGATAGTTAAAAACTAAATAATGTAAAACCAATTTGCTGAAAATTTCAATCGAATCGATCCACTATGAACCAAGAATTAAGCGAATGAAAGTTCCGCCAAGCCTCGATCATCATTACTAATGTCGGTACGACAAAAGTCATATTCTCAATTATCCATTTAATCATTAAATCGTGAAGGAGAGTTTTGCAGCAAATCAGATCATAATCCAACCAATATCACAGGTTAGCGTTGACATGAAGAGTTGGTTATGGTCTGGATAAGTCAATTAATATCCAATTAACAGTTTAGATAACATTTCAGGTCTAAAGAAAGACCTACAATAGGCAGATAAGCTCTTGCATAATGTATGGTTTAAAAGAAAAAGAGCCCAGATTTCAAAAGATATTGTAGAGTCAAGATCTGAAACAAAATTGATAAGCTCAGATTTTTCTTCATTTCTTTTTCTCCAATTATACAGAGCTAGGAAATAAAGCTGGGGTAAGTAAGTAATATTACCCATAAAGGTACATTAAGAATGATATAAGACAGCGGTGTTACACAGGCCAACTTAGTTATGGTTAGTTAATCTTTATTTATTGACTATTGGCAACTTTAGTCTTCCATAACCAATATATCTTTATTAAGGTTTTAATATCATAGACTCATATAACGAGATGTGTGCCGGGATCGTTTCTTACTTATTGTTATATTAGTTATGATCAGCAAAACTATCCAGCCACATATACACAGGTTTATTTCTAAACAAAATACAAAAAGTGAACTCTAAATATCCAAATATCCCTTCACCAAAAGACACCCTCATCTCCATAGACGAGCCTGGTTGGAGTTTGAGGAACAGCTATAAAAAGGGATGGCTGAGTAGTTAGCACGTGCGTGTTGTATCATTAAGCCTGTCATTGAGTCAGCTGGCGTGGTTTCGACGAATCCCCTGTTGTACGTGACTAGGAGTAGGGTTGCCTGTCCAACCTCGTGGGTTTTCTCCAGGTCATCCGGTTTCCTCCCACTGCTAAAGACCCCCACGTGCAAGCGAATTATTGAAATAAAGTTAAACCATGCGTTAGTCCCGAAATGACCTAGTTTGTGTAGAGTGGACGTTAAACCCCACTTCTATCTCTTCTCTATAAAGAAAAAAGAAAATGAGAATGGGCATGGGTATGAAGTCGTAAGTGTCTTAAAGGATGTTGGGGTAAACTGCTTGAAAGTCTAAGAGTAAATATGCAGCCAATATCTTATCTACCTAAACCGTCAACTGCAGCTGTGGGTTTGCATTGCTTGGGTGTGGCATACAATATGTCGCATTGTTCTTCATTTCTGTCTTGTGGTTATAATTTTGTTAATTCTGTGTTGACCATCGAAACATTTATAATATGAAATTGTTGGCAATTGATGTACAGCATTTATCATATCTGGAAGGCCCTAGTTCCTGCAAATTTGATTTCGAAAAAAAGATATCTGGATCGGAAAAGGAAGACAATTCATTTGTATATCAGTAGTTTTTGTCGAAAATCTCTTCGTAACAATAGGGTATTTGAGTAAACTTGCGAATTGTGTGTTAACCGTATGTCTTACTAGTATTCAGTGTTCTGGCGTACGATGCGCATACATTTACTGTTGATGTATGAAATGGGGTTTATCGTCGTACTGTTTTGCATACGCCATACAGTGTACTATGAGGAAAATTTTGCCAGCGGCAATACGGCTTATTCTTCTATCGAATTTCAACTGTTAGGGGATCTCTTATGTGCACGCCAATGCGACCACGGTTTTTGTCCCATCCGAACTATAATACGTTGTCTCGTTGCAGGCCCTCTGGCCTGCACCACTGACAAGGTAGAACCATCTTTATCAATGAAGCATCTCTTAGTTGAAAAACTGTTTTTATGGCTGCTCTTAAATGCTCGAATTATTTCTTCGGATCTAATAAAATTCCCATAGATTTTGAGCACTGTTACTGGTCTGGCTTCACTTTCTTGGCTCATTGATTTTTATAAAATAGTTTAAAAGAAGAGATTTACGTTTAAGTATTAGTTATGGCTATATTTGCAAAATTAAATAGCCTGAGATCCTGTTGGTTGACTGGGGCCTTTGTTATCGTTCAATTCATATATATGTATGTATTGTACATGTTTATGGATCTTGCTTTAAATCATGAAGAAGGCCTAATCCTCCGAACACACCCTTAATCTATAGACGCCGATGCTATGGGTAAAGTTTAACGTGGTGATTTGCTTCGTGAATTTTGAGAATATATCTGATTCTAGTTCAGTCAAATCAAACAGGTTGAAACCTTTCAAGTTAATCAGAAACCATTTGTTCAGTTCCAGATTTATATATAAGACCCTTTATCCAAACTGCGATATCACTTCGCTGGGAACCTCTTTCGAACACCCAAACTTCGAACTCTACCTTCCGTGTCTCCGTTGTGTTGCTACATCATCAAGTTGTTGCTATCACAGGATAGCGCGTGTTTGACTAATTAAATTTCTCGGTAAAAAAAATGTTGCCTTTAAGTAATATGAAAGAAAAGAAAAAAATAATGTTTTATTAAAGAATTAAATATTAATATGAAATTGATTAAAATATCTCAAGTTTGTACTATTTAAATTAGAAAAATAAATATTGCATTCATCAAGAGTTTGAGATTGGGAAACTGGAGTGTTATCGTTACATTAACTAAGTATCTATTAATGTGAGTCAAATGTACCCAGAATCGGCCAACTAAATGGCGTTGTGTTTGGATGTGGTCGTTTAACGATTCTTGACAAGTGGTATTAAAGGAAAATGATTAGTTACCATAAGAAGTCAGTTTCACCTGGCTCTAATATGCTACATTGAGTGCAATCTCTACGGTGGAAATTGCAATCTGTGAACATTTGAATCGTTTAAATTAATAAAATACCAGTGGCTCTACCAGAAAAGCGATATTAAGAAATAAAGAGACTCCCGTCAAGCAATTGCAAATTACTAAAAATATGTCAAGTATTAATTCAATCATAAATGCACCGACTAAGGAATATAAGCCGCGGTCTTAAGTTAAAATAAACTATCCAAGGTTCCACTTTAACGGAACGCTGAAAATTTGTATTCTTTGAATCATCTTTTATTATATGGCAGTCATTTGGAGACACAGTTACTGCACTGTATCTTGGTTCAGTTTCGTTTCATAGCCTCTTTTCAATTAATAAGATGCCAACAAAGTTTGGTTGTCAACTGGGTTCGCTCCCGAAGTAGACCGAGAAAGTTCATCGAGATTTTCTGGCGTGGTTTCCCGTGGCAAGTGTACACATTGGCGTGCACGTAAAAGACCCGTTGGCAGTTGGAATTCGATATAAAAGGTGGCCGTAGTGCTGCTGTCCGGGCAAGATTTCCATCACAGCACACTGCATAGTGTATTCGCGTCTTATTAGCAGAGTTTAGCAGCAAAACAGTAGGACGCCAATCCCTATTTCATCATTTCGTTTTATTCCAATTCACTTATCAAAAGTGTACTGGCTTCAAATTTTACTAATCTAAAGTATAAGATCCACAAAGTATACTTATGTTAACGTGTATTGGCATAACATTTTACTTATCTAAAATATGATGACCACAGTAGCTAAAGTGCATTGGGCTCGAAGTCTCAAAGTGGATTGGTCACAAGTTCTATAATTGGCCTTGAACTTCACTTAACTAAAGCAATATATATGCTTTGTCAAAAGTAAATGCTCCACGAAGTACGCTTATCCAAAACATATTTGTGTGAAGCCATTTATTTGAAGTGCATCCACTGTAAGTTCACTGAAAATGTAAAGCTCATTAGCTGAAACAAGAGAATTACAGTATCATGTGGAGAAAATGACGTTTGTGGCGCGATCTACAAAAACTAATAGCTAATGAAAAAACTCTGTATAGTATCAAAGAAACAAATATTGTTATTATAATAAACCTAATTAATATTGACCCTGTCATGACATGTATCAATAAAGACAATTAGAGAATTGTTTATATTAGTTTCATTAGTCATAACATAAATTCATATCCATAAACTAGGACACCAGGCACATCATAGAGAACTTGCCTTGTTCTGTCGGATGAATCTAAACCCTTCGCCTTTAATTCCATTCTTTATAAAACTTTTCTGATTTTTGTATCTGGGGTTACATTTTCTAGTTCTTCCTTCCCTTAAAAAACTTTCAGTTGTACCAGATATATAGAAGAGGCACGAGTACTTATACTCTGGTCCCGTTTAAATTGTGATGCCAAGTCAGTCAGGGGATGGGGTCTATATTGCCAGAAAGGTATAAAAGGCATAATATAAGAGAAGAGTCCACAATCATAATGGTCATATAAGTAAATGACAGCAGTCTTGCACAAAGCAGATCTTGTGCACTTTTTCTAAACCAAATGATACCACTTTTTATTTCAGTAGTTTAGTTTTCTGAAATATACATATGTATTGTACTTTTGTACAAATAATAAATATCAATCAATAAAGCTCCAAAAACTCTATGAAGTGTACACGTGATTTGTTTTTCTTTAAGTTGAAGAAGGTGGAACTTCTGATGACAACAATGGTTTTGACACGTTTGTCTAAAATACAAGAGCGGGTTCATGAAATACCGATAAAATTTATTTCAACAACAAAGACAAATTTATTCAATAGGCATATTATTTCTATGAGTACATATCCTAGTCTCCAAAATCTGTCTAAGAAAAGTAATTTAATTAGCAGAGATCATTTCCTAATGGAATTGTTGAGTTATTTGTCTTTCAGCGAGTCCTTTCTGCCTTGGTTTATCGTGGTATATAGATCTAATATCGACCAGTTGGGTAGACAACATCCGTGCATTATAACTTCATATTGCCCACTTGTTGGAATAATACTGGGTCAGAATAGGCGAATCCCGCAGATTAGTTTGGTTCCTGCGACCTAATGTCACGTCCCATACCCGACTATAGCCGTTCAATTAATTGCTTAATTGTTTTTCGCTATGTGTAGTCGTTTGTGTTGCGTCTACGTGCACCCACCGGAGTTGTTAAGATCGTAAAACTAATTTGAATTAACCATCTAGACAAATTTATGTGAGTATACATTCGAAGGTTGTTGATCTATATTTTCATACTCTGTCCACAATTGTCTCTATTTCCTTATGGTATTGCCTTTTAAGATAAAGCTGTAACGGCAATGGTAAGTTTTTTCGCTTGTGCTAGTCCACCCAATTAACAAAAAAGAGAGAGAGAAATGGGTTTAACGCCCACTCACCAAAAACTAAGTTATTTCGGGACTATCATATGGTTTTAATTTTATTTCAATAATTCGCTTGCGCGTAGGGGTCTTTAGTAGTGGGGGAAACCGGAGGACCCGGAGGACCCGGAGAAAACCCGCGATGTTGAACAGGCGACCCTACTCCTTGCCACGTACAACCGGGGATTCGAAACCACGGCAGTTGATTCAATGACAGGCTTTATGATACATCACACACGTGCTAACCATTAAACCATCAACCCCCCACCCCCACCCCCAATTAAAAAAAAATTGTGCATCTATTTGCTGATTGGTAGAGGCCCATGCATAAGCAATGTTCCGCAAGTAATAGCCAATGTCCCCAGTCAATCATTAACTAAAACATTCCGTCATTTGCTAAATGTATTTCAAATGAAAGAAGCAATGATAATTGTCCTGCCACTGTTTTTAGTCCAACAAATAACTGAGTTAAAAAGTTGGCTAGACGTATTTCATGTTGTAAATCAAAGATGTTAAAGGTGCATACTTGGAAGTGTTTTAGAAAACGGCCAGTAGAGAACGAACTTATGGCCACATATCACCAATGAATTCCCCATTGACTTTAATGTTAATTCTCGTCTCTTAGACTGGCTCTAACGTTTTCCCAAATGTTCGTTTGGTTGAACGCCCTTCTATCAATCATACATACATATGACAACCTCTTGCTCAAAAGCACGTATAACATGCAATATTCAGCCCTACATTTCAACTTGACCAACCTTTTTTTTAACTCTTGTACTCTTCCGCCACAAAATCATGAGCATTCACCAAAACCTGGCAACCTGTATATTCAAACCCTTTTCTTCAATTCTACATGCGAAAGGAGAACTAGAAGAAAGCGTAAGGGGGAGACTAAAATTAGCTTTTACCCTTATATTACACGGATATTCGCCCCCACCCCCACCCCCCCCTCCCCGATAAAAAGAGAAATAAAAGCAATATTGATTTGATGAATTGAAAATAAATAGCATAATGCTATTGTTTCCTGTAGATCTGCTATTGTGAGATATATAAATGATCCCATTTTAACCTAGACTGGTGGGGTCATTTATCAAACTTGTCTTTGTCTGTTCCTAATAGATATTTCGTTTCGTTAAATTTACTCTCTATTTCCATTATATATCATTCCGGTACGGTCGATTCTCTAATGTAGTGTATCGCAATCAAATGCTCTGACATGGTCTTGCTGCGGTTACAGTCACTATATCGCACATTGATTTGACGTTTTCGCACAAAGGTTTGGAGATGAAACACCAGCAGAACTGGCGAGGAAGTTGCTACGATGTGACCATAGATACCACCTTTTACTGTTACCAAATACATGACTGCTTGTAAAATGCGGCGCTGGACTAGTATTATATCGGAATATGAGTGTAGTGGAATAATTATGCAATCCAAACATACGCAGATACATACAACACACACTCACATCTGTAATGTCGCTTATTGTTTTGTATAGTGAATCGGGGGGTATTTACCAGAGACTAAACACTGATGAAGAGTAACAATCCATGAAGTATGTCTGACTTGTGCCTACTGTTTGAGTTCTGGTAAATAATAAACGGATTTCTTCGATTATGAACAAACTAGTTAACTTTAGTTATTATAAACTTACCCGTGTGTTTGAAATGAACTCCCGTTAAATAAAATCCATTGCACCACTAAAAATCCCAACGAATAAAACCGGTTCTCTCTTGAAAAATTTGAATATTTACTTGTTATTTCGACAGAGTGGATAATAACATTGCTTTCGTCACATATTGGACGAATCCAACACACTGAAGCGAGGTTGTTTAAATTTGACGCATATTTTGGCAACCACGTGCTATACTCAAAGCAAAGCGCCAACATTACGATCGTTTGAGTTTGGGCGACGAAAATATCAATTGAAGGCAATTACATAGGAGCTTTATATTGAAACCATTGATCGCCAGTCTATCAAATTTTATTCACAATGAAAGAATCACTGATTGCACGGATACTCGTAAAAATAAAGTCATATATAAAATATAAATTTTAATATCCTATCTTCTTTATGTTATAAATAGTTTAACACGGATCAAGAAGCACACCTCCGAGGTGTCTGAGGACTCTGAGTGTATTATTAATTTGATCTCATTCTTTGGATCAAATAATAACCGCTTCAGTGACATTTTTAAGCGTGTTGCGGCAGCGTTCAAAGTGGCTAATGGCATTGGGTGGCGGATACAATGCCGATAAGTCCGTAACACCCTGTAAGAAGCGGAACATTAATTGTAAATGGCCTGCATATATGTTAAATAATAATATTATCTTACCATATTATAAAGATGGGTAATATTTAAGGCCCATGAAAAGAATGTAGTTATTTTTGTTCCTCATGCGTGTTAAAAAGAAAATTATCCCATCCGAGCCGCTAATCAAATAATTAAGTCGGTAACAAATTTTAAAAAATACAGGTTGTTATGTGTGCGAACGCTCAAACTCAATGCCGAGTCGAGACGTGCTTTTAACTTCAACCAAAGAATTGACGTAAAAATGCCACATTTCCGATGCTGTCACCCCTGATACAAAGTGATATCTCCCGAGGTGTGACGTAACCAGCTGCCATATTTGATATTTTTCTTAACCGAAAGTTTTTCGGATTTCAATTTTTCAAGAGAGAACTGTTTTTATACGTTGGGACATTTAGTGGTGCAATGGATTTTATTTAACGGGAGTTCATTTTAAACACGCAGGTAAGTTTATGATAACCAAAGTTAACTAGTTTGTTCATAATCGAAGAAATCCGTTTATTATTTACCAGAACTCAAACAGTAGCATTACCGTCCCATGAATATAAAAAATGTGTACAAATTTCTAAACAAATGTACAATAACATGTGTCCCCAGCATCCACAAGACATCACTGGGGTTCTCCTTCCCATTAATACACACAATGTATAAACATTTCAGGCCAACCGGACAAAAACGTAAAAAAGGCCAAGGGCAGTAACCGTAGACACCTGTCTAACGAATATGGCGACAATGTACGACCCAATATTCCGTGTACAAAACCAATCCTTGCCCATGTACACTTACTGTACGAGAGAAATGGGGTTTAACGCCCACTTGACACAAACAAGACCATTTCGGGACTAATGCATGGTTCAATTTTATTTCAATAATTCGCTTGCGTGTAGTGGAAGGAAACCAGAACATCCGGAGAAAACCCACGAGGTTGGGCAGACGACCGTACTCCTAGTCACGTACAACCGGGGAATCGAAACCACGCCAGATTACTCCATGACAGACCGTATTATACAGCGCGCGCGTGCTAACCATTCGGCAACCCCACCACCATGAAGTGTTAAAGGGCTATCAATACAAAATTTACTATATCTTATGTTCCTTAACGACGATGGTTATGCCCCTAGTAACCACACCTTTCCAAATAAATGGCACGTGTTTTGAAACTAGCCTATATAGAACATGGCCTGGGGCTGACAGGTCTATATTTATTGTGCCAATTTAAGCTATGCTGACACCAATTCAAAGCACATTTTTGTCTTGCCAAAATAAAGCATAAAATGACGCTATATCTGATATAAAAGGGGGTAAATCTAACGTACTAAACATATGTTGTTAGTCTTAATCGTTTTCTGTAATAAAACAATAAAGCCGGAATGTGTTTTAAATTCCAGAACCGGTTTCTTAAATCTAGACTATTATTTCACGATGTAAATTTCTTCCAGTAATTCATAGCATTAGCTCAGTTTTTTTCCAAAGAAGATTAAATCTAAATGTTCGTCCTTTATTAACTAATCTTGATCCCCTTTCTTTTGTTGTGGTTTTTGTTTTCATTTCTACAGAAGGCTTTTTAACGTTTAAATCTGCATCTAGATCATTTTCCCATAATCTTAAACGCGCCACAGCGATTGAGAAGTTTTTCATGCCAGACCCTCAACGATAACCTTTCTCTTTTTCATTACCAAATACTGTATATCTGTTACCATGCGATTATATCAGAATCTTTATACATCTAAAGCCTCCTTTAAACGCACCTTTTTTTGTTAATGATAAATAGGCAGATTCTGAAATATATCTGCTTAAGATGTGAAGAAAGATTTTATCGCTGTATGGCAAGCTACAGAAAATAGATTTTCGATTGGTGGCGGTTTTGCCATTGTTTTTCTTCGGAATAAAATGATGATATAAATATAAATGGCCACTTTACTAGAATTTGATCACATTTGAATAAAATTACATACAGATTGCAATTTCGATTACCAGATCGAAATCGAAAATCGTAAAGTTTGTGTCGCCAAGGGCGCGTTTGTACATATTGTTGGAATATTTGGTAATCAAAGGTGCAGTATTGCGATTTGGAAGAATGACGTTACGGCTTGGAACGTTTCGTGCACTGAAGTTAAATAGTGCGCTAGGATTTAACTGGTTAGGGTCAAAATGTTAGACTAGGGTAAGGGATAAAAACCCCTTTGGCCGAAACGTCGTCTGGCGATATTTATCTGTTTTTGGTTTGTGGATGTATTACTGACCAGGCTCTGGTGGAGAGAGAGGGAAATAGGGTTTAACGTCCACTCGACACAAACCGGAACTAACATATGGTTAAATTTTATTTCAATATTGCGCTTGCGCGTAGGGGTCTTTAGCAGTGGGAGGAAACCGGAGGACCCGGAGAAAACCCACGAGGTTGGGGTTTTGGTGGAAACATCTGGGATGCATTTGTGGAGCGAGAAGAGGAGTCTGAAATGGATATGTAAATTGATGCATCTGACATTACAAAATAGAAAGCAAAACATATTTACGTCTATAATAAATGACAACAATACAAATATTCTATACCAAAATCTGTATAATTAAATCATGTATTATGACAGGAACCTGTAATAGGAAGCAATAATACGGAATTATATGGCGCCAAACGCAACACATTTATTCTCCCTCAAGACCAATAAAATACTAGTTTACGATGTAAACAACGTGCAGTTTTATTACTGATATACAATAAGAGAAGCCAGTTGCAGCTTTTATTAATAAACATTTACATGCACATAATAACAAGTTGAATTGTTTGATGTATTTACTCAATGTTGGCATATTTACATGATAGGTAATTGTATTTATACTTTGAGATAATTAAACAATAATTTAAGTAAGTTGTAATATATGCATAGATAGACCCTATTAACTGCAGGTGGATTACAGTTATTAATTTTATCGTTTTGGGCTAATGTAATTTTCACTGGTTGAACTAAGCCCTAACTGATATCGTAGAGAAGTCGAACCCGGAAGAGGATATGATTGTCATGTCTCCGAAAAAGTCCAAAACTTAGATCACTTGCGTTTAAAGTGTACGATTTTAAAGAAATCTCAATATTACCCTTTTACAGAACTTATCAATTCATTAGTAATTAGTGTCTATGAGTTGTTATGTTTATAAAAAAAGAGCTCGTTACAACCTTTTTTTTACGAAACGATGGAAAGCAAATTATATCTTAAGCTTACTTATAGTGTACATACATGTTTTATGTCATAGAGCGTGAATGACGTCACTTGTGAAATATAATAAGTATTGATGCTAAGAATAAAATGAACACAAGTAATCGTCTGCTACTGATAAAAACCAATGGAATACTTTGTTACAAAATAAATAGTATCATTACTCAAAAAACATGGTAGCAATGTTTCTGTTTTTACAACATATAATATGAAGTATAGAACCAATTCTTAATGACTCTATGAGGAATGTTAGTGCCAAAATTTGGCAAAGACCCATGCCGTCTAAACATACAAAATCATTTTTTATATTTTTTTTTGTTCCAGATAAAATGACAGGAAATGAATAGCGTTAAACATGTAACATTTTTTTTTCATAGAAGTGCCTTTTTGAGACTAACAAAAAACTTTCCACAATGAAGAAGTGGCTGACTTTCGAGGTAAAAGATAATAGCTTGGTCCACAGCCTTTCACTGCGGTAGAATACATCTAGACCCTGTTTCACAAAGTATACAAAACTAGTCAATGGAACATGTGACTATACAACAGGTCACCCGTGTCTTTGACGAACGTGTCGTCTGTAGAAATCGATAGTGCACGTTAAAGATTCTTTGGGTTTTGGAATAATTATGAAGAAAACTAGAAAAAATGTCTCAAAATCTCCCGTCATGGCACACGTAACCATAGTGATATATGACGTACTTTGTTGATGGGACTGTAACTTCATTTTTTTCTATTTTACTTTATGTGGTGTTCAGATGTTTTGAAGTCAACTAGAAAAAATGTCTCAAAATCTCCCGTCATACTATGACACGCGTAATCATAGTGATATATGTTTTATTTTGTTGATGGGACAGTAACTCCATTTTTTTTTATTTTACTTTTTGTGGTGTTCAGATGTTTTGAAGTCACAACGGAGTTATGTTTAGTGAATCATATAAACCTAACAACGCCCTGCCATAATGATGTTGATTTTATTAAATCCCAGAGGATAGTTGGATCATATGTTCTACATGCGAGTTTCCATTGGTTCCTTTAATATGCATAATATTTTATTCTAGTAGAACCGTTATGTTGGAATACATAATGATGGGTTCATGGAGTCCAAATAAAACACTGAACTTGTAGAATATAATCTCAGATTTAAATACTACCCTTTCGCTATCATTTTTGATAAGATAATTATGTCTATAGGTGCGGTTACGCTTGACCATTATATGCGTTCCCTTCTCTGAACGGCTCCGGACCGAAACAAAATATGCACCGTGTACATTACCATACAATAAGCGTTTTGGGAACCTCGCGCATGTGACCAGGATGAAAACAATTGATATTGTTTAAAGAACACCCATGTCACCCCCCAATTTGAAATATGAACATGCTACATGGTTAAAGGCGTTGCTTTACAATGCAAAAGTACAAGAATTTATTACTTATGTGATTTCTCAAATAAAAGGTGATACCAAGTGCTCTAGAAATTGTTAAATACTTTAAATCGTGCATGATTACTATTTAAAACAAAAATAGAGACAGCTTAGACTTCAGGGTACCGATGATACTGAGTAGAAGACAATCACGAAGTCAGAGTCCACAAGCAGAATAACAGAAGTAATGTAAATGTTTCGAATGAGAAATGGTATCAGATGTTCGAGAAAAAGTACATGTTGGAAGGTATCTTTAAATTCTTGGAATCTTGATTAAAAAGTGTAATGTAATGTTGATTGTACCTATTATATTATTGATAATATATGGAATAGGTATTGACACAGTCTATAATGATGTTGATAATACTGACATATTATATCACAGGTTTTGTACATATATTATATATACTGACAACTTGATGGCTTCCTGGCTAACAAATAACCTATAATAATATTTATAATAACGTGGCTTGTTTATGAATTAATTCTTTGTAATATTTCAAGATGTTCTGTCAATAGTTTTGGGAATTTACCAACAGAAATGATGAGTTATTTAGTCTGTTTATTAGAAACACGTGGTCTGAGAGTAATATAATATTAGGACTTGGTTTATATGTTCAGGTAAAAATAATAAGATTTAAAGATGAACATGTAAAATAAAGGGAATTGTGTCATCTATAGTTAGTGAGTATACCCTGCCCCGTGTACAGTCAAAAGCATCCTTAATTGTGTATTAAATAAAAGACCAGGAATGGAACGGTGATAAATTCTGGTTAACTCTTGATTTGGACAGATTTGATTTACTTCTGTTGAAACGTGTGCAAGGAGGAGCATTTTCCCCAGACATCGACATACCCGTCTTTTTCGGTGCGAGTTCCTATGAAAGTAAGTGTGAGTGAACTGACTCAAATAGAGCTTCTGAATTCAATAGCTAGTAACAGAATGAAACAGTCAATGATCTTATTCTCATTGTTAATAATAAAGCTTTCATTTTCAAATTTCATAAATTCCTCGAAATCGATGACTGATTTCAAACTACTAAACGCACAATTAAACGAACAAATTACTTAAGACTCACTACTTTCAATTTTGAAAACAGCTCTTCTTTATGATGTTTATCTGGTATTTATAAGTAATGTATATGGGATTACTGTAATTGCAGATATATATTGTGATATACAGAAATGACGTCACGGGCACCTGTTAAAGCCGCCATTTTAAAACGATGAAAAACAACATGAAAGATAAATAGAGATAAATTCAATGAGCCGTAACCAGGTTCAAAAATGTTTTGTGAAAGGTATTTGACATGTGAAAACAGCTGACTGACAACAGGTTTTAATTCTTTTCATATATAAGATCCATACAGACTATATCAAATCAAATATTGCCTCGGGGGATTCTTTTCGTATGAATCGCCCACCAGTATGTTATATGGAAAAACATGTAACCATTTTTAAGATATACATCTGCGACCCAGGAAGCTTTAAACAACTCAATCGTCATTCACTGACTTTGATGTTTTTGAAGATGTAAGCTAAAAAGTTGAATTTATTTGATTCTGATTTTGTATGTTCTATAGTAGAATGACATTTCGTATGATTTATGATCTGCGGAAGTGTTGCGCCTCTTCGCGACTTTTCAGTTTTTATTCCTTTTAGTTTTTATATTCTTGTAAACTAAACAATAATAAATTCACTGTTCTTAACAAAAATGATGTTTGTGACATGTGTAACCATATGACAACAATACCCAATATCGATTTCTCACGCTTTCATAACCTATTCACGTTTGTTATTGCATGAAAATCGCCGGTTAATCTTATATTCAATTTTATAGTTTATTAAGTGCAGTATATAGTGATAATACATTCCTTTTCTCAATTATATTATATTACATACATGAATACACTAGTCAAATTATTAATAATAATAGATGCATATTATATCGGTGTATGTGTTAGCATTAATAGTAATTTGATATATAGCTATACACATAATGATAAGAAATGTTTTGTCACAAGTTATAAAAATATTAAATATTCAAATTTGATTATTGCACAGTTGTGAGTCATATTATTAAAGTTTATTATAAGTTTCAGGAATAATTTCATTCACAATACTTGTAGTGAACGATTTCTCGGCGATGATTTGATTTGTTTTGAAGTAGCATAATTTTAGCATGGAAAAACTACAGAGGAGTTAAGTTGCACCCCTCCCCACCCAGCTCATATGCATCTATCAAAAACAATATAATAAGGGTAAATAGTCGGTTTGGTATGGTTAATCACTGCAACCAATCCATCACAATACTATATCAAATACTAAATTGACTAGACTACGATAATGTATGTTAATCAGACGGGGGCAATAACACTGAAACTCATTTTACGAAAAAAAAAACTCAAATCGCAAGGGATCCTATTACCTCATTTCAACAATTCCTGCAAATTGGACCAAAATGGGTTAACAACTTAAGTCTGTATAGAGTGAGTACAAGTATGGACGGATCGATGGATAGGGGTCAGGGAAATTAATATGTGGGAGTATAAACATTGGGACTCTCATTTAATCGGAATAATCATTTTAATTTGTCCATTGTATAATTTACCACTGTGGTTCTGAATTACATGTAGTGTAAAAACTAAAATTACTTTAACCGGTCTTAGTGAATCGTTGTACGCAAACCACCTTGGCTGATCTCTTCCAGTAATGATGTCAATTTGTTAAATTGAAGTCTAATGTTTACTTAATTCACAGTTTACAGCACAACAAAACCCCACTAATTTGAGTAAATTCCTGGATGATTAAAACATTTTTAGCCCCAGGACTTTGTAAATAAAACCAATAATGTTTATTGTGCCATACTGAAAATGTCAATAAAATCACAAAGAAAAACCAGTTTCAAAGAGAATATAATATAGAACTATGACAATAAACTCTAATCTACCTGTCTTTTATACGAAGATATGAATTTTAATCAACGTATTGTTAATGAATATGATTTACAGATATGTGGTTTCTATAGATTGGCTGTAATACTTTGGGTTGGGTGGCCGAATTGTTAACGTATGTGCGTTGCATCATAAGGTCTGTCATTGAGCGTATCGCTTCACCAGTTGTACGTGACAACAAGTAGGTCGCCTGTCTAACCTCGTGGGTTTTCTCTGGGCCCTAGCGATTGATTGAAATACAATTGAACGATATGTTAGTCCCGAAATGACCTAGCTTTTGTCGAGTATACGTTCAACTCCACCCACCCGTACTCTCTCTCTCTCTCTCTCTCTCTCTCTCTCGCGCGCGTAATATCTCGCTTTTATTTCCAAAGGATAGGTTGGATCTTGTTAAAAAGTGATTACATGTTTTCGTGTATATGTATGTGTGCGCATGGTGGGTGGTGTGCGTCGTAGGAGTAGCAAAAGATGTAAACCTCTCTGATTTATATCAATATAATGCGTAGCATTGGGTTGATCTGATGTCATGGAACAAGCTCTACGATTAAAGTTGGTTTGGCTCCAGCTGTTGCCTGTTTAAAAAACGACAGTTTTAAATTAAGAAAGATTAAATGTGTAGGCTAGATAATAATGTACCGGTAATGGGGTTTGTTTGTGAACAAATCTTATTTAGACCGCTACTTATCGCAAATAGCTAAAACTGTGAAATCGTGGCTGATTCACACTCAATAATAGCTTACGAATACGAGGCATCGTGTTGTCCGCCATTATTGGGTCCAGGTCACCGGAAGCAGTGTGACATAGCAGCCCTATACGTTTTCCTTTTGATTCAAGATGTCTACTGTTGTCGGCCATTGTTGTGTTCATGTCACCGGAAGTAGTGTGACGTAGCAGCCCTATTAGTTTAGTTTCCTTTTTGAATTAAGATGTCGACTATTGCTATGTAGTTAGATTATCATATATAACAAATCAATACATCAAACTTAATCATATCGAAATTGTTCTTTTGACTCCAATCAAAGAAATTGTGGCATTATAAAATTTTGATTTGGTTTCGGGCATGAATCCTTTTCTATGTATATTTGGGTTGATATTGAGAAATAAAGTTCCTATCGACAGCTGCAAAAACGAACTAAAAATGCTAAACAGATTGTCTTCCGGTTACACCAGATCATTATAATTCATTGCTCAGTTTATTAACCGAAATGAAAGAGGTAACCGAGAAGTATATAAACTTGACAAACTACGACAAGTAACAAAATATTTATCGCACTATTCGTGTTGTAGCTATTATACCATGTTCGTCCTAATAAGCGCAAATTAATTGTTTGATCATTTAGACAAATTCGGAACCATAAAAACTTTCGATCTATTTCATTTACTCTTAAAATTATTATAAACAAAGAAATTATTTCTCTGTTTAATTGGACATAACCAAACACAATCTTGTCATAGCCCCCGTTTTCTGAATATCTTTGCATTCATTGACAATTTCCACGAACAATATGAAGCGCAGGGCGGCCATTCAGTCAAATACGGCATATCAGAATAATGACATATTTTTAAAAGAAAATACCAATAAACATATCTAATAAACGTGTAAATTGCTTGAGCGTGATAGATGTATTCTTATCAATATATTAATACCAATAAACATTTTTAAACATATGTAAATATGTTAAACATCTTTAATAAGTGTAAACACCCATCGTTCAATAGTAACATAGGTTTATTGGTAGGTTTATTAGATATATAAATGGTTTCTACACCATATTTCTTTATGCTAAATATTTCATTTCATATCCTATTATTACCTATCACTTGTGTAGATCGTAGATTGAACTCGGTGAATACATATTTATAATAGAAGTATGTCTAGTTGGGGGAAAGGGGGCGTGGTGAAGAGTTTAATAAGTACTTGTGAATTTAAAGAGTGTTAAAACGTATTTTACTCTTTTCATATCTTGTCAATAAATGGAAATTTTCAATTCATCTCCGCACTAACCTTCCACTAATTATAGTGTCATTCACTAAACGTGTCAAGTTCGATAAATATCTATAAGTTTAAAGTGATGCTGCCATAAGGGTGCGTTGGTGGCGATTGGAGGGGTGAGGGGCTCAAAAGCTCGTTATCATGACCTGTCTAAATATGAATAGAAAACTGCAGGGTGGTGAGTGATCTCCAATAAAACATTTCTCAACGTTTGGGACGCACTTTGGGTAAAAAAGATTCTGGTTGGACTTGCTTGACAAACTGTGGGGAAATTTAGATTCTGGTTGTGACTGTGTTTCTACTTGGCAACGCCAGATATGATGGGGTTGGTAATTTCAAAGGGTTAATATTAAGGGGCAGTGACACGTAAATGGTATTATTGAGTAGTGTATAAAACAATGGTTGTCCCAAGAGACACACGCAATGGTTGATGAAAGTGAGCTAGAAAGCAAGAGACACACACAATAGTTGATGAAAATAAAACTATTTTACATTGTCTCGGGGAAGATATTCCAGTCGGTGGTCAATGTAATATCTAGCACGATTCAATATTACAATTAAATCCATGTTCCATTCCGTGGTCAATGCAGTATCCAGCACGATTTAATATTACAATTAAACCCATGTCCAACATGGAATAGTTGAACATATGGAAACCAACTCCAACATGCCAGACAACAGACGGTTTGAGATACGTGTCTAGTTCTTATTAGTCGTTAAATTCATGTAAAGAAGCATGCTTTTGTAACTTTCTATTCAATATGATCTGACTATATAAAATACGAGTCTAGACTAGATACTGCTAATTTTCTCATAATAATGTACTAATCGATGTATTGTTCAATCGATTTCCTCTCTTGTTCTTGTCCATTGGACAGACAGCTGAATTCGAAAATTGGACAAGAGTTATGATTGACAGTGGCACATAATTGACGTAATGAGTTAAAGTTATATAATGTTATACAGATACCACCAATGGTGAACGGTATAATTTCGTCCTTATCCGGATGGTGAGCCAGATTGTGTTACAGTGGTATATAGTAATTGGTCGTTGCTCTAAGATATCATCCTCAGTGGAAGCGAACATTAAGCCCTACGAACAAACAGACTTCAGTAAATGAACTGTATATATATGTGACACAATTCTACGGAACTCTGTTTGGGACTTATTTTTCCTCTAATATGACATTTCCACTAAGCTTTTCTAGTCCTTTATCAATCATTACTCGAAATGTCGCTCAGTAATAAACAATAATAATATTCCATAGAATAGTACCCTGTGTATTTAGAGTTTAGATATAAAAACTGATAAATTAATATTAATATATTACTATGGCGCAAGTCTTTGCCGATAAGCGTTAAAACGAATTATCCTTTCATAAAGTAAAACTGTATCTTTGATTTCTATGGTAATTGAAAGATATAAGTTAAAGTGTTTTGGGTTTATATCAACACTATAGATTGATTAGATAACCTGTATATAAATATTATACTATGTTTTTATGTAAATACCTAAGTATAGTATACTATATTAGTGTATCCCGTATTGGCTTCTTATATAGACATATATAAATACCCACCTACATATAGCCCGTGGGAACTATTTTCTCATCATTGTGCACCGTACCTGGTATTCGGATACATCACCGGGGTAATTAGGATTATAAGTAGGCTCTTTACGCTCTGCTGCGTTAATACATTTTGTGTCATAAAACAATTTTGCCTACCCATCGCCTTTTTTCGCGATTATACAGGACGATGCAGTGGCGGGTTTTTTAATCATAACTTTTAGCACCATAAAACATGGCAAGATTATGTTTCGGCTACTTTATGTAGGTCGTGCTCAATGTATAATAAAAAACTTAATGTGAACATGTTTGTGGCTTCTCACGGTAAAAATCCCTTTCATATCATTCATCTCCATATGTTACACAAGGATGTGCTGAAGATGAATATATCCTTTATAAACCACGAACCTGTATACTTGCAATTGTCTTTTCTTTAAACGGACATGGCTTGAGAAAACTGACGTCGTGCATGGTGGGAATGTTTAGCTTAAACAATATTTATTAACTCAACCTCAATAAAGTGGTACGTTTTTGTTTTTTTTTTAAGTTTTACTACTTTCAATGAAGGGCGAGTTTCTTGTGCCCCTGACTCGAATAACCGAGGACTGACTCACTCTTAAAAAGGGAACAGTTTTTTTTATAACGTGTTGCTATTCTCATTGTTGTGCTGTTGTTGTCATGTATATAATGTCTGATCATTAATCCTAGATAGTTTAATCCCCATAGAGGTATGTCACCAAAATAAAACATGATAAGAATAGTCATTAAGGAATTAGAAATAGTAATTTGTTGATGAACAAAGTCAAATATACTTTTAATAATACAATAACAACATGGCTTCATTGTCTAAAAACAAATTAATCGACTCAATAATTTGTTATTTCGTGTTTAATAATCCGTAGTTTCGTATTAACGATCTAAGCGCCATCTTGTGAATCGTGGGTAAAGATTTGATCTCCTTTATCAGAAAATAAAAATTCTTCTCACAAAATATTTTACTTAACAGGATTCGTTACGTTTTAAGTTTGTTTTCAAATTGATCTTCTTGATTAAAACCAAACACCAAATTTTTCGCAATAAAATTTGAATTGTACAAATCAGTTACCGTTTTATGACTTGTAGGTAAATAAGTTTGCTTTATTTAATCCTGGAAAAAGATTTGATTTGAAATGTCTTATGGCATACAGTTTCACTGTTTCAGTTGATTTGTTATATATTTGGTTTGTTTCCATTTGAGGGGTTCGATGGCCGAATGGTGTGGGTTTGGATCCCCGGTCGTACGTGACACGGAGTAGGGTCAATTGTCTAACCTCATCGGTTTTCTCCGAGTCCTCCGGTTTCCTTTCATTGCTAAAGACCCCTACGAGCAAGCGAATTATTTAAATAAAATGGAACCACATGACCTGGTTTTTATCGAGTGAACTTTAATCCCATTTCTCTACCTTATCTTTATCTTTACTTCATATGTATGCCAAAAAATATTTATTTCTTGGTTTCGATATAAGAATTAAAGGAACATTTTCAACTTTCTCGTGATGTATTCGATTTCACTCGAATGGGTTCCTTGAAAATAAAATCAATTGCATTCATGGTATATCTCTACAAAAAAAATGTCATTCTAATCCGAAATTACCTAATCTTATTTTTCACTATCTTAAATTGTACATTTGTAGCCTCTATCAATCAGTATATTTCAATTCCATTAAAAATAATATGATTTACTAGAATTGAGTAACCAGTCTTTTGCACGTACACAATGGAATTACCGAAAGTATGAACCGCTATAATCGAGTTATTGGGGGAGATATTTCATATAAAAAGAAATTTTGATTTTTCTCCGTGGACCAGATAATGCGCGACCTTGTAATCCGGTGCGCAGTTTATATCTTCATGAATTTTAATATGCAATACAGACTGGTTTTATTAGGCTTGGGTGTATCATATAATTGAATAATAATAACACCAAACGAAAAAACAAATCCGATTTCTTCCCGGTAGGAAAGGAAATTAAAAACCAGTCAATGATTCATTTTTGTTGTAGAATTATCTCGAAACTCCCGACATTGTCGATCGTAACTACACGCATGGATTCAATTATTAAATTCAATTCTGTATTGGGCAACGGTGACATTGAATGACGCTAGTTCTCTAACACAATGGTCCAGGAATTTATTTCTCCAGTTTTGTATCATTTTTTTCGCTTTTCGTCGGAAAACGTGTCCTCATTAGCACGGTTAGTGCAGAATTTTAGGACGTTAAACCCCATCTCAATTCCGTATGATATACAGTTTATTAAACAAATTCTACTTCCCATACTCGATCTCATGATGTCCGTTTAAATGTATTTGTATTACTTCTATGATTATGTTAAAGTTTTATTGTTTCAAACTTTGAAGTACTGGATTGAAAAGCAGATAAATCTCATCAATAGAAAAGACTTAACAATATATTAAAATCGACAGGGTTTCCGAAAATAGGTAAGCATATACTATTTAGTACACAACATTCGAGTGTACAATATTGACAATAATATATGTAAACTCTAGCTTGGAAACTTGGGTCTGATTGAATAAATCTTCTGTTTACAACTGAATGATTTTACAGTCCTTCTCGCCAATCGTTTTATTTTATATTCTTGCATAAAGTCTGTGGTACAAAACAGCCACCGCCGAACATCGATTCCTGTCCCAGATAAACTGTTTTAGTTGGCAATGAGGTAATTTTCATTCGTTGAAATATTGTCTATGCATCTTACTTTTTTATTATGTAATTTAGATTGACTGATTCATAAAATATTCCATAGATTGACCATTTAAAACTGTAAATTTGATTGTTTTTCCGTCTAGCATATTTTTGTAGTTCCTTTAGGACAGACTCGCCATCGTTTGCATACTGTTTTTAAATGATTTCGTTCCGGTAAAAAGTGTAATATTGACGTCTTCGGATATATGCCAAAAATTAAAATTTTGAGCTGAATATTTCATATGGAATGAATTACCTTTTAGACATTGTTCAGTTAAGGTTTACAAATCAAGGGTCATTTATCAACGATTTTCCATCGCCTACGAATAATCACAATTGATTCCTGAAGATACATGTAGTACCGACATTTCGTAGGCTATAGGTTCACTCCTAACGATAAGCCGCAGGTGTTAATAAATCTATTTCCAAATGGACGCTTAAACCTTCAATGGGGACAACTTTTAAATCTGTGGAAAGCAATCACTAAATGCTTGAACAGTTAAACATACATTATGCAAGAGCAAAATCTGCCTATTGTAGGCCTTTCTTTAGGCCTGAAATGTTATAAAAACTTTTAATTAGACATTAATTAGCTCATCCAGACCATAATCAAGTCTCGATGTCAAGGATAGCCTGCGATATTTGTTGGAATGTAGTTTGATTTCTTTCAAATTTTTCCTTCCTGATTAACCGATTAACTGGATAACCGAGACTACTAGTTTTGTCTTACGATTTTAGTAATGATGACCGAGGTTAAGCGGAACTTTTATTCGCTTAGTGGATCAATTTGACTGAAATTTTCTGCAAATTGCCTTTACATTAGCTAGTTTTTAACTATTATAGTGAGGACTGCCAACTCGTTATCTAATCTCCCATAATGTATCTTTAAAAAGCATTGTCATAGCCTATAACTATGACCAGCTTCACCAAATCTTCTCATTTAACAATGGCGGGTTAGTTTTTACTAAATTCCAACCACTTACATAATACCAACCACGAGAAAAAGACGGGTGCTTTCTGTAATCTGGACAATCTACGGGTATAGACAACTCTCCTTAGTGGCAGCATTGAAAATCTGCCCATTCCAAAAAGGTTTCTGGTTCATGGGTCACATTCGAAGAGAAGATATCTCACGGATTAATTTACACGGCGGACCACATATTAACAAAAAACGGAAAGAACCTTTTTATGCTAATGATCCATAAAATAGCATAATTATTTTAGGACAACTAATTTCATTTCATAATCTAGAAGTGGGACGCATCCTAGCTCCAATCGAAATTCTGGGTATATGGCCACCAAATCAAAATTAAACCCGACTGTAGGATGGAGACCTTGAATACGTAGAGTCAACGTCTGCTTCTCAACTTGTAATTAAACGCTTCTCATCAACCCGATGGTATCTAATTAATTTGGTCTTTAAAATTCAATATTGTTCAGACTAATTAATCTTGTCACATGCACTATAATGTTCTTGCCGTAACTTGATCATGGGTTAAATTCGGCAGGCCTATCGTGTTTTGCTCCTGTTTCCAACAGAGTAGGCTATACGTTAGATGTAGCATCTTCTGCATTGTGATAATATTGTCCTAGCCTATTACTGACCACCTGGGAAGTTCTGATTGCTGTTAGGCCTACGGTTTTCAATACAAACGTAGGCCTTCTACAATCGAATTCGAGATTCCGAGCATGCGTTACGATTTTCCGCAAATCTGACGTCACCACTTTGGAATAATGACGTAAGAGTCAGTTGAGATTTAAATTCCATACTGAATACGGAGTGATTAACATCTTACGTGCAGTAACCATGGTAACCACTGTAAAGTAAGTAGGCCTTGGTATTCACTATTTATCCCACAATGTCCTGGGTTAACCCATAAAGGCTCAATGTTATGAGCCGATGAAATGGTTTTATGGGGTTTCATGGTCCTGAAGTGATGTTCCATGTTAAATAGGCCTACATAAAATAGTAGGATACATTTACATGGTCATCATAGATTTCCCCCCTACAGGCAGACGTAGCTACCAATGGTGTAGTGAACGTGAACCATTACAGTTCTGGAGGCGCTCTCCGAAATGACAACTCCACGAATCGGTTGAAATAACCCGAATGTTTCAATAATTGGCAACCAATCAGAAGGCAGAAGGTCTTACATTCGAAGACTTTACTTAATGAAATAAAATGAAAGTAGACGAGGTGGAATCAAATCTGAATTCTTCGACAACTCTGGTCCATCTTATTAGTATTTAAAAGGTAGGCCTATGACCATTTTTTATTTTCAGTAAATAACATTCTCTTTAGATAGTTAATAAATCTTGATTATAATATTATCCCAAATAAATCCAATGCATTGTTCAACAATGTAGCCTGTGATTGAAAAATAATTTTCGTGGTTTTGTGACTAAAAAAAGACTCAGCATTTTCACACACCTGCAACACGTAATTGGTATAACGTCTTGGTCCCTGGTGACTTGAAGTAGTTTGAAGAATCAAGGATTCTACTGATCTTTGGGTCAGTCTTTCCACGTGGTGACTGGTAATTGGTACAGTATGATCTAACAAGTGCGAGCCAAGATGTTGCGTTCTTTTATCCACCCAATGATATAATCTTAAGTACACTATTCCATTGAGCTAGGTGATGGTGGTATCTGCCGCTTTAGATGGGAATAGGGATTGCAAAATATATGAGTTCCGCTTCTCATGAGTCATATGCAGGAGGGTGGGGGTATTTTTGGGGCCTAAGGGCGTATAAATTGTTATACATTGACTTTGCCCTTTCCTCATTATTGTGCTTTATGCCTTTAAAATGTTCCCCAATAGTGAAATTTACAGAATTGTGTGGATAGATCAGAGAGATAAGAGTGCTGTTGCCGTTGGGAGCTAATCACACGGGTTTCAAATTCAATAGTGCACATTTTTATTTCCTTATTCCAGATTGTTATATGTAATACGTTAAAATCAAATATGTACTATGCAACAATTTATTGCCACCGACTTTACTATGCGTCTTGTTTTTTAATAATAGCTCTACATTTTAATATGTTACCCACGGAATAATTTATAAATAAAGATGACGTCACATTCCACTTCCGGTAATCCAAAGCAGACCAACAAAAAGTTAATGAAGACCCACACTGTATTCCATCAACCTTCTATCCGATTCCACTAATCACCATTTGGTGTATTTTCGATAGATTACCTATTACAGTAATCATTTCAGACCATTTGACCTCTGCTAACTTTCAGAAATAACAGGAGACCATAAAACAACGGCGTATTTTATGTAATTAGCGATAACAAAGTCAAACTATTTCTGGTTTTATTTCACGCGGATACTACGAGACAGTGGATTACTTACAATTTAACCCTACAGGTTAATCCAGTTCATTTCTAACCCGTTAAAAAATACATCATTTCAACTTTGTATTGCGTACCCTCAAAACAGTATCGGTAGTTATTTCTAATTCTATGTATTTTAACGAACCAAATATATAAGAACATGGAAAAGGTTTGAACAGATCTACTGAAAAGATCCCACATTTCTAGAGATTATATTATTTAGAGTTTAGTTTTGAACCTCTTCGCCCTTCTTGCCTTCTTCTTAGCAGCATCCATAGTTTAGACATGCAATTTATCTTATACTATTTGTAGAATTCAGTAATCGTGTATTCTATACTTTAAACCAGTCATCTGTTGTTATTTAACATTTCTTCTTTCTGTCTTCTTGTATTCATCAAACCATGTATTTTCATCACATGCATGCCTACAAGTATTTAAATAATGCCTGACATATAGTGTGCACGCATGTGCCGACAATATGTTCATTTATTTATAACATCCGTTTTTCGATTGTGTTTATGCACCAAATACTTAACTTTATAAATTGTGCCTTTTCGCATTTCCGTTGTGTGGTAATTTTGTTTACCAACCGTGAAATGGAAAGTTTGAAAATGTGTCCCAATAACGATTGAAATGTAATAAAATTAAACGTTTTCTGTAAATTACCTTCTTCGGGTAGAACAAATAAAATCACATAGCAACAAGGGTAAACATCTTTAGAAACGTACTGGAGCTGTTATTTCTGCGTCATATCATTTCTACATTTGAGCTTCGGCTTCTGAAAGTCCGATTCAAACAATGTTCCAGTGCTATGTTCCAGTTCTATAAGTAGTTGAACACCCTATTCCACTTCTCATTTAAGGAGTTCACATAGCTAAGCTGGTGACGCTTCTGGCGTTGGATGACTGAATGGTTAGTGCTGTATCATAAAGCCTGTCATTGAGTCAGCTGGCGTGGTTTCGAATCCCCGGTTGTACGTGACAAAGGTTTTCTCTGGGTCCTCCGGTTTCCTCTTACTGCTAAAGACCCCTACGCGCAAGCGATTTATTGAAATAAAATTAAACCACATGTTAGTCCCGAAATGACCTAGGTTGAGTCGAGTGGACGTTAAACCCCATTTCTCTCGCTAATGGTGGCTCCGATGGTATCTACTACCAGCAGGTTGATTTCCGGAAATCCAGTCCGAATCTTCACTGCAGTTAGCTGTGAGTATTTATGAATGCCCCAATATACCAAGAAACGTCAATACTTAATGTCTCTCCATGATTATACAGAAAACAAGAGTATTAGACCCTGAACTGGATTGAGTCAAAATCAGTAATAACATATGCACATCTCTCGTCAAAATGCAACCTAGTAACTCACTTTTTTCTTATTATTGGAAAACAAAGGAAAACATAATGAATGAAAATTTTAACCCCAGCTTATCCATTGACTTGATTATTATTGAGTAACTAGGTTTTTCTGTGGCATAATAGGCAAATGAAGGAAGTTGCTAGGTTGTGTCATGGGGGTAACTGCTTACAAAATCAAAACCTTGGAATATCTAATACAACAACAGGAAGCACATACCCTAGTAGCTACAAATTTGGTCCTAACTCAATTTTGACATAAAATGAGTAACTAAGTATTGCCTTTTGACGGGAGATATGATGTCAAATAATAACATAATATGATGGCATATGATGTCCTATAATAATAAGCAAAATCTTTGACTAGTTTCCCGCGCTCTCCGATCTAGCTAAATATCTTTACGATAATTATGTGTCATCGTTGGAAAGATATTTCCTCATTATTGGAGAGTAAATCGCCTTTTTCCGCCTGGATGACGTTTACTATTTCAGTCTCATTACTGGAATCGACTCTCTGCTTTAAAACATGATAAAATGCGTCCATGGATATAAAGCATTTCGGTCTTAAAATAATTGAATCGGAATGATTTTAGACTGTGTATATTTTTGTTCCTTTTACTTTATCACTGTATCGACTACAGTATGTTATGTTATGTGTTATGAAAAAAAGACTGGGCATTACGTTTTATATTTATTGACAACATCTATTGGCATGAGATTTCAAAGAAAATATTATTTTAAGTAACTATGCATTCCTGTTATCTCTATTATTTTAATGTTGAGAGAAACAAAATTTAATAGCAAGCGTATACGACGTTCGTCACACAATCTGGGCCCCTTGAGGAAAGGCGGTTGAATTTCAATAAAGCCGGGTAATTTCTATATTTCAAAGGCTTCAATAGATTTGGTATAGAAATGAAATGAAATGAGGTTTAACGTCCTACTGCTCTGCTCAGACTGGGCAAATGAAGACTGGCATACGTCATTCAATATGCTATGAGGGAAATTTTGGCCGGGCAGTGGCACTATGGCCTACTCTTATATCAAATTCTAAATGCCAAGGGGTCTTTTACGTCCACGCCAATGTGTGCCATCCGAACGAATAGACTCATTGTCAGGCTTCTGTCCTGCCCACTGACAAGGGGCAGCCACGTCGGAAAATCCCGCTGAACTTTCTCAGCCAATGCAAGGATGGATCGAACACGCGACCTCCAGGACCTTAATTACGTCAAACGCTTTCTAGGAAGATAATAAAATAGTTAGGACAATGTTTGTGTTTACGCGTGTCTCTCTAATTATAGAAACTATTTTTCCTAAACGTAACCCTGATGTAAACATAACAACCAATCGTTGTTCTTCAGATGTCATGTTTCCTTGGTCCCCGGTTGACTTTTGTCATACAAATGATCTTTAAATAAACTTCTTCCACAGTTTCGTATTTTTCAGTTGAACTCATTTTCAGTACAGTTAGTCTGATCCAGATCACGATTTCAGTTATTGGAATATCATTTGTTATATATTTCAGTTAGATAAAGTTTCCTTGTGAAGGTATATTTTGGAATTAAATTCGTATCACTTGAAACTCATTTTTTATTTTAACAACACCGATTGCAGGTAAGTGATAAATTAACATAGCCCCAATCTCTACCAGATTAACAAAATGATTTTGTCCTCTCGTCTACAAACCCTGCATAGTCGCTCGGATGGATTGATAAAAATACCCCACCCCACCCCAAACTCGCATTGTATCCTTAACCATTAAAATAAAAAATACCATATTAGTCTCAAAAAGACCGCAGTAATACTTGATTTCATGACATATGATTATTATTATTCTTGAAATGTATTCTCAAAGATGTATATAACGTTGGAGTACCCCAAGGTTCCTGTATGAGTCCTGCGCGGTTTATTGTTGTGTTCTCCCACTCCTCGTTTTCAAAAAGAAGTAAATACTGTCAATCGCAACTTTTATATATGTTGTATTCTATTTGAATTGGTGATAACTGCAGTAATCTATTCATACCCATACAATACCGTTGCGATATGTACCATCATTGTCATGTCAAAGCATGGCCACATTCCGCTGATGTGTCGTACCTCGACATGATGAAGAAGATTTCATAGAGAAACAGGAATGATGTCGACCAAATTTTATTTAAAAATAAATACCATTCACGTTTACAACTCAGGAGATCTCTGAACATTCTTAACTACCACGCGGTCTTCAGATTGATTTTTTATAAGGTATACCAACATTGTGGGTTTTCTAAAGTGTCCTATGCACAAAACAGATAGATTTACCCTGTGTTGTATCTACTTGGGATAAACACACGACATTGAAACTAGTTTCACGGAAAAATAAAGGTTATCTTTGATGAGATTTGGTAAAAATCGAAACGTGTGTTGGAACACGTTTTGATTTAGTGAGATGAGTTCTTGAGTGGCACACTTCAGCTTTTATCTTTACTGAACGTATTGATTTGATTCAGTAGAAATCTGGACCGATTACTAGGGCCAATATCGGTATTGTTCGATCGTTATTCACAGGGCAATACATGCATTGTATATCAGATTTACTTATTCTATATCTAGTCAATAAATCTTTATATACCATATTTACTTGGTGTGGTTAGTAGTCAATGCAAAGATGGTCTACACTATTAACTCATTCTCTTGGTTTGATGGTTGACTTCGAATTGCCACGAGATATCGATCGATATATCGCGTGGAATATTTCAGACAATAACGTCACACCCCTTTGACACGTTCCACCCGAGTTGTCACACATTTTTTTGTAATTTCAGTATACAAGTTGTCAGTGTAGACATTAGTCATACCTCGCTACATAATGTCACCATTATTATTCATTTAAATAGAAACCAGTTAATTGTTCCACTTTTAATTAAGTTACAGAACATAGTGCTAATTAGTTAGGTCGAATGTGAATTGTTTTTCTATCGATTTTTTTAAGGGGGGGGGGGCAAAACAAATTTATCAGACTGGTACAAATAGGTGAAAAGAATCCGTCCTGTTTTAAAGAATTGTGTTGTCATTACTGTGATGTGTTTTCTCAATATTCGCATGCTTATCTAGTTGCTATATGTGGTGCGATTGGACGTAAATATGACCGATAAAGTTCAGTTGTTATGTTTGTTGCGGTTGGCCCACCCTAATAACAATTAGATTAATAACACGATACAGTCTCATTTAAAAATGGCGGTCTCGAAATCCATAATCATATATGTATTCTCACTTATTTACAGCACTTTCAACAAATTATTAATTGATGCAGAAATCATCTTCTTGCAAGCATAAAAACTTGATTACCATTTCTCAAGCGACATAAGATAGTTTCAACATATTCCTAATTTGAAGGGTCACATATCTATTTTACTTCTACGCCTCCGATTTCTCGATTCCCTAGGGTACACATGGATATCCGAAACTTCGCAATCAGGGTAACATTCTCCTCTACCATTGGGCACGTCGCCGTAGATATAAAAAGTTTTATGTTTACAAGACGTTAAACCCTATTTCATTCCCTTCCGAATGGCGGTTTCTTGTATTAAAGATTTCTGATTTAAGACACCCAGATGTATCTGTGCGTTTAAAATCATTTTCTCGGTTTAGCAATTTCTTCAGATGACAATTAGTTTATATCGTGATAAATTGACAGCTTCATTATAATTTATTGTATAAATTGACACGTGAATAATTACATTATTATTACATTATAGCGCGTTTATTACGTTAAATCTGCTTGGCTTTGTAATAAATAGTTAATTGGTTTAAGGAATGAGCGTCTCGTGCATTCGTCTTAATTTCTCGACTTCGTGAACATAAATTTCCGGTGCAGAAATCGTGTTATATTTTAAGTGGACATATTTCACAAGCCGGTTGCACTAGATGAGTGCACAACATCAACAGAAGATTTCAGTCAAATTCTCTACTAATTATGAAATACGTACTCGAAGTCTAAGCTCTCGCTTTGAGAGTGTACCTCATGGAATTCCTATGAGTGTTGAACAATATAATGAGCCTCTCTCTCTCTCTCTCTCTCTCTCTCTCTCTCTCTCAGATGTACTTTTAAATCTCAATATATTTACTGGCAGACAATCGCCATTCAGAAGACCGGTTGGATTTATGTCTTTTGTGTGAATCCCATATTATTACAGACCCAGGACTGTACCGTCCAGCACAGTGAATGCTTACGACTGGCCCTAGATCCGTTCTCTTGATTTAATATTTGTTGTTTATTTCTTTCGATGTCTGAGTATTTTTCTTTATCTGCAGGTTTTTCTTCTCGGTTTTGTTTTGCGTGTAGTGCGGTTCTCCTGAACTTTCTTTTAATTGTGGAGAAAAATGCACTTCTACCTGAGAATATTTTGAATGTTCACCATTCAGCCACCACACAGACCACTCACCAAGGTGACAATTTGACACGCAACGAGCTTAATGGGACTTATGCCTATATTGTTGTAGTAAATAAATCTGGTCAATATTGTTTGAGAACCTCCAAGAAACAGCTGTGCAACTACCTGAAAATCTTCGATATTTTTTCGAAAAACTGCATACTTCAAGTTTTTATTAATCGTTAGCCATAAGTCCCCAAATTCCACATTATTTATATAAACTACCTTATATATTCATCTACACATTCACGTGATCCTCGCGACAATCATACATTTATTGAAATGCTTTGCATTCCCTCATTAAACAAATCTTTCTGCCACTATCCTGATTTGAAATGTTCAGACAAGGAAATTTGATTATTTCTTTGAGTCTGGCTTTTAATTTGCTTCTCTTCCCCAGCTTTCCCAACGGATACCTTGTGAATTTTCTGACCCCACCTGAGACAAACAGGTATAATAGTTGCTCACCTCGTGTGCGCCATTGGTCCAGACATTTTCAGCCTTAGAGTCGACAATTCCTACACACACCACACAGAAAGCTGTCATGGCATAGTTGCTAAACCATCTTAATAAAAGAGTGTAACAAATATTTGTAGTTTGAAGACAACCTGGTATCGTATATTATAATGCCTTGTGTTTGTCAGTTGTCCAGACAGTTTGGGGTGATCAGCTTTCGGGTCGACAGTTCCTACACATACCAAACAGAAAGGTCTAAAAAAGATTGTAACAAAACTGTGTACCTTTGAAACTTAGCGAACACCAACATACCACGCCTGTACATTTAGAACCGTGTCTTTTTCTAATCTTTAAGGGTTGTTTTTGTAAATATACGGAAACACATGTTTATATACCCACTTCTTTATCTCCTTTCTCAATATTGTTCTATTTTCAAACATTATTAACGGACATTCTGTCACGTGGAGACTCGCTATATTTCTCGATAACGCGACAGAACTAAAGTTCACCCCCAAAAATCACATTTTTTCACGCCAAATGTTACAGTCTTGGTGCAAACTTTATGGTTAAACATTTTCTTGCGAACTTAGGATATCCTTTTTTACATTTATTTCAGTGGTCCACAGTTCCATTGAATTGTTTTCGTGGGTTTAATGTTTTGTCAGTTCTTTACTAGAATATGAGACTAACACGTGGTTCCCTTTATATCTGTATAAAAGATATATTTTGTTGTGGAAACATACGATTTAATAATTTAACCGGGAAATACGTCCCCCGATTTGTCACGTGGTTACCTTTATACCCTTATCTGTATAAAAGAGATATTTTCGTGGTGGATACATACGATTTAATGCATTTAACCTGGAAATACGCCCTCAATTTCAACTTTGAATCTGCCGAGACAGCGATGGTTCCAATCTATTCCCTTTCCGATTTACTAGAAAGTGATATTGTGCTGCACATTACCCCGGCATTTTACCCCCCCCCCCCCCTTCACACGCAAGACAGCTCATACTTAACTTTTCAGCTCTAAGGATACGCCTAGACACATTTCTTACCACACGACCCTATCCAGCACATATGAATCATTACGCAGTGAATAATCCATATGATTTCAAAATCTTGGGCTGGTTACACCCAAATTATCATGTCTAATAACAAATACTGGGAATATGACGAACGAAGATGGAAGATAAACAAACTACAAACAAAGAATAGGCTATGAATGTTTCATATTTTTAAGAGAATCGCTCTTTGGTTTTTGTTTTGTCAATAAATCGATGAGTTAAGTTTGTTGTTGATTATATATTTTTAAAACTAATTGATGAAAGCGATCAGCGCGTTCTTTCGTTTCGCGGTTCCGGATCCGATAGGCAATTTGTTTGATCCATTTTACTTTTAATGGTTTTCATCGATTAGACAAACAAGGTCCAGATTTTTTCTCCGTTCATGTGTAGTATTTTTGTCACTCATCTGTGATAATGTATTAAAAACATTGTCAGGTCTCATTTACCATGAAATATCGAATTTTCTTCGTTTCTTTTTAATCGAAATAATAAAGCATATTGATTTAGAAGCGTACACTGTCAATATAGCGTCATATCCGTCACATGTTTTGAGTAAAAACATAATTTGTATCGGGATTTTGATCTAAATGAATCTAAAAACGCAATCAAACTGAATATAAAGATATCAGTTTTGCAGGGAAAACGGTCGATTTAATTCATTTTTTCAAAAAGTTTCTAAAAATTAATTTGATTATATTGAGCTTGAAACATCGATGTTCGGATAAAATGTGTAGCGCTTCGTACACAATAAAAAAAAATAGAATAAATTTCATATTGAAAATATAAAAAGTTGTCCCCAAAACCTTCTGGAAGTTTAGCAATCACGGTATTCCATAGAATTGTTTTTATGTGAAGATCGAGTACAAAAAATATAAATGCAATTGAAACAATATTTTTATTCGTAAAATTGGTAATTTACATAGTGGCATTTTCTAAAAATTAGTTGAAGATGGTTACCAACCAACTGACCATTGGACAATGCTGGCCGTTTCCTTTATATCAAACATTGGAAAAATGACATACGATAATGAATTAATGAAATAATGTATGCCATTATTTTTCATTTAATGATGAGTTTACAATAAGTGTCCACTATTGAAATAACAAAGCCTCAAGTTTTTATATTTTTTTTCAATTTTGATATTAATGATGATTTAATGGTGGCAAGTGTCTGACAATAAAACAAATAGTACACGCGGTTATGCTTCATTGGCTTTCCAAGTGGACATTGTATTAAGAAAATAAAGAAGCGGGATACTGGATTAAAATGCTATTAAATAGTTTTACAAAGCTACTTGAGATAATCTAATTTTAATGCAACATCAACACAATACCTTGGTCATTTTGAGACTGGTGTGTGCAACTTTCGATTTACAGTTATCAAGGACTCTTTTAAGTGTACGCCAATCGCAATTAGGCCCAAGTGCCATACCTGACGATTATGGAGGCCGTGTTTTTTTTACCCTTAGGTGTTGGAAAATTCATTGGTTTCAATCATCTGAAAATAACGCTCATGAAAATGAAAGAAATGGCGTTTAACGTCCTACAGTGTACTACGATGGAAATTTTGCCAAGACAGCGGCGCTACGGTCTACTCCGATATCGAATTCCAACTGCCTCCCATCCGAACGACTAGACAGCTCCACCACCGACAAGGAGTAACCACGCCAGCGTAGTATTTACTTAACACAGTGGTTCCCATGAAAATGAAAGACAAACGAATATGATGATACAGTGAGGTTGGATTTAATATTACACTTAGAATTGATGGTAACGCCCAATCTGTTTCACAAAGAATTACTTACGAATTATCTCTGTCACAGATGACTGTCCACAACACGTGCATTGACTTCACGTGGCGTCAGTCATTGGCTCAACGGCTCGAGCATTGTTTACATAACACCTAACTGCTTCGGGCAAAATGATGCATTTTACTCATTTTAATACCCATTTACACTAAATAGGAAATATTTTTTAACTACAAATACTTCAAACGTCTTTATTTATTTTAGTCCCAAAATGACCTAGTTTGTGTCGAGTGGACGTTAAACCCCATTTCACTCATTCAATTCACTTTATTTATTTTTCTTATACTTCAAAAAAAATGTTTGAAAATTTAATCTGTCGGAGTAAAAAAGTTAATATGCCGAACTCATTAAGTCTCGTCGACGTCATGCTTATCAGTGATTGTAGCGGCCAAGCGAATATTCACTGCGGGATCAGTTTGGGTAACGCCAGCAATACACTCGGCAATCCTCGACAGATTCCGGTCCCTACATCTAGTCTCGGCTGTATGACAGTAATTGATATGTACCTACGCCCATACATTTGCGATGCGGCTACCGGTTTACTTTAACAGGAAAACTTGACGCTATTACAAACAAACAAGACACAATGGGCGCAGCCATGTTTCATCAGGGACTTTTAAAGTAGTCCAAAGACACCATGGACGCAGCCATGTTTCATCCGGGACCTTTAAATTAGTTCCAATATGGCGGAATTCGTCATACAGCCGAGACTTGATGTAGGGTCCGGAATCTGTCGAGGATTGCTGAGTGGCCAGCAATAGAATCGCAACTGCGTCATTCTTAAGTTCCAAAGCTAACTTAAATAATTCCAATTCGGTTATTAAAAAGTAGGCAAAATTTTGACCAGTTTCCAGTGGATATAATTTTTTAATTTGATATCCAAATCAAAAATAAAGATAGGATTTGGTTCTCGAAATTAAAGATTTATTCTATATATATGCTAATAATGAAGTTCGTGATGACACCGTGTCTCGAACCCGATGTTTTTGAGGGCAAGGCGGTCACTCGTCGGAATAATTTTCGAAATGACCACATCATGGGAAAGGGTTTGGACTGCAGCATGTAAACGACCACCCATGGATTTTGCTTTTGTGTTTAAAGAGGGTATTTCCCTGCCTTCACACGATGTTTGTATACCAAACATAATCCACCAGGCTATATGTTTATCCTGGATAGTCACGTCTATAGACAAACTTTCCCAGTCGTTGACAGGTTGTTTAGAAAATACACCCATTAATCATATTAAAATTATTGAAAGGACTTAATGGATGCTCTCTTGTCTGAAATATGCGTGTGGACGCGGATTTGAACCCAATTATCGGTTTGTGGGAAAGAGTTAACAGTTCGGACACTATCATTTGTTTCATACATGAAATTCTATAACAATTAAAACAAATTTATTGTTGAGTTTATTACCATTAATGTCAATATCTTTACACAACACGAAAATGAGAATACAAATCCCGCACGATGAATCCTAACCAGTGGTCAATACAAAATCCATTGGACGAATTTGGCAGCAAGTGTGCCCGCCACAGGGGTAGTGTATAATAATAAAGTAGAACCATTTTTTATGAAATAATGTTAGCTTTACAGTACACGCATACATAATAATATAACTAAATGGAGTGATGGTTTGAATGTCGATTTTAGAAGTCGAATTAAATATAATGTGTCAAATTAGCTTTATCTGATTTGTTATTTAGGTAACCGAATGTACAAGCTTTTACAAGCCTTATAAGTTTCGTTTTTAGAATAAACTCAGGTTTTCAAAATTTCAGCTGATGACTATTATTATCATTCTATAGAATATAATACATGATATGATCCATTCATCATACAGTCGGGTCATGACCTAAGATTCCTACAGACCCGCTTGATTTTGACAAGGGATACCAAAACAAAATATAAAATACGTTTCAACTAACTTTCTCATCTATTAAGAAACGATATGCCGTAATCATTATATCCATATCAAACTTTTGTCAAATGTAAGCCATTTTTCAAAATGTCGGCTTTTGATGTCTAGCCTGAACCATTTACCATGAAATTATTTTATGAAATGCCAGTCGTCCGGGGAAAACGAAAGAAAACTTTAGAAACAGTTACATAAATATTAGTTAGTAATTTGTTTCGCGGTGTGCTCGCCAGTGGAAATTCAATATTTGAATTAAGGAATTTGCGTCTGAACCAATGAAACATTACGTAACATTATATCCGCGAGATGCTCTTTATATTTGGAAATCACTCTACGTTTCCTGGTGAATACGAAAATATGGTGACCCCAGGCCCAACTGTACTGAAACATAACTGATTCCATATGGAACATGTCGCTTCATTGTTGTTAAACTTTACGCGTTTATCCCCTCTGCGAAGAGAAATTGGTTAACAGGACCCCCTCTCGAGGAAGTCAAGCTGTTATCTATTTTGGGCGCCATATTACTAAAATTCTACTGCTCAATACACCGTGGCTGGAGATATTTTTTCACGTGTCGAAACTCCACTAACTTGTAGAGCGAGCGAGAATGAGCCCCTTCGAACAGCCTTGTAGCACGCGACTGGTTTGATTGACAAACTGCCAATTCAATTCAACAGTTGCTCTATACGCTCACTGCGAGCGCTAGCACGTGACATTACCGAGCTTTCGTTCCGTTTAGGAGTAACAGTAAACTTTGTATTTTGTTTTTCTTCTTGCAGACGCCAACTTCAGCCAGACGAAGTGAAGAATGGATAACAAAAGTCAAGGAAATAATTGTTTTATCTGGAATACGAATTACTCGAGTGGTGTAAATTGTGTCTTTATTGTCAAGTGATCGACTTAAGGTGATTTTAGGATAATTCAACTAAAGCAGACGACATAAAGTTATGGCGGGAATTGTGACACAGAAAACCAAGTTAAATTCCTTTTGGTCTATATGCTACTGTTTTCTAACTTTAGGAGTTCATATCTACACTACGTACCTGTGTGTTCTGAGGTATCGGGATGCCGAGGCAAGAGCCTGGCCCAAGAATGAGGGGAAACCCCCCGAAGTTGCATTTTTGCTGGCAATGATTATTATATCCGCATTATTACTGCCTTTCTATGTTGCTTCGGCATTTGTCAGAATTGGAAATATTGCTAACGATGGCATCAAGTTGGGTAGAGACCACGCATTAAATTCTAATTTTAAATCAGTTTGTAAAAGTGCGGATCACGGATTAATTAAACGAATTTGGCAACATTTCTGTCCCGTGGCTCAAACTTTACACCTTGTTTCCGCATTTTGTTTGGTTTTACCAGAAACATTACTGACTGCTGTAGAAATATTAAATGGATATCGTTCAACAGGTAAGAGAACTTTAATTTCTTTTAGAATTCTTTTTTAAAAAAAGGCATGATAATGCAAAAGTTTTTATCCCGTGCCATCTTCTCCCAAAATATGATAAAATTCCACAGTCTGACACTTGTTGTGTTATGGTTGACAGTTCAAAGAAATGAATTTAAAAAGGAGTGGTGGCAGATTTGAATTTATTATTACTCCACTTTTCACTGAGTTTATTGAATTGGACTTCATTCTAAATCTGTTTCGTTTCGTTTTGTGTACGTTATTATGATTTAATGTGCTATATTGATTCTGTTAACAAGCCAGGACAACACTACCACAAAACATTGGAAAAAGAAACGATATCGATGAACGCATCATATAGAGTGCAGCACAGTTCATACATATTCCTAATAGATAATATACCATTGAAATTGAAACAGGCACAATATCCGAAAAACGAACAGGGGACAAAGGGCGGTGATGCAGAGCTAAAACTGAAGCAACATGTACATGTAATATGTGCATTCTCCATAACCGTGCATAACGAACTAATAGACCCAATAGTACATTATTCATTCTTACTTTCAACTCTAGTGAAGTGGATCGCTTGACAACCGTTAAAGGGGAAACATTGATGTATTCAAACACGTGGTTTTATCATATCTTAATGTATTAGTAAGGGCAGAAGGAACCGCAGTACACACAAAACAAAAACTATAAAATAAACCTCCAGACAAGACAGTATTTTAACATAGATTTAGTAATTCAAACTTTTTATTTTGATATTACCCCCATTATATGTTTACAGGATAAACTTATTTAGAGAATCAATCATGGTGAATTTTTGTTCATTTCATCACTAGTATATGATTATCATTATATAGTCAACCTGTGTATATTTGAATTATGACATGCTCAACTCCTGCCAAATACACAGCATAGAGTTCAAATATTGTACAACAGATTCATTTGAAAGTCGCGCACTTTCATTTGATCGTGTACGTTTTTCATTTGATCGTTTATGTTAATGGTAAAGATACTTTAATATGAACTTTAATTTGGTCATTTGAAAAGTTACGTTAGTATTACATAGCCTACATCTATTTAAACTGTTACATTAAACATATTAAACAATTGGACAGTAGAGTATCTAATGAAGGACACTGAGTAAAAGTTTTTGAGAGTTAACTCGCTTTAACTTTCAACGGTTGTGGTAAACCTCATTTACACTAGAATCACTAGGTTTAGTGTAAAATTGATCCCATGATCCACACAATCAGCTGTAGTTCTATAATCATAGTTAATGCTCGTATCGTTGACAGTCTGTCTCGGTCTACTGTGGCAATGAAGTCGGCAGTCCAGCAGAAATAGCCTACTTTATTTGTGTTTTTTAATCAAATTTAATCCGGAAACCAAATCACCATAACAGTGTATTTTCTCGTTATACGTTAAGTCTGATTAAACCACGTGACCAAAGATCTATAATTATTTAGTGATCCGAGAATAGTGTTAAAACGTATGTGATCATGCAAATGTTGGTGATGAGCTAGATCACGAAACAAAAGCCATAGAGAAAATGATATACTTATATGAAAAAGATATTAATGTTCTATGTGCATTATATATGATAAAGTGACCATGGTCTGCCACCGATCCACAGGCGCCGTGGTTTAGATCCCACGTTGTGTGCTCTCTCTCTCTCCTTTGGAGTACTGCGCATGTACGTCAATGTACGGTATCTTCCATAAGTTGTTTCCTGCACTGTCTATTACACAGATTGTAAGATTTTTCGTTTCACCATTCATGCAATGTCTTAAATTGTGTGTTGATGAAATCAAATCGCCCGAGGTCCTGAATTACTCGGTTAAGTTATTTTGCTGCATGTGTTGGCGTAAAGATTAGTTAGATAATTCCTATGAAAGAAAATGTTACAAACAGATGAGCATCTTTATCTCTGTTGTTTCTCTACACTAACAGTCTATAAATCTGTCATTCTATATTCCCTGTTTGTTGTTCTTAGTACTCTACGGTGGGCAATCTTCGGGTGTACTTTTGTACACTTCGTACTTAAAGCTTCCATAAATCAACGTTTCATTGCAGATAATGCGTGCACAAAGAAGACTTAAATTTTCACCAAGACTTCTAAGGTGGTGTCTTTATGTGATTATGTGGTACTTCAGGGCTTTGCGCTCAGAAAATATGTGACAATACACGATATTTATGTCATTGTAGTGCACAAAGGAATCGTATATATGTCTATTTTATTAGTAATTGTCAAGGCGTTTGTCCCGTCATACACTTTTATCTGCGGAGTTCATCAAATTAAATGGTAGTAGTAGTAATACTGTTTGAATGGTATTTAGTAATTGAACACATTAAAAATAAACACAACAGTTCTATGGTTAAAATTACTGTATTTTTATTGAAGCTACGTTTCAACAACGATTCCCCCGTCTTGATAACGACTATAGAATCATTGTTGAAACGTAGCTTTAATAGAAATACAATAATTGTTTATTTTAGCAGTAGTAGTAATGATATGGCATATAATTAATGGGGTATTTTGGAAAGGTTGGTAGTTCTCACTGTAATAATTTAAACTAGATAGTGTAAAGGGAATATGCTAAAAGGAATCAGTCAAATTGCTCCAACCTGAACCTAGATATTGGCGATTGAATATTAGGTACAGTAAAGGCATAGTCCCGATTATCCATCATTGAATTTAATCATCAATGGGCGTTGAGCAGCAGATTGGATTCAATTCAGTGAAAATCCGACACACCAGATCGCATCGTCAAAAGTTGATTAAGGTCTTTTCTTGTTAATTAATTCCTAATTAACAATTAAAATAAGATCACAGGTCTACAGAAAGACCTGCAATAGTCAGATTTAGCTCTTGCACAATGTATGTTTAATTGGTGTTCAACTCGCTGAGAAAACAAAACGGAGAAGCGTTTATTCATCGGATAATTCCTTTCATTTTTTAAATAAACTTATATTTTTATTTGTGATTTGGAGCATAAAGATTTTGTAGTCAGGGTGCTTTTTTACGCACTAGAAACTTCAAGGTTCACTAAAATGACACCTTTTTGCTGACATAAGGTCAACGGTTTTTAAGACTTTTTAATTTCAAATACACAGTTAAGAACTGGATCAATAATCACATAAAGTTGTCAGGTTATTAAATTGAAATTCAATTTCACAGATCGTTAAAGTCTGTAAGTGGCCATTTTACTGTGAATAACACTTGAGTTCATTTCAATAGTTCAGTATAGATGCTGTGTCATTATATACACAAATACTATTTTATTATCATTATTCATGTAGGTAGAAAAGACTAGACCTAATAACACCCCAAAGCTCTTTCATTTATCAAGAAAAAAAGTTAATAAAATTATAAATAGTTAGCTCAAATTTCTTTAATTTGCCCCGGTCTTAATTTGAATGGCACAACGTAATAAAGTCAGACAAATTCTGACAAACCGTTTCACATTCCTGTGTTTGTAAAAAACACCAGAACTCAAATCTAGAACTGATTTAATTGCCATAACATCGGTTGTCTATCCGTAATAAAAAAAATTAATACATCACCCCTGTAGTTCACCAACTATACTAGCACATACTGAATCTATGTAGTTTACTTTAATCGTCTATTATTGTATTGATGATAATGGATTGCCAGTCAAGTAGTAAATTATATACTTTGACTTGATTCATGTAACCAAACAACATTACATCAATACAGCATGGAAATGATTTAGATTTTCAATAGCTGTTGATTCATGAACATTAGTCCAGGGGTTAATTGGAGCCGCGGTGGTTCGGTAAGGGATTTCCCAACAACCAGTAGATCTGTAGTTCAGTCCCGGCGTTGATCGAGAAATCTTAATGTTACCGGAGTTTTCAAGTGTGGTTTCCTCTTGTCAGTGGTGCAGGGCGGAAGGTATGACACGAAATAGTGTCTAGTCGTTCAGATTGTGTGAAAAAACAAGATGCCGTGTACACCATAGCGTGCACATAAAAGAATCCTTCAGGGCTGCTGTGCAACATTGGAAAACATAAGGACGTTAAACCCCATTTCATTCATTGCTTCGTGATGCTGATCTTAAACATAAACGTTATTTGAGACTGGGAATAATGATGGGTTTACGAATTGTTTTAATGTAGGACATCGTCCCATTCATTTACCGTTGAGTAGTGGTTACAATATGTTTATTTATAAACATCATTCGTTGTAGGGATATATGTTTATGGTATCAAATTTCCATGACTCCCAGGTTTGCTCTAAAAATACCTTATCAAATAATAATATACTCAAATTAGGCGTAAGTTCGCATTACTCTTTGTAAAATTCGTAACGTCATGGACATCAGATAATCGTTCGTCCCATAGCAGAGAATAGAGGAAAGCCAGAGGATGCAAGTCAAATATTAACGACGGATGTCACATTGCGATTCGTATTTGTATTATGTAACATGTGAGCCGCGTTAAGGAACCCCGCGTTTATTGTTTAATCAACACCGGAATGGCAGACATAACTCAAATTATTCCAAACAAAAGAACCGCTGTTTCGTATTTCCTCTCATATGGAAGGTGTGCACATTTTTCAGGCGACTGATTTTGAATGTATTTATCGACTATAGTTCATTTACACTGATGTGTGAAAATGCATCAAAAGTTCGAATATAAAAAATCGGAAGATAAGATCGTTGGTGTTTAAGTTACGCGGAAGCAATCTGTAATAATCTTGTTATGGATGGCTATACATTTAAAGCTAGTAATTGATTTGGCCTTGCTTGATGTATTTCACTTCACTGATAGACTTGCTGATTATTATTGAATTCAAGGTAATGAATACATATTCCACATACATATTCCACCAAAATCGTAGCCGACAACGACATTAACGGGGAGGTTAGTAAGTTGTCCACCTTTCCATTCCCCACTTCCCCACCCCCCTCATTAATCCGGACTCAATTTGAATAAATGCCAGCCCAATTGTAACCCATCTTGATGATGTTGCTTACTTTACACAAGTGTATGCAATGGAAATATTTATATTCAAAATGACTAACCTAACAGGTTGCGGTTCTATTTATAAACGTCTACAATTTTTGATAAGATACCAAAATAAACCCGGCTGGTTTTATGCCTTTGAACCAATACCATCTAATATTATTATGGCTACGATTCCGTCGGGTCTGTTGCTGAGAAGGCCAATTACTATAATTCTTAAATTTAAGTTCAATGTCAACGTTGGTAACGTCAATATTCAATTGTGGCCAAAACTTATAACTTATATCTAATTATGGATAACGTACAAACGAGAAACAATTTTATTTTTTTAAGGAACCTGGTGTGTATTTTAATTTTTGCCTCACTTGGATATTCTTTGCTTTACGAGTCCGATACCGAAAAGTAGCAAAACAATTGATCGGACAACAAAAACATCCACAGCACAGGTGGTGGCTTGCACGAGGTAGGGTACGCGTAATTTTGAAGAGTCCACGCTACCAACTCTCATTCGACGAGTTTATACAGTTAATATTTTTTGTTAAAACATGTTCTTGAAGAAACACCCCATTTTCTTTTCAGACCTTCATTCTTTTATTTGTTTGTTATCATCCTTTAAAATATAAAACCTAAACAAGGTCTTGTTTTAATTGGATTTTTTTAGCAAAAGCCATCAGATGTTTTAGAATTAGCAATTCTATTAGATATTATTTGATACATGCATACTTTAAGGTGCACAGCTGTAACACGATTATTCATCATCGTACCATTAAACATTCACAGTGTGAAGCCATGGCATTATGCGCATTGACGTTTGATTCAGGACATCTCTCTTAAAGGATAGTTTTGCAAATCCTTGCAGAAATCTACAATAAAACTTCCCGACTAGTTCTGACATTTCCTCTATATCCCCTCATTAATCTTAGATTTTTATTTAAAAAAACAACACACGAGTCATTTGCGAAAAACCGTGACATTTCGTGTTGTTGCTGTTGACTTTTTGATGCCCATTATACAGATTATCATTGCATGGCCAAAAGATATTGATGCTGTCATCCCATGCAACACTTCTATAAATTTAAGGCGGGTTTACGACTTTGTATAATAAAAGGTTGGACATGTTTTCTATAAGTAAAATGTACGTAATTGAAGACGTAGAACACATCCCTCCGTGTAAATTAGATGTTTATGTCCATATGTTTTCCCGATGCCCCTACCTCTGGTAGAACAAAGGTTAATTGTTATGGATGTAAAAGTAATTTTAAAGACAATATCAATATCAAATCGTATCTTGCGCGATTTACCAAGGACAAAACATATTATAAGATTTAAATTATGCTTAAAGATTTAAAAAAAAGACTGCGAATATAAAGTGGTTTCAATTTACAAAAGTCTTCGGTATCTTATGTACTGCATAGCGTCGAATAGTCGGATTGATCTTGAAAGACAGTTGTGGGCCTACTGGTATACATAATACAGTGATTCGTTTTGTTGTATACGTAGAATGTTTTCTATATATGTATACAGTATATTAATTGAACTCTTTTCAGATAAATGAAATCACTTAATCGCGGGAGACCCTATAGTTGGGGAAGGCCCCGAGGCTGCAACCCCTAAAGACCATGCATTAATTCGGGCCTGATGTTGCTAAGTAGTGTGCTGGTCTTTTGGTAACTGTTCAGAAATCTTTACGTTGCATTCATACCCGTAATACCAAAATAGATCCACCAAAGTGATCGAAATATAAAAAACTACATTGTCGAATGGTTCTTTTCCTAAGGACACGAATGTCGAGTTGTGCACGGTTTATTGTTCTGCTGCGCCCCAGCAACATTAACAGCTGAACGTAATAACAGTTATTTCACTGTCTGACGGGATAATGTTTTACAATCTTAAATGTCAACGATATAAACACAAGCTTTGATGATGATATAATCGTAACAAATGGCGTGGAATGCAAGAATTCAAATCTTCATGGAATGAAAACACTACTCAGACAATCTTTAAATTAAAGCGTCTGGGGTTAGCCCAAGAACACGCCTGGATACTCGAGTCAAACGGACGTAGAAATGATAAATTCGTTTGATCTCGTAGATAATGTTCCAATCCTAGCGTGGGGTCGTAGTTGGAACATGATTTTTAAATTACAATAGTATTATGTAATACTCAAGGCGGAATGTCGGAGTTAAAGAATTTTAAAGCATTACATCTGGCACCGATTTATCATGTCGTGAACTTTTAAATGAAACAAAGACCGAAATAGATTTAATGTCAAAGGGTAGAGAATTTTGATTTGAGTTGGGAAATCCATTAGATTTTGAGTTAAATTGAATTTCATAAATACTTAAAATATATATTTATTATTGAGACTGGTCACTATATCTCATTTAGATCATTTTACAAAGAAAATGATTTTAAGTGGTATGAATACTTAGAGTTATTGTGAATTCATATCGTGATCTACTTTGATCTCAACTAAAGAACAATGATAGCATTATCATAATAAAAAATGGTTCAATAGTTTCTTAATTGACAAACCATTCAGACTTCCAATAGAAATATAAAACAGACAGTAATGAAATAAAATGGGGGTTAATCTTTTACTTTTATGCACTAAACAGTAATAGTCGTGAGGCAATTCTAAATGTCAGAGCTTGATTCCGAAGATTTTGATCCAAATTCGCCAGATTTACAGCATGATAAAACACCCCCGAAGAAAACATGTGCATAGGGTTAGTGTTATCGAGTGTTCCTAGAGGAGTAAACATTTCCTGGGTAATTATTTTCGTGCGATTATAGCGAAACAGCATGCCGTTCGCTGTGAGAACACCCCCCCCCCCCCACACGAAAAAATGAGCACAAGGACACGTGTTATCGGGTGTTCCTAGAACAGTAAACATTTCCCGGGTAATCATTTCACTGCGATTCTATCGAAACAACACGCAACCCATCTCTTTGTTCTTATTATAATTGTTGAACGTGGAGAAGAGCTGATTAATTATTAAAGAAATTTGTCACATACCTTCCATGACTAATTATATCTTTAATCAACAACATGTCACTACAGACGCCATTTTAATTCTTTAACGTCGACACTAGAAGCTGCAACGAGTGTGCATACAGAAGAGAGATTCACATATCTGTACATAAAAGATTACCCATCGGGTTTTACATTCTCTTCTACCTGGGGTAATGTCGCAGACAGGTGTAAGTTGTTATGTGAGGACATATACGCACATACCCTTTCTCGTGAATCTCGCTTCTTGTGCTCAGAACTTCCAACAAGAAGTTGTAATATAGATGATAAAATGGTTACACTGCGGCCATGCAATTAAGTTTGAAAAAATAAGGATGTATAGCGTATACATTAAGGACATGTACTTCTAGACACTGCTCTTAGATTGGTTTGAGGCTAGGCTGTGAAGCACCAAGCGAAACAGAATCAGACACGATAATGAATAGGGATTAACTTTGGAGGCACCTTTTTCAGCTACTTACAAAGTGCAGTGGAGTTCAAGACCTCGAAACGCGTAGTTTTAATAGCAATATTGTAGTGTCGGCGCAAATACATGACTCGTCCCGTGATCATCTGTATTGTATGTTATAGTATTACTATGAGATGAATTAAGTTTAAGCACGGAAATTCCATTAGTAATGTTTATGAAACTTGGTGAAAGCATACCTTTAGTGCCATCAATTGAACTAGAAATCCGCGACCAAGTGAGAATTTCGCAACTCTATAACATATGTATTTATTTTTATAATCACTGCTGAGATTACTTTGTGGACCAATTTTCGGATTAGAAAAATAAAACACGTTAATGTGGTACAACTTCTATAATTCTATCGCCATTGATCTTGTGATGTTAATCAAATGCTTTATCCTTGGTTTCGTTTATTAAAACCACCTCCTTATGCTTTATTCAACCGGAAGTGAAGTTAGATATATGCCCTGCAGCAAATACTTAACCGTTTTTTCTCATGCTTTTAATTCGCCATGTGTGCAGCAGGCTTCAGTAGTCTCTCTTTTGCAGTTGATAATAAAATGCTGGTTTATGTTGGAAAGAGCAGGGGTCAGAGTTTGCAAGCTATAAACATTTCTCAGTCTTAATTTGCTTCAAATTTATGTTTGCATTTCATTAATTTTTTCACGAGAAGCAGCTTATTTCTACATAATATGAGATTTTGAGTATAGATAAGAAAGGTTTTATTTGATTTTTGTATTACTACGAATAAAAATTTATTTAGAAAGTAGTAAAAGTTTAATTAATGGAATGAAATCATCACATAGATGAGAGAACAGATAACATGCCATGGTGTGTCATTTTCTTTGAATATTTATTTGCATGAAGGTAATTTTCAGATGTCTATCTGAAAGAATGGTATAATTAATATGTAATTAAACTGGTCAACTTTAAATCTCCGTGATAATGAGTTACAGAGGATAAATCTCTTTGATGTATTGAATGTGTTATTGCAACTAGGAATGGAACAGTCGCATTGGATAAGTTTATTCACTAATTTTACTTTCATTTTGTCTTGATGTGTCGCTTAAATCTCAGCATTGGCTTTCCCAAAAGATGTAAATTTTGCAAGATTTTCGGTTGGCATCTCAACTTCTAAAATCCATTGAAATTGATTAGTTTATCTTTTATCCAGAAGGAGTGCCATTTTAATGAAGAGGCTATACGCTATGAACCCCGTTTGGTGGTAAAGTGGCCACCTTGATTGTATTATATAGTTTCTAAAGCTTATAATTTTGAACGAGATTGACGTATCAATATCAATCACCAATGACAGTAAGCTAATAATTTGAAGATTAAAAGAAAGGGGAAAAGCAATCCCAGTTTTTCATTCATTTTGTGTAAAATATATCTAACGGAATATAAGACATGGATTAAGAAAGTAATGAAGTGTACAAAAATATATTATGAAGATCTGAGATAGAAAACATCAATTCATTTATTTATTATACTCTATAAAATAAGTCATAGAATTCATAATCCCTAAGACGGATTTACGCCTTATAGAAATTAGTCGATCAAAATCACAAAAGCGGGCTATTTGACTGCTTCATATTAAGCATGTATCTATCCTTCTTTCATGAAAACCACTTTTATATGACCACCCGAATACAACCAAGTTTTACTTAATACATGTGCTGAGCCCTTAACCCTTTTCATAAAATCATGATCTTTATAATCATGCCATTGTGAAGAAATATGAAAGATAGGAACCTTTCTGTGGTCTGAATAGAAATGCTCCCAATTGTATATGAACTTGTTATTGCATGAACAAGATTCGGCTATTTAGAGAGATGAATTACAATTATTAATCGATTTAGGTTAAGGGCTTTGTGATAATATTCCGTGATATTATTCGACTGTCACCAAACACTTTTATTAAAGGTTTTGTGTACTAATTTTTTCGTATTTGAAAAATGCTGTTTTCAATATTATTTTGATTTCTTAGATCTGCCCGATAACCGATTTATTTCTTCTAATGTAGTCACTTAACATACTTATAACGTTTAATTAAGATCTGTAATTTTAAAGTCTTGTGGTCAGATAAAATGATCCCATGTTGGTGTACCCTATATGTTTAGATCAATCGCGGAATATCCCACTAAAGAAAGGCCGCATAAACCAAAGCACTTTTGTTTTGGCTGGGTTTTCATTTAAGCTTCTAATTTTAAGATTAATTTGTCGCTTACCTAGACTATTGTCAGGTACTATACTGTTTTGTCCATGAACGATGAAAGTGTTCATTTTTCGTAACATCACGTCACGTCAACTAGTTTTTTGGGGATGGAAGTCTGATTATAGGGGACAGGTTTTATCACCGAAAAAATATACGCTATTTAGAACGGCTGCTAAAAAAATAGTGCAATGATATTTATAAATCTCTTTCGTACTGAAGCGACGAATATACAGGAGCGTCTTAAGGTTTATCATGGCGGAGACTAGTATTTTGAAGGTCCTCTTTCGCGGTGGGGGGGGGGGTGTTCTTGATTGATGATTTTCATGCCAATGCAATGACTGCATTCTCATTAAGTAGTGGATTCGACAGTAACTGTATAGAAAACGATTGACTCGGGCTCGGGGACCCTTTCCCTTGGCCAGAGGGGCCATTTAGGGCCCTCCCTAACAAGGGTACATTTTCATTTTTCTCATGTGTAGAAAACGATTGACTCGGGCTGGGGGCCCTTTCCCTTGACTAGAGGGGCCCTCTGTCAGACGTGGGGCCCTTTGGTCTGCCCTTCCTAACTACTATACATGTGCATTTTTCTCATCGGTTTTAGTATTTTTATCCTGTTTTATTTTTTTCAACTTCTTTGATTTTTTTTTCGCGAGAAGGCTGGCGCACCTATAAAACGCTTTTGCGAATATAGAAATCATGTTGTTTATATAATTAAAGGGTACTTTTGCTATTATTGCGTTTGTCTTTTTGTTACTAAATGCACATGTTTTTACGTTGTGTATATTAAGGGTGTTTTAAATGCTTGGTGATTTTGCGTTGTGTATATTGTGTGTTAATCTACTTATACCTTTATCTATAATATCTATACAATAACAATTCATCTGGGAATGTATATCTTCTACAATTAGTTTTGCTATATAATATAAACTTAGTTATATTACATACATACCCATTGTTACAATATCTCTACAAACTTAATAATACGTCATCACAATCCAATTATAGCAAATATTCAACACCTTTAGAAATTCTTCCGCATTCAATATTTTTCATTTCACACATGAAATGGCCGTCAGATTACATCCGAGTATTTTATCAACATGGAGAATATGTTTTTTGCTCAAAGATTACAAGAGAGATTCTAGCCTCAATACACAATTTGAATATCGAATTATAGAAATCAGAAAAAGCTGCGTTTGAGAAACGTGAATTGGATACGTGTGTTTGGTGATTTGATCATTGACCAAGATATAACATGATGCAGGGACTATAAGATAAAGTTTCTCGACCGTGAAACAAGATTTATCAATGAAATGTAATTGTTCTTTTATTTTGTAAAAACACGAAAATGAAATTATAGTCTTTGACTATCAAATTTTAACAAAATTGTTCACCTTAACTAAATGCGTAGAAGCATACCTCGCTTATACAGTCCTGCTGAGAAGCTGGAAAAGTTGCTCAACTTTCAGAAAGATCTCTACTGCTGTCAACCTAATTAGATTGCTGCCAATGCACCGGTTCTTCTATAGCATTATATAATAATATAATACAAAATGTTCATAGACATAGACTCTTATAAAAATCAAACTTTCTTTGATAAGATCACAAAGTTGATTTTGTTGTAAAAACGTTGGGGGAATGAATGGTATATCGAATATTTATATTAATTGGTTAGCTCCAGTAATTATGGATGATTGCTGGTGACCGTTAGCCACGAAGACAAACCTGGCTTGGGTGTTTGAAAAGATTGGCTAGGATGAAGTACTAGTTAAACAATACTGTAAAACAAAGTTTATTGAATAAATATAATTAATTAAATGTACATGTAATAACATTTTGATAAGTAGGAAATGGAGTTTAAAAATATCAGTACGTAGTACAACTGATCAGTTTGGGACAATAGCCCGGTGGGTGCTGGCGTATCATTAACCCACATTTCATTTCATGACTGGGTCAGATTTTACAAAATAACTAAATATGACAAATTTCAGTATTTTGCTTCGAGTGGTAAAATTCAGTATTAATTCCAACAGAAGGAAGGTCATTGACAATGCATAAGCTGAGAAAGCTCTCTTGGGTTCTTTTTGTTAAGAAGAATCAGTATGAATCAAAAGAATGGGCATTGAATAGAAATGAATGGACGAACACAGTTGACAGACGATAAATCCATTTAAATCATTGTGACTACTGATGATCGTGCATCACCATGCAATACAACTTTAAGATTTTTTGCTGAATTTTGATCTATTAGGCAATGATGACACCATAACTGGTCTGTTTAATATCAAATAAAACCAACACTTTTCATGAAATGGGGTGATTTGTGGCTGTGTTGTCAAAACTGTCAGCAAACTTTCATTTATCAAATAGCATGAAATCAATTGAACTCTAAAAAACGAGTCAAAAATACATCCTATTGCTAGTGTTGATGAGCTTTAAAATCATTTAATATTTGAAGAGTTTGTGGTTATAGGCTGTCCTTTTCCTCATTCATCATTAATCACCAGTCATCTAAGTCTAATTTAACTTGTCTTTCACTCTTAATTTATTAGCCAAGAGGGGATATTATGTCATCTTAATTCTAGAATTACTTGTGAACCTGCAGTTTGTGATGACTTAATTTAGATAAAGTTAATGGCCATTAGAAACGCGTTCTAGTGGATAAAGTGTTCTAATACACGAAATCTTTCTTTAAATCTTCCTATAATTTTCCTGCTATTCTTTACATATTTAAAAATCATTTCCCTTAATAAACAACAAGGCATGTTTATTTCTTGAGCATTGTCCAGTCAGCCGATAAGTAATCATGGAAATTTTTGGAACCCTGATTGTATTGTTTATACATACCTCCTGAATTCGTTCAGGATAAAAGTGGAATCGAATATATATTATTGCATGTGAGGAGGAAAACGATGTAGATTGTCAGGCAACCATGGGATATTGTAACATTTACGTTATTCGTGTCGTAGACACATTATTCTCGTAAAGTCTGTACACCAGACACGGCGTCGCTCGGGGTGAATACACTGGGTTAGTCCGGTTTTCTTTATTTTATGAAATTAATTTAATGGGAATAAATTGACTTCGGTAGCGAGTAAGCATACTCCAGCCCAGCGAAAGACGTCCGCCACTGTTGCGAAATGCGGCAACAGTGCTCATCAGATGTCACAATGATAGTATTGTTAGCCGTGTGGAGTTCTCAAATAACTTTTTTCGAGAAGCAACTCGTCTGGCATACTCTAGACTTCCGCGTGTCCGTTCTAATCTGTACATGAGGACCTCAGTAAATTATATAAATAAAAAAGGCCAGAATTTAACAAATTTATCTTTACGTGATATAAAATTAGTAGTGGGGCATATATAGCATGTTAAATGCTACGGTAGTAGGGGCGTGTTTGACGGCTTCGTTAAGGCCATTCATTAGTTTAAAGAAGTCAGTATATCTGACCACTTGCAGCTAAGTTATGGCTGTTATGATAACTGCTTGGTGTCAAAAAGTATCAATGTTTTTATCCCTAAGCTGGCTAGAAATTAAAGCGTCTGTCAATATGTTGAGCTCATACCTCAAGGTGAATGTATCTGTGATCCGAGGCTAATTCCCTCTCTATGCTGTTCTGCTGTTGCGTGATAACGAGCGTAATTAAACTAATGTTGCTATTTTTGTTCAATGAGTTCTCAAGATGCCTGCAATAATCAGATTGTCGATAGTCCAAGAGTACAGGCGTAAACTTTGCACTTGTGATTAATCGTTTTATGTACAAATGAGTAAAGCCTGCTGGTTAACCATGCTATCGGTGGAGTTGTTCTTACGTTCATATTGTAACTACAATTTACAAATATAATCGACGGGATTTGTAAAACATAATAACCAAGATACAAAAGTAAAACATGAAGACTGTTAGCTATATGGACTTTCAAAATGAGAAGTGATATCAGGTGTTCTAAAATGGATCGACACGATGCAATATAAATCAGTGAAACTTGAAAATCCAAATGTCACTGTTAATAAATTGTTGGGGTAGGTGACTCGTCAGCAGCAACTGTTATCACTTATTCTGAAAAGAAAAGTTGTGCGTTGCTTTAAATTCGTCGTAGTTTTTGCACAAATTTGGTGAAAACTTGGCTTGATACGTTACGGAGACCAATATTGCTATTTCGAATTTGAATCCACACGAAACAAGAATAACGAAACTGTAGACTGGCCCTCAGTGGAAACAATATAGATCTTAAACAAAGCATTGTCGTCATTACCTCAACAAGGTATTTTGTAATGCCCATTTTTGTCGCCAGATAGAGGAAGGTGGTAACCAGAAATCAGCCCTGGAAGTTTATATGTTTATTCTTAATCGTGTCCAGTTCGGAGTACACTGAGTCCTAATTAGCAGAACGTACCCTTTATCGGTAGAATAATACATATTTGTTTCAATGTAAACTAAATACAAACCTTCTCTTCCTTATCGATAAACTTCTCACTACTTACTTGTATCTTTGTACAACACGACCAGATTAGAACAAAGACAGCTTTCTATATCCATGAGCAAAATAGGGAAAAAATCGAATATTCTAGTTGAATGACAGCTGAGTTTGGGGATAAAATAATATTATCTCGAGATAGCGAATCTTCGCCTAATATTGTACGATCAAGGTTGAAAAAATGACCTACTTCCGGTTTATTTGTGTCTGATTAATCTGAAGTGTTCTAGATAATTGAAGTGTATTGGAGAACCATAAACGCCACTTAATATAACAACTTCAAAAGATGTACCGCTTCAAGGATACGTTAGCAGTTTCGCTTCTATATTTTGTTTCTAAGGCCGTAGCAAAAAAAGGATTTTGGTAATGACAGTTAATCTCACGTAAATCATTCTGCTGCCAGTCTTTACTAACTAGATGCCCATTACTCTTGTTAAGTCGCCAAAATAAAACCCTTAAACATCTTACCTACAAATTACTTTTGAATAGGCATACGCTAAATGCATCAAATTTTAAATAATTTAGATCCTACTTGTATTTTGATTCGTTCACTCGTATTCATGACGAATGCACCATAAATCTCTCTGTAAATACCGTTGGCCGATTTATGTATAGGAAATAAGACGATTTCTCTATTTTAATACGTTCAAATTTATAAAAAAAAAAAAAATTCTGAAGATTCTGTGGGTTTTATACCTATTGATTGTAAAGATTTCAACATTATACATGATTATTTGAAAAGGATTTAGACCAGAGTGATAAATGTGAGATAAATATAGTTCAAATATTTACCAAACTAAAAATCAAAATATTAAAATATTTAAATTGGCTTCCACTGAAATCAGTTCAATGATCGTCGCCATCTTGTTTTAGTTTTCTTTTGTGTGTGATTGTGTTTACTCTGATGTTTGCTGTGTGACAAATCGAGGCTTATCATAACCACTCTGTCTATGCTGTGTCTGTTGATATTCGAACAGTTAAAGGGGGACTATCTTTTATGCAGAATCTTGTATGCAGGAACAGCCCAACTATGGCCTATTAATTGTATATAGTCAGTGCATATATAAATATGAAGGAATAAGTAAAATAATATTTTTTGCTTTAAAGCATTAATCACCAAACCCATAAGAAATTCATAATGATATTGGGAGAAATACATAAAGGTTTTGACATGGGCTGTAAGAGAACCTATTTGTTAATGTTGAGATAAACATCTAAATCATTGGAGGGGGGGGGGGGCATAACTAAATGTAGGAACTATGCGTTGACATGTACGTAAATGGGCCCTTGACATTTTGGAATTCGAAATAAGAGTAGACCGTAGCGCCACTGTCCAAGAAAAATTTCTAAATTGCTAACATTTGGGAGCTAGAAATTGACACAAGTGGGTCGCAACGCATATAATACTGTAATATGAATGTATATAAACTGAATTACATTCCATGGTTTCCGTTTTTACTCTAATTTAAAATCAGTTATGTTCGGCGAAGTAAGCCAGCGATCTCAATCGAATGCAAATTTCTAGCGCCTGGTTATTCCAGTACGCCGTTTGATTTGGTGCAATGTTTCTAGCATCGCCCGCGGCGAATCTCTTGTTACAACTTGGGCTGAAACACATGGAACACGATTCGTGTACCAATGGTAAAATGTTTATTTTGTCTTAAATATTAGATATCAGAAGCCCATCTTTTTCCGGTAAGATCACAGCACCAATGTTGATTTAAATTGACAAATAATTCGTGTTTTCAATGTTGGAGATTTTGGATGTTATTGAGTTAGAGACTTAGCTACTTTAAATTTCATTTCATATGAAGAAATTGAATGAGCTACCCTCTTTAAACGATGCCATCAGCAGTCATGTATTGGTTTTCTGCTTTCTGTAATATCACCGCAAGGATAGATTTTCAGTTCAATATCATTCATAATAGGTTAAAGATTTTTTTCTATGAAGCGACTTTTGTCACCTTTGTTTTCAATAATTGATTTGTCTGTTTAATCAAACATGACCTTCAATGATATTTAAAAGCTTGCTGTTTATGAATATAAGTAAATATTACAGATTGTTGTTTACCAGTAACCACACAACGAATTTATATTTGTAATGTGGTGGTTGTGACATTAAGTAAATGTTGCATGTTGTTGTTTACTAGTTATCACACAACTAATATATATATATTTGTAATGTGGTTGTTGTTATATAGTAACATATTGTTGTTTACTAGTAATCCCTTGAACTAAAAATATATTTATAATGTGGTTGTTGTGGTGGGGCTATATCGTCCTGACAAACAAGAGAAAAATAAATATTGGTTAGCTATGTGAACTCTTTAAAGAAAAAGTAGTATAATATTTATAATATTAAGAAAGAGTTATCACGCCCTGCCTCATGCGCGACAGCTGCTCGAGATACTAAACATAATGTCTTCGCTACCTTATTCTACATTTGCATTATAGACCTAATTCAAATAATGCACTATCTACGATAGCTCTTTCTACGTATGTATTGTAGACTAAATTAATATTTCACGTTGAAATATTTTAAGCCACAAAAGTCCAAACTTCATCTATGTCTAATTTATGAAGACACGTCATATCGGTCAACCCAAATGGTGTAAGGAGTTCACACGTTTTGTTTGATTTCGATATTGGAATGTCACTCGAGATTTTTCATCCTTGTTTTCTGGCCATCAAAAATCACGTCTTTCTGGATATTAATCTGATAAAGTCTCAGTAATGGAGAATGAGTACTACCCTCGATCATATAAGACTCTTTATATTTAATTCTGCCTACTTTCAGTGTTGGTGGAATAATATAATGAAGCAATGAGTGTTTCTCAAACAATATTTGATCAACCGTGCGAAATTTAATTAATACTTCCCCTCGTCCACCCCGTGACCTTACAGACTGTATGCAAAGGTCACATATACCCCAAAACAACCAATCAAACAAGAGAAAAATCGATTCTGCAAATATTGACCAATCACTAGTTAAAGATTGCTTAACATCCATGGCGTTATTATAATAAATTTGGTCAACATGGTTACTAGAAAAAGATTTATCAGATTTTGAGCAGGTTATATGCCCAAATTTGTTCTTAACTGAATTATCTTTAGAGTTTTGTTTAAGAAAACATATTGTGCTTTAAATCATGTTTAGATTAGATCGACTTATAGATGTAAAAAGTCCACAAAGCAGCTGACAATTTTAATAAAAAGTACAGTGATGGATTTGTTGATAACTATTCAATATTTAATACCTTTTCTTAAGTATACAGCAGAGTTCAGCAATGATAATATAGTTTCGTGCTACTTCAAGTGTAACCACAATAACTAGAAAGTCAGAAATACAAAATGTTAATAATAACCAACTGCAAGGGTTCTGTTACTTGCACACAATATTGTGCTAATGACAGGAACCCGTTAATGGTTCTGTCAGAACGACTAGGAATCGTTCTGCCAGAACGACAAGGCAGTGCATGCTTTGGTATCACTGTTAGCCCTGCAGTAGACGCTACTCCTAAGACTTTATAAATTAGCTAGCCCAATGGTGCAAGCAAAATAATATTGTATTATTATGTTTTACTTTAATGCTGTGTTTGTTTTGGGATAATATAGATTAAGGAATTTTGTCCCGACATGCTCTAAACGAACCGATCGAAAATATTCGGAAATGCATACATGGCCACATAAAATGTCCGAATGATCGAATTGTTGCGTTGACGAGAGTTTAAACCCCACACCTTCCCGTTGCTGCGTACTTTCAATTTTCCTAAAACCCTATGGGGATTTCCTGTCACTTTCTCTGATATGACATTGAAGGTGGTTTCGCTTTAAGATAAGCTAGTAGTTAATTATTACAGATAACTGTGGTAATTCGATAATCCTGTCTATGTTGGTTAATATGGTTGATTTCGATAAATCCCGAAAGGATGGCTAATCTGGTTTGGTTTATATGTCTGGTGTACAATCTGCATGACCAAATTGCAAATGCTGTGCAACCTCAGCAAATTTCCATGCATATAGATTAATCAATGTAATCAACCCCGCCACCAACCACCCATGGATTCTATTTGGTCTGGATCAGAAGATGAAAAGTATATATTCCTGGGTTCAAAGGTTATTTTTCCTCAGACCTGTAACCTACAACCCGATTAGTTTATATTAGCCGTGGAGTATAATAACTCAAATGATATGGAAATTGCTAATTTGGTTTGGGATTTAAAGATAGGTCTACATCTGGATATATTCAGAAATAAAGGTCTCCTGCTTTGTTTCTGTTTGATCTTGGTATGAAATGAATACTACAATGTTTAAGGGTTGGGTCAGAAGATGACATTTTGAAGACATTCGAGAAAAAATGGAACGAAATTGGCATTTAATCTAGATAAGTTTTGAAATCACTATCCCCGCTACGGTATAACTAGAATAAGGGTCAGTGTTTATGATGACCTAGTCCATTCAGTGAGTCAGATTTAAGAAGATAAAACTGTTAATCTGATCTGTAGTCTTTGTCGAAATATGGTATCAATTACATATCGTATCTTCCCAGGACCCCAACCACCGGAATAAACAAAGGTCCCACCCATTGATCGAGACACCGGTTCAAACAATTTTATCAGTATATTTGTAGTTATTGATACTATTCGGGAATAAATCAAGTCTACTTTAATCATCGTTATCATCATCACCATCTTGAAATCCCGCAGTGAAATCACCATAACAACAGGTGCTGCCAATTAGAACGTCACGTGACGATAATTTTGTTTACTAGTGTTTTGGTATAGTAATGGCCGTTTACTCTTTATGTGAATACAAAGCATTCCGCTGTCTAGTTGGTTGGAATTCGCTACATTCAAGTAGTATAGCTTACAATAATTCAACCACTATGCAATCTCGATTAGCAAAGTGAAAAAAATACCGTTGCCTTTGAAACTCGATATATAAAAAGAATATTAAAGACGCATGGTACACTTATTTTTATAATGATTTGATCATTAAGGAATAATTTTCAGCTTAGATAATGTGAACAAGAATATTGCGAGCTTTTAATTTAAGTAATGCCGCTTTATGATCGAATAACCCAAGGATCAGGGCTAATAACTATGACACTTGAGTGGAATTTAAAAGATTATGGAATATGGTATTAAGAAATAAGCTTCCCCGACAGACTATATAACATACTTCCTTTGTATCGGAACACAGTGTAAATGCTATCCATTCTGGCGGTACCGAATCGCGTGATGTTCTTTCTGTATAACTGAAATGACAACATATACATCTAGCGAATTGCTTTCATATATTAGTACATATTGCATTGATTGGTTTATTGGTTTCTCTTTTGTTGTTTATTACCAACAGTTAAACAGTGTTTATTATAATACATGTTATGTCAATTATTTAACTACGATCTAAGTGTGGTATTGTCTCTTATATCGATTTTGAAATATAGATTGCTCATAATTTAAGCTAGTCATCATTCATACAGAAAGACTTTATCTGCTCCATAGAGAGAATACCTGTTTCAACAAGTGACCCACCCCACACCCGCTGCCTACTCGGGTTATTAAAAATCTGTGCTGTCATCGGTTTTTATCATTAAAACGGTTGCAAATCAAAAATTATCCATTATTCGTATTGACAATAAATGTAATGAAATGGGGTTTAACGTTCTACGGTTCTGCTCCTGACTGGGTTAATGAAGACAGACATACGCCATACAGTGAGCTCTGATGGAAATTTTTACCAGGGCAGTGGCACTTTGTCCTTCTCATATTGAATTCCAATTGTCAAGGGATAGTTTACGTGCACGGCAATCTGTACTCGGGACCTCAATTTTTCGTCCCATGTGCATCTGAATGACTTGACAATTGTTCTTGACGGGCTCCTGATTGTTGAATAAGGATATTAACCAGTGATCCAGCGGCTACTCACCGAGCCACCGTGACTCCGTTCGGTTTGACATTTAAAGAATGGAATTAAATGGATTAATTTAACTTTGGTTATACATAGGAAATCTAAAAAGGTCGGCACCTTAACATTTAAAAACTGAAATTAAACGGATTAACTTGCTAGATTTCTTTATAATTTGCTGAGGGTGTCTTGATTAATCGAATGATAAAACTGGAGAAATGGTTAAACAATAATTAGAGAAAAAACGATTATATGGATAGGTATTACTTATCCGAACGATCCACGAGCGAGAAAACCGATAAAATATATTAATGATCTTTTTAATGCCCATTTGTGTGATATTAAATCGCACAAACATTTCAAACATAGCATGTTTCTTGAAGGAGATTTTAACGTCCATTTTAATTAAATAAAATAACAGATAGATTCCCCTTCCCTTTTCTCAATCCCCCTTTATTTTTCTACTAACCACCTAACATCTGTTGTAGTAAACGATTTACGATGTTGTTGAGTTAGTGGAAGGTGTTAGTCGGGGCTAATCAAGATATCATCATGTCCATCTCAGTTACTACAACAATCACTCAAACTAGCCGCTCGCCCACCGCTCATAAATTCTACACCACCCCATGGTCACTCCATACATCTTGCAAATCCAATCTTCTTACATTCTCGAGCTGTAAAACCAATTTTACCAAGCCCCCATTGACCGCTACTTGCCAATTTAAGGCATGAGTAGCGTTCGATCATTTATACGCGGCAGGTTTTCATAAAACTATTTTTCGATTACCACAACTACGAGTGCATAGTTTCAATAATGATGCTTTGAGTTGAGTCAAGTGTCATTACCTGGCATACGACGATGAATTGATTGGGTACCATCTGTTTATTAGCAATAGAGATGAATTGGGAACGCATCCTTTATGATGTGGGGTTAGGGGTTAATTCGCCACGGTTCCTTATGCATGTCCAAAGACTACTAATGGCTACATCGTGTATTTGTGTAATGTAGTTGAAAGGTTAAAGGGTTAATTTGCTGGGGTGATTTGTCAGATTTCTTATGATAACTAATGAGAACCAATGTTACAATCTGTGACTTCAATAGAGACTCGTTACATAACTCTCCAATCTCGTTAGCATGTTGATATCTTGGTTATTCACCCATACGCTGATAATTTGATGTGCCCGTGTTTGTGCATATGGTTTAAACTAGTCTTTTCAACGTCTCTTCTAAATCTTTATTTCCATCTTCTAAAGCCTCAATTTTCGGCTTGATTTGCCCAATCAATGTATAACCACACTGTCACATATATAGACTCACTGGGCTGGCGTTCTTATAAACCTGACATTCTTTCAGGAATATATCGAAATTCTTTATATAAATTTGAAATCTAAAGCAAACCAACCAAAAGCACGAAATCTCCTTAAACACATTCGGGATGGAAACAGGACATTGTATCATCGGATATCGGACAATCTTATTGTAAATATGACATTAATCCTGTAACTGCAGAACAGCGGGCCCCATAGCATAGCAAAAAGTCTGATCATTCGAAAGAGACAAAAAAGAGACACATCTGTGTACTCGTTGGCTTAAATGTAAAAGAATCCCTGACATTTGGAATTCGACAAAGAATCGCTGGAAATGCCACTGCCTGTGCAAAATTGCCCACGTATAAAGCACACTACACGGCGCATGCCCGTCTGCATTATCCCAGTTGGTGCGGAAACGTATGACACTCACATTACATTTATTGTATACAAAAGTGAATGCTTCGGGGTTGAAATGAAAAGTCAGCATCAGCGTCGTAGCTCTCCTAAATGTCGAAACATTAAGCCCCATTTATTGCCTTTTGCTTATATTCTTGTGATTAATGTAATATCTTATCGATGATGTTCTTTTAAAAACTACATCTTCATAAATCAATACTCATTACTTAATTATCTCAAAATCTTAGTTTCTACTGACAAATCATTCCCCTATTTTTACTCATCGATGATGAATTTATACACTGATTTATTTCACATTAGTCAACTGTGGTTAATTAAAATTTAATGAGCATTCTCCCTGGAGTTCTCTGATTACAAATTGATGAAGAACTGCAGAGAATGGTCAGTTCGTGTAATAAATCAAACGAGTTGACCACTACTATATTAAACTGGTCTATAATGAGATAATCTCTTCTCCGGTGTAGCCACCATCGTGAGGAGATTTATGTGACGTTTTGAACTCATCTTCCACTCATCTCACTGACAGGTGCTGCGCAGATATATATTACTTTACATGAGCATTATTGACAATATAATTATACTGGATGGGAATTATTTGTCGTTTAGTGTAACCACGTATATTAAAGAGTATTCGGATATGCATATTTAATCTGAACACTTCGGTAACCACTATATATTAACGAATATTCGGATATGCATGTTTAATCTGAACTATTCGGTAACCGGTAACCACTATATATCGTGGAATTCCGATTGTACAAACAAAATATAAATAACAAATTCATCTAATGCTGCTCGGACCCCGTGAGACTATAAGGAACTATAATAGGCAGTGTATATGCGTTATTTGACAGTGATACATCTCATATCAGTAAAAAATATGTTTTTTTTATAAAAAAAAGTATATTTATGGAAGGCTGTCTGGCTCATAATATGCAAATTTTACATCATACATGTATATTCATAAAGATGATTATGGTATTGGCACCAATTCTAAGAAAGATTCATGTTTCACATACTAATGTGCAATTATGTGTTCTCGTGATAATACTTGTCAGATATCGACGGTAGTAATAGTATATAAACCATGACGTGCCATCATGTCAGATTACCCAAATAACCTGAAGCCTTAGCTAACCGTGACGTGATATGATATCAGACGGGAGGGAGGACAATAGAGCAGCGTGTTCTGGCTGTTGTAACATCTTGATAACATCCCTCTCCTCCTGTTTTCTGGTCTTTATCTCTTTAAATAAACTACGTTCACTCAGACCATTCTTCTGAAAAGGTCATCAACTCTTGGTATTTTTCTAATTTCAAGGTCAAAGATTCGACCTTTGTTTTATTTTTATTGGTACCATATACTTAAAGAAATTCAAACTTCCTGTCCAGAGGGGTAAATTTCTTGAGGCAGGTTATTAAAAACACTTTGTTCAACACGGAGGAATTTTTATGGTCGTGTCAAAGTGCCACAGAAAAACATTATCGAAATTGTAGGTTTCGTACACTTTGTGTTTATTGACCTCGTTATTCGTATTCCCCCGTGGCATATAACGCCTCCATCTATCACTCAAATTAAAATCTTTTTAACACCTTCAAGAAAATACGTCTTCTTTCAGCAAACAAACTTACCGGAGAAATACAAGACTCAAGCAATCGTTTTCTTTGATCAGTGTCAAGCGTTTCACTTTTTTAAAATACCAATTGTATTGATGTAGAAACGACGAATAAATGATCATTATTTTTATTTTTTCATTTCCCATTCCAATATTAATAGATTAATTAAATGGGAATCTTTCAAGTAGGTTGAACTTTTGTTTTTTGTCAGTTTATTTAAGATTGTCCTTTTGTGATTTCGAAAGAAATTTTGAATTTACACAGAAGCACAAATATACTAATATTAGATGTAACAAAAAGTAAACTATTAATTCAAAACAAATTTCAAATCTTGATTACGATACTGGTACTAGTAAAGTTTTCAAGTTTTAGTTTATTTGGCGGAAAGTCTACCCTTATAGCTGTCATTTCAATAAATATGCAAAAAGCAAAATTTAAGGAATGGTAGCCTGTTAATGTTTTCTTAGCATAGCTACAATTTATGGCGTGTGTCGTGCAGTATGATGCAAGTTCACATAGTTTAGGGCGTTATAGATCAGTTTTCTTCTCAAAGCCATGTATTTGGTCAGTTTTCCTGAAATGCCTATTAAACACAAAAAGAAACGGAACTAATTTTCCCAAACCTACCAATAGGATTCTACTTACTCGCATATTATTTTGGCGGTAAAACAAAACCACGTGTTCCTACTACCACGTGTTTTAATGTGTATCTGACCCCTGACCTTTTCACCACAACCTATATGTTATTATATTTGTATATTTGCGTCGGTTGACAGGACGTCTAGAATGGACACCACGTGTTGTTATTGGTAACAATGTAAACAAATGTGTTAGGGTATTTCCCTAGAGGTTAAAACTGATGTGAAGAGGGTGATGACAGAATCATCATATTTCTGGAATAGTTTCTCCCTCTCACGCCTCCTTTAAACCAGATGCTTCTCGACTTGGTGGTTAACAGACAGGCAAAAAACGGTGATTGGTGCGGATTTTTGCCATTTTCTGAAAATCATATATTTCGTTAGGGTATTTCTGGATTTCAGAAAAGGTAAAAAAATGCAAAAGGCAGAAACTGTTCCCGTTCTATCATTTAAGATATAAAATACAATATCTTCTAGATCGAATTTTACCTGTTGCATGGGCCAAAGATTACTATTAGAACTTTTAATGAAAATATGACCATTACAACGCGATAAGGGTGTAATTTTGATGGAGGTATATAGTTCCCAAGAATTTTAAGGATTGACTAATTAATTAAGAAATAACCCCATATAATACAACTACGAGCGCACTGTGGTAGAAATAACAAGAACAACAAGAAAATGAGTAGCTCTAGGGGTTGAATACCTTGTCCATAATGACAGATAAACCGTATTGGTATGTATCCTTTAAACCAACAACCAATAAATATTGCTTAAAGTGTTAAGAATCTTCTTAGTTTTATCTACAATACTTATAATAAAGAGCAATTTATTCCTCCTTGGTGTGCTTAATATCACCCGTAATGGCGGTAATACCGGTGTTCCTACGGAAATAACAGCCTAAAGCGACCCGTGTTAACAAGACTAAAATCAGATAAAAGTAGTCCAGCAAGCAGGTCGCTTGTGGACATAAATCATTCCCCATCTATAAATTCCGGACATTGTGCAAACATTGACCTTAGGTCATTCTGTGGTGATGGTCATCATTGGTCATCATTGCTGCCTTTGAAAGATGTGGTATCGATTTGTGGCGGTTAACTATAAGTTATGGGCTATTCTGATACTCACTCACAATGGCCGTCTCGGCGTTTTGTCTTCTGTCTTATTGGAACTTTCTTTGTTTTCTCTAGACTACAATTAATGTTAAGTCACTTTGTTTCAAGGGAATGTCTGTACTTTAGTTTGACTATATTTGTTTAAATAAATGTAGTGCCTCGCTTGACATTAATTTCAGTTAGTATTGAGTAACATGATTGGACTCTTGGAGGTATCTTATCGTAATACTGTTAAATATAAATTGTCTACGACCCCTTTGTAGTCTTCTTGTTATTTCGTTCCGTTAAATTCCCTTCGGAATCTGAGCGACAGTTTTAGAAATTTTCTCCAAATTACATCAGTTTATTAAGAATGGTCCAAGTTTATAAGTTTGAAGTTGTGTGGCTTCTTTGTGTCGAAAGGTTGTTTCATGTACGTCCGATGCTTTACGGCAAGCACCGAGGCGATTGTTGTAGCTTTAATGTACAGACATAAAGTTAATAATAAATCCCGCTTTGGGACACAAGAATGGGAATATAAATGTCAGCTTTTAATCTGCTGCAGGTGTATTGTGGATTAATTATTATACCATTTTCTCAGAAGAATTAGTATCAACATATTAACTCACACTATTGTCTTCCTTTTGATTCGGTACCAGTAGTGGCTCCGTACTACCATGATTGCAAAGAATCAATGTCTAATGTGTTATTAATTTTATCTTGGCATGATTTAATTCATTTGAAATATTCAAAGAAGAATATAGAACCTAATAATACAACAATATGTAGTGTTTTGCTTAATTATTTTTATATTTTTGTTTTGTCTGAAGCTTAACCCGATTCAAGGACGAGTATTATTGTTAATTACAATATCTATTTTCGTCCATCAATCATATTTCTTCTGCGTTTTATTAAATTTACAACATTTACGATTTGCCTCGTCTCCTTTTCAAATAATTTAATCAGAGTTATCTTTCTCCCAAATGTACTTTGTGGTGACAGTAACAATTTTACTAAAGAGAGAGAGAGAGAAATGGGGTTTAACGTCCACTCGACACAAACTAGGTCATTTTTGGGACAAACATATGGTTTTCATTTTATTTCAATGATTCGCTTGCGCGTAGGGGTCTTTAGCAGTGGGAGGAAACCGGAGTGCCCGGAGGAAACCCACCTTGTTGAGAAGGCGCCCCTATCTCCATGCCACATACGCTCACGCCAGGGCTCGAAACCACAGCCGAAAGCCAGAGGTGACCGGCCAGCTAGAGGTCGAAGCGTGGCACTCTAGACCACTAGGCCATCCCAACCCCCCAATTTTACTAAAATAGTTAAGTGCATAGCTAATGCGTCTGTGGCACTTCACCCCATCTTAGAAATAGTACGCATACTCTTATTTGTGCACTATACCACTAATATGTAGGGTCTATTTTTTGAATACCGAAATAAAACAATAAAACGGCTCTTATTCTATCTATCTCCACTTGTAAATTAATCCTCTAGGCGGGATGTCTCTTGATGTCCAATTATTAATATTTTTTGTGGAGTGTATTATTGGACGTTTGTAAATCTCCAGTTATTAACTATCGATCGATTTAATACCATAATAATAGACGGCTGTTGAAATTAATAAACTTTATCGTTTGACTTGTTAAAGACACCTCACTGGTTTTCGTCTATCTATCTACTGTGTGTATATTTCAGACGATGTAGTTATACAACAATGGTATTTGGACCCTTCGCCATTCATGAATTGTCATGTTATTTTCATAATTACTAATTTCGTTCGGTTTCATTAAAATAAACTGTGCTTTAACTCTTAACACCTAATTATCGCAGACAATTTCTACAGAAACAATCTCTTGAACATTTAAAATTGAAAGTTTCATTCACTTTAATGACATACATATTACAATGGTGGACCAAGAATTTCTGCCACAGGGTCGTTCCTCGAATTTGCCCAGATAGCCACCCCCCTCGAATATTTGGTATCCGCCTATAGGTACGCCCCTGGTGTTCCTGGGCTAATGAAGAGGGGCATACGCCATGCGGTACTAAATGGCTTACTCTTATTTCGAATTTCAACTCTCAAGATTTCTGTCACGTGAACATAAAAGTATACAAGGGCATTCCTTTTTCGCCACATCCGAACGACTAATTGGTGTTCCTTGTCAGGTCCTCACATCCTGCACCACACCGGAAAATCTCAAAGAATTTCTCGGCGAACACCGAATTGAAACTGCAGCTTGTGAGTGAGCACCGAGCTACCGCGGCTCTCGCCTGTACATGTTTGTATAGTTTATAGATACCAACCCAAACAGCTAACCCGTCTACAATACTAGACACCAGTTTACTTTATCATAAACGAGGTATTTACTGAGATTGATGAAGCAAGAAATCGCAGTACGCTTCACCAGTTTTCTCGTTGAGGAAATAAGTCCATCCATGATGTGGATTAGAACTATGGTGATACTAGAAGTCTTCTCTATATAAGTAAAATCTCATTAATGGTATGATAAACATTCGCTTAGACTCTCGTCCCGGCGGACGATATTTCATAGAGAGTCGGTCAGTTAAACATAAATCAATATTCTTCAAACTTTATGTACTGACGTCCAGCAGAAACTTACCAAGACTTTGAAGACGACCATACATTTATTTTTCCATCGTGTAAGACAGCGGCGATTCGACTTTCTCTACATTGACTATCAAGTTTTATTTTACATTCATTCAAACGTGGATCTTGGTTTTTGCATCATCCGGGCGACTTGACTACCCTTTACCTGTAAACCCCACATGCGTTACCCATGATAAATCCAGAGATTCTTCTCGACCCACAATGAGATTGGAATCGGAACATTCTAGCATAGTGTTCTTACCGCTCGTCTAGCGCGGCCTCCCGAGTTAAATATGGAAATGGAAATCGGAACGCGCTTAAAGTTGAATGATCCAAACTATAAGAAATGGGTTTAAAGTTGGATTATCCAAACTATAAGAAAACCGAACCCGACAATCTTAATGAACGGTTTATGTTTTTAGTATTGACATATTTCGGATAAAAGAGGGTGAGAAATGGGGTTTAACGTCCACTCCGCACAGACTAGGTCCTTTTGGGACTAACACATGGTTCAATTTTATTTCAATATAATTTGTTTGCGGGTAGGGGTGCTTAGCAGTGGGAGGAAACCGGAGGATCCGGAGAACACTCACGGGGTTGAACATGCGACTCTACACGTACAACCGGGGAATCGAAACCACCCCAGTTGACTCTATAACAGACCTTATGATGCAGCACGCACGTGCTAACCAATCTGCCATCCAACCCTATTTGTTCGAATAAAGAACATTCACCTACATTTTTTAAGGTAATAATATAGTGTATAGTTTATGTTTTATATAAATTATATTGACGGTCCAACTGTCGGTAGTTTGTTGTTTATCATGATAGATACTCATTAACAGTTGCTCTATAAACAGACGTACCTTTACTTATAAACAAACTGTAGAAACTTATTAACATCATTATCTACACAGATAGAACGGTCAGTTTGTGCGTAGTAAATCATCCGTGGGATCACTTTAAACAAAAGAAGGAAAGTAATGGGTGCACGGTGTGGGCTTAGTTCAAAATATATAAACCTGAAAGGTCTCGTTAACACCATTATTAATAGTGGTCACAATCTGACAATATATTAATACTGGTGTTTAAATTCGTTAATCATCGGTTAAGTAGAAACCTGAAACAAATGCCAATGCGTTTTATTGTTTGTAGATCGGTTGTCTCAAACGCTTTGTCAGGAATAGTCTCTTGATATAGCTATGCTGGTAATTCTGCTGTCGGCCGCATCGTCGCGGTTCCGTGCGCTTCTGCGAACGCTGTAAAAACGAGATAATAGTAGTTACAGGAATCGTCTGTTGGGCTTCTATCTTTAAAACATCTTTGCGAATGACTCTGCAATGTCCCCGCGGATACCTATTACCATGCAGGTGGGTTTTTGAAATCCAAGTCTAAGCTTCTGCTTCAAGTATCCATAAATAATGACAATTTAGATGGACTATGTCTACTACATGTACACTTCGAAGTGTTCAGAAAGCTACCACTTTTATTTTATGTTAGATTTAACATTTTCTCGTTATTTGGCCACATGGGACAAATTAATTACATCAACTCCAAAGTCTATCATTCCATGAGGTTTTGATAAGGTACTTAAAAAACATTTAATAACGCCCCCCCCCCCCCTCCTTATTGATTCAGAACTACAATTTGTACCAGCACTTTAACCTTTAACAACTGACAGGCATAAATTTTCATTAATAAGGTCCCTATATAATTTAAAGTCTTAGTGTCTCGGTTTTCAAATGTATTATATATTTGGCGCGAAACTTATGACTATTTTTGTGCTGTTTGGATGGCAGTGATTGAAATGATAGCGTGTATATTTTTAGACAATGGTTTCATTATATCAGTCACTCTGGCATTTTCTACTGACTTTTCTTCACACAGATTTCTTTCGAACAGTTTCTCGATTTCAACAAGAATTCTCGGATTTCTCTGCTGAAGAAATATCAAAGATGGCTTCTAGAAGCTGTAGATTCCAATAAGACAAGATTGTCGACAGTTCGTCTTATCTGTGTTACTCAATCCGACATGTAAAGACTGGATGTTGCGATAAAAAGACAAAATGGGGCGTGTTCGTGGCAGAAAACCAAAGAACCTTTGGTGAGACACGCAAATCATGAATCTGCTACATATTATGAATTGCAAAACCTTGCTGATTACTAACAATATCATAATCGTTTCCAATATCTTTGCAACAGAATGATATCGTTGAGAGAGAAACTCCGGCACAGTCGGTTATAATAATTGTTAACAGTGTCATAGAAGTTTCCCATTTCTTTTCAACATAAAGTTATCTTTGAGAGGAAAACACTAACGTAGAAATTGCAGTCAAAATTAGCATATATATCATTCACCATTTGATGGGAGGAGACTCCGATTCGGTACAATATTTCGATTGCTGAAATAATTCTTTAACGTTTATGTAAAGAAAGGAACCTGAATTACGAATATATAATATGTCACAGAATATTATATTGAACATGATAATGAGTACCCCAATGCACCTGGTAGCGAATTAAATCTGTGGCGCCTGAACGGGTCGACATTTTAATCTGGTCAATGTTGCCAATTACGAAACTAAATATTGTCACATTTTTTGGAGCCATGTATCGGAATATCAAAATATTTGGTGACAAAGCTTTGTCAAGATTATCCAAATTTACCAAAGGACTTATGAAAAACCGAGAGTTTGTTTTGTCATTATGCTAACTTTGCGGTAGTTGATGTTTACCTTGGTTTTCGTGGACAAGATTTTGATTTTTCAGAACTAAATGGGTAATTTTCATCTATAATAATCTCATAATATATCGGTCATTTCCACATCAAAACATCTTTATTTATATCAAATAGTTATTCCAACAGGTGACACGCGTATGATTCCACTTGTAAAAATATTGATTCAAGCGGAATCAACATAAAATTAAAATTTCATTTGCCTTTCTTAAGATGATACCAGATACTAGTGGTATTTCCACTTCAGAAAGTCGCGTGTTAAATTATCAGTGACATTTATATTTTATTTTGAAATATAAACCAGTGCATGGACAATTCCGCTTGAAATCTCAGTAATTCATATCCAGTGAACCGAAATGTTGGTTTACTTTTTCAAGCTAGTGAATAGTGGCCATAAATCTATTTCGTCACGTTCCATGTCAGAACGTCTTTAGTTAAATCATAAATGACGTGTTGAGATAAGAAGGGGGATAATGTTGCACCTTGTGGCAATCCATGATGTTTAAGTCCGGTTGCTGTTGAAATTTAAATCTTACATGTGTTGTTTACTACGACCGACTGTCAGTACTTTGCTATAATTGGCAACAAATGGGGCATACAATGCGGGGTATGCATACTCGATCTAAAACAAATGATGCCCTTTTTATTTATTTGCAATGCCTTTAGAAGCTTAAACAAGGTCTCATGTTGATAACGGTAATCGTCATATAATGAATCTGAATTCCGAAGCTGATTAAATTCGTTTTATTTTATTAAACAAATTATAATAGTTATGCAAAAGTATGTGAACATTGCTTAATTTACACTTTGACTTAATGAAATATTTTTTATTCGTTATTAACAAGTTATCAGACATAATTATAACGGCATGTGTACTTATTAGAAAGAATGATACCGTACTTGTTCATCAGCTAGTATACAATCTACATAACATGGAATTCAATACAGGCAGGCTGGTGTCAATCATAAAATTATATTACATCATGCCAGATTATTTTCGATCACATTCTCAGAGGAAATAAATTTATTCGTGTATTGCCATTCAGTATTCGCGTATTGACTTCTATAAACCCTACTAACGTTTGAATATGCATATTAATTTACAAATCCTAACACTTTAGGCTTCGGTACTTGAATAATGCCCATTCTTTATCGTTCTACAGCATCACTTACTGTAAACAAACAGTATTTTGGTAACCAATCAATTTAAGAATTTGACTTTTCAAAATGTGGAGGTGTTTACGATTCAATAAGTTTGTAGATGGATCAAAATAGTAGAATGTTGAAATCTATGCAAATACCGGAAATGTGTGGGTTTATTGATAGATTAGTAACAACAATTTTCAATACAAATACAATATTGTGTTGTCAGAACACCTCATTCTCGCCTTTGTTTAAGGCATGTAATTAATAAGTCAATCTGTAAGCGTTTAACATCAAAGTGGTGTAAATAAACATAAGATTTACGCCAGCTTAGTGAATCTAGTATAGTGTTACTTCTGACTGGGTGGAGTTTTTAACATCCAATTATCTCACTAACTCAATCAAACCGCGAGATGTTAATCTGTAATGGGAAATTTGATACGCTTCATAGATACAAAGATAGATAAGTTTGTAAAAACTAGTAAGACTTAAAAACGGCTTTTACTATTGAGTAATTTAAATCTCTCTCACTGAAGATTTTAGCATGTGTGTACAAAAATTGGTTGAACCGAAAACATTTAACATGAAAATAAAACGAAAACCTTACTCCATTTTTAAAGTGAATATAGTTAAAACTGTATCTGAAAATTAACACAGGCTTCAATTTAATGGTTTTATAAATGGATTGCATGATTATATATATATATATAATGCATGATTTTATGTATGTCATTATGATATCATACTTAATGCAATATCTAGTTGTCACATAGCTATTCAGTCCAAATTAACCAGATAAGGAGTTCCGGTTGGGGAAACGGTCTATTCCAGGCAAATGTTGTCGAGGGACCCTGGTCCCAAGATTACTTTCTACCGATAAACATTATTTTGTTTCCGAAATTAATGCCTAAGTCTATGCTAACTATCAAGTCCTGACAGAGGACATGTCATGCACGGGGTATAATATGCTTACCCATTAGAGGGACTGACTTTGTACTTTTGTTTAAATGACTGTTTGAGTTGAATGTGCGTACTTTCTTTATATTTAATTCAAACGAGCCTCTCGTCGGTTTATAACCTATAAGTATTGATATATAGATCAAATCAACTCAAATCAGATTCTTTTGGTGCACTATAATTATGTGGGTTACCATTTCATCTCTGTTTTAATTCTATGTAATAAGATGCAGTGGAAAAAACTTAATATCATATTATTACTCATGACTTATATACCAAGTGCTTTCAATCATCTTACAAGATCTTTTACATAGATCGCTATTTTTAAATTACAGACGATGATTCACGAATCTAACTAATTTAATGTAAGTTGGGTAGAAGAATTTTGGCATCAAGTCTAATAAATGATATGGACATTAATTTAAAAATTCATGTTAAAGATGCGCTGTGGAATCATTAGTATTGACACGAGTTCTTATATTTTTGACGCAATAAAAGCGTAGACAATGCATTTACAAACCTCGAAAGACGTCTAATATACTATGAAAGTATACTTGTGCATCCTCCCCTGCATAACTATCATTTCTTACCAGCCCAGTTCCCCTTGTCAGATGTGCAGAGCGGATGGTCGGGCACCTAGTCATTTGGATGGTACGAAAAAATTCGTGGACTGATGGACGTGCACGTAAAAGAATCCTTGATAGTTGGAATTCAATGACGAAGGAAAACTTCCCTCAAAGCACACTGCTTGTCATATGCCATTCGCTAGTAAAGTTGGTGCGTTAGGACATTAAACCCCTTTCAGTTCATTTTTAACAACGTTAGCCCCAAGAAAGCAGTATGCAATAACACTAATGTAGTAGATTTGCGGGGCGTTAAAACCCACTGCACCCACACCGATTTGCCCTTTAATAGGTAGCATATTATTATAACATTGTGAGATATGGTGTAATGTAGAACATATCTGGATTATGATAAAACATATAGTGGGTGTATGTTTATTTATATTTTATTTTTCCCTTGGGTCATATAAACTTATACAGATTCGATTCGTGAAAACCAGTACAAACTATTCCTACAGGTGGCGTTCGGTCGTTGATCATTAAACGTCAGGTAACTTGACCTGGGAGTGTAGACTTGGCATTAGGTTAGACTATTCTTGAGATATACATGTGGGTGTACTCAAAATCAAACACGGGCACTGTAACCCACGGAACATCGCTACATGCTACATTATTTGTTCTGGTGCACTATTCATTCGGTGAATGTGGGGAGCTCTATATTTTCAACAATTTAGCGGAAATCGATCTGTTTTTTGTTCTTATTCGCCAACATGAAAACCTGATCGTATATTGTCGTCGCCCTGTTCTCGGTCCTCTACAGTTCTTTTTGGCCCGCTTAACTTCAAATCCATACATATTGTTTATTTTAAAAGGAAGATGGGTTGATTCTCTACGATTTCAGACAAATGCTTAGAAAAATCTTCTAGATGCTCTACCGATTGAGTTGTTGTCCCGTCTTCATTAGCCCAGTTTAGGAGCAAAACAGTAGGACGTTAAACCCCATTTCATTTCACGTTGCCTCACATAAATTGTCGACTGTTGAAAAAACAAATCAGCTATATTTGAACATTAGCTGAATTTGTCGATGTCAGCATCTCGCCAGATAAATCAATACATCAAATTTAAATTTAAAACACCGAGTAAAAAATCAAAGCGGTTGAGTTTTATATGATTTGCGTACGTGAATACCTGTAGATATTTTATACCTGCATACAGGTAGTTGTAAGATGGCGGTCGATTAAACATGTTATATAGCAATATACCACACTGTTCTGTTACCAGATTTTGTTCCAGACACACATTTGATAACACATGGTAAAACTATTCACAGTTAGGGGCCAACTATACTAAACACCGTGTATGTTCTGTATCTTCATTTTACAAGGTTGAATTTCTAATGAATCTTAGAGTGAATGTGTACTATACTGAATCTTAATTCTTATAGTGATATGTAACGAATAGAGGGAGAGAGAGAGGGAGAAATGGGGTTTAACGTCCACTCTACACAAACTAGGTCACTTCGGGACTAACATATGGTTTAATTTTATTTCAATAATTCACTTGCGCGTAGGAGTCTTTAGCAGTGGGAGGAAACCGGAGTGCCCGGAGGAAACCCACGAGGTTGAGAAGGCGCCCCTATTTCCAGTGTAACGAATACCTTCATAGCCATTTGATCCTAGATTGAGTTATTTCAAGGTTCAATATTTAAAGAATTCAAACTTAACTTTACTAACGAATCTTATCATGCATCATTGTAACTTGTGTCTCCTGTCCGCAGGTTTGTCTAATTGGTTTTGTTTGTGTGTGGTGCAATCCTCCTGCACTTTTGATTGTGTGTGGTGCGGTCCTCTTGCACTTACTAGATATTAAAAGTGTGCTGATGATCTTGATCATAATTTAATAATAAAATTGTTGTAAAAATCTACTTTTTAAAACAAAAATTATAAAATGTTTCATTAGAAAACTGCCATTGTCAGACTAGGAAATTAAATTCGGTTTCTTTTTATTTATCAAGTCTACTTCCATAAAGACCTCCCATGAGCCACAAATAGGAAATAATGATACGAGTAACACCCTGTAAGTTTATAAAAGAAAAACCAGAAAAATGTGCAACTTAACATGACGATATTTTAGAAAATTTGCAAATAGATAACACAAAATTATCACGATCATTCTTGCTGGTTTTTTTGAAGATAAAAAGAATATAAATAAATACACGGCCAGAATGTAATCGGCATTTACGATATCACAAGAAAAATAAACAAAAAACTGAAAAATAAAGAAAAACAAATAATCATGTTATAATTTGAAACAATTTAAAAGAAGAAATGTCGCCTTTTTTGTGATTGTTTAAGTTATTTTAATACAGTATTTTCTTTTTGTGTTTGACAAGAATGGTATATTTTTCATAATGAAAATATGGTTTGCCTGACTTAAAAAATTTTGTTTGCATGGTTATGTCCTGATACGGTTATCTAAATATATTTTCCCAAAGAAATGTTCTTTATAGAGTTATTGGATTTCAGATTCAAGGCCGACATTTTAGAAAAAAATTCGCATAATATTCCACCCTAATGCAAAGTGTCAACCGCCCTATCTTTTACGTGATGTTTTAAAGTACCAAGGAATACGCCCCATTGCGTGGCCCGGAGTGTTGTATTCGAATGATAAATTTTACTTATCAATAGATACGAGTAACGAGGGCTGGCTGGAAAGTTCTAAGCTGGAAAGATCTGTACAAAGTCGATAGTTTCCATTTATTTTGCTACATAGTTTTCTTTGGGGTGTACATACTTTTGCCAACGATGTTGCAAGGCCTAGATGCCGATCAGAAAAAAGTTACTTTTGGTGAACACCCAATTGATATATTCTTTTCAGACTTGGAACTTTTTAACCCAGCACTCGTATGTGCGCTTTTTAATATGTACTGCTCCAGAACGGGAAGGTGGTACCACTTTCTTTATGAGACATTTTCACCAGTTTTTAATGTGTTTAGTCTTAGTTTTTCCATAGAGTTTTATTTTATCAACTCGGTGTCATTTGATCTTAAATGCTACACAGCGATACACACCCCGCCACCACCACCCCTCTTCCCGCACTACAGAACACACTTCAATTGTAAAGTTTCACTATCATCAATTTTTGCTAACATAGAATGGGGATGATTTGATAAATTGCTTATTATGTTTTTTAGACAACACTAAATCAGAAATCTGTCGAAATAAAAATCATATTTGATCCACGAAGCAAGATTGTTCAAATAATATCTGCTCTTTCATCCGTCAATAAATAGAAGAGAAGAGACTATAAATCACTCGCTAAAAAATGACCAAGATTTACTCCCTTTTACTGTAGCACGCTTTAGATATCAAAAGTCAATATCGAGGTAAAATATGATGTCTTATAGACGTAATACATCACGTAACAAATAGAACGTTGTTTGTGTATTAGTCTCTTTCAACAAGACCGTTGATTTCTTTTCCTTTCATATTTTCAAAGCGAGACAAATTAAAGATGTCCGACAGTTATAATTTGACTTCATTATATGTATTGCTATGATAACATAACGTTATTTTCCGGACGATAAATTAGATAATTTTTATATTGTTTATTAATTCCCCAAGGATTTATTAAAGGCTATGAATAGATTATGGCCATTATTTCTAGGAATAAATATGAGGACCGAAATCCCCTAATTCAGCACTAAAAATGAATTTAATGCTAAAAGATAGAAGAAATGTAGATTACATTCCTAAACTGGAATCGTCACAAGCAAAGTTCAGAATGTATCAGAAAAAAATTCTAAACAAATGCACACATGTGTGAATAGATGTAGCTTCATCGTCCAAGAAAGGATTTATCTCTACCATTTCCTATCCTGAAACCGATGTTACATTAACATGTTACAGTTGCATAATCAACATCACGAAGAATTCTTTAGAACGTACAGAGAGCCCAAACGGTATTTCTCGCTGACGCATTAAACCTTTTACCCGCTATTTCTGTTGACATAAACAATTGGATGTTGACACGAATTCCAAATTTGTTTACAGATTTGATCAAGAGATCTTTCAGTAAAACAACACACTGTTTACATTTGATAAACAAAATCCGGAAAAAATTAAAGTATCCTTTGTAAAGAGTGACATTTCGATAATGTGCGGAATGCGAAGACAAAGACGTTACGGTTACCAGGGAAACAAAGGGCGCAATTGTTTTACGGGCAACCCTTCTATTTGGCACGCGTTTCCGACACGACACCAACAAAATAGTTATCTGTGATTTCATTTATAACAAAGAAAATTGGATTATTATATGATGAATCTATCTTATAAATGTTTCGAAGACTTGTGTACTTTCTGTGTTAATCTCTATTGAAAGGGAAATAATCGAAAGAATGTTGCACTTTTAACGATTCTCTTCTGAAGTTAACTCAGACCTAAACCTACCGTAGGCTAAGTTGCCAGTATTTATCGGTGGGTTCTGCCACAAAATATTTTGTACCTTCGTAAACTAAAGAAATTTAGATCCTGGTCCCAGGAAACTTATGTTCCTGATTTATATTAAAATAATGTAGAAAAATTCAAAGTTAAGAGATGACGTTTTCGTGTAAATGGCAGCAGCCACAACTCGATATCATAACGGCGGGGTTTTCTAAACAATTAAAGAATTCTCGTGAATGGAATTGGATTATTTCCCCCGTCGTGTGTTTATTTGCATACTAGATATTTTGAACAGATGGTGCAAATTCTTTCTATTTCGTATTGCCCCCACCCCTTTCTTTTATCTCTTGCACAATATCTTGTAGTTTTGTGTTATTCTGGATGTTGTCATAGTTACATAACGCGCTATTACAACACTGGCATCTTGCAGACGGCATTCCATTCTTGGCGGGAAAAACTTACCGCTGGCTAAAACACGCTGAATAATTCTGTGTGTTTTTTCTTTACGTTTATGATTTTGGCAAGGAGTAGAGCTAATGTAAACGATGGAATATAAATGCAAGTTTTTGTGAAGAGAATTTAGAAAGTAGAGTTATTTATTTTATCATTGTGCAACTATTGGTGCGTCAGTCGGGCCCGCCATTGACGTGTCGTTAAATAATTTGAAATATTTCTGAAACTGGCAACTTATTTGAATATTTTTTGTCATTTTCTTGCACTGACAAATTGGATACCGGTAAGCCTAAATTGCAATAAATTTTTCGTACAAAATGTATACTTTTTTGGCTTTATGCCATATAAATGGTTGAGTGTTTTGGTTGTTTTTGTATATCCGCTAATGACGACAGCGGGTATCGGATTTAGATGAATAAATGTATACGAAAACGACACATAATTATAATTGACTATCGACGTAACAGGCAATCCAATCACCGCAAACTTTTTTTAATTTTTATTATCCTAGCGTTTATTAGAATTATAACAAACCAAGAGTTTGTTGATTTTGTAAAATACGAGACAGGGTACGCATTACAGTGTAAACCCAAAGCCCAGTTCAACCGGAGCGGGGCCCCTGGCCTGACTAGAATCGCGGGTCCCTAACACGACGAAAAGATTATTCCATATCCTTTTGAATTGCACAAATGCGTAACACAATTAAACTTTCTGCAATACAAGAATAATTACGTAATATCTGAGCACATACGAAATCTATTCAGTTCCGAATGACATACAATGCGCGGAAATGACATATTACGGCGATTACTGTGAAACTTTCATCTGGCATTTGATTTTTTTCCCCTTTTGCCATGAACCGCAGGGCCCTGGGTCTAGGTCCCTCAGGTCCATACCTAAGTTGGGCTTTGTATGAACATCAGCTAAACATTCCCCCGGTTCTTAATCCACTCCTTGTGTCTGTGGGTTTAGTGACACTTTCTCTACAATGGCAATGGAAGTGACGTTGGTTTTAACCGTCTCTCTTTATTTAATATCTTATTTTTGATCTCACCAATGCCGTCTCCATTACCAGAAAAGTAGGACGTTTAAATGTCCGATATTATTTCATGCTTATTCACCCTTTACGGAACATCCAATGTCACATATCTCATAGTGGCTTGCTTGTCAAGAAACATATGCTAAGGAGCCCGAGCTTACGATAATGAAGTATGCAATTATTTATGCCCTTAAAATACCCTCGCTTTCATGTTAATTTGTCGTAAAATGATCATCAATGATTATTAGTGTCTATATTGTGCACCTTTTCTTTAATCGTTAGAATATTATCCAATAAGAAAAGTTATTATTTCTATTTATGGTATCGTCAAGGCATCCCTCGAGACTCACAAGAAATAAAAGAGCCATTTCAAATTATATCAAGCTTGATATGTTGAATTAATATTTTATTATTGGAAAAGAAATGAAACGAAGTGTACGGAAGATTTGTTTTTATGTTCAAATTATTGTGTGGTTGCATTACATCAAGATGAATGATTAACCAACTTCTAATAGTGACATTGAATTTTTTCCGTGTTCTGCAAAATCTCGGAGTTAAATAAGAAGATCGATTCGGAGGGGTGTCTGCCCAGTAGGATTAAGAGGAACCTGTCTCAAAATATATGTAATGCAAATAGAAAACGACACTTAATCAAAAAAGGATCGAAGTTGTTGTATATATAATTCGGGAATGATTTGTGATTGTCTGTGAGTTAGTCAAGATTAATTGGTGGGGCCCTATTGGTGGGCCATATGTAAACTGCACCGTTTTCGCAATGGTACACTCGACACGGTGAGTGCACATCCTGTTCGTGTCTTGTTTTTCGGTGACTTGTTCTTGATTGTCAAAATATCGCCGTTCTAACCGTGTAGTATATGTTTTGTTTCGGCCATGGAGTTTAATAACATGCTACTAATTATGTGGCAATTGGATAGTGATTAATACTAGTGGTTTAAGCCACCACTATATGCAATCATATAAGTCTATTCTGCGTTGTCTCGCAAGTGTTCCAATGGATAAGCCTGTCATGTTACTCTTATGCTTACATAGCTTGATAAATATTGAACAATGGCTGATAATGTTTTTTATTTTACCCTGAACAATTTGACGGAGACATTCGGCAAATAAAAAACAAGTTTGATCGAGATAATTTGCAAAAAATTATGAAAATTGCTCCCACTTACACAATTTATGAAATTGCTTCAGCTACATTTCCATAACACCGAGACGTGTATCAAAATTTCTAAGCGATTTTTTATGAGTGTTTTTTTTATGAATCTGTAAGAAAATACCTCTTCTTATACATTTGTCTTCTTTTAAGGCCTAAGCCATGGCCCACACAACAAAAGACTGAAATGGAGTTAAATTCTTAACATGGTCCATGTTCATGACGCAACGACTGCGAGTTTTACAACAGCTTGACGATGCTAGATTACTTCACAATTCATCCCTCAACGTATAGCTGTGTTTTCTACAGAGAAGAGAACAGTAGCGTCCAGTCAGAGGTTGTGACATCCACGGAACCTTGACTTTGAACGAACCTTAAACTTTGCAACTCAACTGAAAAGGCGAAACTTAGTATTTGCGACGATCGAGGAATCTGGTAGGCTCAAAAACTGGGCTTTTACCCAATCGAAATTAGTGCCGAAATATGCAGAGCATTACGCGAAGGTATGAATAAGATGTAGTTAAAGCGAGATCATTTCTTCTATTGAAGATGTAAAAATGCATACTTCGGTCACTTTGAGACAAATATATGATTTTATTTTCTCAAGGGCACATACATGTGCAATAATAGAGATGACGCCAAGTTTCGAACAACTGTCTACCGAATAATTTATGTAACTTCTTATTTATCTGGGAAGTTAAATAGCTAATAATTCTGATTTGACTTTTGAAACGTTATACTGGACAACCAGGATTTTTACGATGAATGTCACACAAAAAGGATGGCAGTGACACCGTCGACCTTCACCGCCCACATAATACCAATCAACGATTCTTTTCTTTGTTTTCCAGACGTCTGGACAATGCATCATGAACATGTATCACATTTATATTGTTTTTGGCACGAACATGCAGGTTATCTGGAAATAGATATGATTGGTGCCAAGTTAGTCTGTTGTGTCTTTTGTTTATTTGACAAAATATATTCATGTAGAACATTTTCCTGGGTTATCCGATTTGCTCATCTCTAGCAGTGTCTGCTCAACAAAAAATAAAGCTATTATCGTTTAGTTTCGCCTACAATCGTGTACGTCTAAACTGCATCAATTGACATGGTGCCAAACGTAAAACACACAAATGATTGTTTAAGAGTTATTTTCGTTGCACAGCTCGTCGTTGGGATATACATGTATATATTGTTTTAAATATATACTTCATGCATTACTAAAAGACTTTGAATCTACTTTACTATGCGATTCCCAGGTGATATTAAGTGTTCCAGACAGGTAAAGCATACACTCCCTTGTGCTGGACGCCGTGTATTACATAAATCAAGCCTGGAGGTCGGGTGTTTGATCCCTGCATTGGATCTAGTCGTTCGGATGGGACGTAAAACCAAGGTCCCGTGTACACATTGGTATGCACATAAAAGATCCCTTAACAGTCGGAATTCAATATAAGAGTAAGTCGTAATGCCGCTGACCGGGAAAAATTTCACTCATAGCGCAGTGTATGACGTTTGCCCATCTGTAATAGGCCAGTTGTGAGCAGAACAGTAGGACGTTAAACCCCATTTCATTTCATTTTTATATAAATAGGATACATAAAGGTTAAGATACTAATTCTAAGAATGTCTTAATGTTTCTCCGTTATAAAGACTAAACTTATATACTGTACTTTATTGTCCCACACTGTAGCATCTATTTCCTTGTACACAGTGGAACATGTCTTCGGCCACCATCACTTCAAGTTATTTGACTTAATACGTTTTAGTTATTCCTGGCATCAGTTATTATTTCTGAATTAAACTTGTTAGGTCGCTAATTTGGAAACCAGAAATTACTCCACGTTTGAACTAAATCTGTTTCAAGCTGAATATATTCCTGTAACATCAAAGTTGTAAAATGAGTTTCGAGCATTGTTTTTTCTTGAAGCACAGAGCATTAACTGGAAAGAATCGCCTCATTTATACGAGTGATAATCGTTACATCAGTTAACTCATCGTAATAAAACTCACAAGTAGTTGAAACTTCTAACATTGTCAAATAGTGCGTGCTACACATTCCAAAGAGATAATGACAATTCCTAAAGAAACTTGCAACATTTTCGGATGTCAGCCATTGCTAGTTGATCAGGAACTGGTGCTTTCGAGATTTTTGCCGATCATTAAAATCATAATTTTTGATTTGAGACAGAGTCTACCAGAACAACCCTGGGTTAAAGACATTTAAACCTAGTTCAACGGACACCTAAATTGCTAAAGATCGTCGGTGTTGGTCGAAAGGCGTTTAAATTAATTTACTGCATACACTAAAAATGAAACAAACGTTTAGAAACCATAAAAGTATAATGATTTCGACTATGACTTAATGATCGAAAGTTAATACTATATTTAACTTGCAACCAAGTAATATTATACTGTTCTTAAAAGCATATGGTAATTTTTTTGTTTAGAAAAAATAGAAATAGTTTAATTACAAGTGATAACCGTGTAGTCACAATTCATCTAAGAAAAGCGGAAATTTGGAATATGAAAACTGACACATAATATCCGATAAAATAACTTCTAATGGACATAGCTGTATCGTTGGCTATCGAGAAGTAACTATCGGTAACCGATAAGTATAATCTCTATATTCTACTTTTATAAGCAATCTATACATTAGGGAATATGAACTAGGGGATTATGCCGATATGCAAGCAACTATGATGTGCTACAGCTGATGGTTTACAGAGTAGAATTTGTAATGAAGGTAATCGATGAATACCAGTTCAAGCGATTGTAAGGGTGGGGACTTATTTTTTCTTGCCGATACAAAAGAGCAACATAAATTGTTAAAAGGTCCACTGCAGCAGAATGACATCGAACAGTTGCCTTTTTTAAGTCCAACCAAAACATTAAGGGCTGCAAATTGTTCTTTAACAATAAGTTAAGCGATTAAAACGAACTATAGGTTAGATACCATTTTGACCTCTGTGTTCGTGATTAGTTAAGAGATGTCGTTTTTACGTCTATAGATGGTAAGATGATGGTGTGAATAGATAGACAGTAATGTGGATTTTAGATGACCATAAGTTAGGTTTACATCGATCAATCTGATTAGTTTTTGATCGATATTTTTTTAAGTAAGACTGCAATACAGTCCGAAAGATTGTCTGTGTCGTATACTCTGGAATACTGGGCGAGACCCATGTTTGCTTTCAAACAACTAAAGTAACATACTAACAGTTAAGCGCAGACGTGCATTAAAATTTGGAATTTATATGAATCCTAAATATATGTAAAAGATAAAGGATGACGTTGTCCGTGGTACACAATTCTACATTTTATTAATAAACTCTTTGTCTTGTGTTCGATGTAATATAGGAATAGTTTAAAAGGGAAGTTATCCTATATCATAACCCCAACTTGACCTATTTTGTCATTTGACAAACGGAGAGTAAGGTTCATTTCTTACCAATTTCCCTTCCATAAAGATATCTCATCCCGTTCCATAATGACCTATTCACACCAAGTAGACATCAATTGGATGCTTCATCTTCATCATCGTAAACCGTAATTGTATTTCAGTATCATATTTCGTTTCGTTAATTGCTAATTCATGAATTTGAACTAACGGTTGAGTCTTGGTAGTTTACAAAAACAAGCCACTAGAAGGCTTATAACACGGCTTGCATTAAGCGTTTTACTTGTAAAATACAAATTGTAGCTGGGTTTCCTGTTATCTGGACTATCAATCAGTATATCTTGTCTTGTTGGGTAATTAGTCTTTACTTTATCTTTCCATTCACAAACAAACGATTCTTTCTGTTTAGCTTTATATTGTATACTTTACCTACTTTACGCTATTTTAGCTACTTTTTGATGTTTCTTTTATCCTACAATTCTCAAGTAGCTTCTTTCTGTCCAATCATACCGACACTTTTCATTTGTAATAGTGTTTCGGGAGTGCTTTGGGTTTTTTTTTAAAATTTTGTACCCAAGCTGCCTACAGTGAAATTTATTTGATCTTCCCTAATAAACAAAAACTAGAACAAGGTGTTCTAAAGACTTGCGTAAACGGAATCCCCTATTGGGTCTTGGTTTTTCAATAAATCACACGAGGTGTCTACTTGGCGTGCACATAAAAGAACCCCTGATAATTGGAATTCAAAAAAAAAAGAAAGAATAGGACATAGCGCGGCTGTCCTGGCAAAATGTCCCTCATAGCACCTTGTCATTAGCCCTTTTTGATTTACTTACATTTGTCCTTACATTAGGTAATTTCTATAGAAAATACAACCTTGAAAATCAAGCTAAGTTGTATGTATCTACTTTCGTTTTATCATAACCATGCACCATTATCACAAACCGTCTGCATCCACTTGTTCTGTTTCATCATAATCTTATATAAAAAAAAATCATCTAATGCATCTACGATCCATACCCAATTTCGTTTACTTTGCTTATCAACTAAGTCTCGATCAAACGCGTCATGCTGCGTAATATAACAATGCTGCATTTTTAAGCCTGGTATGACCGGACTCCATCAAAACTCTCTCCTTTCAATAAACCCTGACTTTTTAACAATGCATCAACTTCATGAAAGGTCTTAAAGCAAATAAGAGATTATGCATATGGTCCGCATATGTTGTTAGATTATTTTTCTGCATTTTACAAGAAGTTGTAGCTGACTAGGCAACGATCATGATAAATGACTTTCCGTTTTCCACATTCCGATATTCTTCAACATAATTGTTTACTGAGTCAAAATTCTGAAATGGCTACTGAATTTGAGATACTTCACAAATTTAGAAAACAAAACCTTTTTTTTAGTTTCATTCCACACGAACCTGATATCGTTTCGTTTTTGTCAAAATATTATATTTTCTTTTTTTTTTTAAAAAACTGGTTCTAAAACAAACAGTTTAGATTAGTGAACAAACTTAAGAAGTGGTATCGGGTTTTTTAAGACCCACTGTTTCTTATTTGGAATTTGATTTTAGAAGTGGGAGCCAGCCTAAGCTATCCGGAATATTGCGTAATTTACCTTCCAAAATATTTTTTTGTATTTTGTAATTTGTCTGGGTCTACTTACAAAAGTGCATCAGATCTGATATCCAATTAAAAAATGTTTCAAAAATCGGTTTTTCGCGAAATCCAATATTAAGATCTATTTCTATGTGTCTTTGAATTCTCAATCAATACATATAATTACATCATTTTAAATTACCGATTGAAGAACTATTCCCGTTTATCATTAATTGCATTTGGCCATCAAATTATCGTTGAAAGCTCGCCGATATTCACGTAGTTTAGGTAAGTAGACCGAGTTTATCAGATGATCGATTTTAAACTTACCTAATTATACAAGATATAAAATATTGAGTAAAATCTAATGAAAGCGTTTACGCCTGTAGTTCCCTACTATGTGCTCGTGGTGAGTTCGTTTGTTGGATGGGCTGTACGTCTGCCGATGATGATGTCACAGACAGGGCGTCCTCTCCAATAAGCTAGCATCTCTGAAATATGCAATTGGAAAATAAAGTTGTTTTTGTTCGCAGTTGTCTAAGATTGGTTTGTTTATATTCGATAATTTGTTTAATTGTGTTTTGTCTGAGCATGTTATTATAACTCGGGGTGGTATTTCTAATAGCCATCTGATCAATACACAGATTATATACAAATTTCGTTTTATTTGCTCAAACAAACAATTTGGATTGTTAATGTATCATTGTTTGGAAAATTAGCCAATTTCTGCCTACGTGAAACTATTTTATAGTTTTTTCTAGAACATCATTTTGTCCTGAGTGCACACATAGAACATAGAACAGACAGTACATTAATTCAACAAAAAATAACAGTAAATGCACAATGTGCCAATCAAATTCTGCGTTAAATACTTTTTCACGTAGTCAATAAGCACCAGACCTGACAGACGTATATACCCGAGTGAAGTGGTTGCTGATAAGCCCAACCTTTGATGTTGTCAGTAGAAATAGTTGAACTTCTAACAAATTTGTTGTGAATCAAAGATGAGATACGATAAATGATATACCGAGGACAGTTGTTTAACGTTATAAAACAGTTTAATTTTTGTCATTTTTCTGAAATGTTGCCATTATTCGGTGCTTGTTACTCGTTATCAAACTAATTACAACTTTGATAATGTTATTTCTTTCAGTAAAAGTCTGGAATGCCAGCAAAACTTTTGAGTACTTGCAATGTATCTGTTATCCAACTAATTATACGTTTGATAAAGTGACTTTCTCGTTAATAAAAAATGGAATGTTTACAGAGAAACGTCCCTTTGTCGTGTTTTTGGTCTTTGGTGCCTGGCACTAATTAGAACCATGTCAATTTTTTTAGAACAAATTCGTATACTTATCAAATTACTAGTATTTCAACTACATTTGTATTTACAGACATTATAAAAGCTGCTGGAATGTTAAGCTCACACAGCGCATAACTTTGTATATACCAATAGAATATTTTGGTAAATAAACGAAGGCCATGTCTCTCGATATAGTCTTAACGCCATTCAAGATTTCTTTGAATTCAAATGGATCTCTTAGTACCACTTCCATAGGACAATTCGATATTTAACAAAGGATAAATTGGTTCAATCAATAAATGGTATATCTTGAAGTATTCAACCCCTACTGTCATAATTCATCAATTTATACTACTACCTCTACTTCCAAGTCTTATTAACCTCTCATCAGACATAAGTCTTAATAAGAAAGAAATAGGGTCAAATCGGCCAAGACACTGATAATCCATAAAATAAAGATGCCGGTCGATAATAAGCTCTAAAATATAAAAGAATTAATTGGAGGATTTATTATAGATACGATAAGATTTTATCAGGTCAAGCCATTTAGGAGAGAGGTCATGCATAATCAATAATACACTATTTAGGGAGATATATACAATATATTTGAGCTTCAAATATTGTCATCCCTAATATCATAACATCAATAATTTAGGTATACTAGTAATTACACAATTTCATATCATATCGAAAAGTTTGCAAAAGGTCAAATTGGTGGTATTTGGGTATAAATTGAAATAGGTTTTAACTGTTTACTTAATAAGACGGACATAGGCCATGAGATTAAATGTTTGTCAGGATCGCGACGTTACCGCGTACTCTTTATTGAATTGCAGCTGCCAATGGCTCTTTTACGTGCACTCCAACGTGAACGCGAGTGGACATCGACTTTTTGTTATATCCGAACGACTAAACACTTTTGGAAAGTCATTCATCTTGCATCACTAACAAGAGGAAACCAGTCTACAAAATCCACACACTTTCTCTGTCACACTGGGGCCCCTGGTGAGCCAGTGCCATGCCGATTCCGTCACTGATATCACTGAAAAAGTCGAAAGTAAATGCATATTCATGTTCAAAGTAACGCCAAGAATATGACAGAAAGAATAAACCACACCATGGTGCATACTTAGGAGTTGGCAATCTTACTAGAAATGGAAAGTTAAAAACTCCCACAAGACTAAAAGAAAACCTGTTCCACGAGAAGAAACCTGACTTCAGAAAGCGAGAAAGTTATCTATTTTGGGCGATAGCAACGTATAATCAGCGATAAAAACTCGATTCATCTTGAATAATATTTCATCGTTGAGCAACATAACAGAATGTCCATTATTGATAGGTACTAGTTTATATAAGACCGACTGTCCATCGATACAGAGTGGTGTTAATTCACTGACTTCTATTTCTAAATAAACTCACGAACCTCCCTGGAGTAGATAAAACAACACCTTGAATACGTAAATTATCTCTATATTTACATTGGTATATATATACTAACTTCTTCCGTCAGTCTAACTTGCTACATATCCCTTGGGGAGTAACAAGGCCGACATTGTCTTCCAAGATTGCGGTCAGATAAGGTGGTTCTTCTGACGTATTTATACCTTTTACAAGGGAGGTAACTTTTTGCCTGTGTATGATTTATTGCTGCTATTCCATTACGTGTTTGGTTAACGACCTTTTATTATTTTATACTTTTAACATCTAAAAGTAGCCTAAAAGCATTCATGGGTGAGGCTATGTGTTTATGTCTATCGCTTATCTATTCCAAAATTTCGAAGCAAGCGTTTGCAACAGTCTGTTTTATCATTCAAAGCACAATAACTTTCAGAAAACACCGTTTTGAACGCGACTATCATGCATGAGATAAAAATTGATGCCCGATATGGCCCTCCAATAGTCGATGCGATTGCTTTTTTCGTTTAAATAGGAATAAGTGTAAGTAGAAATACAAATGTGTTAAAAGTCCTGCTGTTCTCTTCTAACTGGGCTAATGAAATATTCCTATTTTATTTTCTGAATAGAAGCAAGTTTAATTTGTTATGGAATTGTCTGCTTCATCGTTGTTTTGGAGAAAACATCAGTGAGTTATGTTTTTAATCATAAATGAATTAATGATCTGAATATGGAATGTCAAGATATGTGAAGTCTGTATACAAACTGTTTGATTAACTTTGTCAGGACAGTTGATGATGGAAACACGTGGTTTTGTTTACAGTAATTACAACCGTTCAAAAACACAATTTCCGCTCTTTTTCTCTTTCTCATAAAAACTTAAGCGTTTACCATCAAACGATCTAACAAGATAATTTCTGATAACGCTTTGCTCGCTTCTGAGAATAAATTTAAGTCAAGAAAGTGAAGTAAACACAACATAATAAAAAGCAAATTAAACAAACAAACAAATTTCCCGGTTCTCTTCAAATCTTGAACGTTTACCATTTAAACCCAAGAAAGTGATTTCTAAAAATAATTTGATCACGTCCAGGCATATTTAAAAAAAAACAAAGCAGTATTGGAAGAAACAGAAAGATCGTTGATTATTGCTGAAAACAATTTACAACAATGATAGAAAAATGTGATTTCATGTCTCAAAAATCTCTAACAAGACTTAATATAAACCTGCGATCAATTTAACCAATAAGCTGGACTTCAAACGGGTCTGTAGTTTCTTTTATGCTTCCTTAATACACAGTCTCTGACATGTGCACGTGAATGCGATCAATTTAATGCATGTTCATGTTAATAATGATTTTGTTTAGAAGAGGATCTGGTGTCTATCATAATGAAACACGAGAAACGTAGTAGTTGAAGATGATATTATTAAAAGGTAGATCTGTAAATTACTGAACGTTTAATAAAACATGAAAGAACCTAGTATAAACATATCAAACATGTTCTGTTAAACAAGAAGGCGACTGCTACAGATCATTTGGATGTTTTGGAAGGTTTTGAGGTTTTGTGCTTGCTGAAACGAAGGTAGTTTTATTACCTTGACAAATTAAATGCGTTGTTCTAAATGATATTTAAAGAGATTCTAAAATAGTTTTCATTACCTCGCCATGTGTACGACATCTATTTATAGCTAAATAGTTCGATAGTTTCGATTTGAATATTAAAATGCAAAGTGACCTCGGGGCAAATGGTCAATTTGGGGTTTCCTGTCCAGTTGTTTACAAAAGTCGTTATGTAAGTGAATATTACATTTTTGTGCCATCGCCAATCTGAATCCCTCCCATTCATTCAGTAAAGAACGTAGACAAGTGTTAGTGAATTCATTGCATTTTTTCTCCAATTCTCTTAAGGAGCCCCCGGCTAAAATCGAAATAAACGTATTCCCGTTCAGAAAGTATCATGTATGACCAAGGAGTAACCAGAAGTTGTCGAGTGGCTTGCTGCCATAGATCACGGTGAATGTTCCAAGGCTTGGAGTATTTAAAGAAATGACCGTACACAGTACGAGTTTTAATCTTAATAGTTTAGCTGTGACGACTGAAGAGAGTGGCGTATGATCTAGAATTGGCACTTAAACGGGAATATTGTAAGAGTTAGGTTGTTTATTAAACTGAGTAGAGAAATCGTCGTATATATGATAGTTAGAAGCTTAATGGGCTAACCATATAAAAGGCGGGACAATAAATGGAAAGACTGGTCAGTTAACTGATATTGGTGCTGATTCAAGAATTCTAAGATCTCGATCAATTATTAGATAGGTCTTTCTTAGATAGATATTCTAAGGTTGTGAATATATGAAAATCAGAAGCTTAATGGGCTAACCATATAAATGGCATTGCATGAAAAGACTGGTCAGTTAAATGATATTGGTTTTGATCTAAGAATTCTAAGATTTCGATCAATTATTAAATGGGGTTTTGTAGATATTCTAAGGTTGTGAACTTGAAATCATTATCCTTAAGTTGGTGGAAAATATGACGGATTGAGAGCATAAATAATAATCTAGCTTACATACCAACATGTTAGACATACCGCACTTGTTTTGGTTCACTTAATAACAGTTGAACGATCCTGATTTACAGTACCTGGGTTCACAAACAAATACAACTACTGATAGGAATCGGGTGGAAACGAAAACCATCATAATACTTGTTCTTTATACAAATTGTATCATTTTGAATACTAATTTTATTTTGAACATCATGTGCTGGGTCCAATGGTACTTCAATTTGCTGATTTATTTTTCTTGATAGAGAATACGAGGAATTGTGGTCGAATTTGGAACTCAAATTTGCAACACAAAATTTAAATATAAAACTAAAGTGGCTAATCTGGTACCACTCGAACTGCTATACAATTTGTCCAGGTTGCTCGTGTTTTTGTGTAGGGCAACAAAATTGTTATAGGTAAATAAAAAAAGGCATAATTTGTTCCTTGAATGTAGAAAAATGATTTGAGCGAAGTCAAGGCCTGAAATGAAAAGTGGTATTAGGTGAACCTATAAAATCTAGGCCTACTCCGCGCCTGTGTCCACAATCTTATCGGCCGACCCCACCATGTCCACAGCTCAAACTTGTAATTCTTGTTGGCGGCTTCATTAATAAACTTTTAGCACTTATACCTAAGCCCTGTTGTCTATGGCGTAGGTTTAGGTTAAAGGAGCTAAATCGCTAATATTTGAGACCTAGAAATTGCCACAAATGGGTCGCAACGCATATAAAAATGTTATATGAACGTATACAAACTGATTTACATTCAGTCGTTTTCATTTGTACTCTCATTTCAAATTAGTTATTTTCGGCGAAATACGCCAGAAGTTTCAATCGAGTGGCTATTTCGAGTGTCTGGTTATTCCAGTCTACATACGCCGTTTGATTTGGTGCAATGTTTCTAGCCTCGTTCCTCGAGTCTCTCGCTAGAACTGGGGCTGAAACGCATTATGGTACACGATTCGTGTACCAATGGTAAAATATTTATTTTGTTTTAAATATTGGATATCAAAAGCCCATCTTTTCCTGGTAAAATGACAACATCAGTGTTGATTTAAATTGACAAATAATTCGTGTTTCGAATGCCGAAGATTTTGGACGATATTGAGTTAGAGACTTAGCTACTTTAACTAGAGACCTAATTTACATGTTTAGACCTACCTAATAGATCATGTTAAACGCGACTAATGAACCACAACCCTCGTGCTACAAGACAATAATTAATCTGTCAGAAGTTAGCCATTTTTCATTTTTAACTTATCAGTTATTTTCTCATGAACGTTTCTCTCTCCGGTACTTGTATACTCCTTAATTGTTGCTATTTATATATTTCAAATGTAGGGTTGTAACTGTTGCTCTGTGTAAGTGAATTTTAACTGTTGGCATTATACTTGCTTATATCTTCCCGGATGTAGTGTTTTCAGATTATTGATATATATTCTGTTGAACTTTGTAATTGTGCATTATTGAGAATTAAAGTAACGCCTTAAAATATTCTACAGCAAAGATTGCATGTGTGGTGTTACTCATTCTATCAAAGAATGATAACCAAGTTGGTGTACAAAGGAACCCTATTCTGTAGGAGCAATGAAAACTTTGTTAGAAAATGTGGCATTTGTTTCATAATAAAAACACATTCAAGAAACGTGATATATGGTATCATGTAATGAAGATAAGGTTATTGATACATGTTGATCTCGACTACATTAGTCTTGGTCACCATACAATACAAGCCATATGTTTTATTGTACAATGTGTATGTAGAAGAACAGGGTTATATAATATATTGAAGTACCGGTATATCGGTAGTCTAGACTCATCTTGCGGTCTGGATTCCCTTATATCATTGGTATGTCAAAATGACTGGTTGAATGAGCGGCGACCAACAGAACTGGTACTTGGAGCTGCTGCGCATAACGCTTATGCATCGTTTTATGTGCAATGGTAGACCTGCGTTCGGCTATTAGGAGCAAACTAGTTAGGACTCGAGACAAAACCTACATTGCCGAAACGTCATATATAATATATGCGGTTACAATACGGCACCATTCCTTTGTTTTCTTTAATATCGATTTAGATGATTCGAAACATTCCAGCACCATGTGAAACAAACGGTGGAGGCTAATGTTATAGTAAATCCAACTTGAATTCTAAACAAAACCGACCCTTCTTCCCATTTCGACTCACTAAAAGCATGGGTTTCCGTTTACTAAATATATTGAATTGCCACAATATGTCGACCTCCAGGACCAGTTTGACCAGACTCTTGACATTAATTTTGTTAAGTGTCAGCAAGAAAGTCTTGTATTTAATTCATTGGATATCAATCGAACTCTGCAGATTGAATTGTTCCTTCTTGAAACATGTTACGGATTTCGAGCGTGGTCAATCAACATAGTGCTATTGTTGTTTGCCAATCAACCACAATACGAAGAATGTGGACCTAAACCAAATATGTTTCCATGGTTTGCTGTTCTGCTTTGGGATTTCTTAATTTGGAGGAAACAAAATCCCTTGAAAATTGGATTTTATTTAATTCTCAACTTCTATGACTCCGTCGACAATGTAAATGTTTTACTAGTCCATGCTGAGTCTTAGTTACCGTTGCATATATTTTTAAAGACTTTTCTTCCTCAGAATTTTCCGGTGTGGTTCCCTCTTGCTAGTGGTACAGGACGATGTATATCCGTTCGGATGGTACAAAAAAGAACCCTTGACATTTAGAATTCAAACCAGTAGTAGGTCGTAGTTCCGCTGCCTGGATAAAACACCTCTCAGACCACACTATCTTAACTAACCCAATCCGTGTGGCATTTAATTTCACTTTATTTCAAAGACTTATTGATCATCTTTGAAATGTTATTAATTTCATTTTAAACTAGTATGATTATATATAGGGCCTAGTAGGATCTGTTTGTTAACTGCTTATGTCAATTTCTTAAATTGATCTTTCTGTGTTGCGCGGGACATGGTATGCTTTCACCTTGTAATAAATTGGATATTCATTGTATATCATTAACTTTTAACCAGCATTTGGCTGGGAACCAAATTTAATTCACAAACACAACAGGTAATAGTATCACCAATTACTAAATATATCATTTAGACATTGTTACAGGGCTCCACTAGAAGAAAAACATTCTTAGCTAATCGTTGGTATACTAGAACTCGGCTAAATTTAGAATCTACGTTACCACCTAAAAGTATGGATTTCTGAGAATGCAAGTAAAAAAAATAACTCTAGTACCAAATTAACAAAGGTGGTGAAACCTATATGTCAAATGAAGAAATAAGAACATGTTTTCTAACAGAGTATAAAACTAAAGAAATGTTGTAGGACCATAAATATATCAATTTTTTGACGGTTTGCATCTGGTGAAGGGAGAGAAACCTATAATGGCATTTCTCATCGTCGTGAGCAAAAGATCTGGGGAAAAGTCATGGGGTTTAGTAGATTTAGTTAGCGAAGTGTTATCATTGATACTTTTTGGTACAGAACAGTCCAGTAAAGGGGCCAATTTAGTGCCAGTTTTGTTTAGAGTCGTATTGTTTAGACCTTGCTGCGAAAAGGGTTTACATTGTAAAAAGATGTGTAATTAGTCACAGATTTAGAGTGCTGCGTAATCTATTATATTCATCAATCGTAAACAAGTGCAATGGTGCCAAATGCGGAAATGGAACTTTTACTGTACACAGGTCCGTATCGCTGCCAGATTCGAGGCTTAGAAGTGTTGGATAGACGAGTCCAATATTATGTTCGGAATCACTTGCACTGCTATTCGGGTCTTGGGTTGTTGGTGTATTTTGTTGCAGTGTAAACACCTAGAGTACAACACCAATTCAGTTTGGTGTTAGCGCAGTTAGCGTGAGCGGATTGGGTCTTCGTTATTTTATTCCCTGTCCATGTTCTCTTTAGCTCACAGGCATCTTTATAGGCAGATTGGTAGTAATTACGTATAAAACAAAAGATGAAGTTTATGCTGTTCGACGAAAATGATTTTATATGTACTATCATATAATTAACATAAGTCTGTTTCTGAAACGAAATAGACGCCATTGTTGTCTAATTTCATGACCGGATGTAATACCAATTGATTTTATTGTATAACGGATTAATTAAAAGGGCGCATCACGACTTTTTTAGTCTAACGTCTGTATACAAGACAATTAATAAGATATACGACGAAGCCCTAAACGTGTGGTGCGTCACGTTTCAGAATTAAATATGGCGATCGGTCTGATTTATAAACCCCTGATCCATGTCTTCTCGCTGTTCTTACATACCCTTGGTCTTTAGCTGTTGGAAAAGAATTGATTTGTGGGGAGGAATTGCGCCAAGGAATATATCATCAGTGTTTCGGTATCCTCCTGTTCATTTAGACACCAGCAACATGAACCAATAGTCCCAAAGTTAGCATACAAAATAACTGCAATAGGTCCTTAAATGAGAGGTGGTATAATTTATTCCAGAACTAGTTAGCAAAAAACGTCTGTAAGCGTACTTCAACAGTCTACACAATAATAAACATTGTATCATAACTGTCCAATAAACAACCAATACAAAACCGATAAACCACAATATTAATTTTGTGGTAAAGCTGATAACTTTATGACTCCACCACAAGACAATATGCACCTCAATGATGAATCGATAAGTGACACGGGGTGATAGAGAAAGTGTAAGCTTCCCAACCAACCACCTTTTGTGTGTTATGTCAGTCAAAACCAGTCCAATATCATTAAGCAATTTTCTGGGGGTGGGGGCACGCACCCAAGTTTTATGGGACAGCAATTCCAGCGGTTTTCTAAATCCCCATCAATCCCTTCCCTACTTGTATTTATTACGTTTGATTACATTTTAGAAAGTTTCCATGACTAGCAATTTCTAATGTAGCACTCTTTTGTATTTTTCGAAATGACCAGTTAATAAGATTGGCTCGTTTTCCAGGGATTTGAAGAATAATATCCTACTGCATATCCAGTGTGTACATTTTAAAATAATCAGTGTACTTTTTTCTTCCCTGTTTCATTTCAAGAGACGATCAATCGCATATCAGGTCGATATGTTACTCAATCTGTACATTATGTCGTCGCATCATGTAAACAAAACATTAATCTTATAGTTCAATCGAGCGTTCAATCATTGTCCAATCTTAAAATCGATCCTCGTGATTGCTCAATCTGTGTTGTTGATCAATGGAATAGCTGTGGTTCTAATTATAGGATGTTAAATTCATCCTGATTGGCTGTCTATATCTCAACAAGTTAGATGTGAACATGTAGATAAATCAATCAACTCCACATAAGATTTATCTTTTCTATAGATAGTCTGTTACTGTTGAAAAAGACCTATAACTTCCTGTGTATGAAATAGCTTTATTGAACATCCGCTTACACCGATATCGTCGGCAGTAATACCTATCGATGTGCTAGTACACCATTAAATAGTAACATAGCAGCGTATACTTTTGCCATCTTGATCCCACTATATAATTGAAGTTCATTTGGTCATCCCCGTAATTGCCCTTTGCTTGATCTATTATCAAATCAGTTCCGGCTTTAAGCCGAAGGCTGCTAGAACGAAAGTAACGTCTTAATTGACTGCGGAACAAACCAAGACCCCAAATCTTATATAGAGCGAGCGACGCACAAATTTTCGATAAAGTTTCAGGCTAATAAAGCTCTTTTAGTACCATAAAAAATACATCTCATTTACTATTTATCCTTTACCCTTAAAATAATAATAATCAGTGAAATGAAAAGTGTGTTCAAAGTTTAATTCTTTAAATCTGTCTAACTGTTTATACACCAATATAACTGTATCGGGATTGACCAGACGTTATAGAAAGTTAAAAATGGTCAATGTCTGGTAAACGACTAAAGAAACTATATTTGCTCCATTCAGTCGGCATTAATCATCAAGATTAACTTCAACAAGTTACAGACGGGCAGAAATATCCCACCCCAGACTAATCACTGGTAGGACTAACTACCTAATCACCGCCATTATTAACACAAACACCAGTTCCTGTACATTTATATACAAAGGTCTCTATAGTGATTAACTGTAGATAATCGAGTCTACAGTTTATAATGAGTCAATTAAAGATGTGATGAACGGGACTTATGGAGACGTTTCTTCCAATCTGTTAGTTCTACCTGAAGTAATTTCAGTTTAAATACAAATTTGTCTATAACGTCATTCTCTTTGACCTAAAAGAAAATGACGGCTTTTATTAACACTCGTCATTTTGCTGACAAAAAAACAATTTGAAGTTGATTGCCTACCGTGCAAATTGCGTTTACCGTGCATGCCTTGAAATCATTCCTTGGCCGTGTGTTATGTTCAGAAAGGTTGTTAACTTTTTCCTACGATAGAGCTCTTTCTGTATGCTATTTACACAGGCCTAGCGGCGAAACATTGGCACCGATTTGAGAACATAATATATTTACTTGGTTATCTGAAATTAAGTATTTATTCAACTAACGAATATCTATTAATTTCTATTTTCAGATGCTGCTTGGACGAGTGACATCGACTTCCTGTTTGATCCAGACAGAGCTCATCTTAGTGATATCCGTTCTAGCTTTAATGAATCCATGGTGTTTAACGAGACATATCACGTGCCGTCGTCTAGGACGCCATCTTCCATTTTGACCCAGAGATACTCTCTAACTATTGGGTTCGTCAATTTTGGTGCGGCCTTATTAGCCATCACCGTCAGATACGCTGCAGTTTTTTGGTTTACAAATAAGGTTTTAACTACAGTCTTTGCCCTTCAGCTATTGGCTATGAGTTTAACTTCCATATTTGGATTTTGTGGATTTTCAGTCCTGTATAAAGTGTGCTATAACAACCCACTGTATCACAATATTACAGTGTCATTAGGGTGTTCCACCATAGCGGCACTGTACTTCATTGGTGGGTTCGTCCTAGTCGCGTCAACTATAACCGTTTTTGAGTATGGCTCGATGTATTTTCACCAAAAGTTTAAAATTGTTGACCGAAAGCACAACCCAGAAACGTACATTAAACAAACTGTCATTGTACATAGTGGCTGCCGTGGTTACATACCTCACACATGCGCTATGGTTGCATTGGTGATAATGGTTGTTTGTAAAGGACCTGTGCTGTATGATTTGATTTCGGTTTATCGTTTATCCAATGATAGTTTAGTTTTAACGTGTGTGATATTTGAAGTGAGCTATATGTTATTTTGGATCACGTTCTGGTGTGTTCTGACCATCAAACAACAGTGGAAGTTTAAAATTCTCGACTACGTGCCTTTAAAGAAACCTGTATTTATGATCGGCAAGGAGAGTGTCGTCAAAAACCCCACTTTCGATTCAAAGCGACTTGAACTCGAGATGATGAATGTTCCAAGAAGTAGGTCACCGCTTCCGACTTACGACGGTATTCTCGTCGAAACCCGCGAACCTTCCATGTCAGAGGATGATATCACAGAAACGTCTGAGAATCCTAATGAAACCTTTTCAACTGATTTGGATTCAATTCAAAATGGCGGTGTGAAGAAGAAAATGTCTCGCAGAAATGGTGCGCGGGTCACTTTTGAGGATTCAAGACGAACAAGCTTAGGTGTAGACGACAAACGAGCACGTTCACGATCACGAACTCCGGTAATTGTAGAACCGAATCACGTTAACGTTAAAGTGGACGTACATACAGGAAACCAAAACAGACCTCCGGAAAATAAGGAACAAAATAATCAAACCTCGAACGGGTTGTTACGTCAAAACTCGGCCTCGACTTCAGTGCCTCGTGAATATCGAAACAGTTTAAGAGATCGACCCGATTTCTGTACTAATATAAATAACTTATCGTCGTGTTCTGACGAGGCTAGTTGTAGCACGGCGTCCGAACACTTACCGACGTTAATGTCATCATTTAGAGACAAAGTGCGCGAATCATCACGTGCGGCTAATAATTATAGAGAACAGAGAAATAACATGCTAGAAAGCTCTGGGTCGTTTAGCAACGATTCCTTAAAACGAAAACAAGGAAATTCAGAACCTCAGTGTGAAGATGTGTATTTAAAAGTAAATTTAGACAATCTAGACCTTAAAAACCATATTTGTGATTCGCCGTTACGGGCAGGTGTTACAGACGGTCCATTAAGACAAAATAGTAGCTCTGGCTACAGTGACGACAGCAAATGTAGTACTTTTAAATCACCTTCAGATTTATCCCCCTTGTCAAACTCTTCAATGAATGGAAGTGTAAGTCCAGAAACTATTATTGGAAATAATAAACTAGCAAATGGCAAATTAGATTACAATAATACTGACAAAGAGTATTTATTTCCAAGACCCGTCCATTTATTGGTTAAAAAACCGGAAATAGGAAGACGTGATTCAGCAAATTATTCCTTGACATCATCACAGGATACGTCGTCGAATGATTCTGACCATGGACACGGTGGATTGTGTAGTCAAGTATGACGTGTTGTTTTTTGATTGGTTGACTGCTTTGTTTTATAGTTTGTTGTGTTTTGTTGTAGTTGACCTATAAGTTATTATTTTATTTTTTTGCATGGTATTGTATCCATTAACAAGAATCTTTATTGTGCATTAACTTTTATATATTAGAAAGTAAACTGACGTTACAAACTATTGACGTGTTCTATTAGAAATGAAATTAATTAGAATTTAAATCATACTTTCCTTACCAATGGTTTACTCGGGGTCGAGCCCATGGCCTTCACGTTATCAAGTCAGTGCATCACTCACCTAGTCAAAGCGGCCCTCGTGCTTATACGAATTCAACAATGGCCAATAAAGATTAGTGAGAATTAGTCAGTGTTTTACTCGAGCCCACTCGATGTGGTTACTTGGTTTTTCGGAATTTGACCACTCGCTAGGATCCATTGAACTACCGACCTTCCACTCAGTCCGATAGAGTTAGCTACCCCTAGTAATAGTCAGGCTATAAACCATCTTGTGATCCAGATGATCCAGGCTAAACATCAAGCAATGCAGATGTTGACTTTGACCACAACCCCAACACAATAAAACAAAGAGTCTGACTATTACCACAGGGAATGCCAAGTGTATCTAGATTCAGCAAGAATTACCCACGTACAATTACAAACAAATCAAATGGACGTGAATTAGCAGCAATTCACATTTATTTGACATTTTTGAAAATTTAATTTCGAAAATAGGCATAGTAAATGGCCAATTTCACAATTGAGCAAATTTAGACAGCAACGCGTATTAATAATAGCCCAATATACCTCCTTCTGAAGCACTGAATTGTTACTTGATAGAGCAGGCGTCGGTGGACTTTCAAATATGTTTGTACGGAAATCACATGTTCATGTGATGATTTGACATAAAACAGGGAATGATTTACTCAAGTAGCAACTGAATAAGTTAATCCTGTGTCAGCAGCATGTTTGCATAATCCTAAGATTTCAGCTATTTAATTTCTAACACTCGAGAAATTGCTACTGGCGCCAAAAAACCTCCATCAATTAAATGCGAACATGGTTTGTTATTACGCAGCGCATGTATCTCTCCGCGCGGCCAATTCTTTGTTTACACTTAACATGAAGATCGAAGGGGAAGGTGCCGTCGGTTAATACAATCGAAGACGGTACAATGAGCTTTCGGTTTTAGAAACAGGAAGAGTGGAATAAACAATAAAGAACATTCATTGTTTTAGAACTGAAAGCAGTTACTTTGGTGGAATAATTTTGTATGTGATCTCCCTTCTCAAGTGTAAATTCTTAAGTACGAAACTATCACTGGCTAAAACCCACTGCCTTTAGATTTTCTCTGATAAGATCCCCTTCTTCCCTCGATTTCCGGTACAATAAGTGCAGTGTGAAATATTCTTGCACTCCATAAAAGATGAAATATCGAACCAGTATCATCGACACAAGAATAAAATTTAACTACAGCGTTTTCTTATGTGAAACCTAATAATGACAAATTAGCTAGATTAATTGGCAACGTAAGATCTTTTTATGTTAATTTATCATGATGGATTGGGTAACTATTTTTAACGCATTGGTGGATTCTGATAAAAATACTGAAATTTTCTCTTTCAATAAAACCAAAATGAGCAGAAATGTGATCACACCCTCTTCCGATTTCTTTATCCACGTGTTATTACGCGGTTTCAAACTTCCGGTTAGGAGTCAGATTGTCGTGTAATACGCGTTGATGAACCATGGGCGTAGCCCTTCCATGTGCTATAGCTTTTAGGGGGATTTGAATAAATAACTTCCCAGGTTGTATTAAAGCATTCAGTTTCCGTAAACGAGTTCTTAAAGGAACTATAACATATTGTAATTGAGGAGGAGTTTATGACACAGCAACCCTTAAGACAAACTCGCGGACAAGACACAACACAATATACAACAAAAAGTACTATGACTGGATCCGGGGGCCGGATTGATTAACAATGTGGTCAAGTCAAATCTGGAACCAGAATTTAAATTAACGATGCTTTTTAAGGCATGCTTTAATGGATGTTTTTATCACTTTCATACATTATCCAAGGGCATTTCAAGTGACTGTTCCCTGTTCCCATGGATGTCAAGATCATGACAAATTCTTTACAGTTTCACAACATGAAATGAGTATATAATTACTATAATGCATGTGTTATGATGTATATTATTCCCAACCTGTTTTAGAAGTTTGTGTTATATATATGATGTATTTAATATATAAATATCATTGTGTAATATTTTGTGAGCCAATTGCTGTTATAAATAACATGGAGAATGTGTTTTTTTAGTTTGCTGTGTTTTGTTTTATATTTTTAAAAGTAAACCATCATTAGGTAAAGCTTGCAAACAATATTTAAATATGTAATGTACGCGATTTCCATTTACCCAACGTTTATTTCCTGCGCATGTATTGAAATGTTATAATCAAATCATTTAGCTTGCGGGATGGAGTATATATCTCTCAATTAATCCTAAATGGGAACGTTTCAGACAGGTCGGATGGGGGTGGGGTGAGGGGGCGTGGTTGTGTTGCGTTAGTGCAGACTTCCAAACTGCCGAGAAAACAATACTGAATACCCAATTTAAAATTTGCAATCTACGTATCGATTTCAGAAACATTTGTATTTCTGTATATACCAAACATGCGTCTTTCTTAAAATTGTGGCGGGTGATCGTGCATGAGACAAATTGTGCTACTCTTGGCAACAACTGATACTACCAAGTCTATAACATAATCGCTGGTGAGATTTGTTGCACTATTTTATTATATCTGTGAGGAAATACGGGCTGGAAATTCGCAAGACAAAATATTAATTTAATAAAAATACAAAACCCCGAAAGTCCGAAATTGTCTTTCCATATATAGCTTAACAAATTGACTGACATGATTTTCCACGTGATTTATTCTATATTTTGTCCTCCTTATCGAAACGATGTTGTAGGATTTTAACATACCGTGGCTTCAAATCACATCATGGTCTATTGGATATAAAATCCGTTCTTTAAAATTCTTAAATCCGTGCCCTGTGAATCTGGCAAGGGGAAAACATAAAACATAGCTATCATTATGATCATCGACCACTTTCGATTTCTGTTTTTAAAGTTTTGGATTTTTGACTCATTCCCACCACCAAAGCACGAAAAGTACATAGCAGAACATCGTCGGGTGCAGGTGACATTGAAGGTTCGTTTGCCTTTGGTTTTTGTGGACGGTTATAAGTATGTTAGTTCTGTTATATATTTTTATAAAAGTGCACGCGTGTTATCGGAAGTCAAATTCTGGAAATTTTCACTGAACCCCGAAAATATCGGAAACCGTGATTCGCAAATAAGATCTTAAAATAGGCATTGGATCACAATTGAGCAATCTTCCATCCCCGGTTTGTATACGTGACGTGAAATAAGGACACTTTTCTAACTAAAGATGGTTTCTCCTGTTTAACTAAAGACGTGCCATATGTTAGCCTAATAATGGCCATGTTTGTGTTAGGTTGGACTCAAACCTATCTCTTCTTCACAAGAATACAAGACCATCTTGTCAAATCGTTCTTGGTAAAGTCTTGTAATTCTGTGATTTGTCTGCTGTTTTGTGCTACCAAGATATCTGTTCCTATGGAAAGAACTAGTCTTTTGTACATTACATAAAGTTACATTCAATATGTGTAGAAATTCAAAATTTCAGAGTGAAGACCCCCAATCGACATTTGCTGCGGGTCAAATTAGAACCAATTCAAAATACTCACCAGCTAATGGAATATTGGAACCATATTCAAATTATGTAATGATTCTCGTCTGAGGTGGGATAACGTCGCCCTGAGGATCAAATCTTAAATAACAGTTCCAATTAACGCGACATGGTGAATAGAGATACGAGAAAGGGAACCGGAAGTGGTGGTATCTTGAAAAGCATTTACATTGACGCTTTTTTTCAACGATAGCACTACTCTTATTTGATTTTGATTGTATTCAATGAGCGGTTACATTTTTTAAGATTCTGTTTTGCGAAGAGGTTGTGTGTCGTCACTTCTGTCCGTCATCAAATTGCTAAATGATTTTTATTTTTAATGACTGGTGGCATTAATCAGATTCCAGGGGTGATGGTCGCTTATATCCATATAAAAAAGGATTGACCGTTTTGAGGTTCAAAAACCAATAAAAAATAATAAATTTAATGTTTACTTTTAAATCCATTTAAAGGGACAGTCCCGATTTGAACAGAGTCGCAAAAATAAAAGTGCGAGTACATATGAAATTTAAACGCCAAAATGTAGGAGAATGGTGAAGTGACCGTGTCTCAAAATTTCAGCTCAAAATATTAAGTCGTTTGGACGTGAACGTCAAAACTGCTTCTCCGGACACGTAACCTTTTTAAGATTTCGGGTTATTTTTTTTCGTTGGTGACCTGATAATCGATTCCCGTTCCTTGAGAGGTCTATAAAGTGAATGGCCCATGTGCTGTACTTGATAGCGAAAGGTATATTTCACCAACACATTATTTTTTATTTAAAAGAAAGCCTGGTTTTACGTAATACAGCTTAGGGCACAGGTCTCAATTTTCAGAAGACTGACGTGTTTAAGTTGTTTGAAAACGTATCACAAATACCGAGTTAGTTGCTCGAGCCTTTGGTAGGGGATTTTAAGGGATTTTAACACAAAATTAAGCAGTTATGTTGTTCAAAAAGTTATCGGGATTAGCTCTTTAAACAATGTCACTTGACAACCTTTCAGTTTATATATTGCTGTCCAAACCTTACCGGCGCCAAACTTTCTTTTCTTTTCTAACAGAAGCCTTCTCAAATGCAGGTAGCGAGCTGTGGAGGGTTGGGGGATTTTTGCTCAATCTTTGCGTTCAGGCTCATTCCCACCACCAAAGCACGAAAAGTACATAGCAGAACATCGTCGGGTGCAGGTGACATTGAAGGTTCGTTTGCCTTTGGTTTTTGTGGACGGTTATAACTATGTTAGTTCTGTTATATATTTTTATAAAAGTGCACGCGTGTTATCGGAAGTCAAATTCTGGAAATTTTCACTGAACCCCGAAAATATCGGAAACCGTGATTCGCAAATAAGATCTTAAAATAGGCATTGGATCACAATTGAGCAATCTTCCATCCCCGGTTTGTATACGTGACGTGAAATAAGGACACTTTTCTAACTAAAGATGGTTTCTCCTGTTTAACTAAAGACGTGCCATATGTTAGCCTAATAATGGCCATGTTTGTGTTAGGTTGGACTCAAACCTATCTCTTCTTCACAAGAATACAAGACCATCTTGTCAAATCGTTCTTGGTAAAGTCTTGTAATTCTGTGATTTGTCTGCTGTTTTGTGCTACCAAGATATCTGTTCCTATGGAAAGAACTAGTCTTTTGTACATTACATAAAGTTACATTCAATATGTGTAGAAATTCAAAATTTCAGAGTGAAGACCCCCAATCGACATTTGCTGCGGGTCAAATTAGAACCAATTCAAAATACTCACCAGCTAATGGAATATTGGAACCATATTCAAATTATGTAATGATTCTCGTCTGAGGTGGGATAACGTCGCCCTGAGGATCAAATCTTAAATAACAGTTCCAATTAACGCGACATGGTGAATAGAGATACGAGAAAGGGAACCGGAAGTGGTGGTATCTTGAAAAGCATTTACATTGACGCTTTTTTTCAACGATAGCACTACTCTTATTTGATTTTGATTGTATTCAATGAGCGGTTACATTTTTTAAGATTCTGTTTTGCGAAGAGGTTGTGTGTCGTCACTTCTGTCCGTCATCAAATTGCTAAATGATTTTTATTTTTAATGACTGGTGGCATTAATCAGATTCCAGGGGTGATGGTCGCTTATATCCATATAAAAAAGGATTGACCGTTTTGAGGTTCAAAAACCAATAAAAAATAATAAATTTAATGTTTACTTTTAAATCCATTTAAAGGGACAGTCCCGATTTGAACAGAGTCGCAAAAATAAAAGTGCGAGTACATATGAAATTTAAACGCCAAAATGTAGGAGAATGGTGAAGTGACCGTGTCTCAAAATTTCAGCTCAAAATATTAAGTCGTTTGGACGTGAACGTCAAAACTGCTTATCCGGACACGTAACCTTTTTAAGATTTCGGGTTATTTTTTTTCGTTGGTGACCTGATAATCGATTCCCGTTCCTTGAGAGGTCTATAAAGTGAATGGCCCATGTGCTGTACTTGATAGCGAAAGGTATATTTCACCAACACATTATTTTTTATTTAAAAGAAAGCCTGGTTTTACGTAATACAGCTTAGGGCACAGGTCTCAATTTTCAGAAGACTGACGTGTTTAAGTTGTTTGAAAACGTATCACAAATACCGAGTTAGTTGCTCGAGCCTTTGGTAGGGGATTTTAAGGGATTTTAACACAAAATTAAGCAGTTATGTTGTTCAAAAAGTTATCGGGATTAGCTCTTTAAACAATGTCACTTGACAACCTTTCAGTTTATATATTGCTGTCCAAACCTTACCGGCGCCAAACTTTCTTTTCTTTTCTAACAGAAGCCTTCTCAGATGCAGGTAGCGAGCTGTGGAGGGTTGGGGGATTTTTGCTCAATCTTTGCGTTCAGACGCCCCCCAAAAATTAAGCTGGCGTTTTTAAATCAGCGAATGAAATCTTATTTGGCAAAATGTGTTCATCATATTCATATTCTTGCTCTTTGTGTTTTTTCAATGTGCAACGTAATGGGTATTTAAATATTTTTATAAAGTGTCCTATAGAGTGAATAAGTGATAAAATTGGTCAAATTGTGCGAAATCAACCCAAACAATTTTTACCCCGTTTGATACAATCTTATTGGAAATGGAAAGCTCAAAAAAATACCCAACAAGTTAATCTTGACTTGAAAGAAGTTATGGTGCAACTAAATAACAAAAAATCGAGTTTTCATCGAAAACAGAAAAACGTATTACAAACACAGTTGATTTGATTTAAGTTTTACAGTTTCAATCAACGCCATGAAATTTGATTTTTTTCCCATTGAAATCGATTGAAAAAGCTGAATTTAGAGAAATTCAAATTTTTTGTGAACTTGAGCGAGTTCTGTTTTGTTTCATTATTCTCGGCTTTTGCCGAATTGCATTTAAATTTTAAGCAAGCACAGTGTTATTATGTGAGTTAACTGTGGCGACAGAAACATTCATTTCGCGGAACATTTCTTAAAGAAAAAAGAGATGTGTATTTTGTGTAAAAATTACCAATGTGGTACCTTAAAGTTTATAGTTTAGGTTTTTCGGAAAAGATTTAGTTCTCCCATTTAATTACCAGTAGGTGTTATTTTCCTTGCGTTTATTCGATCACTTCAATAACCTCTAGAGATCTTTTAGGAAATCGCGTTCTAGATCAATGATAAGGTGTCTCACAATGAACGTGTGATAGTTATAGCACCATATTAACATAATGCAACAACATACCTGATTCCCCCTCATTAATCATTGAGAAATTATTATTTTAAGATCCATTTGTCTGGCTGTTAAAACCAATTGATTTCGTTCACAGGGAACGGTTTAGTATTATGGACACAGATCACTAAATATTTCTAGGGCCAAGTTATTTTTAGTCTTTCTCTCCCTTCCCCTTTCTTCCCCTTTTGCTTGGCGATTTTTGTTCACTTTTTGGTGTAAAATCGAAGAAAGGGGTTTGAAAATGGATTTTCTGTCTGGTTTTGGTGAATATTCATGATTTTGAGGCGGAAGGATACAAGAGTTGTGCGGTTGGTTACCTTGAAAGGGAGGGCCGAAAATTGCTTGTTTACTTCCAGCTTGTGTATCTCAAGTTTTTCATGGTGAACCCCATACATGCTTTTGGGCAAGAGTTTGCTCCATCTGTGGCAGAAAGCGTTCTACCCAACGAATATTAGAGAAAAAGTTACAGCCGGTCTAAGAGGCGAGAATTAAGATTGAAGTCAATGGGGAAATAATTAGTGATCTGTGGCCTTTTGTAATTTTTCAACACCATTGGATTTATGTGCCCTTGTTTCGAAATTAGTCGCGCTAAGCCGGTTTTAAAACCGTTCCACGGCAGATTTACGAGCCAGAATTATCATGACTTTTATTTTATACGAAAAGCAAAATCAGATGATTACAACGTGGATATTTGAAGAACCATGTATATATGCAAATAGAAGATACGACTAATATTATGTTTAAGACTACGGCGAGATCTTCGAAATTATAAAGACATTTTTATTTGACATTTGTCAAGGTGGATGGGTCATCTTCAATTAAACTTGGCTAACACGCGAGGGAGCCCCCTACCCATGACTACAACATACAGGTACATTTGATTAGGATTGCAAAATATTTTGCGTTATTTTATGTACGGGTTGAGTTAAGAATCAACTTAGCGGGGAATGTGCTTTACTGAACGGGCATCGTAAAGATATATATCCCTAATCCAAGTTGAAGACGAAAAAGAACGAAAAACAAAACTAAGAAATTTTGGTCTGAAATGAAATTCAGTTTAACGTCCTACTCATCTGCACTTGACCTTGGCTAATGGAAGACGGGCATATGCCATAGAGTGCTATGAGGGAAATTTTGCCCGGGCAGCGGCACTACGGCCTACTCTTATATCGAATTCCAACTGCCAATGGATCTTTTACGTGCATGCCAATGTGTACACGGGACCTCGCTTTTTCGTCCCATCCGAACGACTAGACATCTGTCCTTGACAGGCCCTCCTTCTGCATCATCGACAAGGGGAAACCACGCCGGAAAATCGAGATGAAAAATTTTGGTCTAATCTTAATCAAACAGAGATCGGTATGCAGAGAATAACGAAGGGGAAATAGGAAAAAGTATTAAACGGAACGACATGTTTTAGTACTTATATCAGTTCATCATTAAGTTTAGCGATGCATATGTTGAAGAGAAAGAAAACCTGAACAATTAAGCGAAATGAAATGATAACTGTAATGCGACTCCGTTCACAATGCAAAGTTTCCACTCACAAATCCAACCCTTGATACACCTCTGGAGTTCCGTAAAAAGCGAAGGCTACAATTGTCATCGACACCGATGATCGAATAATGTACTTTATCATAACCATTCCTATATTTCAAGTTAAATTGCTATGTGTAAAGACACATTGTTCAAATCAAATATTGCAAAGTTGCTGTCAGCGTTAAGTGGTAGGGTATACGTACCCACTCTAGAAATTAAAAGGGGTTTAACGTCCTACAAACCCACTCTATAACACCCGGTGTTACATCCATAGCTTATTATTTTGCAAGTTTATTGGTTTTTGTATTTTGATTACTTTTAAATCGATTTAGTTTGCATCTAACACATTCGCATAGAAAAAGTTCTAAAATCGTCAACAGTAACCTACATATAGAAAAAACACGCCCATTTTGTCAACACATAAATTCAATTCTTTTTTCAATGCCAGCGTAATTGAGAAATTTACCCAGCTTGATATTGTTTCAGAGCAGACTTAAACGTCATATAAAAATCTAACACGTTCACCACTGCCTTTGTAACTGAGAAAATTGCTCATTTATTCCAGGATATTAAATATAAATACAATGGAATTTAGATCTTTTTTGTCGCTTGTTTAATCACATAGTTACAATATAATTGAATGTACGCATACCCCCGACTATAACAATTTGGATCTGTTTCCAAGATAGACTATTACAGACAGCGAAAAGCTTATCTTAAAGGTAAAGTTTGGTCGATCATGGGACACGCATGGAAATAACAGACAGCGAAAAGCGTTTATTTTTTAAAAAGTAATGTTGGTCGATCATGGGACACACCCTAATTTGTATTCTTTCTAATACAGAGCCAAAGGACCGATGCCCATATAACCCCTGGGGAGCTCCTACGCTAATGTACCGTGTTTTGAATACACTTAGCAATGAAAGTGTTCTTGGGGTTTATAGGTACAAGATTGACATTAAAGATATACTGAAGAAAAACATCCCATAGATCAACGGATAACATTGATATTCGTTGTAAATTGGAGTCTGCAAGTCACGCCATATTGAAAATGATCTATGTGCAAGACTAAACTCGACGAAAACAATCTTTCGCACCATGTTCCGAGTAATTAATCACTGTGCTTAATTATAATCGAATCTATTAAATATTGGACAGTTTGATATACTCACTAAATAACTACGGTAATTACACTTCAAAACGAACAATATCTTGACGATAAATTCACGTCTGCTCGAGCCAATTTAGCGCCATTTTACTCGTTTCGCGTCATTAAGTTAACGCCCGCTGTCCAGTTGTTATCTGTATCTGCTGACCAGCTTGAAGAATAGATTAGAATGAACTTAAGATTTCTAATGTTCGCGTGTGAAAATATTGGACTCGTTTCCTATCTTCAACTTCTACTCTAGGCATATGCGCATTAATCATTACAAACAAAGTGTTACAGATGTAAGATGTATTCACCAGTATGCAAAGTTTACTGAGCAAGGTCCATCTCGGCATATTCAGAGAAACTACTGTTTCTTTGAACTATTCTGAGTTAGCAAATTAAGGTTATACATTATGCCATATCAATACCAAGGAACATTATGCCATATCAATACCAAGTGGTATCTGGTTCTCTGTGGAAGTTCCTTAAAAGCGATACCCTGCTTCGTACACGACCCCTGTAAATGTTAACTGCTTTACTGAATATAACGTGAAATATCCGGTTTCGTCTTTCTTTATTGGTGAAGATAGGCTATAATATAGAATTTTATTTGAGATGAGTTATGTTTTATTATTTATGATACACTTAGTGATAAAATTAAGCTGCTGATATTTTATAAATAGCTCTACATTTTTGATAGCACCCAAACACTCTGGTTAGGCCAATTCTTGTTTCGGGTTTCACACTATCTTGATGCCTGGTACAATAAAATCGTGAGGAAATGGAGAAGGGGGCGGCATTTCGAAGTTTTTAAATGTCAAGCGAGATCTCGGATAAACCACGTGATAACTATCATGACACATGTTGTGTTTACACCCGACACGCCCACTTATTACCTTCATTGTTTTTATGCTATAAACAAATGGTGCATGCTACCTGTGATGTATGTGTAAATAATGATACGTTATTGACAACTTGAGGATGTCTATTCATACAAACATTGAGATTGAACGAAATGTCACTATGTTATTACAAATACAAGTTGATTTGATGTTAGTATATGGAGACGTTTCGTCAATAAACACAACACTGTACGATATACTAAGACGAATCTTCAACAACAAATACAACGCTGTGTGAGGTATTGAACTAGCCACGTGTATAAATACCAGATAGGGTGACAGAATAAAGCGAAATAATTCGATCATCAAAATTGGTGAATAAATAAACAAACTACCGCCCACACCATTTTTCCCTATAAATTAGCTTCGAATTAACCCCATTCTCTTTATTCATAGATTTATAATATGCAAAGCAGTTGTTGATTGTGGACTGCAGTGGTATGAAACATGATCGTCTAGAACAAATTCTCTTCAGTAATTATATAAACAAATTCAAATGTTAACCAACTTATAAACATACTTAGTTTTAGATAATTATAATGTTCCTGTGGTAAACTAGAGGACGAAAGCATTGAGAAACGTAAATTTACATTTGACAAGGACTGTGATATCTGGCTTCTTCCTCTGTACGAAAAACTACACTTTTTAAAATGACCTACCACACTCCCACCCCCGATTTTCCCTACTGATGGTTTCTGGGTGTACATTAATACCTCGATTTAGAGGTAATCTTATTTGCCTCCACAATAAGATTCTATAGATTTATTTATCTATCCAGGTGGGCCGCGAGTGTTGATATTTATCTATTCCTATTGTGACTAATTTCCACCTGATTTAAGATAAACTAGAAAGCATTTATTGTTTCATTTTCTGGCTGATTAAATCACAGTGAATCCGTAATAAAGGCAGAAATAAACGAATAATAGTGATAATCTTTATATTTATCAATCCTGTTTATCTGGTTAATCCCCTCTATTGTTTACTTGTTTTTATTGTCCGTTAAGTACAGACAAGTGCAAAATAATTTATTATTCCATTAGTATGGCTACATTGTCCCTGTGGTATTCAGCAAGGTGCTCGTTCCTGTCCTATCTGATTTATTGATTGTACAGACGAATTACAGAGTCATTTGGATGGTGAAAACTCAAAATTAATAATTATTTGGTAAATAAAATTCAAACTGAAATGAAACCTCTATAAATTTACTTCATGTATGAACATTAAATTTAAGCTTGTGTTCATGGCAAATCAACGATAAATACTAATGCTTAATTTCTTTTTCATAGCTTGTTCAAAAATTTTTTCGAGTGCCTCAGCTTTATGCTGTCAAGTTGGCTGTGAGAGAGCATGTCAGTGTTCAGCTATAAAAATCTATTTCCATGTTTCAAATGAACTATTGATTTGAAGTGTAATTGGACAGAATGCATCTTTTCTCTGCACTTCACTGAAATGAATGACCTCCCTGAACGTGCTGTTACAATGGATACTTGATGTCGGTGTTAGAGCCAGAATGCAGTCTATTGCAATTTAACAAGGAATGTCATTTTAACATTTATTGATTTTTTTTTTACTTTCTTAAAATCATCATTTAATTGATTTTGATGATTTTTTTAAATTCACTCTATGTAGATTTCATTATACAAATTGTCACTGCCTACAATCCCAAGGACTGAACTTTAACAAAAATTAGCGGTTGAAATGGAAAAAAATAGTTAGATATTTTAGACATATAACTATGAGGGTTAATGATTTCCAGACACTTGATAGAGAATCTCAATGCAAGTATTATTTCTCCATATCTATAAATGTATCCTGTCAAAGTAAGAGATTGAAAAATAACAATTTATTTTATTAACTGACATTTAACAACCGAACAATAATGTTGCTGAGTTTTTTGTTACATCAAAACGTTGTTTGCTTGCTGTCAAAAGTGTGTTTTCAAAACACGCAAAACGTGGTAAGAGTTGAAACTTGTAATAGTATAAAAGTAATGAAGTTATAATGCCCTATAAATAATGCACGATGCTTTAATGGGATCCTGCTGATATTTCAAGAGTTTTATGATGAAACTTATAAATAATTTCATTAGTTTTCATAAGCTTTTTCGTTTTGTGGATTTTTTTATTTGTATAAAGCTTGTTTGGTTTCTATTTTTTCAATTAGCATGATTTGATTTTTTCATGTTTTGTTTTTATGTTAATATTAAAATATTAACAATAGTTCAAGTGATGACAGACATTTTGTTAATGAATTTAAATGGTTCAATTTTAAGGCATGGATTAAAGGTTTGCTTATTTAAATGATTAATTTCTTAATTGGTGCAATCATTTTTATACGCCCACATTGAAATGTGGTCGTATATTGTCGTCGCCCCCGTCCGTCCGTCCGTCCGTCGTCCACAATTGCTTGTGGACGCTCTACAGACTAAAGTTAATATTCGATTGACTTTAAATTTATACACAGTGTTTAAGGCCATGAGACGAAGAAGCGTATTTCCGATAATTACTGCCAGAGTTATGGCCTTTGGTCACTTCAAAAAATCTTGTGGACGCTCTAGAGACCAAAGTTAATATCCGATTGACTTTAGATTTATACACAGTGTTTAAGGTCATGAGACAAAGACGTCTATTGATTGTCAGCGATTTCCGATAATTACTGCCAGAGTTATGGCCCTTGAACACCTCAGAAAACCTTATGAACGCTCTAGAGGCCAAAGATAATATCCGCTTGACTTTAAATTTGTACACAGTGTTTAAGGTCACGAGACGAAGAATACTATTGATTCCGATAATTATTGTCAGAGTTATCTCCCTTGATCACTTTTGTAATGCTCTAGTGGCCAAACTTATCATCCAATTGACTTCAGATTGATACACAGAGTTTAAGGTTTTGAGAAGAACAAGTATATTGATTTTCAATGAATTTTGATAACTGAACAGCTAAATCCATGATTTTAAATGTTTCGTATACTAAGCGTTAGCATGGGGCAGAACTTTATAAAAACCAAACAAATTCTATTGATTTTCTGATAATTATTTTATGAGTTGTTAATCTTAATCAGATTTCAGAATATTATAAATGTTTCATAACCGAAAAAAGTAAGAATAAGCGACAACTCTTGTTGACTGCCAGGACGATTTAGCTGCTGTGGGCGTATGTTTCGTTGCCTGGCAACCTATCTTTTAATATCCAAAACACACTACATTCTTTAGACAGCGCTCACGTTGTTTAACGAGTGCTCTACGGATCTTAGGTTACTTTCAAACTGTCGTTGAGAGCTGAACATACCCGGTAAATAATGAACTATTAAAGGGTATAATATGGTCTAACTTTAAACCAGTCATTTTGGGATTATCATATGGTAGATTGCTATTTCAATAATTCGCTTACTCGTGGTCGTTACTAACGGGGAAAAATCGTTTGCGCTTGGGCTCGGAACGCCCGGAGCTTGTACCGAGTGCAGTTTAGACCCAATGATCAACAGGTCACGCGTAAAAGCAGAATTGTTATTAGAAGAAAAATTCTGCTGTGTTGAGTAGCCGCAAATCCCCATTTTATGCTTTGTACCTTTTAATAATGAGAGAAATACAAAATTGTTACATATGTTTGATAGCTATGGATCTAGAGAACCATTACTTGGGATTTCAGTTAAATGTCTTTCGTAGTTCTAAAATAGTTGATTGACAACTTACACAATTCCCTACGGATCCTCAGACAGTTTAGCTCGCGGCAAGGTTTTCAATATACCGTTCAACTTAGAGTAAGAAAACCTTTCCATTCTTTTTTGTTGATCATGTGGACAAAAATAAAGAGGTTGGAAATTGCGTCTAATAGCATGAATGTAATTCAGTAAGTGCTGCCTGAAGGATAAGAAAATAAAAATAAAAAAAAAATGTACTATGTTCGATTTTATTTACCATGGACGTATTTTATTAAATTTTTATCTTTTCCAGAAGCAGAATGGCGTTTTGAAGACAACATCCATCAGTTCTGCGACCACGCCCACTTCACCTACCAAGGCTGTTTCGACTTAACCCGTTTTAATTAAATGTATGATTATAACCGAATCATTTGAGTGATTTTTACATTGACTGTATGAATGGTTTTATAGCTTTATTTTGAAAGAATTAGTTTTGATATCAGACCGGACGAGAACTTTAAAGAGACGGGCCTATTTGATTTAGGTCAAAATAAAGTGTTCGTTTGGGTTGATCAGCCTGTCAACGCGAGTCAAATTACAGTATTAACATTATTATGAACCACATCATGCTCATCCCCGACTGGTCTCTTGTATCAGTTTGATTTGTCTATTGAATAAAGTGGTGAATTTAGGGTCGGATTTTTTTCTCTAAGGGTGTCGTAAAAAAAAACATAAGATTGAATCAGATTTTACACTTAATTTTCACCCAAATCAAAGAGGTTGAATCCTTTAAATTGTTGAATAATCTAGTTAAATTAATCATCTGTGAAATATGAAAATGTTTATAATTATTCACATTGTAATATTCACGTCATCTTGGACAATGGTTTTATGCATCAGGTTTTCTTAAAGAGGAATATCGCCATTCTTTCGGGTTACACAAAGATGTACGCATAAAGGAAACACTATCAGCGACAGTCCCTGGATTGCCGGAATTAACATCGCGTAAGACAACTCATGTGGGGCAAAATCGAACAGTATCGGTCCCTGTTTGAAATGAAATAAAAATATAAACTACACAAACTGGGAACATCAAGTGTATTAAACTGCCATGTTGATTAACATTGGGCTCTTTTCCTTACAATATTGTATATTTTATCAGAACTTTATAAATTTACAGAAGATGGTCTTCTATGTAAATCAAATCCCATGGGTGGTCCCCTTTAAATGTGTCCTTGTATGTAAAAAAAAATATTTAAAGACAACATTTTATCCAAAAATAGAAACGGACTGTTGAACAGACAACCCGTTGTTTTTTCTATAAATATTAAATAAAGATTTTTGAAACCTGTGTGACAATTATCTAGATCTTTCATGCTTTCCCAATATGTTTGATATCAAGTTGTTTCTATAATATGTAAATTATTTAAGGCTTATAAAGATTGGTTGTGTATTTCAGTGCTATAACTAATAATGTTTGCTTATATAAAGATTATTGAAAAATTGTGATTGTGCATTTTTGTTAGTTTTGTTTTAAATTCTATTTATACCCCCGTCTGACCGGGGAAGCGTCCTTACTGTGCTGCTACGGCGAAGAAAATGGTCGCCATAACCGTGGTAAAAGCATGATGGAAACGCCAGAAATCGTACTGTGTCACCATTGATCGCCGAGTCACGGCGTTTGTTTTGAGCATATTCAAAACATGAGCATATTCAAAACAAACGCCAAGGTTCTGCGATCTGGCCTGGAAAGCTAGTAGAAAGTTTTAATTTTTTGGGACATTTTCTCGTTTGCCGGCAACTTTGTGCATCTTCTGGTCGCCGAACGTCGTAGCAGCACAGTAAGGACACCAAACCGGTCTGACAGGGGCATTAACTATTCTGGAATAGCGTATACATGTACTTTCTTCAGTCAGATGTATGTGACACATATTTTCCCAGCGAGCACGTGGATCGTCTACTTCAGTTATACAAAATCAACCGACGTCATAATTTAGACCAAATCTTGACGGTTAATCCCGCCACTTCGAAAAAGGTACAGTCATTATTTTATTTCAAATGAAGGCGCAAGTGTATCCGCTTCAAGATCGAACAACGTTGATCCAAGTACGACCTAGATCGGTTTAATATTAAATTGCACTATTATAATCGCTGTCCAGTTGGAAGCAACGTTGGCTCACTAACCAGAAGGGCCGGGTTCGTTCCCGGTGTTTGTGGAAAGACTTCCACGCGATTCTCCAGCCTCATTCCCCTCCCCTTGTCAGTAGTGGAGGATCGAGAATCCGACAAATAAGAACATCTACTTTAGTGAGGACGTAAAATAACCATTGACATTGCTCCCGTAAAAAGGCAAAACCTAGTAACTCACTTTTTCATCAAAACTGAGTTAGGACCACATTTGTAATTACTAGGGTATGCACTTCCTGTTGTTGTATTAGATATTCCAATCTTTTGATTTTGTAAGCAGTTACACCCATGACACAACCTAGTAACTCCGTTCATTTTCCCAGCATGCCACAGAAAAACCTAGTAACTCAATAGTAAAATCAATAGATAAGCTTGGGCTTAATATTCATTCATTTCGTTTTCCTTTGTTTTCTCAAAATAAGAAAAAAGTGAGTTATTAGGTTTTGCCTTTTGAAGGGAGATTTGGAATTATCAGAATAGCTGGCCGACACTCCGCTGTCCGGGCAATATTTCCCCAAGTAGAATACTGCATGACGTTTATCGGACTTCATTAGACGCGGGGAACAGACAAGTAGGACGTTAAACACCATTTTGGCTCGTTTTCTAGCTTAATTAGTTGTCAATGTCATGTAGGTAAATTAACTATATGTATAAATGGGTACCGGAAACACGACGTCGTCTTTAATATAGAACTACGTTGTTTCTAAAGAAACTTGTGTTTATCATTGAGAGACCTGTCAAGGTTACTAAAACTTGTATGTCTACTAACAAAGGATAACTAACCACAAATTACAACAAAATAAAGACATTAATTGCGATACATGACCCCTTCATTACCACAAACATGGCACCAGCTCCGGGGGCTGACAAGCTCAATACGTACATTTTACTTTCTACTTTTGACATTTAGGACAAAGGGTATGTTTATGAGTCTGGCAGAACGAGCCACCATGATGTCTGGTACCAGGGTGTTAAATCTGACAGAACTAATTGGCCGCTATTGTCTCTTACAATATCTTTATGACTTGTTATTGGCGTTCATTTAGCTGCCTTTAACCCTCGTTATCACAATACTAACAGTAACAAGAACCACGGTTTAGTCCACTTCGAGCGATAATAGATAAGTTAACACCATTTATCATTAGTACTGATATAAATGGACCATCAATTGGTGTTTGCGAATGGCCATCTTACTGAAAAGTGATATCCGCTGGGGGTATTTGACACGAGGTCGCATTAATTCCATCCTAAGTAGTTATAGAGTGTATTATTTATGAGATTTTACCAATGGACATTGTATATTCTTTAAACACTAGAGTTTTTGTTTTTGTAGCAGACGGAAAAACGGCTTTAAACACTAGAGTTTTTGTTTTTGTAGCAGACGGCAAAACGGCTATTAGCTGTTCACCTCCCAGTATTGATGCACCTTGCACCTTAATACTTTTAAATTCCACATATATCATAAAATAAGAATGAAGTCTAATCCATATATTTGTAAACTCTAACGATATAAAAACATAAACGCAAGTCGTTTGATTAAAATATAAAAGATATACAGAAAGAAATATCCATTCCTAGGCGATTCCGATTAAGATTAGAACCCAACTAACACAACGCTGGATTAAAGTAGACAATTTAAAAGCTCTTAAACGCCTTTTTATCTAATGAAAAATACTCGTAGAATATAAGATTGTAGACATCTTAATGACGTTCGAAACGGTGAACTTTTTAACAAGACCCCCCAAAATATCTTCAGCTGACAGGCATGCCAGATTTAGTATAGCCTGAAGTACGTCTGGTAAAAAATAATCGATGAAAATATTAGATTGAGAAAAGACGAAACAACAAAAGAACCGCGACAAGTAGTGACACCTGGAACTTTTCTCCTGGGGTTAAAATCTGGGTACCGTTAACCTTCAAACCTGATATTTTACCTGAACTCGCTGTCAAGTTGATAACAGGCGGCTTCAAGGCAAATTCTACCCAAACAGAATTTGACCTCACATATTTCCTAACTCCTTTAACATTTGTAATCTGTGGAAATCACGGTGTTTGATAAATGCCACACGCGTAGCTTTAATACTTGATTCATCTTGTTGATAATTGATGGACAAAATGGCACTTCATATTATCCTTAGATAACATATTTGACAAATATAACACAATCCATTGATTTGGCATTCATTGGGAAATTACCCATCCATTGGCACTGAAGCTGCATTTCAAGAACAATTCGTCTGACCATCGTTTTATTTGTGCTTTGTTTCAATGAGTTTCACGCAAGCTGGCAAACAATTTCTTATCGGTTATAGTGAAAATGATATTATTGAAAATTAGTTTTCGTGGTGAGAGGAAATTTGAGTATAAGATATGTCTATTCATGCTTTAGTTTTATAGATGTTTTGTTCGGTAAAGGTGTTGGCCCCTCGTTGCTATCCTCGGCAATAGTACGTCTGGAGCCAACCAAAATGTCGAATTTGGCAGCGACGCCAATATGATAAAACTAATAGCCTAACTATTACCAAGGGGAGTGAACGGTAGCGGACTGACGGGATAGTCAAATGGCGACAGGACGATTTACCTAATACTACCCAATACCCCGACATACTAACTTATTATTGTGGAAAAACCAACATAATTATACAAAAAAAAAGAGATGAGTTGATTAATGAAGAAAAGTTATAGTATTAGTACCCGGTACCTCAAACATCTGAAAGCCCAGACAAATTAATGATCAAATATCTCTCAATTCTGTCATAATACTACAAAATTCAACCGCATACTATCTTATTGTTCTGGAAAGCTGACAGAATTCTTCAATTACTTCAATATCGATGAGTTAAGTGCAAACATGTGAAATATCTATTTATAGCTTGAATGATAAATGAATCGGCTCAACATTGAATAAATGATTTATTTTCCACAAATAAACTTGCTGTTATTCAAATAATTGTACTTTTATCTCATATTTGAGTAATATTTATTATTTTACAGAAATTAATAGATTTCTGACAGTATGGAGAAATATTTGTTAGTATTGGGTGATGAAGCAGGGTAACTGGAACATTAAGTCATCACTTTTGCCAAAAAGCTTTACAAGTTTTCCACGAATTTACTCAATTTTAGTTTATACTAGCTCGGTACACGGCTTCGCCCGGGACCCAATATCTGCTTACTCGATATCTTCCTTTCTTGCACGCTTCCGCTCTAGCTTGCATCATTCATTACTATTAATAAACTTAGCAATCGTTAATTGCACTAAATTACCCAACTAATAAATAATCTTGATTTTTATAAATCATGACCTAAAACAGCCATGCTGGTTAATTTGATACCACATGTGGGGCTGTGGCGCGAACATCCATACACACCCACCCATGAGCTGAATCTTTAAATGTCCTTCCACGTTGTGTATTCTCTTCTTCTTATCCAGTAGCTAATGCGTTTGTCTTGCCAATAGTTAAGACGTTGTCTTACCAGGAATAGCAATGGAACAGTTCGTTTTAACATTTTATATTGTAAGCTGCTTATATAATAGATTACAATAAAGTCATTATCTCAAACCCCACTCTGCCAGAGATTGCTACATCTTTTGCTTTTTGGAATTCAAGCGGCTTTCTGACGAATGCTCAAAGATAATATTGATGGTCTTCTTACTTTGGGTTTTGAACCTTCAATTTTCTAACTCTTCAAATATGTTGTGCCTGTTGACCAAATTTGGTAATGAGTCCCTGATGGTATGCACGGTATGAAGCACGTGTTCGGAAAGTTTCTATTTCATATTTGTTATGAGTGACAAATCACATGATTAATTACATCATAATTAGCGAATAGAATAATTAATGGTTGTGAACCTGAGAGTAGATAATTTATAGAAAGTGCGCTCCAGGGTAGAACGCCATGCAGTTCTCGAAGGGAGACGGGAATTTCCATCAGCATACTCGGCTGAAGGCGGGTTAGAGAGGATGACCTTATTATATAACAGTGTTTAATATAAAATTTAGAAACGAAATGGTATTGTATTCCCTGTGTGTAATCATAAACTGAAAAAGTGGCAGAATAAATACACAACATATAAAGTGGAGTCCTAAGACGAAAATAAGAAACATGCGACCAGAGACAATACTATATGATCATGGGCTGTTCCAGAATATGTAGTAATAAACGATGCTGATTTAAAGAGCAAATATCCTAGCAAACTTGCTACAGTATTTCAGTCACTGAGCTTACCAGATACCTCCTGTCGCCAAATCACTAGTGTATCCGACCAGAGAGGAAAGTGTCAAACGAACGAAGTGAGCGAATCAATATTTTCGACGGGATATGTTTAGAAATAGACTGCCGGAAATGCAGCCTGGCACTATTTCAGACACTGGTCGTCGAGGCAAATAGAGCTGACCAGATACTGTTCGTCGCCAAATCACCAGTTTATTCGAACAGCGAGGGAGATGTCAAACAAACAGAGGAGGTGTGTCAAAGTGAAGGAATATTTTCGCCGCCTTAAACCTATTCCCCAAAACTTTGAGGATCGTAAAAATCACTTCTCAAGTGGTCCACGTGTTATTGGCCTATTGAAGGTTTACATCAGGATGGGCTTGGTAAGAAATCACTCAGACTTTACAACATGCACGTCCATAACAGACTGGGAATGTTTGCTTTAATCACCATAGAAGGTATTGATTACCAAAACATATCATAAATCCTTTTTTTTTTCTAAAATTATTGGGTGGCGGGTAAGCAGAGGGCAGAACAGATAAAGAAGGGGCGCCACTGGATTGGTGGTATTGGGTTCACATTGGAATCTCTTAGAGGAGAGCAACAATTAAAATTCTAATCCGTCTCAAATTCAAACTTTGTAGAATCAAATGACATGCGCCGGTTCTTTCCCACACATAGAAAATGACACGATTTATTGGGAAAATATTTCCTCTGGACACTGTTACGCAGAGACAAGCCTCCATGGATAATGTAATAAAAAGACGCCTAGGGTGATTTGGCTTATTGATTTAGATAGTATCAGGTAATAATAAGAAAAAATATCTATAATTGTTCAACGGCTAGACTTTATGTAATTAGTTTTAATAAGCCTGATAATACATAGTTCGAAAACATATCGCAGACTAATTCAAAATAATTATAGAGGTATAGTCTGTACAGCTAGGACAAGGCGTGATCGAATTTTTGAAAGGGGCGGAGATGCCAATGGAGATTTGAATTAGAATAAGTCCACTTGTCTGACTTTGAATTCAATCATTGTGGTATTCATACGAATCGCTTCAATAATATTTCAATTTCAAATCTTGGCAAGGCTGAGGACGGTAGCTGTCCATTGTCCAGACGATCAACCATAAACATTCCACCGCATTTATAACAATTACTGACTCCCGTACTAGAGATCCTGACAGGCGCAGACAACCTAATGTTATTTACGTACCAGAAAGGGGGTTTAATCTTGATATTAAAGCAACAATTCATTCTCCTTCAATCAATTAGTCCAACTATTCAATCAATTATATAAACCTTTTAAGCATTTCAAGATTTACGACTTCCAGGCAATGATTGCATTATTTAAACGATATTTTTCATCAGCGGAAACGATTAAATTCACCGAAGAATCACAAGAAATATACACTGACTTTGAAGATGAACGTTTTGAAATTGTTATTGTATTAAAAACCTTGAGAATTTTACTGACACGTAAATCGCTTTAGGTTTCAAGCGATAATTTCATATTTTCAAAGAAAGTCAAAACATAATTATTTCTAGGTCTTTTGCTCAATAGGTTGTCAACTATTATACGATCATAGGCATTATTCCCCACACTTAACACAGGAAATGATAACACAATTACCTCCCTTGTTTTTCTATTACCCCCATGCAATAGTTATCTTCAAACGTTTGAATTTGAAGTTGAAAATGACATTTTTGCCAATTTCTCAACTGGCAATAGTGAATTAAAGGATTAATAGGATTATTCTTTAACAAGGTTGGGCTGTTTATAGATACCACCTATTTCAAGGCTTTATTTTAATTAATTTTAAAAATATAACTTAAAAATATGAAATTGCAGCTTTAATATCTCTCAGAGCGATGGTTTATTGTAGGTTTCGACATGATCGTCATATTCGATTTATACGTTCACTTGTGCTTTTCTTAAAATGTCGTTTCAAAGGGTTTTTCTACCCATTTATACACTCTGTTCGTGTAGTGCCGTTGGTTAGTTAAGAAATTATAAAATATACGACTGCTATTTCGTTATATATGAAACATACTTCTAGCCAAGGGGAGGCAACTTCAATTAATAAACCTATTGCAGGATTCAGACCACTTTTAAATTCCCTTTGACTTCGATGCTAATTCTGTCGTTTTTCCCAGCTCCAACTTTCCCCCAAAATTTTCATTGGGCTGAATGCTTTTCACTACAGACAGAAACAAATGATCATGTCTTTGCACCAGATTTGTATGATGTTGACTACCATAATTTTGACATACACAAACTTGAAGTAGCAAGCTAAACACATGTAACTATTCGCCGTAACCAACCTTTTAATTCTGTTATCCTTCCGCCTCTTATCATGAATATTGACCAAAACCTGACAGAAAATGTTAGCTCAAACTATTGTCATCCATTCTAGACCAAAAAATCAACAAAAATTGGCATGCAAATGGGGCGAGAGCATTGCTGTAGATAGACGAACTACAATTTCTTAGATGGTGAAATATAATGGTGGTCTGCTTCCATCAGGACTAATACGAGTTATTTTGTTCCAGTTGACATGTTAAATCCATGACATTTCTTGAACTGGAACATTTTTTGAACATTGTAATGATTTTAATCGCCATAATTCCAAAGAGCACACCCGTCTTCATTAGCCCAGTTAGGAGCATTTTATCTTCCAAAGAGCACAACACATCACTAATCGTTTCGATTTATTTCTACGCCTATTGAAAGGAATAGGATAGGTTACTGTTCTTTGTAGGGGGTTGCCCTTATTGCAGTTGATTTATCTTCTGATCATCCGCCTCAAAATCATGAATATACTCATCTTCTTCGATTCTAGATAGGAGAAGGAACAACTTTAACAGACGAACAATGCGTGGTTCACGAAGAAAGGGAAATGGTGAATACTGGCAACAGAGTATTAAGATTGAAATCTATTCATACTAAATTTTATTGCACAAGCACACATGAATTATATTTCTTCACAGATGGGGATATTTTCTACACTCAGCAGTTTTCTTGCTTGGTGGACAATAAGTGATCCCTAACTCATCAAGTCTCGATGTGTGTTTTTGACGAGCTATGTTGATGATACCGAAGGCATTCTGTTTAAGAAATTTGCAATCTTCCCGACGAACAAAAAATGACGAATGAAATTCGCTTTCCTCAATCATTAACATTCCACTTCTGTAAAACTGTTTACAAAATGTTTCAACTTTCGTACGAATTGTCCGAAAATTGCGAACCTCATGTAGAAATTCTGGCCCGGCTGATTTGATTTTTGTAATTAAAATATTTTTAAAATGATTGTACAATGCATAATCTAACTTGGCCCAGCGTCTATGAATTATTTTTTCTGAAAGGCTAAATGTTAAATTATACGATTTTGTAAATGAATTTCGTTTGATGTAAATAATGTCTTTTAGGTGCCAGTTTAGGAGCTTCATCATAAGAATCAAAGACTCGTCGAAGAGTTCAACGACCATTACTAAATTTATTTCTTTGTCAAGTGCTTGTAAAAATTCTCGGAATTTGGTCATATTGTTAAAATCCGTTCCTGGATAACCAAAATCGAACGCCATTCTGTTATTTGTAAACGAATGTGGCAGTTTTTTCGCTTCGTAGAAAACGGGATCACTAAGATAGGTTTTGATTGGATTATCACCCGGGATTTTAACCAAGTACCTTACCTGATATAAATTCCTGTAATATACAAACGCTGAAACAAACTGATCGAATGGTTGTCGAACTATTCCTATATAAACTGTGTCTTTTGGAAAGAATGGCGCCATGATGCGTTTATTGAATATCACGTGATTGCAGAATACGTCAAACATTCGTTTATCCTCATGAAATGACGGCAAAGCCTTTCGTGGAATAAGTTGGTTATACTGACTAAACATATTTCCTGTACGCGGTAACATTATGGATAAATTTCTACTGATAGCAAACCTCATTATTATATTCATCACAGTCGTTCCCGCGGCTTTGTGAACTTTTAAAAAAACAATATGGCGTACTTCTGCATTTGGAAGGGAAATGAGTAAAGAGTGATTTCCCTTGTCCACCACATTTGATTGTGCCTGTGAGATAAGTGTTCTGTTGCTGCTGAAGCGTGGTGTATGTAAGAAAGATCCAGGTGGAAATATGACCGCGAGATTCACCAACACGACCACAATAATTATTACGAAACATCCACATCGATTATTTCTCTTTCTTAGCAACATATTAGTCCTGAAATAGATCATCAAGTGCATTAAATTAAGTATAGGCCTACTTAGGTGACGTTCATAGTTACAAATTATTTTTTCAAAGGTTTAGTTCGCTGTACAAACATTACAGTCATAAGCTTAAATATTGGGCACGTGTTAGGGCTCTATTGAATATCGTAAATACTGATGAAATAAAAGTATTGAACAACATCAAGCAATATTAACTCGGTATCAACCCATTTAGGACATCAGTCAATCACATACCTTTTCTATGCTACAATTCTTGTGTCCTTATACCTGGGATATAACAAAGTCAAATGTATTATGAATGAAAACGTTGCGAGCTTGTACAGTAAACGCTCAGTAAAAAAATAGGAAAATGCAATTACTTGAGAATAAACCAAAAATATTTTCTTTTCCAGGACATCTGCGCCATTGTTATTCCTTTAAGCTAACTGTGCTCAGATCAAACTTTCATCTGGGTAGATTCCCGGGTATAGGTGATGCTGACAAACAAAACAGAGCAATCAGTATACAACTAAACAAAGTAATGTCAATTTATCAAAACTAGTAATCCATCCATGTACATCGCTATGAACAATTCCAATCTCAACCAACCCACGAGATGTGAACTCACCTCAAACCAGCAGTCAATTCACAGTGCGAACTGATAATATTGTGTTTAAACTATTTCTTCTGTGGCACTTGCTGTCCATAGAGTCGATGTTGTACAAGTTACGTTGAATCAATAATGAGACAATGCAGTAATATAATCTATAAAATATTAATAATGGTATATCCTATGCTTGCTTATCTTGTCGCTTCACATGTCCTTTTTTCAATAAACTTGAGCGACGTTCATATTGATTTTTAAAAGGAACAAAACTATTAGATCAAAGTCCTAGTAAAGAGGAACAACAACTACTCTCGTCATTAATGTGTAAAAGGTGATCCCGGGGCCAAAGACCACCACGGAGTTTCATCACATTGTGAGCTCTCTGGACTTCTTCAGTGAGAAATAGGGAGCCATTGCAGGGGGCATTAAATCCATTTCATTTCATTGCACGGTGGCTACGTGGGTAAGAAACTAGCTCGTTAGCCCTTAGGTCGCGTGTTTGATTCCTGCATTAACCCAGAAAGTTCATTGTCAGTTGTGGCGATAGCCGTCTAGTCGTTCGGATGGGAGTAAAACCGAAGTCTCGTGTACACATTTGTGTGCACGTAAAAGATACACTGGTATTGGAATTCGACATAAGGCTAGGCCATATAGCGACGCTGTCCGGGCAAAATTTCCCTCATAGTACACTGTATGGCGTATGCCCGTCTTCTTAAGCAGAACAGTCGGACGTTAAACCCCATTTCATTTCAATGAGATGGATATTGCCTGTCCAAGGACTATTTTATGGCCCTGTAACTCTACCCAATACCCCCAGGCAGCTCAAATACTAGATGTCTAATACGGCATTATATTGATACGGTGCTTGAAATGTCTGCTAACGGAATCCATTTTTTTCAAATTAGAATATATTATGTTCATTATAATTTATAATTTATCCTCAAATCGAGTGTTAATACAACAAAGGTCGATTATTATGTTCGATTTTCATGTTGATCAGTGTAGTCTGGTTTTGACGAAGTCTGATATCGACAGAAAAGTCGTTCTGAACAGGATGTAGCTGGGTTAAAATCAGCTATTATTAAAGATTACATTTTTATATAATAAAAGGTCTGGTCTAATCACAATCGGTAGAACTATTACATTCTTCTAGACTGTTCTGTCACATGCACCATTGTAGCTATGGTTGGCTCAATAGCGATTTACATTCTACGTCAAGCATTTGTCCCAAAGTACTGACACCGACTGATCAATAAAGATGTTTGCGCATACTGGGGGTGGGGACGGGTCAATGTAGGTCCTTGGGGGTTACCAGGTCACAAATTAACAGTTATTTGGATTTCTACATTTATGAAAAAAATTGGACCAAGGTAGAGACATAAATTCCTTGTTTTCAGCGATCAATAAATACATTTACATTTGATTAACCGATTATCAATACAGTCCCATAATGGGACAGAATAGCATAAATACTACATAAACACACACTCAAAACATCATCAGCATGGTAGGCCAGTGGTACTTGGTAAAAACAAATATCATCACAAACCTTCTACCAGCTCCAATAATCAAGTTTAATAAAATCATGAAACAAGTCTGTCTTTTAATGACCTGCAGGTCAATAAAACATTGTACACTTGACAAACTTGGCAATAGCAAACAATATTAATGAACAGTAAATAGTTTATGACCGAAATAAAACGATGAAACGGTAAATTAAATTGTAGAAAATACACAACTTACCACCAAAATGTAGAGAAATAATCTTGTATAAACCAACGTCAAATACTATCTGAGATGTAAGGATAATGTATATGTTTTCTAATCATCTTAATGTCAACATATGGTAGTTTAATTTAACACTGGAATAAAGGAAGTTCGATCTGTTTTCATACACTCACGTCTATGTTGATGGAATCAATTATCTTATATTGAACAGGAATAAATTATGTCCACGTGTTGAATAAAGTCATACATATTATTTAGTATTTTTTTTTAAAGTGACAACTGGCCAGGGTGAATGCCACATTGGGATATAATAAGAAATGAAGTGGAATTTAACGTTGTACCAATCTGATTAAAACACAGATCCAATTTCGTTTCGTTTTTTATAGTTCAAAATTTCATTTTTACTTGTCTTCACTACTCTTGGATCTGGAGGACTTGTTATTTAACTTGTGTTCTGGCTGAAATGAGGGGTCAGCCAATCAAATGGTCTGTCGAATCGACCGTTTGACCTTTTTATGCGTGGAACTGTGGGTAGATATTACCAGCCAATGACGTCTGTACTATAAAAAACAGCGGATAGAAATCATAACAAAACAAAAGTGGATTTTGAAAAGCATGGCGGTCGCTGATTGGTTAATCGAATGACTGACGTTATCGGGTCAAATGTCCCGTGCTTGATACCTGACGTCATAGAACGTGAGCTTCCACTATAACTAGTTAGATCTACATGAGTGTAGGCCATCGAAAGTATAAAAAACGAAACGAAATATAGATCTATATTTTAATTAGATTGACGTTGTACTGTTCTGTTCCGGCTTGGCTAATGAAGACGGCATTGGGATACTCGTCAACATTTTGCTAGGGATGGTTAGAAACTAACACGGCGATGTGGTGATTTTTTATTTATTTGTTTAAGTGTGTAGTACAGGGGGTTGTCAGGTGTGGCCTAGGAGTTCCAATACTATAATAATCGTTACAGATGGGCTTATAACAAAAATATAATAGTCGTTACAGATGGGTTTAATTACAATATTTTAATAGTCGTTACAGATGGGTTTAATTACAATAATACAATAGTCGTTACAGATGGGTTTTATTACAATATTTTAATAGTCATTACAGATGGGTTTAATTACCATAGTTTAATAGTCGTTACGGGTAGGTTTATTAATTACAATAGGGTTGGCCTAATTACAATAGTATAATAGTCGTTAAGGGTGGCCTTAATTACAATAGGGTTGGCCTAATTACAATAGTATAATAGTCGTTACAGGTGGGTTTAATTACGATAGTCGTTAGAGGTGGGTTTAATTACAATAATATAAAGGTGGATTTAATTAATATAAATAATAGTTTATAGGTGTGGCGGGTTAGATTTCCCGCTGTAAGTGAATTGGGGCGCATATCTTAGAACATAGGTTATAAACCATCCGGTCTACCGTCTCTTTAAGTTTTATTTAGACTTGGATTGAAAGAAGGTCGATTTACGTTATTTGGTATTAGAGATGTCCATTTTTAGTTTGTTACCGACATGCCTAATACGATGTATTGTGTACATTGAGATATATTCTTGTGTTTAAAGGTGTGTGTAACTTGAGGGTTGAAATAAGAAGACATTGATCATTTCACTGTGATAACGCCTGTCTTCAAATTGTGGAGAAAAATTTAAAACGTTGTTGGGTCTACTATAATAACTACTGCAAAAGGAAAGGAGTATTATTTGTTGAAGGCTTTTTGGTTTTAATGGTTCTAGTAAGACAGCAGAAGACGTAAATACATTGTATATTTTACAGCACTATTCTGCATGTTTTGTGTTTGCAATTACAAGCAAGGGAAAGGTGAAATGAAAATAGGTCCGTTTAAACAGAAGCAGTGGCACTTAATATTAAATTGATGATTTTAGACCATAGGAATTGATAAAACATAACTTGTTTCACATTTCATTTCGGTAAGTATACCTTTCAATTCGAAAGTGTTTTTTTTCTAAAATTCCGACTATAAAAGACGTCCTGAAGAAGCTACAGGCTCTACCAAGACTTAAAAATGAAACTAATAAAAAACAAACCTCTGCGTGTGTGTGTGTGTGTGTGTTAAAGGGATGTGCCTGGAAATTCAAACTGGGGCAGGTTTTAAGTCATTGAATAGATTGGACCTTGGATTTAAATGCTATAAAAATATCCCTTTGGACGTAGTAAATAATCGAATCGCAATAATCTATTGATGAATTCAATGGGTTATTTCATTTTTTACATGAGGGCTTCGATTACAACTAATTATGAATAGATGGACCGTTTTCCATTCATGACTTAAGGCCATGGATCGTTTATTATACAACTCTTATTGTTTTAATATTTACAGAATGCGGTCGTATCATTTTAAAACGAGAACTGTGATAATTGTGTTGGTTGTCATAGCCTTTGTTTTACTGTCTTTTAGTTTGGTTCAACAACTTCACAATCAACGTAAGTAGTTATTGTTTCTTGGTCTTCTTCTTCTCGAGTAGAAATACGATAACTGTATGATATTACCTTCTCTTTTAACTGCATAGTTTGTGATCAATTATTTAATAATTTTAGAAAAATATTAAGTCAAATTACACTTTCTTCACTTCGAAAAGCGCCTTTTTCTGTATTACAGCTACCAATAGGCCTACTTATTACTTAATTAATATTGATATTACATATTGCAATACTTTCATTACAGATAATGAGTTAAATCTACAGCCGGTCAACATTCCAAAACCACATAAAGCGAAAACTGTACGATTTGAATTTCTGAAACGTCAGCAAAGAACTTATGACACATGCGTACAAGAAGAAGTCGGTATTGTCCAGTCGGTATTTACATACGCACCGAAATTTTTAGCATTTTGCCCAGTCGCTAAAGTAGGGTCTACTTTCTGGAAAAGGATCTTGTTATTTCTACACAACGATACAAATGGATTGAAATTTAACCATCCGTTCGAAATACCTCGTATGTTAACACACTATGGCCCACGCCAATCCATGAAGAGTCAATCATTTGATAGATTATCACGACCGATATTACGAAATATGACCAGAGTTCTGTTTGTTCGAGACCCTTATTCAAGATTGTGGTCTGCTTATTTGGATAAATTCTTTTTGCCAGACTTTTGGAGAACTTATGCTAAAAATATTGTTTTGCGCCGCCACGAGCGTTCGCTGAAAGCTGACATATGTCACCATGACGTCACTTTTGAAGAATTCTTGGCTTATGTCGTTGACTTAAAAGACGAACCAGGAGTTCTAAATGAACATTGGCGTCCTATTCAGCATATCTGTAACCCCTGTGAATTCAGACCCCATTTATTAGGTAAGCAAGAATCTTTTGCCCAGGATGCAAAATATGTGTTACATTATTTTAATTTAGATTATCTACTTCCGTCCTACAATCATAATGTGCACGTAGAGGAAGAACTACGCATGTTGATAAAGTACAATTACAAACTATTAAAACAGAAACATTACGATGGATGTATAACAAGGCAGGAATTAGCAGGAAAACTGTGGTCCGTGTTTGAATTTAATGGTTATCTCCCTTTGGGTTCAAAAACAATTCTAGATGCCACCACTAATTTTACTATGAATTCATTTACTGAATTAGTTTTAAAAACACATAAAAATAGCCCTAAAACACCAGCCGAGTGGAAGAGACAGAGAATAGAGGCCATGACAGCTGCCTACAAATCGATATCTAATGACGTCATAGAGGGTTTACAGGAGACCTTTAAAATGGATTTTATACATTTCAATTATGATCCAATTCCCCCTGGGAAGAGAGTGTGATGGCAGATGTACTATAAATCAATATATAATGATCATGTACTAAAGCAGGTACACGATGGGTGTTCCGAAAATCTTACGTTTCATACATATACACTGTTGTGGGCCTACTTAATTTTTTAGAAGACGTCAAATAACTCACTTTACTGAAGCAAGGCCAACAGACGTAAGACAATTAAGATGTACAAAACACATTTATTATATTATCGCCAAAGAGTACAATACTTATGTACATAAAATCATACAAATATTATTTTAACGTGTTTTAAAATCTGTAAAAACAATAACATCAAATTTGTTCAAAGGCAATGATAATCCTTAAAAATGTTTAAAAATCTTTCATTAGTCAAACCTAAAAATAAGCAGATACCATCATACAAATCCCCGTTTATAACCTCCGCAAATGTTGTCTACTCTTCACAAAATTTCAATTCTTTATATCTTAAAAAAAATATTGTAGATTGTAAGGAATTCCAAATCCGTGAAATGAAGATCAGGAAGCTCTTTCTTTTGTGGTAGGCAAAATAATTACCATTTTCCTACCGATTACTGCTATATTATTATAATAGAAAAGAATATTTTGTACTTCTATGATAAAAATATAATCCGAGTTGAGGTATAAATAAAAAGTATTTTTCACTCAACTTAAGAATTTTACCAATCTCTAAATTATAAAAACTTCTACAATGTTTTAACCGTGTTGATTAAAATATATTGAAACTATAATCTGCGTTGTATTATATAGCTTTAGCGTCGCATCAATCGACTTAAATTTGAGTGAAACTTGAGTTAAGCAAAGAAAAAAGTTTTATGGCATCAGATTGCTATTATCACCTTATAGATTTTGGCATACACAAAAACTATGTGTCCATATTTAAAGCTATCTAAACTATATAATGTATAACAAAATCATATATTTCTCTCTAATAAATCATAAAGTCATTATTAACATCACTAACAAATCAAAAATATCTTTGGCACCATGAGCATGTAGTTTATAAACTTTATACAAGTTATATACAAAAACATATACAAGCATATTTGGTTTTGTATTTGATACAACCAACATAAGGAGATTCGTTTACATAAAGCTAAGCAGTGAAACAAAAAATTAACAAAGGCGAACAATTACTCTGAATTTCGCCATTTTGAAATCAGCCATAAACAAAAACAATATTGATCAAATTCCTTCTTTCATTAACAGTAACAAAACAATAAAATCAAATCCAAATCAAAGGATGTCTTTCCTTGATTTCAGTTTACCGAACATAATTTTTAATAACCAATTTTACTAGAGATGGACCCATATCACATACTGATCTAGAAAAAAAGGATCAACTCCAATACTTCAGTACCTTTCTTTGCACTAACTTATACTTTAGCACCTAATAAAAAACTTCAGTCCAGATTTGCCCGAATCGTCAGTTGAGATACCTTAATTCATTTCTGACAAAGTAATTGTGGTCTGTTCAGTTCTTTGTTATTGTCATGGGCCTACACATATAACCATGCACACTGTTTCACCTTGCATTAAGCATGCAGTTAACTTACAGGTGCCAGAAGTTCTGCACTCTATGTCCATAGGCCTACGCAATCTGTTACCAGTGATTAAAGTACTAGGTCACTTAGGCCTAATCTAATTTACCAAAAAAACACAGGCATTCTTCAAGAAAACAATTACATCCACCCACCCATCAAGCCACACAATGTCTACGGATGACGACTCGTCGATGCCGGAGATGACGAATGTGGTTCTTCGTCGGAGGTATGTGAAGTGTAACCTTGGTTACCAGTAATTTCACGGTTACCATAACAACTCATCATGGCGTGTAACGTTGACCTTAGCCTTACTGGGTAAACAATGTTATCGGCATCATCCAATAGAAACCGTAGTTCTCGCTTAAGCCGTCTCCCAGGATTCTTCACAAGTTGACGGCGCGGACTGCTCAAATGAGATGATTTGGCCTGAATAATAATAATACAAAATCCATGTAATTGTATAATCATACTACATTAGAAACAATACGATTAAAACACAGATCCTATTTCGTTTCGTTTTATAGTTCAAAATTTCGTTTTACTTGTCTTTACTACACTAAGATCTGGAGGAGTTGTTATCATTGACGTGTTCTGGATGATGTGAGGGATAAGCCAATCAAATGGTCTGTTACGGCGAGTTCTTGGCCTTTTGATGCACGGGACTGTGGGTAAACCTACTAAACCACTAGAAACTTCAAGGCTGGTTGATTAAAGGGACAATAACACTCTTGCTGGCTTGGCAGCTCTAGAAAATAAATAATAGTCTTATTCTAAGTACCTGGGGCCTATTTCACGAAATTTTAACTAAGATAAGATCCCAATTTTAGTAATTTGATTGGATAATATTAGATTGATTTTAGTGCTTAGCCAATCAAAATTGAAGTATCTACTAAAATTGGATTTTATCTTAAGTTAAAATTTCGTGAAACAGGACCCAGATGTTTATGTGTCCTACCTGTTGTGTAAATTATCCATTACATCATATTTTACTTGTCCAGAGGGTTCGAAAATATTTTAAAATCCAAGACACATTTGAAAAGGTTTACGTTAACCTTTTCAAATCATGTAGTTGAATTTTTCCAATTTTTTAAATTAGGTGTGTTACGATGAAATTTGTATCATCAATTTTTTTGAATATTGTAAAATAATACAATTTGTTGACCAGAATAAAGATTGGGACATATTATTCAATTACAACAAGAGTGTTATTGGGGTTTTAATCGATGTCTGGCGTCACAGGTTCAAATGCCGATCGTTGGACCCCTGGCGTGAAACCCCACTATAACTTGTAAGATCTTCATGTAGTGTAGACCATCGAAAGTATAAAAAAACGAAGCGAAATATAGATCTGTAAGAATGTATATTGGAAATGAATTGACATGGGATTCAACGTCATACAGGGGCAATGTAGTTGTGCATACGTATGTATGGCAATGTGCGCGGGCATTGTGTCACGAAGTATGTTTGGAAAGAGAGAGAGAGAAATGGGGTTTAACGTCCACTCGACACAAACTAGGTCATTTCGGGATTCGCTTGTGCATAGGGGTCTTTAGCAGTGGGAGGAAACCTGGTGTCCCAGAGTAAACCCACGAGATTGGACAGGCGACCCTATTCCTTGCCACGTACAACCGGTGATTCGAAACCACGCCAGTTAACTCAATGACAGGCTTTATGATACAGCACGCACGTGCTAACCATTCAGCCATCCAAACCCCCGTGTGTTTGGAAGGAAAGTTAGTCAAAACAGCTGCCGTAGATCGACTGTCAAAGGTTCTTTTGCGTTCACGCAAACATTAACACGGGACTTCGGTTTTACGTTCCACCGAACGACTAAACGCTGTTTCTTGACGCTACACTACTGACATGGGAAAACCACGCCGGGAGCTCCTTAGGAATCTTCTCGTCTAACAGCAATAAACCCTAGACCCCCTGATTAGCGGGTTAATATATAGTTTAATTTTACAAGTGACCAGGGGTGCTGAATCGTTCATACCTCTTTAACTTCAGTTTGCTCTATTATTTTAGTTAATCGTTGTTTTGGTATTCCTCTGCGACCTGGAGACGTTGTTTTCATTTTGAGAATGGAAACTAACTGGAAATTTACAAAATTACAATTTAACCTTCTATACCTATATAATAATGTCGGATTGGTTAGACCCACATTCAACACACAGAGATCCACCTGCTTCATACTTCCAGGTTGATGATGATGATGATGAAATGGGGTTTAACGTCCTACTCTTTTGCACCTAGCCTGGGCTAATGGAAGACGGGCATACGCCATACAGTGTGCTATGAGGGAAATTTTGCCCGGGCAGCGGCGCTACGGCCTACTCTTATATCGAATTCCAACTGCCAAGGGATCTTTTACATGCACGCCAATTTGTACACGGGACCTCGGTTTTTCGTCCCATCCGAACGACTAGGCAGCTGTCCTTGTCAGGCCCTCCATCTGCATCACTGACAAGGGGAAATCACGTTGGAAAATCGAGATGAACTTTCTCGGCAAATGCAGGGATCGAACACCCGACCTCCAGGCTAGCGAACCAGCGCCTTATCCACTTAGCCACCGTGACCCCTCATACTTCGAGAATAAACAACTGCCGTAAATGGCCGCTATATGCAACAATTAGTATACTATTTAGTAATGCGCTCTTACTCTGGTGCACATCGATTATACACAAAAAGTTTTTCCATCTCATTAAATGAAAGCAGTATATATTTACTTCTCAAAATTCTCGAAATGTGATTAGTGTCTTCGACTAAAATCGTTAATTTAGGACTTAAAATGCCGGTCAACTAGCTTAGTGTCTGTTCTAAAGCGCAGCGCTAACTGTAGATAGCTAGACTAAGTTTAGTATGGCATTTTCCTGGCCGGTTCGATGCAACAAAACACATACCCTGGCATGACGAGCAAAATCATTAAATTCTTAGTACGATTTACGAAGAGTACATGGAATTTGAACATTTTACAAGTACTCTAATGTCTAATGAACTAACGAGTGCTAAGTTTAGGACTACACGCGCTTTGTTAATCGATCCCCTGGTTAGTCCCCCACATCGGTTTGCACGAACTAAATTTCTGATTTGACTCCGGTCGGCAAACTTATGGAAATGATAATAACTGTCTATACCTGTGGACTTTCTGGTGGTTCGGTGATAGTTCCCCTGTCTTTTGGTGGCTTTCTTCCGAAATGAAGTCGTCTTCTTACTTTCGAGACAGACGCTGTAATCAATAGAGTTGATGAAGGTAGGTAATTTAGAAAAAAGTGCCAAGTTCGATACTTGGAAAATCTATGCTTTCCGATGTCAGGTTGGCTACCAGATTGTCAGGGTTGAAATGTTTTGGGGGTTTTTCACTAGAAATCGTAAGCAACATTGGCAATCATTTCCTATGGTTGCTGTTGTCTAGCTTGGATAGACACAATACTAAATCTTATGAGTCATAGTTTTCTAAAAGTTTATTATAAATTTTATTTTTCATCGTATCACAGACTGTGGGGTTTAATTTTTGTACCAACCAGGCCCAAGTTCACAGAGCATTCTCAGACTAAGTTGAGAATTTACTCAACTAACTTTCAATGACTCTTTATGAGAAATATCTTTGTCCCAGAAACACAAAACCTTGTGCATAGTTTCTTATTGGTGTATTTGATACATTAAAACAACAAAAGTTTTACAAAAGGTTATATTTCAGTTAAAATAAGATGAACTATTTTGAGCAAATTCTTAACTTAAGTCTGAGAATGCTTTGTGAACTTGGGTCCAGGTTAACTCTGTTGGGCATATGTCATGCAGTGTGCTATGAGGGAAATTTGACGGGTTGGTCTTCTCTTATTTCAAAATTTCAAGGAATCTTTGACGTGCTGCTAATTGTGTACACGGGACCTCAGTTTTAAGAGTCATTCCATAACCTCTGTCAAAGTGAAACTAGACTGGGAAATCTCGAAGAACATTCTCGGCCAAAACATGGATCGAACACGTAACATCCTTGTTAGTTATACCATATATACACGTACCTCTGTTTATTACTGGGGGTTCATCTTCCGTCTTTGTTGGTGTAAAATGGCCATTTCTTCTACCAGCTTCATGTCGTCTGGTATTTTTTCTGTTCACCATAGCTGTTATAATGTCCACTGCATATAATCCTATCAAATAAATACATACGTTTTTAGAGTCATATACATCAGCACATTTTGACGATTAATAATACATTTGCAGTATTATTCTCAGATATAAGAAATTACTGACATGTAAAAAAGAACATGTCACTGTTAAATTTCATTGTAGATTAAACACGAGAGAGAGAAATGGGGTTTAACGTCCACTCGACACAAACTAGGTCATTTCGGGACTAACATATGGTTTAATTTTATTTCAATAATTCGCTTGCGCGTAGGGGTCTTTAGCAGTGGGAGGAAACCGGAGTACCCGGAGAAAACCCACGAGGTTGGCAGGCGACCTTACTCCTTGCGAAGTATAACCGAGATTAAACACCTTGGATCAATGTTAACCTTAGGTGTATTGGGGGAGGGGTTTTTTTTTAGCCCTGACAGGAACATCCCGAAAAAACAATGTTGGGAACCGGGTGTCTCTGCACCCTGCCTAATTAATTAATACTGTATTGCTATAGTGTATCTTTATAGTATGATGTCTTGTATACTACCAGTCGTACAAACGCTCAAAATATGATGCTTCTGTCTGCATGTTATTGTTATTTCACTTTTTCTCTTAATCACCGGCTGTTGAATTTAACACCCTGCAGAGTATTTTTTGTATCTAAAACAAGTCAACATGCAGTGTTTCAATCATAATCCCAATAAAGAACATATTTTTATTTTAATTATCACTTTAAATATACCGACAAGAAATTAATGAAGTAGCCTACTAATTAGTAGATTATTTATTATTGTGGGATATTGACAGAATGCCAGTTTACTACATCTATTGTATTACATATTACATGTTAGATAATATCTTAGTTTGTTAATTATATACAGTTTACTGTCTATGTATTATCTAATCCCTAAATCTTACAAATCAATCAATCGATTAAACATACCCACTACGTTAAATCTAATCTTCGTTAATCTCACGCGCCCTATGCCGACATAATCACCACACGTCAGATTGAAGCGAGCGTTGCTATGTGACGTTTAGAATAAACGGATTATCCTCTCAATGAAATCCCCCGTGTTGTTTAGAATACCTAGCTGGGACTGTGAATAATAGTCCCAGGAATATAGACGTGATTTACACAACTTTCCTCCAGATTTTGGACATATTTCAAAGTTGAAATTCAATGTGAAGGAACAGAGAGCTCAGCAGCAGGATTTAAAAAAAAAATAATAAGATGACAGAGGTCCAAGGTAAATTAAATTAACTGTTTATATTGATATATATATCTATATAATTATACTATTTCATTTCTAACTAGGCCTGTAAGAAACCTTGTTATTGCTAATTGATAATAGTGATACAACAGCCAAACATGTTACACCGACCAATATCCATGTCTATACTTTTAACAGACAGCTCGATAATAATGGCTAATTTCAACCCTATTAAAACATACACAAGTTTTGTTAATTCTAATAATTATGAAAATCTGGACAATCCAATAAGTTCGATTTAATCTTGCAAAGGTAGCGCAAACTGACACCTTCGGTTCTTTACCCTTTACACTAATGTAATTTTCAAAATTGGTGTAGTGAGTGTGGGTGCTAGTTTCGATGGAGGTTGCGGGGAGGTAGGTCAAGTTAGTCTTATACTTTAGTCATGCAGTGCATTAAATATTCGTATTGTCCACATTTAGTTTACGTGTTGTACGTTGTAGTCTCCCTGGGCTTTAATAATTAATAGCTTACACTATAAAACCTGTTCTATTTGTTACCAAATTACAGAGACTATCAGTCGCTATATTATATTATACGATACCATTAACATGTAAGTTTAAATAATATATTATGATAGCGTCTTGTTACATACACCTATTGTTAAATACAATACTTTGTCTTTGATCAAAGGCACGGACAACTACACGTTGGTGGCATGATTACAAACAGACTGTAAATTGTAATTGTAGACTATAGACTGGAATAGGCGTAATTGGTGGTATTTTACTATCGGGTTGTAATTCCTTTAGGAGGGAATCGGCACAGGTGGCGTAATTACAATCGACTGTAATTTGTTGCATAGGCAGGAGTAAGCACTGGTGACATAATTACAAACAAGACAGGAGGGTGCAACATATTCGGGCTGATTACCATCGATGCCCGCATTCACACACCACTGTAACACTTCCCTCTCCCCCATTCACATCCAAACATGTAAAGTTTTGCTAGAATTCCATCCGAATATTACCAGCGAGAAAGATCGAATTACTCAGTTCTTAAGAAGAGTATCACTAATTTAACATTACATCAACCCAAACCAAACCCTTAATACATTGTATTTTATTAGGCGAAGTAATCCATGGTTTATGCCTCGAGATATTTGGGTTTACACAGTTCTAACTTTCTCCCATATTTCACACTGTAAACCATATAGTATATTTGACATTTTAAAATCTTCTCCTTTCTAGTTGTCAAGATCACTACATCTTTTACATTAAATAAGTCAATATTTCCTCAGCTAAGATATTAATAAAACAGTATACCCGAATGGGTGTTTGATATAGATAGTAAATAATGTGGGTTCAAAATTGTAGCCTACATGCTGCCTCACAGACATGTCAAAATGTAGGAGAACTGCACAACAAAATACAAACTGAATAAACTATATGAACACGCCGTGAGAGCAAAATTAGATAGAAAACTGATACAGATAAATAATGCGGGACGGGGAGGGGACAGGGTAACAACCATAGCAAAATGTTCAAGGCTGTTCCAGTTTGAATGTACACAAAGTGGCAATTAATAATAATAATTCATTTGTCTGTTTATTTATAGTAAATCAAAGAGGAGAAGGCTTCCCAGAGAAAGGTATATGAACATATTAAGCGTTGCATGTTTTTCTCACGTCAAAAAAAAAGCACCAACCTCACCCAACTGCACTTGATAAAATATATTAAGTACCTCCTAGTTCCCAAAAAGCTATTACATCAACGACGAACTTCGAACATGCAAGTTGCCCCATCTGCACGTCATCGGAGACGAATTACATGCAAATTCTCACAATAGTACTTCGAAATGCACATAAATTATCGAAATCAGCATCCGATTCGAATCAGTATGTCATCAGAGTTGGAATACATCCAAATTATCAAAAAGTAGGATCCGAGTCTAAATGCACACGAATGCTTCCAACACTACCTTATCAGAGCCGAAATGAACCCAATATCAAAGCACTAAATTCATGCCATTCTTTAGTATAGTCTCGCATATGAAATAAATTCGAAAGAGAACGCAATAGATATCAAAAGTTTCGCTTTGTCTACCGATGGAAGGGCGATTTAATATTTTGTTTAGCGTTTATTATTGGATGTCCACTGGGTTGTATATATCATTTCACTTCGTTTTATACAATTCTCAAGCGCCAACGGTTTTAGGCCTGGTCCTATCGGTTCTTCAAACAGCATCTTACCAAATATTAATTTACTAACTGAATGTATGTAACGTCACTAACGATCACGTTATCAAAATCAAAGCACCAAATGCATATAAAATTACAAACAACACGTTGTTAAAGATAAATTTATTCAAGAGCCAAATCTTCCTAAGGCAGACCCTTCGTTTAGCCTCTAATGCTTTATAAATCATTAATTAGAAATTTATTTACATGTCTGGCCCATAATGAAAACTTTAGAACTTGACACCATATGGAATACAAATTACTTAAAGATTTATTTATAGAACTTCGGACTGTTTTGATTTCCAACAGATTTAAATACGATTGTCAGTTAATGAATTTAAAATTTGATAATCGGGACTTCGTAAATTGTTACTTATCATAACACCAGTAGCAATGGCAATGGAGACTACACTGTACTGCAAACGACAATAACCCCGCCTATAATGAAATGATAGGGTTTAACGTCCTACTCTTCTGCACCTAATCTGGGCTAATGGAAGACGGACATACACCATACAGTGTGCTATGAGGGAAATTTTGCGCGGGCATCGGCGCTACGGCCCACTCTTATATCGAATTCCAACTGCCAAGGGATCTTTTACGTGCACGCCAATGTGTACACGGGACATTGGTTTTTCGTACCATCCAAACGACTAGACAGCTGTCCTTGTCAGGCCCTCTGTTCTGCATCAATGACAAGGGGAAACCACGCCGGAAAATCGAGATGAACTTTCTCGGCCAATGTAGGGATCGAACACCCGACCTCCAGGCTAGCGAGCCAGGGCCTTACCTACTTACCCACGTGATCCCCGCACCTATAATGAAGTAATTCGACTGAAAATTTTAACAAGTATGTTAGCATTCTTCACGGGGTTTTCTCTCCCGACCTCGTGTACTTATATTATAATGTTCATTGTTTCTTAAATACTGGATATTAGGATCACATTGAATTCTAACACAATCCCGTGTACTTATTTTAAATTGTTGTTTCTTAAATATTGGATATCAGGATCCCATATTTTAACGGTAAGATAACAATATTGAATTCTAATTCGTCTCTTTAACAATTTCGAATATTATGGATAGTGTAGAGTTCTAGGTTTAGCTCCTTTAAGAATGATTATCTGAAATTGAACAGTTTATGACTATTATCTTTCAAATGATCTAAAACTTACCCGTTTCTCTTTTCTAGCCGAATACGATAGGATCCGGAATCAAGGAAGGTAAGTTTTAAAATCAATTAAATTGCACAGAAATCACATCTTCGGTTTTGTTACTTTGCTATTTCGGTTTTGCTACTTTGCTATTGACATTCCAGAGCAGCTAAAATTTCTTCTAAAATAAGTAACCAGTACTCAGGTCGACCATTGAGTAGGAAGCTTGCGAATACTTGCTTGGCTGGTGGTTGCGCTCTTTATACAGAGCACAAAAAAACAACCCATTATGCTTACTTTCTTAGAAATATAATGCAAAATATTATTTTACTGATTTAAAAATTTCCGATATTTCAGACAGAGGATAATTGAATTATCGAAACCAAAAAAAATCCAAAGAGAATGGTGGACCAATGTTGGGTGAGTGAGCTACAATAATTATATACATACACATAGACAATGCTTCAACCTAATAGCTATAATACTATCCGCAAATATTAACTCTGCCTCTAATATTCGATATTATTATTTGCTTTAGACCAGATGTATTGTGGGGAACCCAGGAGATGATGTGGCCCTTAAAAGATACGGCGAAAAGGGCCAAAGCATCAAGGCGTGTTACAGAATTGGCATCACCAAAAAGAAATTTTCAAGCAGAAAAAGAAAACAATAAATCAAATGCGTAAGTTTTAACCAACTAAAAACATTGCGAAATTTGACATTAAATAACTGATTATTCCACATATACAGGTATTAAAAATGTTGGGTTTTTCTAAATGAAAATAGTTGGACAAAATTCCAAACATATGTATTACTTCTTTCGCAGTTCATTCGTCTTAGAAAAAAATTCTCTCTTTTTTTTGCAGGCCTTTATTTTTCTATAGTTGCGGTAGGTCATCGCCTATATTTGATATAGCGGACGGGGCTACGAAGGTGACAACATCAGCTAGAATAGAACAACTAGCTACTCCCAAAAGAGATTTCTGTAATCACAAGGACGATGTGTAAGTTAACTCTAAAAAACAGGTTGTTTTGTTTTGTTTTTGTTTTTGCTGGTAGCGCTCTTAAGAACCGACAGACAAACTTCTGTTTATCTGCCTGTCTTCCACTTAACGCTCAGAAACAAAAGTAATTGTAAATGTCAAACATTAATGATTCGTTATATAAGTCTTCAAGATCAAATAAATTGGTAAACTTGTAATTTTTGTGTTGTGACTTCCGCCACGTTACATGTTAAACTGTTTACTAGATATCAGAAACAGTGCGATATTTTGTTAATATTGACTAAATAATCGCACTACCAGATGTCCCGCTGTTTGAGCCTAAATATCAAATAATTCAAAATTAGAGGAATTGTTTTTTTCACCCCAACAGAGCTCAGTTTTTCTACAGCTGTGGCCGAACAAGTCCAGTAACGGTGCCAGAAAAAGTCCAAGGAGCGGAACGACCGAGAACGACAATGCTAGCAGCTCACAAGAGTTCACATCTTGCTGCTCGAGAGATCCAGACCATTATTCCAGAACCAGCCCTTAAAGCTAAAATATCAGAACGTGTAGAGGCTTTAGCTCACCCCAAAGACAGACCAGTAGGTCCCTACAGAGAATCACAATGGACAGTAAGTTTCGTGAGAGAGAGAGGGAGAGAGAGAGAGAGTAAAAAAACCGTTATAAATACAACCTAACACAAAGTGTCGAGAATTTAAGCAGTATGATGCCACACGTGTGTTACATGGTCTGACTATATGTACATCAAACCAAGGATATTTGGTCTAGGTCTAAATATTAAGGTCACCTCAAGATTTAGTCCCGGCCACAAGATGTAAACAGGGCTAGCAGTGGTAACCCTACTTCTTGTTCTTACTCACACAATCTCGTCAACAATCACGTGCCCTGACCCTATTTACATCTCGCGTCCTTGACGAAATCCGCAGGTGGTCTTAATAGTTAGTCCAATCCGAGAATGCCGTAAACACTACACAGAAACTTCACAATTATACATACCAAATCATCAAATAATTAAAGTCTAGGGGCTGAACGTCGAAGAATACGAGTCCAGACGACAACGTTCCTCGAATTACAGGCAACAAAAAAAGTACGTTCAGAGATTACCAATGACATTGTTGACAGACACTGCGTTCAAAACTCGAATATAAATGGGTTCCAATTTATTTACCTTGATGCAACCAACATATTACCACTAAAGAGGTTTTCAATTCGTTTTCTTAATACACTTTCAATGGACATTGAAGATCAGATGGTGGCTCGAAGGTTACATCACTGCCACTGGCACTCGGTCCGACCATGCTCACGTCGCTTTTTGCACAACTGAGATCTATGTGGGGGACCTGGTAACTGGGTACGGCCAACCCCCATAGACACAATACAACTGATTTTATATTAAACAGGGACACTCAATTAAACAGTCCGGTACAATTTAGTTTTATAAAAATACTTGTCTCCACAGGTTTCTGATTCAGCAAAGAATGCTGCTGCCTCAACAAGAAGTATGGAATTAGCCCGCCCGAAGGGTTTAGTGGAGGGATACCTTCCACATAAAGAAACAATGTGGCCAGTTACTAGAGCAGCAAGGAGAGCCACAGCCACAAATCGCTTAAATGAACTTTCCCAACCAACAGTCAGAACCTCTATGGATCATCTACAATTCAATCCTGACGCTTTTAATGTGAAACAAGCAGCGTTGAAAGGCACTTGTCCACGCAGAGTCGACGAATTGTCACAACCTATTCAAAGATAATTTTTATAGTAAAATCATAATTTATCCGGAAGACAATTTATAAACTTAAGCCCTGGTAGTTGAATTTTTATACGCCCACATTTTCATGTGGACGTATATTGTCGTCGCCCCCGTCCGTCCACAATTGTTTGTGAACAGACTACAGGTCACAATTTTTATCCGATTTCAATGAAACTTAAAATATAGGTTTATCACCCTAAGATCTCGGTTCCTTTCGATATTGGCATGTATCGGACTTTAACTTCATTGGTTATGGCCCCTGATTGTACGAAAAATCACGTTTTTTAGCTTGTGAAGTGTAGAGGTCACAATTTTGAACCGATTTGGATGAAACTTGAAATGAATTATGGCCCCTGATTGTCCGAAAAATCACCCTTTTTAGCTTGTGGTCCCTCTGGGGGTCAAAATTGTTATCCGATTTAAAAAAAACCGTTTGATTATATCACCGTTCCATGGTTATGAAGGTCGAGTTCGAATTTCGTGAAAATCGGACCAAAATTGACTGACAAAATGGCCGCCGTTTGTATGCGAATAGTGTGAAAATATGTTATATCAAGGTTGTGGACCTTATAAAGGTCACAATTTTGAACCGATTTTGATGAAACTTGACATGCATGTTTATAACCCAAAGATCTTGGTGCCTTGCGATATTTGCGCCCATCGGATCGTAACTTCCTGAATTATGGCCCCTGATTGTCCGAAAAATCACCCTTTTTAGCTTGTGGTCCCTCTGGGGGTCAAAATTGTTATCCGATTTAAAAAAAAACGTTTGATTATATCACCGTTCCATGGTTATAAAGGTCTAGTTCGAATTTCGTGAAAATCGGACCAAAATTGACTGACAAAATGGCCGCCGTTTGTACGCGAATAGTGTGAAAATATGTTATATCAAGGTTGTGGACCTTATAAAGGTCACAATTTTGAACCGATTTTGATGAAACTTGACATGCATGTTTATAACCCAAATATCTTGGTGCCTTGCGATATTTGCGCCCATCGGATCGTAACTTCCTGAATTATGGCCCTCATTGTCCGAAAAATCGCCCTTTTTAGTTGTGGTCCCTCTGGAGGTCAAAATTGTTATCCGATTTAAAAAAAAAACCGTTTGATTATATCACCGTTCCATGGTTATGAAGGTTGAGTTCGAATTTCGTGAAAATCGGACCAAAATTGACGGACAAAATGGACGCCGTTTGTACGCGAATGTGTGAAAATATGTTATATCAAGGTTGTGGACCTTATAGAGGTCACAATTTTGAACCGATTTTGATGAAACTTGATATGTATGTTTATAACCCAAAGATCTTGGTTCCTTTCGATATTTGCGCCCATCGGATCATAACTTCCTGAATTATGTCCCCGGATTGTCCGAAAAATCGCTTTTGTTAGCTTTTGGTCCCTCTAGAGGTCAAAATCATTATCCGATTTAAAAAAACGTTTGATTATATCACCGTTACATGGTAATGAAGAGAGAGTTTGAATTTCGTGAAAATCGGACAAGAATTGACGGACAAAATAACCGCCGTTTGTACACGAATAGTGTGAAAATATGTTATATCAAGGTTGTGGACCCTATAGAGGTCACAATTTTGAACTGATTTTGATGAAACTTGACATGTATGTTTATAACCCAAAGATCTTGGTTCCTTTCGATATTTGCGCCCATCGGATCATAAATTCCTGAGTTATGTCCCCTGATTGTACGAAAAATCACCCTTTTTCGCTTGTGGTCCCTCTGGAGGTCACAATTATTATCTGCTTTAAAAAAACGTTTGATTATATCACAGTTACACCGTAGTTATGGGTGAGTTTGAATTATGATTTTCTGATGATTACTTAAAATGCAACAACTCTTGTTGACTGCCGGACGATTTGGCTGCTGTGTGGGCGTATGTTTCGTTGCCTGGCAACCTATTTTTAAATTAAAAAATAGAAATAAAATAGAGAGTTTTAAAGGATTTCTTCAGTGCTTCATTATTTTTTATATTTTGGGAGATATTGCTAAATTGAAGTCCCTACTAATAAACAGTTTCAATATTAGGATCATCTTATAAACTATATTCTACTAATTTCTACCATATGCCGAGCATTGATATAATTATTATTATTCGGACAGGTATATGTTATAAAGTCTCCTTCTCATTTCATATATTTTTGTGGATTACTTACTTAAATATTTATAATATTTTCACAAGAATTTTTTTGTCTGATGCTTTAAAGTTTATCACATTATTACCTATTCCATATTTTATGTGAATTGTTATATGAGTATTCTACTTTCAATATCATGACACTACTTTTATTAATTCTGAAAATTGTTATGGATTCAGCAGAAATTTGGTTATTATTTTTATTAAAAGCAAAGGGTGGTAGAGAACTTCTTATTTAGCTTTATGTAGATAATAGTGTATAAATACAGATTAATTTATAGAAGAATAAATGTTTTTATTCATGAAAAGTGTACTGATAAATTAGTGTATGAATAATAAATATTATTCTATATGACATTGAATAATAAATATTATTTTACATGATAGTGTATGGAATAATAAGTATTTTGTATGAAAATGTATTGAATAATAAATATTATTTTATAAGAGTGTATTGAATAATAAATATTATTTTAAATGACAGTGTATTGAATAATAAATATTATTTTAAATGACAGTATATTGAATAATGAATATTTTATATGACGGTGTATTTAATAATGAATATTATTTTATAGTATAATGTATAGAATAATATCTTTTGTTATGTAAGTGCATAGCCCCTGATAACTAGAATAAATGCTAATTATAATGGTATAAATGTATGTGCAGTATAAATTATATGTATGTGAAATCTGGTCACAAACTGTAAATAAACTAAATACAAATAACAAAAGCAACGTGTGAGTAGTAAATGTCAATAAGGAACCAGTGGTAGTGTTTCACCTATCTCTCCTGTAAAGAACAGTCCTTACAATAAGACCATGAAAGTGAGAAATTCTAATGAAACAAAGTATTAAAAGCAAAGAGAATTCCATCCATCAGTTTCCATCCATCCATCTAGTATTAAACCCGTTTTAATATGCAGAACCTGATGTACAACTCATTTCAACCTAATTGAGGTAACTGTAGTTCACTATTTACTAACAAAACAAGCTACTCTCTGCACACTGTAAACATGTGGATAAAGGTTGATACAATAAGAAAATCATTGGACTGAAGACTATTATAGCACATTCTGTGTTTGTTTACAGTGTATGATAGTTCCCCTTTAAACATCATATCTAGCCTATTAATGTATTAATAAGGGACAAAATGATTTTTACTTGAGATCAACCCTGGTTAAAACTATTTCAGTACTAGATATTGCACAGAAAATATAACATCTGTTACAACTGGACATCAATAATCAATTGGACACACCAGATTATGTGATATTAAAATCATAACAAATATTCCTGCATGCTTTTAATGAACTTGAGAGTGGGCATAGGAATGTTTTTTTGATTTTTCGTTGACAGTATATATAATTCAGTTCATTTTCATCAAATTCCTCCAGAAGGTGATATCATGTTTCGTCACCAAAAAACATCACAAAATAAAGCGTGTGACCCCTTCTCCTTATCCCCCAACAACTCTTTCATTGCAATAACCACTGCAGAGGCAACAAGTTCAATTTTTTACCACCCCTCCCACATCTCACAAATCCAACAAAGCTAAAACCTACTCTCATTAGGTGAATAATGATTGCAGCATTAATGACATTATAAAATATTTACGCATTGGAAAATAAAAACTCAAATTCTCTAAATATAAATTACTGTGAGATTTCTTTATTTACAATAATACACTTTGTACAAAATAATATTGAACCCAATACAAGAAAAGATTGATGGTTGTCTGAAACAACAGATGAATGAAATGATACTAATTTTATTTACTGAGCACTGTTCCACTTAAAAATATTTCTAAGAGTGGTAATGGTCACTTTTTAATATTGCCTATTGGTGGACAGTACCTCAAGGTTTTGCATGTAATTTATCAAAATAAAAGCTATTGGTACAGGGTTTGATAAACGTCTCTTCCCCATCCTTCAGAATCAGATATTCTTAAATGGAATAGCCATATGAATAAGACCAAATGATTGCCATTATATATATGGTAATGTTTGATATACATGTATATGTCATATTACACAATTTATAGTACAAAATGCTGCAATCAAAATTCAAAACATAATGTATTTGATGAAGAAAAATCAACATATAAGAAATTGGAATTAAACAAATGTTTTAACTGCTTAAAGATACATTATGTAAGAGCCAAATCTGCCTACTACAGGTCTTGGGGGGGGGGGGGGTCAAATGTTATATAAATAATTGTCTAAAAATCTATTCACATGACAAACACTTAAAAAATTCTCTAGACTGAGGGTTTGGCTAGGATATTCAATGGATTAGACAATGTCAACCATCCACTATATCTTCGATTAACAGAGACTGCCGATTGAAGGACTGAAAATCAAGATTTTGTTGATGTTGCCAATGGTACTTGACAATCAAGAGCATTTAGACTATTTTATTCAAACTTTCATTCTAACATTCATAACTTCGCTCAGAATAAATTAATATGACTGAAATGTTCAGTATATTCATTTTCCATAATATATTTCTTAACTATTATCTAACTCTTACATAATATAAAACATTTGAGAGTGTTCCTGGGGCACTAGATTCCATGTTAGTGTTTGTTAATTAAATTAGCTATTGGCTGGGTCTCTAGCTAAAAATAAAGGACATGGCAGCACAAAGGTGGAGGCCAAAGTTCACTGTATCTAATCAAACTTTGTACTTCTTGATTAATCTGGGAGCATCTGGAACTTACACCCAAAGATTAACAAAACTATCGTATTTCACAGAAGAATCACTTCCTTCCTTAATACAAAACAAAGTCTGAACCCATCCACCCACCCCTCACAAACAAAGAAAGTCGACTGGGAACGTGAATATCATGATTTAGATTGTTCATCCCCACCTGCTCTAGAAGCCAAGTAATCTTCGTATAATCCAGGAACCTTTTTCATGTTTTCAATTTTTCTACGGATCTGTTTAGGTGTGTGCTGGAAAATATTTAAAGGATCTCTTGCCATGGCCTGTAAAATTAAAGCAAACTGATTATATATATTGTTATACGTAACTTGTCTTCCCTGCCTTAAAAACCGAGAGTGTATAGTAACTTCCTAATACAATCTTAAGACATATCACTATCAGATATACAAATGGAATCAAAGCAGTTTATTTCTAAATATTTATAAACTGCAGCCACTTTTAAACCATCACAAGCACACAAGATCTACTGATTCTAACAAAGGTGGACTAAAGATGCTTGATACGATTAGACACTCCTCACCATACTCCCATCCCCTCCTCAAGCATTGAAAAACAAGCAGTTGCCATGCAAGTTACGCCCACATTTAGCAAGAGATGGACAGAAAACAAGCTAAAAAAATAAGGTATTTCATACAATCAGGGGTTATAAATCCAGGATGTTACAGTCAATATCAAAAGGAACTGAGATCTTTGGGATATAATCATAAATGTTCAGGTTTTATAAAAATCAGAGAAAAAACGTGACCTCCTAAAGGTACACATATTACATGATTAATAAGGGATTATAAAGGGAGTGGCCATTTCGTTAAACAGTCTTAGTCCGATTTCACAAAATTCAAACTCAACAATTATTATGGTATATCAGTGATATCAATGAACATTTTTAAAATCAAAAAAAATAGTGACCTCTAGAAGATCCACAAGCTAAAAGCATGTTAATTTGTAGAATCAGGGAACATAATTAAGGAAGTTACGGTTCGATATACACTAATACTTACAGGAACAGAGATCTTTTAAGTTTCGCAAACTCTGATAAAATCTTGGTATTACACACCTGTACACTATTTACGTACAGAGACCGCCATTTTGTTTGACAGTTTCAGTCTGATTTTCACGAAATTCTAACTCAACCATAATTTATGATGTGAGGTAATGGCGATATCAAATGAAAATTGTGACATCAAGAGGGTCTACATGCTAAAAACACAACTCTTTGTACAATCTGGGGTCACAATCTCGAAACGAAAGGAACCAAGCAGTTAAAGGTTGTGACCTGCAAAGTGACAACAGGGGGGACGACATAATACGTCCACATGAAAATGTGGGCATATAAAAATTACTCTTTACATTGAAAGATTATTAAAGTAAGTTTACCACAGACATACTATAGCAAGCAGTTCATCACGAATGTAAAATATATCTTTTTTGATTATTGGTTAGAAGTGGATTCATTTAAAAATGATTGATTGTGTTTACATATCTTTGCATGAATGATCAGCTGATTAACTTTTCATTTACAAGAATCCAGCATCAAAACACAAAAGAGTTAATATAACTAGAACGTACCACATAATCATCACCATGTCTATCCATCATTGTCATACAAAAGTTAGCAATCTCAGGTGTTGTCCATACAGATTTTAAACGTGGTGTATTGGCATCTGTTTCCAATGCTGAAAAATTATACAATTAAAAATAAATTTGCTTCATGTAGAGCTGGGCGCTATTTTCGCTTTATGCATATAAAACAATCACAGAAATAAAAACCATCAAAAATACCGTTTCCAGAAATTTACTGAAAAACCGAACATACTTGATATATCGCGCTTTTGAAACTGTTGGATATGGAAAATAAATATTGAAAAAAATGTGTCCTATTTTATGTTATTTCCAATGTCTTATTGCTTAATTGCAAACACAGTAAGCTTTGTTTACGTCAAATGACTTCTCGTTCACTTTTCCACTGGATACCAATAGAATTTTACTGATATTTTTGATTTTCCAAAGCAATCATTGATGTTCTGTTTGAAATAATAAAGTTTTAATAAATCAGAAGTATAAATAATGCCAACTATATTAAGATTAGGCTACAATAAATCAATGGACACTTTTTGGCATAGTGCTTATGTCATACACTTGAGTGAGAAAAACAAGTTTGCTAGGGTAATTGAATTGCATTAAATCGTTCCCACTAGCAATAGAACCATGCATAGCCAAAAGAACACCAACTGTTTTTGTTTTCACTTTTTTTGTGCCTCCTTCACATGTAAATACTTTAAGTTTATAAAAATATAATAATTAAACAACAATAATAACCACCAACATTTTTGGCAAGTCTTTTTGGCTATGGATCTAAAAAGAATTAACAATAAGGGGTATTTCCAACTTTGTATGTGTGTTTATTTACATTTATTGACATTTCATAAAATATCACAATATAAAGATTATATTGTGATATTTTCTGAAAATATTGTTATGTGGGTTCAATCCCACTGGGGGTGTCACTATTTTTCAATCTTTAACACTCAATAAAGAAAACCACCATACAAAGTAAAAACATAAGTAAGTCTTATTTATAATATGAAAGCCAAGACAGTTAAAGGGAAGTAACTCCCCCAAACTTAACTAAGATTCAGGCCATAATTAACTACAGTGGACTCTGTCAAATCCGACATCATACAGGATCGTGACAATATGTCGGAAGTCACAGAGTGTCGGAATACCCAGTTTTGTCAAAACCGCAATTATTGTAACTTCGAAAACCGGAAGTATTATTATAATGAGTTGATTCGAATCACCAGAACGTTATTCCCTTTAAAAATGATAAACTATTCTGTACATTCAAAATTTTTCTAACATTAATTTTTATTTCATTCTACATGCGTAGGCATTTTGAATAGGTCGGATCTGACGTTAATTTATCCTCTTCGTCGTCTTCAGTTGATCGTACAGTTGTGTTTGCTATCACGTGTTCATTGATAATCTGTCGTTCTTTTTCAAGGTCTTCGTCACACGGTCCGGTGAGATCCGTAGGGTTAACAATCATTGAGCTCAAGTGAGCAGACGTTACGTTCTCAGTGGCCGTTCTATGACCTTGACCCTCATCGGCGAAAGCTGCGGTCAATGGTTAAAATACTACGGGCGTTTGTTATACATTTCATCCGCTCACGTAAACGGCTATACACTGTGTTAGTTAACCGCAGCTATTGACGATGAGGGTCAAGGTCATAAACCGTAACGTCCGCTCATTTCAGCTCAACATGGACAAACTTACGTTATTCGGGTTCAATCAGCATGCGTAACGAATGTTTTTAACAGGTGCTAGGAATATTTGTACATATTTGTACGTAGATATTCTTGAGTATTTGTCACAATTACTATCTTACAAGAGATTATAATATTATCAAGGTAATCAACAAAGACCTACACGATTGCGAGTTTTAATCTTACCGATAATTGATTGGTGATTGATTGTTAATCTTTTGTGGCTTCACACCCATCAAGTTTTAATCTAATGGACAATTGATTGGTAATTGCCTGACACCTACCAGTTTAAGGCCGGATTATACGGTGACGATTCAATAGAAATTGTGTGACGGGACGCTGATTGATGTCGAAATCCGGAACTGACAGAATCCAGACTTTTTTGGGGGGCTGAAGTAATAAGGAAATAAATCAGGACATGAAAATCATGTCGGATGTCACAGAAATCCGGAGTGATCAGACATCGGATGTGACAGAGTCCACTGTACTTATGTAATAGACTTATCAGTATATAACAATATATCACTATATCTGTTTCTAGTGATATCGCCCAGCTCGAACTTCATGTAGGACAAACCAGGTGACAAACATAGACGAGCGATTCATTAAGCCATCTTATTTGTCCACCAGCAGTAAAGTCATCCTTGCTAACTCTATAATATCAAACAATTGCACTGAGCAAAATAATCCAACTTAGTTTTAAAAGTATCTTTGTGAACTCTATCCTATATCACATTTTCAGGGTTTAAAAACCTTAAAAATATGAACAGAAAGTTGTAATATTCGCTCCAAGTATTCTTAACATTAATATGATTCCACATGCCCCAATCAATATTCCCACCATCTGTACAAAAAGAGTTATCGACAACATACATCAACAAAAAATATGATGTAAGTGAGCAGGAATTTAATATCCATGTACTGGTATTACAGATCTGGGACTAAAGTATTATAAATGTAATATACAATACCATTAACAACTTGTGGCTTTGTGACTGTTGGTTGTTGTTTACTTGATTTAACTTGTTCATCTTCATCCTTTAAAATAAGTAAAATAAATATAATACATCAAAGAAGACACATTGGCAGAATAATAACAATAATGATGTATATTGCACAGACATTTTTAGTTCTCCAATTTAAGTTTTCTAAAGGTTTATTAATTATATTAGGACTCAAACAGTTCAGTGTTTAGATTTGATTGTTTCCAAATTGATCAAAGCTTTGAGATGTTAAGACCAGGAATTCATAGTGTTGGCATACAGTGTGGAAAGTCAAAAGGTGATCATTATGTGACCTGGCCTAGAGAGGGTGTCTAAAGATGTTTTCTGAAAGTTTAGAGACAATATTTTCTGAGACTCTTCCATTTAAACAAATAAGACAACTATGACTATTAATACATTCATAGAGTAGTAGTTTGCAAAACAAGCATGGCCAGTCAGAATATTTTAGTATTTTAGTATCTTCAATAAAATTATAAATACAGTTATTTCCCTGCAATTATAAAACTTGCTCAGAGCCCTCTCTGCAACTGCAGTATCTGTAACAACTGTGATTGAAATATCCTGCAGTTTCTTCCCAAACTAGGACAGGACATATAGACCGCAAAACTCAAATGAGTAATGTCTTACTTATGTTCTGATCAACAAGATGCAATTTTCTATCTTTTTACGTTTATATGTACACTGTATAAAAACCTGATACATGTAGCTACCTTTGGTTTTCTGAATGGTAATGTTTTATTGGGATCATAAGATAATCCCATTTCACTTAAGTTGGTTTTCAACGGTTTCCGTTCATCCCAAGCTTCTCTCATTGGTTCACTGAAAAATATCAAAAAGTCCATACCATCAACAATATCATTTACAAAGAATACTACAGTATCAAATATTAACCCAATACCACCAAAACCCCACCCTTTACCACAAAAATATTAAGTTTGTAGAAAATAAAGTTATTTTGTCAATCCATAGGCCCCTCCCCCCACTCATGATGGATCCAAAAGACATTTCAGTTTGCTGTACTGTATAATTTCCACACGTTTTGGGATACCACGTCGAAGTGTACTGACAAGTGAACACCTCTACTTTTTGCCCATACAAGTGTCTCTCTGTAAAAGACAGTTTGAGAAATACTATCAATGCCCCCAAAACACCAACAAAACAAATTTTTCAGTAATATACATGTACTAACAAACAGTAGAGATCGTAATTGTCTATCTATTGCAAATAAACATGAACCACTCTTGAAAGGTGAGATATAGTATTTCGAGCCCCTGTGAATATTGATATGCCAAAGTTGAAATGTATTGGGAGACCATTGAACAGATTTTTAGCTGGACAAATACTTTATGTACCAACCGGTATATTAATATTACACCAAAAACACTATTGGTACCGTAATTTACAGGGTACAAGTCAATACTTATTTCTGCCAGAGTTGGGCCTCCGTCTTTATATATTCCACGTCTTTATATATTCCACATCGCCTTTCAACATTATTCATTTGTTAATTATGTTTATACCATCTCTTGCAAGTGTTCTACTTTAGTCTGTTGTCAAATTAACCATTAACAGATAGGCCCCATCTATTTTTAGTGAAATGAAATGAAATGGGGTTTAACGTCCTACTCTTCTGCACCTAACCTGGGCTAATGTAACATGGGCATACGGCCCCACAGCCTACTCTTATATCGAATTCCAACGGCCAAGGGATCTGTTACATGCACACCAATGAGTACACAGGACGTTTTTTCATCCCATCCTAATGACTAGACAGCTGTTCTTGTCAGGCCCTCCGTTCTGCTTCACTGACAAAGGGAAACCACACCGGAAAATCGAGATGAACTTTCTCTGCCAATGCAGGGATCGAACACCCAACCTCCAGACTAGCGAGCCAGCGCCTTTCCCACTTAAGCCTCGTGATCCCCCTATTTTTAGTAACATTCATCGTAATATATTACCACATAGGTCATGCTCTTGCGAATGGATAATATTACCTACCAGTATTTTTTACAGAATTCTCGGGCGGAGAATCATGTCCGGACAATAGGCAATTTTACCTGTCAAAAGGGGTCAATTCGGCCAGTCACTGTCCATGCCAGTCCGCTTATGGCAGAGTTCTAAATTACAAACTTTGATAAGTTATGTAAAATTGTGCCAAGTCTCAAGGTTGTATCATCGCCTGAAGTGTGTGAAAATGTTTTCGGAAAATTTTCTGGTTTCTGGTGATCGGCCATTTCCAAGATGGCGGCTTCGAATCACCGTTTTGACGGACATTTGAAATGGATATTTTTATACTTTACCGTCAACTGTTAATAAGGCGAGCTTTATTAATTAAATAACTGCAAATCCAGAAAATGTTATGCAACGTCAAAGGCCTGACTAAGCTATTTTTCATTAAAACGTGATCACACTTATTCTATTGTCTTCAGTTAAAATAAAGAAGACATAATAAAATTACCCTGATTATTACAACTTCAAAACGCCATAACTTCCTTAATCTTAGGTCAATCCTCAAAATTTAAAGACCATTATCTCTCTTTATTCAGGCTCTGTCCATTGGTGTTGGTTTTGTGCATGTTAAGTAGGTTTGAATTTTTTGTCACATACCAACCTATAGGAGCTTTTATGCGTGACGTATTTCCAGTGTCTATTATTAGCCTGGCCTTTTCACTCCCGTATCTTAACATGGCAAATGCTAAGGAAAACGGGGTTTTCCGTCTTTATCTTTTAATATAAAACGTATTCTTGAATGCTACCCTTGTTGTAAGATGTGTGTAGCATTCGTAATAAATTACCGATTTCAAATTATGTCTAAATTATTTTTTTTTCGTTTTATTGACGATATACTGCATTGTAGCAGATGATATCATGCTAAGCTCGCACGCGGTCTGCAGTTGACCACTGTACGCAAAAGATTACAAAGATGCATTGATGTATGAAGCCGATTTATATGTTTTGTGTTAATTTTATTGCAAACAATTAATAGATAACATCTGTTTGGTTGTAAAATGTCACGAAATCGAGGAAAAGAGTAAATAATAGAATGGGTTATAGAGTGGTGACCTGTGGCTTCACGAAAGAATTATTCAAGACGATATTAAAATTTTTAAAAGCAGGACCATAGCAAATCTAAAAAAAAAAGAGCAAATAATAATCACGCTGTAAAAAATGATTCTGTATAGGATGCACCGAGTCCAGTTATATATTTGCATTCAACATTTGTTCTCTGAACCAAATACTGAATTAGAAATTGATAAAATGGACGCAAATATATCGTTCTTCATTCTTGGGTTGCGACATTGGAGATAAACTGACTGGATTAAAATTTCACAGAGTGTCAAAAGTTGTGCCAAGACGATTTGTGTGGTTGGAAAAAAAGGGTTTTAAAAATATTCACAGATTCAAATTGATCATCGTTTTATCCTTTTCTGTTATTCATATTCCATCAAGAGGATTTTTTTATAAAATGGCTGACGTTTTACTCCGTGCATCAAACAACTATTTTATCATTGGCTAGAGCCGTCTAAACTCGGGGAAATTTACAGTAGCTATTGGTTAACAACACGCATAGACAATCTTATTTGCATATTGCATACTATTTATAGTATCATTAGCTGGAATTATTTTAAGTCGATAGCATCAATGCCCAACATAACCGTGTTTTGTGTAAGAGTATAGCATGCAGCGCTATAGCAGACGATATATCAACCGCGCAAGTACTGTCCAGTCGGCAGTTGAATGTAAATATGATCTAGACCAGATTTTAAAAAAAATCTTTTGTGTTAAAGGGACAATAACACACTTGCTGGCCTGGCAGCTCTAGAAAATAAATAATAGTCTTATTCTAAGTACCAGATGTTTATTTGTCCTACCTGTCGTGTAAATTATCCATTACATCATATTTTACTTGTCCAGAGGATTCGAAAATATTTTAAAATCCAAGTCACATTTGAAAAGGTTTACGTTAACCTTTTCAAATCATGTAGTTGAATTTTTCCAATTTTTTAAATTAAGTGTGTTACGATGAAATTTGTATCATCAATTTATTTGAATATTGTAAAATAATACAATTTGTTGACCAGAATAAAGATTGGGACATATTATTCAATTACAACAAGAGTGTTATTGGGGCTTTAATAGTCCTGTAATTAATAGATAAAATTTGTTTGGTCGTAAAATGCATAATAAATTTGAAACCAAATTCTAGTTCACGCTATGAGCACGGACCAGTCTTAACTTGTTTTCCTAAATTGCTACGGCCATTACGGGTCTGGTAAACTTGCCGCATCTTTTTCTATATCAAAGTTTTTGTAAATATCGGTATCTGGCATCGGTCGGTAAACCTTATATAGAAATGGCGGTCGGATCCATTTTATGATTTTATGTAAAACAAGCTCACTGTACGGCGGTATTTTCACAAAAAAACACACACTGGCCTGTGGGTTACAGTCTACGAATAAGGCCAGGGTCTGCGCATGACCGAAAATGACGTCAAAATGTAAACCCGTAAAAGCCCCTATACTATAACTTTTTGGTGAGGCGTTCACAGAGCCTGACACGCGACCGTTTAGCAGTAAAATGTTGCCCAGTAAAATTGACCGGGAAGCCAAACTTTTTTGCCAAGGATTCAATGGAACGATCCCTGAGCCTACAGTGCGAGTTTACTGAGACCTACGTTCTGAGCTGAACTACGGCTTCGCTCTCACTTCTCAGGCAATGCATGTATGTTACATTATACATATTAATTATTATTGTTTACCATCCGATTGCAGGTTTCTTTAGTTTATTCTTCCAAGCCTTCTTTCTGTTTTTATTGTGATCATACTTTCTTCTCATGCGCTGTCTTCTGGTACTGCCCATTTTATTTTGATTTTACTAATAATTGAACAGAAATTTACAGTAAACAAGAAAACACGTGTGTTTTGATGTTTATTTCAAATTTTGTAACGTTATTGATAAATCTGAAACGAAGCGGCACGTTAATAGTATTTCCTATTTTTAGCATATAATTGGCCTTAAGAACAATCACAGGGAAAGTTTTTTTAATACTTCTATTCATTTATACTGAATAAAATGTTTTGTAAGAATCGCAACTAATCTTTTTCAAGACTTATTTCGTTTTGTGGAAATTTGAATCACAAATATTATAAAAACAGTTTTAAAAAAGACAAGGTTTTGATTTCGTAATTACATTTATTATAATTGTATATTATATACTATTTTTTTTAATTTAGTGAAATTTAAATTATAATACATTCTTTCATAATTATTTATTTGCTTTAAAAGTGAATTTATATTTTAATACGAAAACTTTCTTCAAGTTATTATGCAACGAAGTTCAAGGTCGAAAGCGGAATTGATGAAAAGTATTGAAATGAAAGAAAAAAATGAAGAATTTGGGTTTGATTATATGCCCATTCCAAGGGAAGATTTAGGAGCTCCCATTGAAACTAATTATGATCGATTCATTCGTAAATCCAAAGAGAATCCGTTTGTTCCTATTGGTGAGAACTGTTGTACTATTAAAAGAACCCCTGTCGGCCGACAGTCTCACTCAGTGACTGGCCTAGTTCAGCTCTGAACGTCGCTCTCATTACACTCACCCTGTACAATGTAAAGCCTGTACATTTCGTTTCGTCTTGTATCAGAGGCGGATCCAGGATTTTCAGAAAGAGGGGGCGTGCTGTACCCACTTGGGAGTGCGAAGCCCGGAACAGTGATTTTTGGGTGGAAAAAATGCCCACAAAGACTAATTTCATAATACTGTAAATTAGGATTTCCAACCTAAACTATTTTTGTTCTGCTTTCTCGCGAGAATATATGGAGCTAAAAATTGTTCGCCACCTCAAAAAAATAGAGGGGGCGTGCGCCGGGTGTGCCCCCCTCTGGATCCGCGCCTGTGTATGACCGACATTTCCTGAATGTGGACGTTGACCTACAGTAAGAGTGTCATGGCGGCGACAATGTAACTTGATAGGAAGGGACGTATTTTTAACAGCGTGTTGTGTCGCTCATACTGACTCTAGTGAAGTAAGCACGGTCTTATTTTCTCACTAAGATGTTCGTTTACATCGTACAGGCGTCCACACGGATTGACACCACATCGTTTAGCAGTGAAAAGTTGCCCAGTAAAATTGACTGGGGCTCCAATTATTTTCGACATTGATTGAATGGGACAGTCCCTGAACGTTCAGGGTGAGTGTAATGAGACCAACGTTCAGAGCTGAACTATGACTGGCCCTGACGAATTTTGTTGTCAATACGAAGGCAAAAATCGGCGCTACATAGCTCTGATTTCAAATTAAAGTAGAAACGGAAGCAATTGAATGAAAATCAGTTTTTATACATTCATATTACATTATATGCATCACGAACCATTTGTGTCAACTTCTGGGTCCCAAATATTAGCGAATTAGATCCTTTAATTTTAAAGTACTTAAGTAGCAAAGTCTTTAACTAGTACCTGTACTCAAGGCAATATCATCCAAAGTCTTTGACATTGATAACATGAATTATTTGTGTTTAAATAAACATTGATGTTATGATCGTACCAGGAAAATTGAGCTCCTGGTATCCATTTCTAACAAAGTACTCGAAGTGAGGGTACTCATATTCCACAAGTCATGTCGAACGGTGACGACATATTTTTATATGCGTAATAGATACTGGAATAACCAGACGCTTGATTGAGACTTCTGACGCATTTCGCCAAACATAACTGATCAGCTACCTTCCTGCGCACTATAACTGGGTGATTTAATGATATGTTTACACTAAAACTGGGCTGCAACGATACACCAGGTCACGGTACGATGTGCATCACGATTCATAGCTAATCTACGATTATTATCGTGATATAGGAAATAAATTTTAAAAATTTTGTTCAGTTTTGACAGTCTGACTGTGACAATCGAAGGCCTACGGTTCTGAATTACTTTAAATGTGGTGTTTTCTCGGTCTACTAATAAGTCACTTCAAGTGTCGAAAACACCTTAACACTCGCTGCAAGTAAAAAAATTATTTTGCTCATTTGAAAGGAATATTATTAGTCTATTTTTGTGAAATTATTATTTGAATAATGAATCGCGATACATTTTTGTCCTGCGCGTGCTCCATGTATTATTTTCGAGGAATCTAGTACTTTTCTAGAAAGATTGGGAGTCTCCACTTTCCATACCAAAATTGCCATACTTATCGAAACGTTGTGCTTGTGTATAATTAACCAGTGATTGTTGTCCTATACAACTGTGTCACGTCAGTTTTGTTATGTTTCCAATCGCTAAATGCCACTAAAGGATTATGCCATACTTTTATTGGAAATAACCACCCAATATAAATACTTTTGTGGGAAAGTATCATTATTAGCTCCCCACTCCCTGTCTGTCTTTGTCACGATTTTTTACAATACAGAGACTACATTCATTTATGATGTCTTCAGATCATTTTAAAATATGATTTATATCATAATCTTTGTTTACATCATCAATGAGATAAATTAAAATGAAATGTTAGCAATTTCTGATAATTGCTTCAAGAGCTATTGCTCTTGCCTACCTTGTTGAATCACTGAACACTTTCCATGCAACACTTATTATTCTACTTTTAATTTAGGTTTTAAAGATGAGGCGACCAACGGTATTGAATTTCAACAATTTTTAATAATACATGTATATGTTCTTACTTGTTGAGTTATTTTCCTTGCACACTTTGTATAAATTAAAATTGTTTGCTTTGACATTTTATAAGTCCAGCTTTTAGTTTAGTTTTATCCTGAGTGATTTAATTTATAATTTCAGGAATGGGAGTGACCACATTAGCTCTCTCTTACGGATTGTATCAGATGAAGACTGGCGACAGAAAGATGTCACAGAAAATGATGAGGCTTCGTATAGTTGCACAAGGAGCTACAGTGGTTGCCTTAATGGTAGGAGTGGTAATGGGAGTCGGCAAGCCATCAAAATGATTTACTAAAAGAAACATGATGTCAAGACCTTTTCATTTCAATATTTTTGATACTGAATACATATCACAAAAAGTGATTTTACTTCAGTATGCAATTCAATAATTTTGAGACATTAGGAAATTAATCAGATACAATTGAGTGATTGACAATGAATACTGATTTAATTTTATGACCTTAAGATCTTTCGAAATCGTAAAAAATGTCTTAATGTGATGACTTTCACAATCGCTAAAAAAAGTACATTTAGCATTTTAGTACAGACTACATATTTGTGACAGATATCTTAAGGGTATCTTAATATAATGGATGTGTTGATTATTGTCATATATTTTATAATAAAAGTTAGAATGTGTACATGGTCCAGAATATAAATGTTATTTATAAGTACCTAGTCGTTACATCATGGGTTTTGTTTTTAAAAAAAACAATTTGCCAGAAACAAACTGTAGTTATTCAAATCTGCTGTTTAGGCATAAAGATTTCATAAACCTATTTAAATAATTGTTATGACAGGGTGCCACGGGTGGTATAAGGAGCCGTAGCTAAGGTGGTTTGGGAAGGAGTAAGGTACTAAAAGGTTAAAATATCAGAGCACATGTAATGTTATTGCAATATGCTTGTTTCTAAAAGTTATACATTGTGCCACCACTCACAAATCTTATTTTAGTGTATTAAAATTTGTTCTGTTCTTATTATATACAATTTCTTATAAAACCAATTGTACATTTGCATTTTATTCTAAAAATGTAAATTTCTTTACTTAAAGTGTTATGACATTATGAATGATTTGAGACAATGAACTACAAAATTTAATGATGTCCAATACTATATGTAAGATAAAGCAATGTTATGACTCTCCAAGCCATGGATGGGTTGTCATTTGCTTTCACCAGTCAAGAGAAAATTTACTGTGTAGTTCATTTAGCACACAAGAAAATTTTAACACTGATTGTGTGCTAAATAAAAACACTTCTGGTGTAATAAAACACACAAAATTTTTAAATTGAGCTAGAAACTACCAGTGCTTGCCGTTATTGTGAAAATGGATGGTAGGTTAAAAATTTGAATCATGTTTTAAAAAACATGTAATATTACAGTGACATGTGTACATATTGTATATAATATAAGGTGTGAGTTGAGTATAAGATAATAAATTTGTTTTATTAGTTTAAAATAAATGTTGTTTATTCTTTTAGCCACAGGCCCTTGCAAAATGGAAAATCTCTTTCAAAAATAACATTAAGTTCGGGCAAAGTGTTCAGGCCAAAGCCACTTCCCAATTAGTCAATCTAAAGTTAGGATACTAGATAAATATCTTCCTTTCTTTTTAATTGCTGGAGCTGCAGTGGGTCAGTGAGTGAGAAAAGTGATCAAGATCAGAACCTGGCAGTACTTATTAGATATGGCTGAAAATCAATAGGCTTCTTCGTCTCGTGACCTTAAACATTGTGTATAAATTTAAAGTCAATGGGATATTAACTTTAGTCTCTAGAGCATCCACAACAGAAATTATCTGATATGGCTGTAAAACAATTGGCTTCTTTGTCACATGACCTTAAACACTGTATAAATTTGAAGTCAATCGGATATTAACTTTAGCGTTTAGAGTGTTCACAAGATTTTTCAAAGTGATTAAGGGTCATAACTCCAGCAGTTATTATCGTATGTCGCTGAAAATCAATAGGTTTCGTCTGTGACCAAGTGATCTACATTAAAAGGAACAATACATATGCATGTACATAGAACTCTGCTGGTTTTGATCATTCATGATATTGACGTTTTTAACTCTGTATCAACTTCTGCTAGGCTCGGACTTATTAAAACATCTAATGTATTCAATATGATCTTTACGGGCTACACACGAATGACCTCTGGTGGTTTTGATATTATATGAGACGTTCCAACTCTATATAACCCTTTATTAAGGCACGACCTCGTTAAACATCTTATTTATTCAATATGTTCTTTGTAAGCTACACATGATCTGTGTTTAATACTCGTGTCTTCAAAGGAAATATGCAGTGCAGTTACATATACTATTACCTTATAAATAAACAATACCAAACATGATGATCACGCTTGTACCATTTTCCTAATTGTCGTATGCTTTATAAACCGGAGTTTACTGACAGTGAGTAAGTCAGACTTGGAATAGAGCTCCGCCCGATTTATGTCTAATTCATGTTCTCAATAAAGTTCTTGTCAATTATGCTGATCTTCTGTTATCTGTAGTGTTTTACACTTCGTCTCATTAGCTCTATCCTTAAAGATACATTATGGGAGATTTTGACAAGGAGTTAGCCATTCTTGCTATAAAAGTTCAAAAATAGATGTTGAAACAAGAATATATTGAAAATTTCAGTCAAATAACTTTATCCTGAACAAAGTTGTTACCACTATAATTTTTTACTAGAAATGGTGGTTAAAATCATCGACACCCTTTTCCCACTATGGCCGATTGTTGATTGACAGGCGTTAACTCCACCTACATAGTCTCGATCATCAAGTAATGTTTAAACGGTATCTAGTGAAGCTTGTGTATAGCCTCGGTCATCACTGTCTTTTATGAATAATTTCCGGAAGTATGATGACGTCAACGTCACGGAGAAACCCCACCCACGACGCCATAGTGATTAAATCAGTCGACGAAATCCTGTTTTAATCCGAGCCCAATCCAAGCCATCCGTGGGTCTACAGTGTTCATATTGAGCTTGTTGTTTAAATAAAGATCTAATTTATAATTTCTATGACATCTGAGGCTCAAAGGAAGACCGACAAAAGTCAGTTTTTGCTCTCCCATAATGTATGTTTAAGAGCGTTCACAAGATTTCTCAAAGTAATTATCGGATATCGCCGAAAATCTATAGGCTTCTTCGTCTCGTGACCTTAAACACTATGTGTATATTTAAAGTCAATCGGTTGTTAACTTTAGCCTTTAGGGCGTTCACATGCCGACCTGGTGACGACAATGTACGACCGCATTTCCATGTCGGCGTATAAAAAGGGGTGGCCAAGTAGGATATGCCCACATTTTGCAAGAAATGGATGGGGAAAAGATAAAATTAACAGGGCTTATCCTCACATTCAAGATCTTTTGATCCTTAACATGTTTAATTTCAACATAATGGGACACTAATGGTACCAGCCCCACCCCTACCAACCGTTACCACCACCGCACACCAACACCCCGGAGGACCCATAAATTCCGTACATATTTCAACCTTTGGGTGAAAAGCAGGGGCTATAGCTCAAGAATGCAAGGTCTGGTACGATCCAATACACGCCAATATCGAAAGGAGCCTAGATCTTTGGATTGTAAATATATACTTTAAGTTTCATCAAATTTGGATAAAAGTTTCGAGCCGCTGGATGGTCTACTACCTGGGCATTACGGTCAGATTTAACTATTAAAGCCACAGGTAGATTTCGCCATGGTTACGATAAGTAATCAGGGACAGGGCACGTGATTATTGCCGAGGGTTAGGGTAAAGGCTTTGGGTACATTTCGTGACCTTGATATTTGTTACATGCCTTTAGGGGGCCGACCATTTTGTCGGGCAGCTCGGTCTAATCTTCAGGCAATGTGAACTCAACCGTGATTGTGATATAAAAGGTGATACTGATATATTCAAAGGCTTTTTTAAATCGGATAAAAATTGGAACTTGCACAAGCTAAAAACGCGATTTTTGTGCAACCAGGGGCTATAATCCAGGAAGTTACAATCCGATAGGCGCGAATATGGAAAGGATGAAAATTGAGACCTCCACAGTGTTCGTGAGCTAAAACGTGATTTTTCGTGTAATCAGGGTCATAATAAATGAAGTTATGGTCTGATATATGTCAATATTTAAAGTTCCGTCAATATCGGCTAAAAAATGTGACCTAACGTAGTTGTGCGGTTTTTTACAATCAAAAACTGTTACTATTATAGGGTCCACAAATTAAAATGTTACTGTTCGCACAAACAGGGGTCATAATCCAGGAAGAGACAGTCCTATATGCGGCAATATCGAAAGGAACCGAGATCTTTCGGTCCACAACCTTGGTAATATTATGCTTTTTTTTTGTCAAGTCCAGCATCACAAGATTAAACCACCATCGACTGTGTTTTTATAGTAAGGATGTTATAAAATTTCACTTCATTGCTGAGTAGTTTTATTAACCATAAATCACCCAGAAAGCATCTCCCACGATCTAAAGAATTGCTTTCGCCGGCCCTGATTAGTGATACAATCTATTAACGACATTCCAAATGCGCATCCCAAACACACCAATGGCAAGGTTTGGGGGCATCTGTGTGGAACTTTTCACCACAACAGTTCCACAAGATATTGGGTTTCTGAAAATAAAGACATTCCACAAAATTTTCGACGTCGAATAATATTCATAAAGTGTTTTGGGTCTGTGGTGTATTCATTCCGCCAAAAGAGTTCCACAAGAAATGTGACTTTTTTCAAAAATTTCTCCTCAGACCCTCTTTATGCCTGTGTGGTACCACATTCCACAAGCTTTTCGACTTAAAATATGTAAGATACAATGTTTTGGGTCTGTGGTGTTTTAAATCACCTTTTTTCCAAAATTTCTTCTCAGACCCCCTAGATGCCTGTGTGGTGTCACATCCCAAACCCCACAGTACCGAGTTGGCTCTTCTAAGAGTGCACAATGATAGCAATCTCTCTGTGCTCTTTGTAGAAAGACTTAGAACAACCTTTGGTCTTTCCGTTGTTGCACCGAAACTCTTAAGATCATACCTAACCGATCGAAATCACACAGTCAGTGTAAGTGTCTTGGACGGGTTCAGTCTTTACACATCTCCGCTAGGTTCGATCGTCAAGAAACATGGTCTTTCATTCCAGCTCTACGCGGATGACTAGCAACTCTATGCTAGTTAGCATCGTTCTTATTAAGTGCAATGTTGATGTCCGTATCGACTATATAAAACACTGGATAAAGACAAATTTTCTCAAGTTGAACGACGATAAGACAAAATTCATTGTAATTGGCTATCAGAACAGTTTTGATGTACCAAAAGACATTCGCGTTGGTGATGCACAAACTTCTTCAAACTTTGTATACTTATTCCTTTTACCCTAAGGAGGATCCCTATTGTTTTTGGTGCATGCCCGACCCCCAGGGGCAGAGCCACGCCCATTTCTAGCATTTGTTTGTTTGTCGTCTACAGGCCACATTTCTTAACTTATAATCTTGAAACTTTGCATACATATTCCTTGTACCCAAAGGAACATCCCTATCATTTTGGGTGCATGCCCAACCCCCAGAGTCACACCCATTTTTTTTTGTGTAGCCCACAGGCCACAATTCTTAATCGATCATCTTGAAACTTACAATACATATTCCTTATACCCTAAGGATGATCCCTTTTGTTTTGGGTGCATGCCCGACCCCCTGGGACAGCAACGCCCATTTCTTGTATTTGTTTGTCTGTCGGCTACAGGCTGCATTTCTTAACGTATCATCTTGAAACGTTGAATACTTATTCTTGGTACCTTAAGGAAGATCCCTATTGTTTTTGGTGCATGCCCGACCCCCAGGGACAGTGCCATGCTCATTTTCTTTTTGTGTGTTTGTGTGTCACCTACAGGCCACAATTCTTAATCGATCGTCTTGAAAACTTTTTTATACTTATTCCTTATACCCTAAGGCTGACCACTATTATTTTTGGTGCATGCCGGACCCCCTGGGACAGAGCTACGCCTAGAGGCAAGCCACGCCCAATTTTTGTGTTTGTCGTTTACATGCCGCAATTCTGAATGAATCAGCTTGGTACTTGGCATATGTATTCCTTATAGCCTGTGGGCGTCCACTATTGATTTTGGTGAATGTTCCGACCCCCAGGGGCAGAGCCACGTCCACTTTTTGCCTTTAGCGTCTGAAAGCCACAATTCTGAATGGATTATCTTCGTATACTTATTCCTTATACTCTAAGGACGGGAACTATTGATGTTGAGGCACGACCCTCAACGCTAAACAAACCAAACGCCTAGCCTTCTTGACAAAGTACCACATCAATCAAAGCAGGAATGTGGACGTATATTGTAGCGTTAGCGTTATGTTTGTAGTATACGTTAAACCCCCTTTCGCTGTCTCAGCGCGTCGAGGTTTTTAGCAGTGTGGGGGGGGGGGGCGGGGAAAACCCACGAGGTTTGACAGGCCACCCTCGCCGTATCACATTTTTTAGTTGTCGTACGTTATAAATTGAAGAAGTTATTAATGATTGACTCTACTTTATGGAATGAATGTTATAAGACTATTTATAAGTAAATATTTTGACATCAATAGATTCTACATAAACATTTAAAGGTATTATATACATAAATTGCATCATAATTGCAGTCTAAAAAACAAATGTACATAAATAATCTCTCTAATTTTAAAAAAGTATATATATACAAATTTGGATCGAAATAATACCGACGAAATATTAAGCGACACACAACAAGTAAGCTTCCTAAACAGAAAATGTTTAAAGTTTGTACTCGTATTTCTTTTTCTTCTAGACTTCCTGTTACGACAACGATGCTATGTTAAACTTTTTTCTTCTTATCTTCGACAATGGAAACCAATAAACGGTAGGTTTCCATAAATCCTTTTCTGGCTCCAGAATCGGGAGCTTGTACCCCTACAAGGTACACTGGTCTACTTTTCTTGACGAGATCAAGGTTCATATGTTGATATAACGCAAATGGTGACACTGAATCAACCTTATCCTGGAATAAAAAAAAAAAACAGCTGTGAATTTGGGCTATACATTTTACGATCGTGTGTATAAACGAGAGTTAGAGGTCTCGACAATTGCATTGATGACAGACCTATGATCTAAAGCGCATATCCCAACTCAACCCAAAACCACGATGCATGTAGTGTAAAATATTTCGCATATTATAAATTTATATGAACAACACCAACGTAATTAAATAAGAGCTACTATAGAATATAAGCAAATCACGTAAAGGGCATCATTCTACCCAGATCAGTTGGCGTTATTTAAATAATGCATGCGCCTTCGAGACAATGATCGACGACGCGTGATGTGATGTCACATAAATGTCAGACAGAGGTGTAAGAAGAATGATCGGCGATGATCTCCAAATTGCGAATGCATCAATAAATATTAGGAGCGAAATTTAAAACAAATCTGTTGCCGACTCATTACTGAGTTCTAGATGTTTTAACTTAAGATGACGTGTTCCACACATAATTGTCGAACACTTGAGTAAAAATGATTTACTCTGTGTAGATCAATGCTGGATTTTCAAAAATTGGACGAGCCTTATTGGGTTATTTCTAATGGTATATAAATTAGATTGTCTTTAGTTTTTTAGTTGAAGTAAATTTATATCTTTAAGCAATTCTTCATGACCGCGATTGTAAGTGATTTGTTCACACTGGGTTTCGAAGGTGAAAGCGATTGTATGTTTAAAAGTTGAATTATATTTTAAATCTTTTACCCTTTTTGTAGCTATTAAAATTAATGGAATGTCTTTAGTTTGTTCGTATCTGAGAAACGTGTGAAGTTCTCTTCTGGCTTCATCAAATCGTGCCGGTTGGGATGAATCCACGCAATAACAAATTACATCTAGGTTTAAAACAAACTCTTTCCAATAGCCTCGACAATTAGACGATCCGCCAACTAGAAATATAGAAAAGAGTACAAACTTATTATATCCGTAATTCCTGGAAGCAAAATGACAACGGGGAGGGTGTGGTCATTGACTATATCATAAATTGTATAAACAATAGAGTTTGTAAACACTTTATTGAAATGAGTCCTACTTAAAGAAGACCTTGTGCCTGGCGATTCAGAAAGCAAAATTTCTTACCATCCCACATATTAAGGTATATTTCTCCCAGAGTAACAGAATTTACATAAAATCCTACAGTAGTTTCTTCTGTGGAACCAAGACGACGACGCCCCTTGCAGAAACATCGAGCAAATCGTGTCTTCCCTGCACCGTCCAAACCGAGAATTAATACTCGCCTCTCCCCTGGGTTAGGCTGCAAATAAACAATGATAAAATCAATCATCCCATTACAAACTACGGGTTTGTCTATTCTTAATCCGAGGCGATAATTCTTTATTTACATTCGAAATATGAATAGCATTGTATTAATCTCGAAGTTCATCTCCCAACTATATTCTCGAAAATCAAATAGATTAAATGCCGAACATAACTTGGTTTTATCCGAATCCCAAAGGCAAGGAATTGCTTCAACCAAAGATACGTTTTAATGCTAGTTTTTTAGAACTATATTTTGTAATTTATTTTGCCGAGGGCGTTTTTCATAAACTTGTATTTCTTACCCAACCGTATTCATACTGCAGTTTCAAGAACCCATTTTATTTTTTTCTATCCGACCTTTCGAGCAGCTCTAATCTCAGAGTTTTTAGATCTAATTGTTTTACATATATATATATAAAACAAAATAAACGTAACGGGCACAAAAGGGGGTAGCTAGGAATTAGATGGGAAACGAAATGTGGTTTAGCGTCCTACTCCTTTCTATTTTATGGACCCAAAATACTGATCCAATAGGTATTTCAAGTGGCATTATGTAAGATTTAGATAAAGAGTTGGTCGTCCTCGGTTTAATTTTTCAAAAATAATTGATAATGCGGAATGAATATAATATTGAACTTTCATAGTTCATTAACATTAAGAGATTTTATGCAAAAGAAAATAATAGATTCTTTACTATATCCAGATCTAACAATATTTTTATTGTTTCTGTCTTTTAAATTTAGTGATTGAAAAAATTTATATGTATCAATTTAAATTCTATAAAGAAAAGTCGTAGTCATTATCTTAAAAAGAATCTAGACATTATTTTTAAAATTTGGACATTAGGCCTACTATTAAATACCATACTCCCGTCCGTAGGCCTATTCGGTAGAAATAAGCGGGTTTTCCGTAAACTTACAATATTTTTTATATGTTCAAAATATTCATCTTCAGTATTGGGTCTGAAATATCTCCATGCTCGGTATAATCCGTAGACCACGCACACCCCTGCGACACCGGTGGCAATATAAATAGCTGGCCTTTGAAGTAAGCCTAGAGCGACGGCCATTCTTTATTTAAACAATGTGTTTCCATAGATAGAACAACAACGTCACGTGATAATCACATGACCACTACTCGGAATTGTTAATGTTTTGGATTTTTTACTAAAACGAAATAAATATTTAAAACAGGATACATACATACGTTTTATCTCGATAGCAGATGTCCGGTATAATGGTTGTGAATCGATTTATTTGTTAGCCACATATCTCATCGTTCAACATATTAACGAATGTTAAAATAAATAGCGCGTTTTGGTTAAATACTGACCCAAAGGAATTTGTAACAACCAATTGGTTATCCAGTCTTTTTATATAAAAATAATACCAGAGAGATAATCTCAAACTATTTGAACTCACATTGGGTTACATCTTTTTATAACACAAAATATCCAAGCGGCTTATTTATTTCCATTATTTAGAGGTTTTAGTAGTGTATGACTACATTTTTGTATAAATAAGCCCGCCAAGGTACTAATGGCTGAAAGTCAACCTTTTTTCTAACACAAAATGGAGGTTCAATGGTAGTGTGAATTTCTTGATGAAATTCAATAGTTTGGTTTCTTTGGTACTGGGTAAGCTTTACATCACAAGGCCTTGTAACCTTTTTCTGTTGTTTTTTTCTGTTTTATATCGCCTGATTTCGTGTGAAAATGACCATTTGTCTGATAGAAGATTGTAATTATAATTATGATATTAGGTAAGAAAAGAGCTTAATTAAGACAGTGATATGTCACATGTGTCGTGTGTTAATAATTTTATTACGCATAATCGTGGCCCCCACATCAGACTGTTGTTAGTGGTGCCTCCGGATTCCAGCTGTTTTACCCACACCGGCACAGTGACACAATTTAGGCCTAATAAATAATAACATGATATAGACGGTCCATGATAATTTGCCAACACATCAGATGAGTCCTTACATAGACAGAGCATAGTTTGCAAATCAAAATAGCAGCCAAACTGAGAAATGTAACTTCTGAAAGCGGGTTGTTGCTTTTTAATTCTAATAAATTTTAAAATCCATGGCATAAATTCATAAATGCATCAGACAGGCTAGTAATTATAAGAGTATTTATAAAAACACAGTGGCTATTGTTACTGTCTAATAAAATTATATCACCTGGCCATTTGTGAGGGAGAGAGATATGATATGTCCACTCAACACAAACTAGATCATTTTGTTTCTAACATATGGTTCAATTTTATTTCAATAATTAGCTTGCACGTAGGGGTCTTTTTTAGCAGTGGGAGAAAACCAGAGGACCTGGAGAAAACCCACCATATTGGACAGGTGACCCTAATCCTTGTCACATACAACGGACAGACCTATGATACAGTGCACATGTGCTAGCTAAGCATTCGGCCATTAACACCCCTGGCCATTCGAGGAGTAAAAACAAGTTTTAATTTAGTTTCTTCGGTGTATCTGATCAGACTTGCCTCGCACTGTTCACCATAACTGCCTGTCTGTATAAACACATTGTAATATGAAGATAATGCTTTCTTAATGGTTGATGTATCAAGATGACTGAAAAATGGATCTTTTGAACTTGATGATTAACATTCCCTCTTCCAATATCTTTACTTTGTTCTTCATCAATGTTGAATATCAAAGAAAAATATATATGCAGAAGCACTTCTGTGTGGGAAATATTATTAAACTGAACCTGTAACTTTACAAATGAATTTAACCATCTCAGTATGGAGGAAAAAGGTCATTTTTGATGATTTACGGAAAGGAACATGGAACATTTCAGAAAATGAGTGGGATTAGGGGTCAGACTACTTCATTTTGTCGTGTGCACCACCACTGCCACTGGTCTACATTCAATCCTGGCAGTTTCCCAATAGTCCATAGGACAGAGAAACACTGTAGATCAGTGTTTAAAATACTGTTGTATGTCAATAACAATTGGAATTCCGCCAATAGGGCCTGCTTGTACATGTAGACCACATTGTCATAATACTGACATTTAAATCAAAACACAACAACGTACAATTGTTTTTTTTTTAAATCTCAACATTTACAGAAAATTTTAAACCAAGACAAATTATCATCTTATGACATCCAGTGAAATCTATTACTTTTTGTTGACCCACATCAAAGATATGAAGTCATTTTATGTCTGATTAGTAGACTGATAATGGATTAATTGGTCTGTCTATACCTTACCTACAGATCGTCTTCACAATTCAAGGGTGAATTAGGCAAATTTGTTGTTTCTATAGCTTCTTTCTTTATACAAAAGAGATCAAGTTAGACAAATGGTGATATTTAAATGTCGACATCTTGAAAATCTTTCCTCAGATTCTTAAAACTGTAATTGTGTATACTCGTTTGTTAAGGTTTTGTTGAGGAATTTGTGAAAGGTGTATAGGTAAGGGTTTACCATGAAAAAGCTAGTTACATGTGTTCAGCATTTCAAGCCCTTTATATGTTTGATCCAGTTTTAAAAGAGTCTGTGTATAATCAAAAGTTATTATATTTACACCACACCAATTTGATAAATAAATAGCAACTTGAATCATGCGAAATATTTGTAATATATTTGACTATAAAACTAAATTCATAGGGTTTTTTTTAGCGTACTCAGTAATACTAATATCCCTTTTCATTGTAAGCATGCATGTACATGTAGGACTATTCATATAAATAATAATGATATTATCTGGTCACATTCTTACTGTATTCATTATCATTCTTTAAAACAAAAGTATATATAATATATTATGAAAGGTTTATTTCATTAGCTTTATTTCAATTACGTGAAGTAGGCCTAAACATAAAGAGTTAAAAAATGTCTAATTGTTTTAATGGTGCAATCCATAGACATAGCTTTTGGCGTCTGCATAAAAGAACCATTGACATTGAGGTTTGGAAGATTTATCTAGACCTGTTTGGTACACAAGGTCCAAATTATTAATAGAACATCAAATTGCATCATAGAGACTTGTTTGTAAACAGGTCTGCTGGCTTAAACTGGTTACTAATATTAACCTACATTATGTAGGTATTCTAACTCTCAGTTGAAGACACAATTGTTACCTTGACTGGCTATGTTTAGTGGGAATAGTGCTGTTTCATGCTCTAATCATGACTGATGATGCAACCTATCAACATTCTAGTGAAATTCATTGGATCGAAATATTATAGACACAGGTAACTGAACCCGTCTACTAAATATAGCATGACAGTGCTAAAGAAGGCAAGTCTTTAACTCAATATCATCCATTGCAAACAAGGCTTATTGGTGAATTTAAATCAACATTGACGTTGTTATCTTACTGCGAAAAGATGGGTTTGTGATATCTAATAAATATTTAAAACAAATGAATATTTTAAAATTGGCATATAATAATGTATTATGAATGTATCTAAACTGAATTAAATTCAATCTATACATTCATATCTGGCCCTGATCCAGGATTTTGTCGAAGGGGGGAGATACATTGGAGCAAAGGGTAATACGTTACAACTTAGGAATTGCTTGGGCAGAGACAATGCGAAAATCATATTTATATCATCTATTAAAGAGCAGGTATGTGAACTACAACAGCAACAAAGCAATCGTAAATGGAAATCAATATGTTACTGGGACTTGGGGGGGGGGGGGCACGGCCCCTGGATCCGCACCTGCATATTACATTATTATATGCATTATTGTGTGTCCATTTAAACTAATTCAGGTGTCTTTGATTTTTGAATAGTTGATTTCAATGGATGTTATATAGGCTACTTTGAAATTTGTACATCTAAAGCAAGTATAAAGATCTAACTGATTTTATGTTTCATTGACACAGTAAACCCGTGCCCCCCCCCCCACCAAAAATGAAAGTGAAATTAATAGATGTGACAACTTTCTCCATCACTAACTGAAATAACACATCAGATTATTCAATTAAATACTTTATTTTTACCCAAATCAAACAGGTTTATATACCGTACGTAGTGCCTTCATTTAAAACACGAAGTATGTCACGAATTTCAATTTCCCCAAATCAAACATGTTTGATATATTCACCGAATATATTCACCTAGTGTGTCCATTCTTCCAAAGCATTCGGTGGATTGTAGAAATCATGAGCCAATCACCACTCATATCGAGAAGTCACATGATTGTTTGTAGACACGGTCGGTGCGATGTTTAATCATGTAACGGTACAGGTGTGGAATTAACTGGTGAATCTTGTGAAGGATTCGCCCAGTGTTTCCTCACATTTGGCCAAATCTCATTTTATGCCGATTGATGAGTCGAATCAATCAGCTGGTCTGTCCATCGATTTAGAAAAATGATCTCAAATGAACGATAACTTAGGCAACTATAAATACAGGGTTATCTAGGAACTAACACAACATAGAATTTGGGCACTTGTGGCTAATAGAAAGTTTGTATTTTTTCTAAAAAGTATAAGAACTAACTTCAAATATTTATACAGGAGTAGGATTTAGTTAACCATGAATTACCAGGTTTTATTCACCAGATTATATCTAGGATTTGCCCTTTATACTTGACTTTGTTCAGTAGTATAGACTATCTTACTTTTTTAATGTAGCTATATATTATGACATAAAATAAAATTGCGTGCATGTATTTATGTGACATTAAAGGTTACCTTGTGAAATTAATAGAGTGTTAATAGATTATGAATATATTTTCCCTTAGTAATCTCAATAGGTGTACCAGTACATATACAGCATAGTATTAGGAACTGTCGGTAGACTCTTTAGGAGGGAAGTATTTTAAGAGGCCTAATCTATTAAATCATTAGGATTACAAAATTGATTTATCCGAGACAGGCTCGAAAATTAACTTCTAAAATATGATTGTTTGTTGTTAAAATATTATTATTCATGACATATGTTTACACCTTCTAATTTTTCTCAAACAGTTAAAACAGGATATAAATTTGTTGTATCCTGTTGTTTCCTTTAATAAATTATATCTGAGCATCATGGTTCACAGAGTTTATGTTTAATAAGTTTGACCTCTGTTGACCTGTGTTGACTCATGTACATAATAACCTTTTCCTAATAAGTCAGAGACAACCTTTGAGCCTATTTAAAGAGTATAATATATTTTAAAATAACATCAATCAAGATAAAAGAAAGCAGAACCAAATCGGGACAAATTAGGCAGAAAAGGAGCAACCAAATATATGTATGTAGGTAGAGTCCATGATTTACACTGATGAATGAAGGTATAGATAGAGTTAATGTGGTACCAGTAGTAAGTTTTTCATTTAAAGAATAAACAGGGTATATGATACTTTATAGGGATATTGGCACTTCTCCCGTTGGTAATCCTGTGTGTGACTGATATTCATATATAGTGGTAAGCTCATATAGCGAACACCAGGCAGAAAGGGGGGCATAATGATTTGGTGGTATTGTTGCCTACCCATGGATACTACAATTTCTTACCAATGCTTAAACATACATTATGCAATAGTTAAATCTGCCTATTGCAGGTCTTTCCTTAGGCCTGAAATGCTATCTAAATTATTAATTAGACATTAATTAGCTTCTCCAGACCATAATCAACTTTTGATGTCATTGCTAGCCTGCGATATTTACTGGATTAGGATCTAATTTGCTGTTAATCATGAAATGGATAATCGAGACTATGTTTTTTTATGGTACCGACTTTAGTAAGGATGGTGGATGGGCAGGCCGAAAATTCAATTGTGGATCAATTTGACTAAAATATTCAGCAAATTCCCTTTACATTATCTATTTTTTAACTATTATAGTGAGAACTATCAGCTCTTTATCTAATCTTCCACACTTTATCTTTAAGAACTGCTACACAAACAAATTATTGAAATAAAGATATGCTGTATGTTTTAATCAGATTGGTTGTGAAGTGTTCCTAAATGAGTTGGGAACTGTGGTGACTCAGTGCATAAGATGTTGGCTCTCTTACCTTGAGTCCTGCATTCAATCCCAGTGGAAGAAAGTTTCGCCAGATTTTCTGGCATGGTTCCTCCCTGCCAGTGATGCAGGATAGGTGGCCTGGCAAAGGGACAGTGTATACTTGTTCGAATGGGACAAAAACTGAGTTCTTATGTATAGGCCTAGACTCTTCACCAGTATTTACTTAAGACATTGAATATATATACATAAAATATGCACTAAAGATAGCTACATACATGTTTATTGGTCCATTTGTTCACATTTTGAAATCTGGGACTTCAGTTAATGTTTGAGATGGATATTAAATCTCAGAATTAAATTTTCTTCTTTTTTTCTCTATTTAAGATGCCTGTAATTTAAGCAGACTCCAATGATGTAACTACAATCTATTCCGGATGAGTTCAAAAAATCCAAATACTATCCAAGATCCAAATCATGACAATGATGCTTCGGTTTTTAGTCTCTACCGAAGCACTTTTGATCGTTACCATGGTGAAGTAACAGATTATTCTGATATTCCAAAAAACATTGTTCATACGGAACCACCAAAGATCAAACCTAGGAAGAGTCAATTTTATACTTTACTTGAAGAAGACCAGGAGAAATCTGCGCAGAGTGCTACCCTATACGACTGTACCAAATCAGGTGGGTAATATTAGTTGTATTATAAATTCAAACTTATTGGTCAGTTTCGGTCAATAAAGCGGCGTTTACACGATACAACCAATCCATACAACCGTCGGATGCAACATATCGGAAGGGTGTTTACACGATACAATGGTTCTATTCACTGTATGACAAAATGACGCCAAATGCACACCCGCGTGCCGCGTCATTTGTTCGTTCTTAGTAACTGAATATAGTGGTGTCGCTTGAAGAAGAGTGTTTAACAGATGTATTAGCTACTTATATTCTGTGTTAGGCTGAAGAGGAGACATATAAAAGTAAAAAGAAAATGAAGGTGGGCTAGACGTTCCCTTTTGATGAGAAAACGTAGGCCTATAGGTGTGTGCACGACAGTAGGCTAGCCAGAGAGCTTATCTAGGCTACCGCGAATCGTAAGGGTACCGTAAATACACTTCCCAACCCCGTCTTCATGTAGTTAGGATGTCGTGAGTTCCACAATAGTTCATGTTCCAGATAAAGAGTTATTAGACACTCTAATTAAGTGGCGGTTAGGCTAAAGGTCCATTTTAGAGGAGGTCGAAGCGCTCGAAGCGACAGAAGAAGACATTATGATTGCAGGAATTCTGGTTGTCAAGGCAGATGTGACGTCATAATGACGTCGTAAAATATGACTCAATTTGATTGGGTATTGCATCAGTTGGTCGGATGGGAATAGAACTGATCCTATCCATACAACAAGCTATTCATCCGATCATTCGTCTGATGAGTTGGTCGGATGCGGCAGTTGCATCTGATGGTTGTATGGGTTGATTGTATCGTGTAAACGCCGCTTAAGTTGTGATGGGTGCCTTGCTCAAGGCTTTCTTGTTAAGAGGAGGGAGTTGTGGTATGTGGATAGCCGAATGATTTAACCTGTGTGATTTAGATCATAAGATCTATCAGTGAATCAAGTGGTATGGTTTCGATTTCCCACTTGTACTGAGAAGGTCATCTGTCCAACTCAGTGGGTTCCGTCCAAGCCTTAGGTTTCCTCCCACTGTTAAAGACCCCCAACACACACAAGCGATTTATTAAAAAAAAAATAGAACCATGTATAACTATATAAGTCCCGAAATGACCTAGTTGCTTTCTCTCTCTCTTGTTTATTTAATGTTGTCACTTTGTTCATTTGTTTGTTCAGCACTGCAGGTCTTGATGGATTTTGTTGTACCCACAGAGTTTATATATATATTATATATCACCACTGTTTTTATGTATGGGTTAAAGTTGATATCTGATTGACTAGAATTTATAACCAGTGTTAATGATATCGATCCTGAGATGAGAATCTTAATGATGTCTGACAACTAATTTCAGAGTTTTTGGCTTTGATCACTTTGAAAATTTGTTGATACTTAGTAGATGACGAAATTTTTATCTGATTTTCTTAAGTTATGCATAAGATCACCTATTGGTTCCCATTGATTTGTGATAATAGTTTAAATACTTTGAAATACAGAGCAGATAGTTACACATTTAATAGTATACTACTACCGGTTTGGGCATGGTCAGATCTTGATGATTAGGGATACAAGAATACAAGCTTCTGAGCAAGATATTGCCACATGTTGCTGCATCAGTGAGAAAATCTGTGGCAATCTGCAGCCATAAAGTTTTCATGATATACCTGCCCAAATCTTTATTCAGTTAACTGTAAAATATAGCTAATACTGTTAAAGTCACATTATAATGTTATTAATCCAAGTAGTTGTAGAAACAATTACGTTATGTCTATAGTGCTACCCAGTATTTATTTATATAGATATAGATAAGGATAAGATTTTGATAGTGATTAGATGGAGACAGTGTTTAGTAGAAATAGTTAAATGATTTTTACCAGTATCTGTTTACACCCCATTATATTAACTGGTATTATACTCAGTAGTCAGTACTGTATGGAGTAACTTACAAGTCACAATGTTAGTTTAATTAATCTTATTGTTTAATGGTGCATAAATAGTAACAAATAACATTTTTAAATCTCCTGAGTGTTCATTACGTGTGGTTTAATGGTCAAGAGCGAGACATTAAGTAATATATTGTAACAACATGAGGACTGTAGGCCCAAATGTTTTTACAACATATTACGCAATATCTTGAGGTCAAGACCATTAAACGACTTAAAATACAGATACTCTGCACGTGCTTATACAGTGAAATATGTCACACTAGTACAATATTTCACTGGTGTAAATAATGTATGATGGTCATTTTTATAAAAATAGAGCTGGAACCATATTTGAATAGTCCACAGCTAAGCTTTCCAAAAATGGAATTCTTTTTAAATTTGTCCTATCATTAAATTTGTACGGCTCATTAAAAGTAACCAGAAGGCATAAAGTTTATGCTTTTGTGCCCATAATACAAAATGAAGTTGTGCGACAAGCCTCTTGTTTCGTGGGAGCAGGTCACATATTATGACAACAAACCAATTTGATGTTATTCTGGATTAGGTCTATCGAACAATAGAAATAATTCAACTTTATAAGATGTTTTTGACATGGGATCTATCTCATTAGACTGATATCCAGAAAGCTTGTGTCTCAGCTCTGATCACCCTCAAATGACAGGTTTAATTATATTATACTACCAAATGACTGTTATCAATTTAGGAAAAGAATGAGACTCTATGCAATATTTTCAACCAATCACAATTCAATATTCATTATCAATTTAATTCATCCATTACCATATTTGAAAACCTGATAGTGCACACTAAAACAGTTTCATCAGAGAGATTTCCCCATTTATTGATTAGAGGAGGAAAATCCAAGGACTAGTCATTTTGTAAAATGTGACCTTTGTTAACCTTTCAATTTTGTCTAGATGTATTGATATATGACCTAGTTGTAATCTGTTGGACAACAAACCATGACCCGGTAAAAAGACTAGGGTATGACATACTTTATGAACCAAGACTTTCTATATTTACATTTTCCAAATGGTTCATGCCCAGAAAGCATGCTCTCATCTCTTGATTATGATTGGTTAAAGGTGTTCTTTGATTGTGATACCAGCCAGTCCCAACTCTTTTAACATATTGCATCATCACCTGATCACACTGCTTGTACATGGACAACTAATGGAAACCAAAACATTAACCCAAAATACCCCCAGTGTTGGAGATTCATTTAAGCTATGATTTTAGGACAGAAGGGATCACTATGAATATATTGTGAAATGCTGCTTGCAACTCGAATTACGATTTGATTTAATTTTATCAATTTTTCACAGTTATTGATTAATCAGTTATATAAATTATTCTGATTCTAAAATTTAATGTGAGAAGAATCTGTGATATTCAGTAGATTTTGGATGAAGTTGTTAAAACTATTGAATAGATTTTGAAAAATTAGTTTTTAACTTTATGAAAGTGATGTCGACTGCAGTAAATAAGCTAAATACTGGATTGATTGTGTTAATTGACAGAGGAAAAATCATTTATTTAAACAGTTAAGTACTGTTAATAAGTTTCATTTCATGGTTGTACATGCTTGTTTGACCATTGAACTATCTACAGAACATTTTCTAGCCTGATTCCAACTTTAAAGAATCTTAAAGATGCATTATGTAAGAATTAGATAAAGAGCTGACTGTTTTTGGTATAATAGTTTTTAAACAGATAATGAGAAATGAATATATTATAAATTTCAGTCAAATTACTTTATTCTGAGTTTTGAATATTCAAAGTTTTGACAAGGTTAAGAACAGTTTTATTGCTTCAATAATGAGCATAGTTTTGATTATTCATTTTAACCATAAATCAATAAGTGATGTGGGCGGTCTAATCCATATAATATCTCGGTCATCTGGTGGTTGAGAGTGTTGATTATTGGCTTGTTATGGAAATAAATGTCTAATTACTAAATTTTAACTTATGGTTACTGATCGTTACTTATCGTTGTTTGTCAGATCAGGTTCTGTACAAACCTTTACTCTGGCTCATAGTAATTGTATGTTATTCCAGTGAATTTGACCTTGTAATTGTACTACTAGTATGATTCATGTTTTTGAAAAAATTTTGTCCAGTTAGGATTTAAAAATATAACACTTGAAGTCAGAAACTGAAATAGACCCTGAGCTCTTACACAATACATCTAGTATAATGAAAGTTACCGGTAAAAGGCCTAAAGGACATGTTATTTTTGTTTCTAAGTAAGAGAATTTATTTGGATACAGGGGTAGCCATCTACATTAAGCTCCTTTGCATCAAATTCTGACTGTCCAGGTTTCTTTCATCTTTCACATACACGCTGATGTATATGGGTGTACCTTAGTTTATTGTCCCATCTAAGTAACTAAGCAATTACTTACTTGTTAATTGTCCCCCGCCTTTCAAAGAAAGTTGGGGGACTATTAAAATGGGTTCGTCCGTCTGTCTGTCCTTCTGTCTGTCCGTCTGTCCGTCACACTTTTTGGGACACAATAACTCTCTTCCTAATTGAGCTAGAATGTTCAAACTTGGTGTATGTGTTTATTAGGTCAATGCCTTGATGGAGTTCGAAGATGAGCATTTTCCGCTTAGGGTAAGCAGAGATAAGCAATTTGATTGGTTGATGCTTTGGGACACGATAACTTTAGTTCTAATTAAGTGAGAGTGATGAAACTTGGTGTATAGTTTCATTACAGTAATACCTTGACTAAGTTTGATAATGAGCATTTTCTGCTCAGGGAAAGCAGAGCGATACGCAATTTGATTGGCCAAGACTTTGGAACACAATAACTCTCCTTCTAATTGAGCTAGAATGTTCAAACTTGGTGTATATGCTTATTAGGTCAATGCCTTGATGGAGTTCGAAGATGAGCATTTTCCGCTTAGGGTAAGCAGAGATAAACAATTTGATTGGTTGATGCTTTGGGACACGTTAACTTTAGTTCTAATAAAGTGAGAGTGATGAAACTTGGTGTATAGTTTCATTACAGTAATGCCTTGACTAAGATCGATAATGAGCATTTTCTGCTCAGGGTAAGCAGAGCGATAAGCAATTTGATTTACCGAGACTTTGGAACACAATAACTCTCCTTTTAATTGAGTTAAAATATTCAAAATTGGTGTGTATGCTTATTAGGTCAATACCTTGATGGAGTTCGAAGATGAGCATTTTCCGATTAGGGTAGGCAGAGATAAGCAATTTGATTGGCTGACACTTTGGGACAAGATAACTTAGGTTCATCTTGATTGATGATTTTTATGCCAATACAATGACTGCATTCTCATTCAGTAATGGATTCGACAGTAACAGTGTATAGAAACGATTGACTCGGACATGAGGGCCCTTTCCCTTGGCCAGAGGGGCCCTTTTGTCAAGCGTGGGGGCCCTTTTGTCTGCCTTTAGGGTCCCCCTAACTAGGGTACATTTTCATTTTTCTCATCGGTTTTAGCATTTTTCTTTATAAAAAACTTTTGGATGACACTTCGTGTACAGTTTGATTGCTTGATACGTTTGAAAAAAATATATGTGCGATTAATTAATATGTGTCATCTATTTATTTTGGGATTTCGGCGGGGGACATCAGCCTCACCGTTGGCTTGTTCCACTGGTGATTCTGCTGACAATTTGAAATCAGACTGAAATATTATGAGGCTTTTCCCGGTCCACCTAAGGTTTCTAACCCAGAACATTAATGTCTAGAGAACTGTGGCCTATCACAATGTTCACCATTTGATTACATCTGTGTTTGTATACATAACTTAGTATGTTGCGTCAAAATCAACAGATGATTGACAAGTGACAGTCTGAATGCAATCTGTGATATATTGACTGTATTTAATAGAAATTAAACTCAGTATTGCAACAACTCATAGATTGATAATTGTATCTTTTCAGGTTCTGGTACACTTCAGAATAATACTAGTCAAGAATCTCGTCCAGGAACAGACCGTAACAGAATTTCTGGCGAATGTTTACGAGAAAAATATGCTAATGTTGGAGAAAAGGAAGATGTTCCTTATCATGATCTGTCAAAGCCTAGTATAGGGTCAGAAACATCAGATGCCATTCTCAAATTATTTGATCAGGCTCACAAATCGTCACTTTTGGTTCCACCGAACACTCACAGACCCTCGATGTCATTGCCTGTTTCTCCAGGTGGATCACCAAAATTACCCAGAAGTCAGTTCATGCGTAAATTATCCTCCAATAATCTTGTTGGACTTGCTACTATGGGCGTAGTTAACGCACCAACACTCTCCGAGGATCAGACAATAACAACTCGACAGAATGATATTCAAGTGGCACAGAAAGGGGTAAAACCAATCGTCATGTCAACCGTCACACCTCCAGTCGCTGAAAAGAAGGTGGATGTTCCAACAGTTACTATTCCGGAACAGAATACAATTGGTTCAGATTTGAATTATGTGACATCCGGGTTTGGTAACTGGTTGAAAAAGAGAGTGAATGTGAAGAACAGAGATCTAAATGCTTTTTCACCCTCATCAACTTAAAACTTACACGAAGAGCCCGTTTCACAAAGTGTATATTAAGTTGTATGTGATAGTTATATGGTAAAATGTTTGATTTAAGTGAATATGTGCTTTGTGAAATGGGAGTCTGGTGAATAGCTTAACTAACTACATGTATAGATACATTTGTGATGAATTCTTTTTCGTGTTTATTTAGATTGAATGAAGTAAACAAATATCTATGATATTCCAGTAATTTAAATCGGTGATTATGCATTTTATAAACATAACAATTACATGTTTAGATTAGATGCCGGTGATTTGTGGTCAGTCTATTTGTTAACATAGTTTTTTGTGAACTGTAACCAGACAGTATAAAACAGTCAACGGGTTGAATTATGTGTGGTGCAGTCCTCCTGCACTTACTATTATTAGACAATCGTATAGTCTAAGTTGAAAAGTGTTGTTTCTTCATCTTTTTGTCTAAGACACATATAAATAAGACTCAAAGAAAGGGTGTGTCTTATACACCGGAAAATACGGAAATCTCCCAGTGAAAAAGTCAGTTCCTCTATTGTGAATAGGATATCTAGTGATAAATATGCTTTAATTAACTTATATAGATCTTCTTTATGTTTATAATGTTTGTTCCCTATATACCGTACTGATAGTTTCAGTATTTTACAATGTTTTATAGCTTCGTTGGTATTTTAGTGTATCCATGTAGTGTTGAATTGATTAAAAGCGATCTAGTAATTGATCACATAACAAACATTCTGCTGGATTGTTTTTAGAAATAGAAAATGGAAGATGAATCTCTTAATTCTGAAATAATAAACAGTATGTTTTGTAGATGTTGGAGTTATTCTCATTTTTAAAAAAATAGGAAAAAATATAAGGATATGAAATTGGAATGTTTTGAGTTTGTTATTGTTGTTGTGATGAGTTGAAATAACCTATTCAACACATCTGATACTAATTTGTTATATGGGAAGGTTAGTCACAGTTTAACTGATTGATGTTTTTAGGATGAATTATATTGTATTATGTTTATAAATTGAAAACAGCTGAAATATTTGTCAATTCTTTCCCAAGAACTAGGTTTGGAATGGCTTATGAAAAAACTATTTATATGGAATACATGACTTGTTTGTTCTAAATATATTATAATCAATATGTATAACAAACAAGTGATTGTATTCCATTATGAACCCAGATCAATGAACATATTATTTTTTTGCAATTAGAAAAATAAATACTTGTAGCTGTACACTTATGTTTATATTTTTAAAAGAATCTGAAATACCGTGTACCATACCTAATTCTTAGTTTAATACATATACAATTTTTGGTTGTCTATTTAATCCTCTTGTATATAAAATTTGGATAATTCCTCAAGTTGGTTAATGTTTTATCTATAAATTATATAGATATTTACTTCATTTTATAGAATTAATTGTTAAATGTACTGAAAGTTACAGAATTAAATATAGAGTTGAAATTACATAATAAAATGTTAAATGTACTTGAAATTACATAATTAGATGTACATGAAATGGCAGAATTGGATGTACTTGAAATTACATAATTAGATGTACTTGAAATAGCAGAATTAGATGTACTTGAAATAGCAGAATTAGATGTACTTGAAATGGCAGAATTTGATGTACTAGAAATGGCAGAATTGTAATTTAAATATACATGAAATTATACAATTGAATGTATTTGGAATTACAATATTGAATGTTCAATGGAATTGAATGGTAGAAATATCTAGCAATGGAATAAACACTGAAATATGTCGTTAGAAAGGAACTTGGTTAAATGTTTAATAGACTGGACCTTACAGACTTACTCCTTAAATATACTTTCATAATTAAATGTTAAAGATTGCATAAAATCATGAATTGAAATAGGCACTCTCACCCACTGCAATTTTTATTGTAGAGGTACTATAAAGATATAAAGGAGCTAGAGGTAACTGTAAATTATGTGTATATTATATATACATATTGTATGTAATTTGTTCTCTATAATGATGTCACTTAGTGAAATATTGTTAATGAACTATTAAAATATATTCACAGTGTTTGTTATTGTTGTTTCAGGTATGGGAAATAAATAAAAACTGCAAATTATTCATAGAGACATTTGTGTTCCTTCCCATTTTGGAGTGACTAGAAACAATATTGTTACAGGTCACAAGGTTCTCTCCTGGATTGTGGCTTGAATTATCCATATTATTTGCTGACTGTGTGAAAATCTGTGCTTTCAAATCATATTCCGTGGTAATCTCTCAATATGGGACTGGGGAATCCCTTGTAACCTAGATAACCAACCTCATCTCTCAACCCTCCGTGTTTCGTGATAAGAGATGGTCCTATATACTTCCACGTACCAAAGCCGAACGCGATTCACATCGGGTTCAGTAAGCAAAATTGAAATATTTTTCATAAAAACAATGATTGGTTATTGTTATTTATAATATTTCTGCCACATCCAACTACAATTAAGCATATAATCCTACCTGAATCGGGCATAAATCATCGTATTTATAATCGCGGCGTTAAGCCGTTACCAAGAACGCCATTTTTATACGGTAGATGTATGACGGTGTGTTTCGGATAAAAACAACGCTTCATTAATTTCAACACGAATAATTGGGGTTAAGCGATAGTTGTGCTACTACGTCATTGGCCTCTGTACGTTTAATTGGTCATAATAGTATAAAATATTTTATTTTTAAGATGTTACGTGCATTAACAAAGAAACTGAGTTTGCCACTTAGAACTAAAGGTATCCAATCGTAGCTAAAAACAAGCATATCAGTTTATTATCTCAACATTTTTAGATACGTTCTCGTTAGTTCAGCTCTGAACGTCGGTCTCATTACACTCACCCTGAACGTTCAGGGACTGGCCCATACAATCAATGTCGAAAATAATTTGACCCCCAATTTTACTGGGCAACTTTTCACTGCTAAACGATGGGTGTCACTCCGTGTGGACGCGTATACAGTGTAAAGGAACATCTCAGCGAGAAAATAAGACCTTGCTCATTTCGCTAGAGTCAGTATGAGCATCACAACACGCTGTGTCATGGTGGCGAAAGGGTAGATTGATAGGAGGGGACGTATTTTAAACAGCGTGTTGTTTCGCTCATACTGAGTCTAGCGAGGTAAGCAAGGTCTTATTTTGTCACTAAGATGTTCCTTTACATTGTACAGACGTCCACACGGATTGACACTCCGATGTTTTGCAGTGAAAAGTTGCCCAGTAAAATTGACTGGGGTTCAAATTATTTTCGACATTGATTGAATAGGCCAGTCCCTGAACGGTCAGGGTGAGTGTAATGAGACCGACGTTCAGAGCTGAACTACGTTCTCGTAGCTCCTTGCAACACATACATTTGAAATTGAATCTCTAAAAGAAATATCCGTTCAAAATTGTTGTCACAATTCGATATTAAACTGCCGACGACATAAAGGTGATGGTCAAATTTTTAATCCAGCGCTACCTTTAACCTCCGCTAAAATATTTTGCCGTTGATAATCAATTTGGGTATTTGACGTTGGATTAAGCCGTGGAAAATTTGATATTTTCGGAAATGACGCACAGAGACTCGTAACATGTTGCTTGCCAACTAAATCTAGTTTACCAATGAATGAATGGGATGGGCTTTAACGTCATACTTCCTTGTACCAACCAAGATGATGGAGACGGACATACAGTGCGGGTGTGGTATGTATAGAATATTGACCGGACATTAAAATTGAATTCCAACTGTACACGAGACCTCGGTTTTCGTCAGGTCTTCCACAGAAAAATATTGAAATTGAGAAGTCAAAGATTAAGTTTGTAAACGGAGTAAAATTCTGGTTATTAAAAGAGAAAAAATTTTTTTTGTTAAGTATATTTTATTATAATATAATGAATTATGTACACTGGTTATCAATTCCCATCCTTGAAAGAAGTGATGGATTACGCCAAGTTATGTTTATCGCTAATACTTGTTCTAAATCGAAATATTTAGAAAAAAATACAGCCAACGCCGAAGAAATAAACATTCAACTGTAGTTTTTGAAAACTAAAACTGAGTACATCCCCCATGTTACAGGAATCCCGTCATTTAATGTAGACTTCTGCTGACCCCAAGTTGTCTATCATCGTCAGGTTTCGAATTATACTGTGATGTTTCAAAGCAAGGCTAGAAAGTTTTAATGTAGTATTTGAGTTGTGTTAAAGATGCATTGTGTAAGATTTGGATCAAATAAAGCTGACCGGGGTTTTTTTGTTATAATAGTTCAAAATACATAAATTGGAAATGAATATTGAAAATTTTCAGTTAAATTACTTAATTCTGATCGAAGTTATTAGCCTTTGAGGTTTTGATAAGATCGTCAAGTATCGTTGCTATGACAACAAAGTCTCGATCATCAAGTTTAACGCAGGTCTTATAGTCCAATTAATATCATTGCCACCCGATTCGCATAAGTGTCTAAAAACAATATATCTAAAAATAATATATAACATGAAGCCATAAAAAATATCTAGGCATATTTTGCTCTTACATAATGCATCTTTAAATTTAAAATGAAGGTTTGATCCGATAATTTTCAATAAGCTTTATCTTGCATTACATTACTGTGGATGAATTAACGCGATGCCAATTGCATATTTAGAGAAAAGGATACACACGGAAATGTACAATTTCTTTATCAATGCAATAGGTATATTTATGGGTGTACTATAAATGGTTAGTTTTAAATATAATATATAATGTTGTTAAAGTAATAAAATATAGCCATCTTGTATATTCAAGTGTTGATCCTGAAATGAAAAATGGGTCAATAAATTAAAGAAGTACCTTCTCTAAGACTAAAGTTTTATTGGACTACCCCAAGGACCAGCTCTTGGCAAGAGTGTAGTGAACGCTGATTTTAAATGGTGAACAAGGTCCATGGGCGCAATAATTTATATCGTTAGAACGGTTTACAGTCGATATATAACATGTTGAGTTGGAGCGCCCCCTTTATTTAGCCGCTAGATCTTTCAAGCCGGTTGCTAAATAGGGTAAGTGGGACGGGGTGTATAAGCGCTATGTTACAATTCAAACTCACGGCATGCTCAAGAAATCATCGCGATCACGTGCCCACCTCATCGCGGGCATCCCGCCTCCATAAAAACAATCCTGACAGCAGATATGTCTTGCCCTTAGTACTGGTTTTTATTTTCTTGCTGTTGATTCGCTAATACATAAGGCCGGGTCTATAAGTTCGGCGAACCCTTTGCTGGCGAAAATTTTGCCCGATGTGTCCTGAGACATTCGCCCGTATTCGGACCGCAACATGTTTGATATTTATCGCCAACATTAGGTCATATGTGGCCCACAGCTCTTATTTCTATCTATAAATGTTTCACGCGGCGAATCATAGCGCATACGCCAGTAAGGGCCCATTACAATACACAAACACATTATATAATATAGTAAGGCGTGACGCAATGGCATGGTGCCGAATGCGCGTAAAATTAGCATAGTGTGTCCATAGTATGATTATTGGCTACGTTCTCGTAGCTACTTGTAACCAATACAGTTGAATCTCTAAAAAAATATCCATCCAAAATTGTTGTCACCATTCGGTGTTCAGTGATTATCACTCCTCCTAGTTACCTGTTGATCTTCTTTCACAGACAAATCCACTTTGAAGTGTACACATGGCATCATTTAAAGTACCACTATAGGTCACAGATACACAATCTTCATCTTTACCACCATAACTGTTGGGTTCTTGATTCCATGGACTGTTAAAGATACATTATGTAATATTTAGATAAAGAGCAGGCCGTCCTAGCTCGAATAGTTCAAAAAAATATAACGCAAAATGAATATATTAAAAATTTCATTCAAATTACTTTATTCTCAGCTAAGATAGGCCTATTAACCTTTGGAGGTTTGACAAGATGTGTGCACTGATTGCAATCAAGGTGGGTTGTTCGAAGCTTAGCCTCGCTTCACCATTATCATATTGAATCATTAAATGTCTGAACCATTCTAATCTACTTAAAATCGGACTTATCCGATGTCACCGAGACTTGATCATGGTATTGCTGGGAACTAGGACTTGAAAAAAGACAATTACTTACATCAAACCGTCCATTCCTGGCCAGTTGTCATCTTCATTAGGATATACCCACAATCCACTAGTCACTTGATCCGATAATCCAATCCACCACATGTTAGGCCACGTGGTAACGCCTTGTATTTGGGAAGCAATATATTGCTGTAATTATAGTTTACAAAAATGGTAGAAAGTGAATAGACCAGGCAAAGTAACGCTCCAAATAATACCTCCATCATTAGAAAAGTCGTGAAAGCTAGCTCTAAAATCGCTGCCCCACCTCAACCCCTCGACAGCAAAAAAGAACTAAGTTTTAAAAAGTTATCCATCATCATGCATGTCCTAAGTTTCAAAAGCATAAATTAAATATAAACTCGGGGGTTGGGTGGTGAAGTGGTCTAAAGGGTAAGCTTCGAAACATAAGGTCTGTCACTGAGCTTAGCGCCGTGGTTTCCGTACGTGACAATAAACGGGTAGGTGGCTCAATTCGTAGGTCTTCTTCGGGTTCCCAGGCTTCCTCCATCTGCCCAAGATCTGGATTATTGAAATGTAATTTTACCATAATGTTAGGCCCGAAATGATTTAATTTGTATCGAATGGACCTTAAAATGACCCCCCCCCCCCACACACACACACCCGCCTCCCCTCGATTAAATATAAAATAATACAGACCAGTTCGTCTTGATCATTAACAGCCAGTAATTTACCATATTTTCTCTTACAGATACTGGTACCCGTGACTTGATCAACCAGGTCCCCAGATATATAGTAACAATTATAATTGTATAAAGACCATTTATCTGGACAATTCTCGTTGTCTGAAATATATCCAATTATACCAAATTAAAGTTCAACAATATCTTGAAAATTAGCTAAATGTTACGTCTAGTGAATCTAAACGAAAAATATATTTTCTAGGACATGTTTTAAATTCTGTTTCATTGTGATCTTGTCCATTCGAAAATATGTCGGTTACGGTCAGTACTGGGTCTTTGGGAGGCAAATCTTCCGGGATCGAACATTTGTTTGTCCGTTTTTTGTGGGTTTTTTATTTGGTGGAGGGGGGGGGGATTTCGAGTTTCTTAATTGGTACGATTGACTGAGGTTCGTGTTGGGAACTCAACCGAGTTTGACTAAGAGTTTTTCATGTAGAATTTTAAAAGTAACTGTTTAAAAAAGATTGGCTGCGATTTGTGTTACTGGCACAGAATATATTCAACAATGCACCGAATATAATATATTTTTCAAACTGTTCTGGACCCTACTCTATTTTCCATAATTCAGAAAAAACCCAAGTCTTCGGTATTCACAGTGGTCTCGTTCCGTTCCACTCCACTAACCCGACATAAAAATCTTCTTTGGCATGTCACTTCTTTTATATCAAATTTCTTGCAAACTTGTTTGTAAACTGATTTTGGTTGGTTCGCAGAATCAAGCTACGATGAAGAGCTGATAATTGGAATACGTGAATACCCCATGGAACCCTAATATAGTGAAGTAGACCGGAATTAGATCACTGTGTATACCGAGGATGATGTTATATGTAGGTAACATCAATATACTGATATTATAATATTACCATCCATTGGTTGTTCACAAATATACCCCAATCGAAAATCGCTACATGGTTTATCTGTTATAGTTATATCCTTCGTTAAAGCAGCGCAATGTTGATTTGCTAATACATTGAGGGGACTGTGGGACCATTTCCTGTAAAACATTTGACATTGTATTATATAGATTGTTATAAAAACTGAAAAGGCACAATGTATATTTAATCAAGTCTTAAAGAGCCAAAATAAATTTATTTTGCTTGGTCCCGTCCGGGTTCTTTCTTTTCTTATATCTGTTTGTCGGGAATGTCGGAAATAAGATTCCCACAAACTGTTTAAATATAAAAAAAATTGCACCTTTTAGTTCCCTTATCGTTGGTTTATTCCTAAAATTGTACGAAAATGGTCCAAATGGTTTGGACCTTGCTTCGTTCGGCGACATCCTCTATTGTTAAATTCGTGTATCAGACCTTGCATGGAAACATGATTAATGTACTAAGCAACGTTACTTTGGGCAAAACTAATTCAAAATAAAATATAATTTCGACAAATGCTGCAATGTTACTGGCTTTATTTATAGCCGTAGAGTTTTCAATGAAGACAAATCCTTGTCATCCCACGAAACAGGTCAACATATAAAATCCAGTGAAATCAACAAATATTTTTTTCTTCACTGGAATCATAGAGTAGAGGTGTATGGTTACTTTAAATACTTACAGAAAAGAGGAATCAGACGACGAACCGTCCGCCCAGACGAAAGTACCTTCCTTTGACTGATCATTCAACCCAATCCAGTAAAGACCATTCGCCATTTTGGGTGTTTCGGATATCATAGACAGATACCTCTATAATAGATTTAGTTATATATAAAGCAACGAACATCATGATTCCGGTGCTTTTAGAAAGAGTATAAAACCGGTAGTTGCCAGGACCTGATTAGCCTTCTGAACTCCGAAATAATACACGCCCAACAAAAGACAGATCGACGATTGAATTCATACATCTAGATGTAAATATAAACAACCCCAAAACGTTTACCAAAAATCTCAATCATAAGTACAGGTCATCCTATTTTAAAATTTTGACCCCCGATCTGTTAAAGATCTTTTTTTAACACTCTAAACCTTGTGCGAATCACTAATATGCATACCGGAGTGATTTCTTTATTTATCGGGGGTTGGGGTATTTAAAATGATATTCTATTATTTTGAATTTTTACCAAATAAATTTTTAAAATATAAATAGTTTTTTGTGACACATGTTACATTACACGAATTCTCACGTGCCCCTCTTTCTAAAGACAAAAGAAACGTACGACTTTTTCTGTAGTTACAATGTTGAAATATCAAATTTAATATAGCCCCCACAAGTTTACAAGAGGACTAAAAATAATTTATATGGTGAATGTATTTCATGAACTTGGATTTCTTGTTGTTATCGATTTAGTTGATTTAGTCCAATAATAAAAATCTTCAAAAATTAATGATCTAAATTTTGTCTGTGATATTACTTTGGATGGAAGCGGATATTAAACCCTATGAACGAACTAGCGAACATATAGTATTGTATTAGACTTACAGTTTCATCAAGGGACTCCAATTTCATTAAATCCCCGCCAAGCTTCTGGCAGGTTTGTCTTGCATCTATCCATGTCGACTTTGGTTTACTGTAAAATTTATAACATTTATGTCCGGCCCTTGTCCATTCACCACAACCCAGATCAGACGTGTCTGTCACTACAAGAAATAGTGAATGTTATTTGTAATTTACAATTTTGTTTGTGTTTTGTCATACTAACATCGTGGTAACCAATCTAAAATTAATCTTGTTGTATGAAAGATGCCTTCAAGTCTCTCAGAACTCAGACCCACGTCTTCAAGAATGATACCCTAGTCCACTTAAAATTCATCGTCCGTATCCCCAGTGGTATCGTTCCGTTCTACTTCACTAACCCCTGGCTCCATTCATGGATGAAACATGTACTTAAATTATCCGCACTTGATAATTGTGCTACTTCTATGTACCATTTAAAAAAATTCCATAAATAGGAAGAGCACGGATAAAGGGAAATGACTCGCAATTATTTTAATCTAGGATCGCCAAATCGTTAATATTTTGTCAAAATAATTTAGGACATCTTTTTGTGCACATGACAATTCATAAAGTTAATTTCAAATATTATGAAAAATATTAAGTTAGAGGTTTAGCTTCTTTAAGATTATTTTCTGGGCCCTGGTTGTATAGATCTGCGAGTTTCTATGTATAACTGGTTGAGAGCATTTTAATTAATTATCAGATTATTGGTTGGATTTGTGTCAATAAACGAGATTGACCAGTCAACCTTTAGTAGTGGTTAATAGTGCTTAATAAAAGTCTTACTGAAATCCTGTGGTTTTCTACAAACAAAATTATGAGCGGAGTTACAGTTTCTATCACCGAATGTCCCTTCTTTGGTTATAACTGCACAGTGCTCTTCTCCAGCAAGGTGATTTGGTTCCTGTGTCCACTTTCTACAAAAATAGAAATAAGCTTTAATAATAATGATATGAAAATGTATCCCACGACGCATAAGGGCGTGCTCCAAGCATTGGCCACACACTAAGTTATACAACACACAAACTGTGTAGGCTTCGGATGATATGCACGTAAAAGAGAGAGAGAGAGAGAGAGAGAAATGGGGTTTAACGCAATCTAATTAAAATATAGATCTATATTTCGTTTCGTTTTTTATACTTTCGATGGCCTACACTCATGTAGATCTAACAAGTTATAGTGGGAGCTCACGTTCTATGACGTCAGGTATCAAGCACGGGACGTTTGACCAGATAACGTCAGTCATTCGATTAACCAATTAGCGACCGCCACGTTTTTTAAAATCTAATTTTGTTTTGTTTTGATTTCTATCCGCTGGTGTTAGTATAGACGTATCTACCCACAGTTCCACGCATGGAAAGGTCAAACGGTCAATTCGACAGGCCATTTGATTGGCTGACCCCACATACCAGTTAGAACACAAGTTAAATAACAAGTCCTCCAGATCCAAGAGTAGTAAAGACAAGTAAAAACGAAATTTTGAACTATAAAAAACGAAACGAAATTGGATCTGTGTTTTAATCAGATTGGGTTTAACGTCCACTCGACACAAACTAGGTTATTTTGGGATTAACATGGTTTAATTTTATTGCAATAATTCGCTTGCGCGTAGGGGTCTTTAGCAGTGGGAGGAAACCGGAGGAAACCCACGAGGTTGAGAAGGCGCCCCTATATCCATGCCACATACGCTCACGCCAGGGATCGAAACCACAGCCGCAAGCCAGAGGTGACCGGTCAGCTAGAGGTCGAAGCACGGCACTCTAGACCTCAAGGGTTCTTGCATGTAAAAGAACCCTTGACATTTGGAATTTGAAAGTTGTCATGGTAGACTGAATTCAATAAACATTAAACAGGGGTTCTTTTTCCAAGTACATTGGCGTCAAAAGACCCTTGACAAGTTGAATTCGAATAAGAGTAGGCCGTAGCGCCACTGTCCGGGCAACAATTCCATCATGACAAATTGTATGGCGAATGAAAGTCTCATTAGCTCAGCTGAAGCAGATATTATGTGGGACGGTAAACCCCATTTTATTTCTAACATAAGTAGAAAGTTGACAGAATCGATGCATTTTGTCTTACTTGATCTACTTGATATGGTTCTCTGGAATTATTTTAGTTTAGATGAATATGGTAGACTACAGTTGACATTGATAGTAACAGTTTCGTCTGTGTTGATTTCAATCAACAAGTCTTATAAAACGATTCATGTAACATGAACTAAGTAGATGACTCAATTGTTTAAAACGGGAAACTTACACTAAAGACGGATCGAAATGTACTTTCGGATCCCAAGCCCACGTTCCCTCCTGGGCGATATCATTTAAACCAGTCCAGAATAACGTTGTGGTTCTCTGCCATTGAGGTAACGACTTCATCAGAAAATCCTGAAATAGATTTACCGTATCTTTATTTTTAGAGCCGAGTTCTGTGATTGATATAATAAAATGTAGTATTAATGTGGTAAAAGTGCGGGCAAATTCCTTGAATATCAAAGACAAAGAAGTGTTATTGTACCTGAAACATTTCCGAAGGGTTAATCCGGCTCCGATTCAGACATAAAACTATACGAGTTACCAATAATTGCAATCGAGGAATTTGATAGACCTAATATTATATTGAAGGAAGAATGTATCTTGATATTACATGGTTTTGGTAACATGACATTCTTTTACTTCATCGGGCTAAAATGGCAAAAGCAAAATGCTTTTAAGACATATTTACTTACGGTGTCTCCCTCAACGTCAAATGTTAGCAAATGAGTGTGAGCAGAAGCATCACCAAAAAAATCGATTCCACCACAGGTTTTCTTTGCTTGCGCCCATGTTGCCACCTGAGATGGATCTGAACTATTGCTGACGTAGAAACAGTCTTTCTGCCCTTGCAACCAGTTTTGGGGACAACCGACTGTATATGAAAAAAAATATTTAAGAATTGAGAATGGAAGACTTAATTGAACAACTTAAAGATTAGTGTTGTGATATAGGGTGATTGAGCGACGATGGTATCGATTTTGGACGACTTTGGGGTAATTGTACAACTTTATTATGATGATGCAGGCAACGGAGGACACTAAGGTGGGATACTAGAAATGGAGGACATTATTGCGGTGATATTAAAAATCGAAAATCTTTTAAGCTGGGTTACAACGAAATTCACTTCCGGGTAGTTGTATTAAAAGTCGATTCTGCTCATAGATATCGAAGACTTTGGGATATTAAATGTAGGCGCCATTAGTTTAAGGTGGTATTAAAATATTTGTCAAGCAGAAGTGGGTTGCCCAAAGTTAGTACTTACCATCTTCCTTGTAATCGCTTTCACAGATATATGGGAATTTAGCTGAACATATTTGATCACTAAACGTTGCCTGAATGTTGATGGCACCACAATCTTCATTGTCACTATTGTCAGGTTCCTTGTCCCATTTTCTAAAAATAAAAAGAATGTACGTTTGTGATGACGTTCAAATCCGAAACCCACTATAACAATATAATATTGTTTCTACAGCCAAAGTTCTCACGGTGATAAAGTTGAGGGGAGTGAACCCAATATGTGAAAGCATGATTGTCCAATATAAAAGGGGCCTCGAATTAGTGGTAATTGATTTATATAAAGCAAAGGCGTTTTTATCGACCACTGATTAACCAAAGTGATTTGCATTCAATCACATTTTCATCTTTAACGTCCATCTAATTCAAATTGGTTATCCTAATCAACAAATTTATCGACACCGATTTCCGAAGCGATTACATCAAATCGTCAAATCACTTCAGGGTGCGATTTGACGATTTGATCGGGTGGTCACGTGTTTTTTTCAACGGTGTCCAGCCACAAAAATTGCTTACAGCTAATCGGAGCATTTAACTAACTCGCCAAAGTACTTTGAAATCGACTATATTGTCACATGACATCGCTACTAAATTCAAATCAATTTGGCAAGTCGATAAAAAAGCCTAATATAATTTATGATGTTATGATTTTATTAATTATGATGTATATATCTGTGCATTTGTGTGAGTGTGGCATGGATAATGGCCAGCGTATATCCCCTTTGTACTGTTGATGCAAGGGTCCCAGCGACATTTTCAGCCAGTCCCCCCACCCCCACCATGTAAGCTTAATCAGGCTCTGCTTACAGAAACAGTGATAACACACAGTAGTGGTATGTGATCTCTGTATTGGCTACTTACACAACGTCATCAGATGGATATTCATCACTTTCCCATAACCATGTTCCAGTTCCACCGTCCCCGTCAGGCTGCAGTTCATTTAACGATGTCCAATATTCATAACTGGGATATCCTTGAAAAGTTTTCTTAAGGAAATTCTGAAATATGATTCAGACCATGTTTATCTACTGTCAAAGAATATTGTCCAACAATACAAACAAAAGTTCAACAAAAATTCAATAACTTTGTGAAGTCGTCAAATCGGGTGTTCTGTGGTTGTATCATGTGTTATAGAAAGTGTGTGTTTCTTTCGTCATACATTGATCGAGAGTGTTTGGACCTAGATTTCATGTGCCGAAGCAAGTAGGAATATAACCCTAAGGCCATAAGCATAGTTACTTGGGTGATAACAGAAAATATAAGCAAAGTTCAGTGAAATTTCAGTACCTTTGTGGAATCCTCAAGTCAGACGTTTTGGGATTGTATTAGATATTCTAGAAAGTGTGTGTGCCACACCCGCCATATATGGAACCAATCTGTTTCACAGAGAATTACTTACGAATGTCCATAGCACGTGCGTTGACTGCTCACCGCGCCAGTCATTGGCTCAACTGCTCGTGCAATGTTTACTTAACACCTAACTGCTTAGGGCAAAATGATGCATTTTACTCATTTTAATACCCATTTACACTAAATAGGAAATATTTTTTAACTTCAAATACTTCAAACGTCTTTATTTATTTTTCTTTTACCTCAAAAAAATGTTTGAGAATTTAATTTGTCGGAGTAAAAAAGTTAATATGCCGTACTTATTAAGCCTCGTCGATGTCATGCTTATCAGTGATTGTAGCGGCCAAGCGAATATTCACTGCGGGATCAGTTTGATATGGAACTAGCTAGAGTTTGAAATTGGATATAACCCAAGGCCACAAACAGAGCTACCTGGATGATAAACGAAAATATCCATACTTGTATCGGATGTTCTGTAAAGTATAAGTATAGTTTACCGAAAAAAAAACTCACCAACTCATCGACCGACTCAATCCTTAATAACTGGGACTGGCTTACTTCGCATTCATCAATAGCATGAGCCCATGTTCTATTGTCTCCGTTGTTAAAGTAATAACAATATATATCATTAGCTATCCAACCATCATCACAAGCTGGTGGTTCACCTCCACATACTTTATATATACTTATATATACTGTACATAAATAAACAAAAATATTGTTTAACCATAACACAGAACGGTTTAACTAATGTCCAGACAAAATAATATTTGGAGACTAACATATTGTTGTTATTTCTATGGTTACGTGTGTAATTCGAAGAAGAAACTCTCGGTCTGGCTGCGGCGTGGCCAGTTAGTCAGTCATCTTAAGGTCCCAATTGCCACGAGACCTTTGGTATACTTCAATGAATTGTCTCTGGATAATGTGGCAATATAATAGCCCCACCCACCAAAATTACAGTCTTCTGAATGCAACGGATCAAGGATTTAACTAGTTATATTTGTTTTTGTGAAAATTCTGACTACTGACAAAAACTGAACGAAAACGAAAGATTGTGTATATGAATGAAATAGGACAAAACTAAACCAACCATTTAATTATGTCTTGAACTACCAAAACGGATTCCATTAAATCTAAAGATGCTATTAGCTGTCTTAAGAAATATTTGAAGATAACGGGCAAGTTTGTAGCTTCGCGCGTTTGCTTATACAAGCATACTCTAATTGAGAAGCATGTATTTGGCAATAGGAGTTAGTAACATAGGTACACAATATTGATCCTTTAAAACCCTAGTGCCATTATTGACCCACGGCGCCCGAAGACTTTATTGGCTTTTAAGGTGTACAGTATTTTTCACACTTTATAAGCCTTTCATACAGTCGTAACCATTCCCGCAACGTAAGTGAATAACATAGTACATTTTTTCATTTAAATCTTGTACTGCCTACTCCTAGTTGGCATGTAAATAAGCATCCAAGTCGATTATTTGTTTTAAGAAGACGTAATATAATCAGTAAAAGTATTAATTATACTTACCACAAATAATAAATAAATAGTCTGTGAAACCTCCCATCTCATGGGTTGCTATTGCTCTGGTGAACAATAGATATGAAGATAGACAGATAGCATCATACACATTCATGTAGATAAGACAGATATACTGTATATACATATATATCTAACTCAGACCTTTAGCATTTTTATCTCATGATAAAATCTATTATGTTTTTTAAATATAAAAAAAAAACGTTTTTAATCATGATACTCATGTAGACATTATTAATAAAAGTAGGTGGATACCCAGATTGTAATTGTCTCGGATTTACGTTTTATCTAAATAATATTCTGTGCTTTACCTTGTACACATGGTCATTGTGACAGTCTATTTACGACCATATTTTATTTTCCACCCGTTTTTCGAGTTAGAAAAGCGCACCTTGGGCCAGTGACGTCTGCATACTAATTCCGATGACCAATTTCTCTGTATCGCAGATTTTGATAGGGTGGATCTGGAGCTAGGTTTACTTTGTTCAAACTGGCTAGGACTAGTTTTGCTAGTCCTATAAGGAGGAACCTTGTTGATATTCGGACTCGCGCAACTTATTTTCGAAGACTTACCGCGCCTGTCACCAAAAACTTGTAAACGTTCTATAGAATGCAAACTATTAAGGGTACTTTTACGTGTACAAAAAATAAACCTGGTATTGTGTCCCACCAGAACGACTAAGATCCATAGTTGTTAAGGGGAAATTATGCTGGAAATCCAAAAGAACACAGGGATCGACCGCGGGAACGCCTGAGCCATGTCGACTGAGTGACATTGGAAAATACCCGAATCGAACCCTGGCCTTCCGAAACAGTATGATAACCTGTTTAGTTCAATAGTTAAATCCACATGCTAAATGAATGTACGGTGATATAATTTGTTATCAGATGTAATTTCGTATCAGGTTATTTTTACAGAATAGATAATATTCAAGATATAAGCCATAATCTTTCATAATATATAATATATATATCATTGAACAATCTGTGGTCCCGTCTCTGCGATACTCCCTCTTCACTTTCTGGTAATGGTTGGTTGGTACTTTGAGTTCCTTTCTCTGCGATACCACCTCTATATTTTCTGGAAAATGGTTTGTTGGTACTGTGAGTTCTATCCGTATATATAAATGCATACACCATACCGAACTAGACAATATGAATAGAAGGTCAGATTCCTCTGGTTCACTGTAGACAACAATAAGTGTTTTTTTGTTGAATAGAAAACCCAGAGCCTCAAGAAAACCCATTGAGGAATTATGTCTTCTTTAGCCCGGATATTGCGGAAATATAGGACGTTAAACCCCATTTTTCTAACTAAGCCGTAATAAGAGCCGGGAGATTTTAAACATGGTTCAAGAAGTCTTAGTGTTCCTGTTTGTCATTACAACAGTCTTTTTAAAAGGCTGTAATTGGAACCCGCAGATGTTAAACACGGCCATATAAGTGTTCCTGTTTTTCATCATGCGGGGAAACAGTTTTTTTTCATCAAGCATTCCGCATTTGCAAACACAGCGAGGGAGAGAAATGGTTTCACATTCACTCGACACAAACTAGGTCATTTCGGGACAAACACATGTTCAATTTTTTATTTTAACAATTCGCGCGTATGGGTCTTTAGTGGTGGGAGGAAACCGGAGTAAACCCACGAGGTTGGACATGCGACCCTACTCCATGTCACGTACAACTCTATGACAGAACGTGCTTACCATTCGGCTATCCACCCCACTCACCCCACCCCCATTTGCAAACAACTACAAAAAAAGTTTAATTTATTGCTGTATTTAATTCATATATACATCTTTTATACATAATTTACTCATCACATTTAAATAATGGGGGCATTAACTCTTAGGGGGTGGGGTGGTGGTGGTGGGGAGGATAGGGGATTTAGGGGCATGAGGTAGACTGAAATAAGAGAAAAATGTAAACTAATTGGATAAGAAAGACCGAATAAATATAACATTTTTTTATTATACTTCCATCGACTTCCGTCACATCTTTAAACCTTTTCAACAGGTTAGAAATTACTAAATACAAATTCTTTTCATATGAATAACAAATACACACAAAAATATTATTCTAAATTGGAGATATTTACAGTAATTTCAAGAACGATAAAATACGTATATCTAAGATTTTGATACAGAGATTGCCGTTCTTGTTTTAATAGTTCAAAAACACACAGTGCAAAATTAATATATTGAAAATTTCACTCAAATAAATTTGAAGTTTTGACACGATGTGCCATAGATTGTTTATTATCCATAACGACGGTACTTATCTTAATTGTGACTAAGCCCCGATTCACCATTTAAATCATTAAAGGGTGATCGTGTTCAATCCATACACATCTCGGCCATCCCAGAGTGTAGGCTTGTCATGTAAGTAAATGTCCAAATAATAATAATCTATATAACTTTTGAAGCCAAACGATAGAACTGCAGTTGGCTGATTTAGCTGTAACATAATAATGCATTGTTAACGAGAACGAAAATACATGGGCAGTAACTCTTGTTGAATCAGGACAACGAACATAGTAGTTATCAATGATACATGCTGAAACATGGTTAATGTGTTACCTGAAATAAGATCACAAATAATATTCATCAATTTACATAAGCAACATTACATAAATTGTTTTCATTATTTAATTTAAAGAAAAAATAAAGATTATTTAAACTATATTTTAGAATATACACCATAATCCTAGTTTAGATAATGTCAAAAATCCATACACGCAAACATATGATAAATTAACGTCAATAGCAACTAATGTAAACTGCAAATGGCCACCAATTACAACAGCTAAGATTTTTTGTTTTTTGTTTGTTTGTTTTTGTTTGTTTTGTTTTTTCTTTATTTGTTTGTTTGTTTTTTTCTGAAAGTTTCAGACAAGGTAAATACATGTAGGTTTCGACGTTTGTTTGATTTGATCAACAGAGAAGATATTACCATTGCTAGTAGTTGGAAATGGTGTGGCCGGTTTTTCACATAGTATATTAGATTTAGCCGAACAATCTACGTCATTATATCGTCCACCATAGTACATTACAGCGCAATCTTCTGTTCCACCAAAATCATTCGGTTCACCTCGCCATACTCTATAATAAACAGTTTAATATAAGGCCAAACTCAACGAGACACATGCTACTGACATTTGTGTCATGTTAACTTTGAAACCCACCATGATTAAAGGAGCTAAATCTCCAACATAATATTCTCCATAATGTTCAAATTAAAAACACGAATCAGAATTCAATATTGGTCAATCAGTATTGATTTCATTATCATGCCGTATATAGGAACGTAATATCCAATATATAAGACATAATTAACATTTTAGAATCTGTACACGAGTCGTGTATCTCATGGTTTCGGGTGCCATTTGTAATCAAAAATAAAAACATATCCTGTGGAAGTAATTAGTAAAGACTGATTCACAAACGACAAAATAATAATAAAACAAACGCGTAGAATGGACTGCGCAGGCGTAAACAACTGTCGTTCAATAACATTTGTTCGCGTATTTCACCGAACATAAATGATTTTAGAAAAAATCAAATATTGAATATGAATCACTTTTCATACATTCATATTACATTAATGTATGCTTTTAGAATCAATTTCGTCTCTTTCAAGGTTAAAAAAATAGAGCCATACGCCCTTTAACGAAAAAATAGAAACATGCTTTAACCACAAGTTATTTAGCTGGCATTAGACATGGTGTAAAAGACTATATACGATGGTGAGAATTCAAACAGTTTCTTCGTAATACTCTTGAATCAATGCTACAAATGTTGTAATTTCTCTGAACACAACCAACAATTTGAGAAGTTGTTTCATACATAAGAGCTCTATCTGGTGGTCCATAATATGATGTTGAGTAAGCCCATAATCCTTCAACCTGCGAATCAGTAAGATCAGTCCACCAACCAGTAGGGTCCGGTGGGCGAGACATCAACTGTCGTGTTACAAACGCCTGCAAAAAAGCCATTGAATAGGAAAATACAAATTACATTATTAGCTCTGTAATGTTCCAAACAGGAAATATTGGTGTTGCCGTTAAATAACGATCATTCTCTTCAGCAGAGTCAGCAACCACCGATAATGTACCAGCATTGCAATTCAACAGAGATGCCTTTATTGATTAATCTGCTGAGACAATAACGATCATGGGAATAATCCGGCTTTACCATGTTTAGAAAATCATAAAAACTGAGGTACATGCGTAATAATGTACAGCGGTTTAAGCAAAATGTTCATAACCTTAGGAAATTATAATTATTGCTTCACTTACATAATCTTCCCCGCTTTGGGGAGCAAATAAACTACTGTCTCCGCCTCCAGCTAGTTGACTACATTTGTCTTTAGCAGCACCCCATGTAGTGGTGACGTTATCATCAGTACCACTGATATAAAAACAAGAACTACCTTCACTATCTGGCATTATCCAAGTAGATGGACACGGTCGATCTGAAAAAAAACCAATATACTGTATTTTCATTATTAGGTCCATCTATATAAACAATATACTATATTTTCATTATCAGGTCAATCTAATTAAATAATATACTATTTTCATTATAAGTTCAATCTGTATAAACAATACAGTATGCCATATGTCCACTATGAGGTCGATCTGAATAAACAATATACTATATTTTTAATATCAGGTCGATCTGAATATACAATATACCATATTTTCGTTGTCTGAATAGACAAATGGCTATTCAATAAATGATTGTCACCTCTGGGTTTCAATATTCTGACGCATAAACAATGATTTTAATATTCTGAATCCTATAGATATCCCGTATCCATTTCACATGTTGTTTTCATGCGCCTCAATTCTTTTCTTTAAGTTTGTCAATTAAATGGGGGTTCGATGGCCGAATGGTTAGAACGTGCGCGCTGTATCATAAAGCCTGTCATTGAGTCAACTGGCTTGGTTTCGAATCTCCGGTTGTACGTGACAAGGAGTAGGGACGCCTGTCCAACCTCGTAGGTTTTCTTTGGATTCTCCGGTTTCCTCCCACTGCTCAAGACACTTAAACGCAACCGAATTATTGAAATAAAATTAAACCACATGTTAGTCCCGAAATGACCTCTGTGAATTAAAGCCGTGTAATGCTGGTGATGAGGTTTCGTTGTGGCAGATGCGTTTTATAGCTGAGGCGCTGGAGGCGCCAGCCTCCTCGCGAAAAAAATCAAAGAAGTTGAAAAAATAAAACGGGAGAAATATGTTAAAACCGATGAGAAAAATGAAAATGTACCCTAGTTAGGGAGAGCCCTAAAGGCAGACAAAAGGGCCCTACATCTGACAAAAGGGCCCCTCTGGCCAAGGGAAAGGGCCACCGCCCCCGATTCCGAGTCAATCCATACTACTGAATGAGAGTGCAGTCATAGCATTGACATGAAAATCATCAATCAAGAAATCACCTTTTCTCAAAACCTACTAATTATCTATCCCCGAAAGAGATGGCTGGGCTTCCCAGTGTGGTCTGGCTTGGGGGAGCGATCATTTCTTTGCTGAAAAGATTTCCGGGATTACGCGTGCTGCTTGCACAATAGACCCACTCCCGGTACGAACAGGTGATTTGTTTCGCATTCAGGCTTCAGACGGGTATCGAATTAGGCCCCGGCCCTCAGATTAAACAGGTGCCGGGGGATATGGCAGAATGCATTAAAATGATTTCTATTTTGCAAAATTTCTCGACCTCCGCCCCCCCCCCTCGAAAAAAAGGGCCCTCAAAATATTATAGCCTCCGCCATGATAAACCTTAAAACGCCCCTGCGTTGTGGAGCAGCTGGTCGGATGTCTAAATGAACGCTTGTATTTGGAATAAGGAAAAAATTGTTCAAGAAAACAATGTGTTACAATGTGTTCATTTGATGGGCATTTTCCAGATGATAATCTGCATTGTTAGTGGAAGTCGATATAAAAACATACAGACGGAAGGGCGGACAATACGAATGCGACACGATCACATTTCATTGGGGTCGGAGAGAGAGAGAGAGAGAGAGAGAGAGAGAGAGAGAGAGAGAGAGAGAGAGAGAGAGAGAGATGGGGTTTAAAGTCCACCCGACACAAACTAGGTCATTTCGGGACTAACATATGGTTTCATTTTAATTCAATAATTCGCTTGCGCGGTGGGAGGAAACCGGAGGACCCGGAAAAAACCCACGACGTTAGACAGGCGACCCTACTCCTTGTCACGTACAACCGGGGATTCGAAACCACTCCAGATGACTCAATGACAGGCTTTATCATACAGCGCGCAAGTGCTAACCATTCGACCATCAAACCCCCACCAATGAGGGCCTTGATGACGACAGGCGGTGTGATAGGATTGGTTGATGTAATATTTTAAGTTTTATTGAAAGATGTGGGAACTTACTAACTGACGTCATCTGACAAATATAACCAGCTTTATTAGAACATGACATGTCATTATAAACACCATCCATACTAATAGCAGCACAGTCTTCTTTACCTAAATAATCATTAGGTTCCTGATTCCATTTACTGTAACAAATAGTTTATACATATTACTCATGAATGCATGTAGCAAACGGTTCATGCTTAATATTAAGAGTATGTCTTGTAGAAAACGCTGCATGCTTAATATTAAGACAATGTCTTGTAGAAAACGATGCGTGCTTAATATTAAGACAATGTCTTTTAGAAACGGTTCACTTGAAAACGGTTCATACTTAACATTAAGATTATGTCTTGTAGAAAACGGTGCATGTTTAATATTAAGCCAATGTCTTGTAGAAAACGGTGCATGCTTAATATTAACATTATGTCTTGTAGAAAACTGTTCGTACTAAATTAATAACCAGTAGGTAATGCGTAATGTGATGTGTCGGGTCACGTAGAAATCTGTCATGCTTAATATAAAGTCTTGTAGAAAATAGACATAGCTTTATGTCAAGTCTTGTAGAACTTAGATCAGTTTTATATCAAATTCTATATACGAAAATTGTTTTCTGTGACATTGCAGTGTAGCTTCAGAGCTGATCCAGTAAAATAATTGGATCAGTTGGTTTTAACTAAAATCGGAAGAATGGACAAATGGTGCTAGTTATTTCGTCTAATCAACCACTTTGTTCTATAGGGCCATATTCCCGAACACTGACTTTAAAAAACAAATCTGTAAAATCTTTAATACTATTAAATCAGTGCGGTAAGCACTGAGTTGAAAACAACCACGTGCATTGTCCATATACATAAATGGAGGATAATGATAAATATATAGTATCTTACACATATTCTGTGTTTATATCTGAACCGTCTGCCCATGACCATGAGTTAGCCCCCTTAGATTTTCTAGCCAAACCAGTCCACACATGATTGACTTCCATTGTGAACGTCTGTAGTGTTACCCAGTACTTCAAGAAATGAAAACAGCAATTAAATCATTTGAGAATATCAATACCACAAGCAATTAGAAACATAGTAACGCCACAATAATTTGAAATAAAGTAATACCACGAGCAATTTGAAACATACATATTGATAACACAGGAGTGGGAAACATATCAATACCGCTAAGTATTAACTAAGATAGATAGGAAGAAGAGAATACACAACGTGAAGGGGAAGCCAAGACGATAAGTGAAAATAATAGGCGATCACAAAGATACTATGATATGTAGTAAAAAGAGATGCATGGGTACTACGTAGAATGTGGCGACCGGTTTGATAAGTTCGCTTTACACATCTGACAGAAGGAACCTTGGTGCTACACAAGCTATTTGGACATACCAATACCAGATAAGATGACACTGCACACTATACACGTAATGATATGTAAGTTCGCTTTACACATCTGACAGAAGGAACCTTGGTGCTACACAAGCTATTTGGACATACCAATACCAGATAAGATGACACTGCACACTATACACGTAATGATATGTAAGCGGCATATATGGGACAGATCCCTTAAACACTGGGAAATAGTACCATACATTTATTCTTAATACAGTAGATGTAAAACAATAACACATACCATTTCATCCAAAGATTCTATCTTGGGAAGATCTCCACCCGATTGTTGACATTTGGTTCTGGCATCAGCTCTAACAACTTTTTTTCCCGGTACGAAATAATAACACTTATGTCCAGCTCTAGTCCAAAGACCAGTACAACCCAGTTCCTCATATACCATTAGATTATCTGAAAAATAATCACAATTAATTATTTGTTGCCGGTGAAACCATCCACCACTGCATTTGTTTTACTGTTTTCCTAATGACCACTCATACTACATTTAATCTTACTAATAATGTTACAAAAATTTTACAATGCACTCTATTCGATTCCGGTGTTGGCAGAGAAAGTTCATCAAGTTCTTTCGATGTGGATCACCCGTTGTCAGTGGTGTAGGACAGAGGACCCACCAATGGAATATGCGCAGTTGTTCGGATGGGTCGAAAACTGGGGTCCCGTGTAAACACTGGCATGTACGTCACCATGGACAGCTGGAATTCGAAATAATCTTCATTGGCCCAGTCGTAGCAGAACAGGTTGGACGTTAAACCCCATTTCATTTCATTTAACATTATGTTGGCTAGGCCCTAATGTGACGTCAAGGCGGACGTAACCGTAAGTAAACGAACCCGAACCACGTGCTACAAAACAGTCACTCTTCGTACTCTATTAACAGATACCTGTAGATGAATGCACTCTAAGAAAAAAGTTGGATCAAAAACTATTTGAGCACGTTTACGTGCAATGACTTATAGTTGTTATGTGTGGTCACTATACTTGTACTTGTAGCTATTTTAATAATAAGTAATAGCAAGTAACATCGAACATTTCTCTACCAACACCCGGATCGAGTTTAGTTGGAAGATCCAGGTCATTACTATGGGGTTTGGAAGTACAGATATGACATACCATTTATTGGGTTTGGGCTTACAGATATGATGTACCATTATTGAGTTTGAGCTTACAGATATGAATTACCATTTCTGGGGTATGGGCATACAGCTATGTCTTACCATTTATTGAGTTTGGGCTTACATATATGACTTACAATTATTGAATTTGAGCTTACAGATATAACTTACCATTATTGAGCTTGAGCTTACAGATATAATAATTCAGGTCTTTGCTACATTTACCATACGACATTTTACCATTACCATGTACAACACCACATTTTTCAGTTAGTGCCAACTTACTGGGAGCCTTATCCCAAGTCCTAGAAATTAATTAAGGCTATTCATGAGTCAATTTAAACTTAAGAATGGCCATATCAAAGCAGAATATTTGAAAATAAAAACCTCGTCCTATCTTTGAAAGGAGTTATTATGGTTATCTATTAAAAACCTCCGCGTTTCCTTAAACAACATTTGAAAAACCCTAACGCTTATATTGACTGGCTACCAAAATACAGTTTGTTTACGGTAAGGGATGGTATGGGCAGATAAACAATGGGCATTGTATAAGAACCTGACCTTGAACTGTTAAAATTTCGAAATTAATATTCATACTCAACAATTAATATGATTAAAAGCTGATTAATGACGACAAATGATTCTGGCTGCAATAGACTATTACAGATTAGTGTTTAGCTTTTATTCGAGAATCATTCCCGATCTCTGAGGCTAATAGTCACAACATTTCAAACGAAAGCAAGGCACAATAACGTTACTGTTAAAGGGGCAATAACACTCTTGCTGGCTTGGCAGCTCTAGAAAATAAATAATAGTCTTATTCTAAGTACCAAATGTTTATGTGTCCTACCTGTTGTGTAAATTATCCATTACATCATATTTTACTTGTCCAGAGGGTTCGAAAATATTTTAAAATCCAAGTCACATTTGAAAAGGTTTACGTTAACCTTTTCAAATCATGTAGTTGAATTTTTCCAATTTTTTAAATTAGGTGTGTTACGATGAAATTTGTATCATCAATTTATTTGAATATTGTAAAATAATACAATTTGTTGACCAGAATAAAGATTGGGACATATTATTCAATTACAACAAGAGTGTTATTGGGGCTTTAACATGGAATTTAAGTTTTAAGTAGCAGGTCCCGGTGGAAATATGACGTTTTAGGGGTGGGGCCGATGGACCTTCCCCCATCGTTGGACAAAAACTTTTGTATAGTCTGCCATATCGCCCGGATCAAAAACAAACACCTGATGTTAACACCAGTTATCAGTTAAGGAACGAGTTGTGAAGAAAATGCCAAAAGGATAATGCAAGTTACTTACACGACAGATAAATCAGCCGGTCCATCTGTCCACACATAGGTTCCTTCTGTTTTCTGATCATTTAAGCCAATCCACCAGTTCATATCTTTAACTTGAGCTACCTCCAAATACTGACTTATTAATTGCTAAAACATACAGTATAAATTGGATGACAGATCATTTAACTAAAGGACACCTTTGGATTGGTTTATAGGATGACAATCATTCATTGAAATCTGTCGTCTTGTCCATTTTAGGATGTAACGGATGTTGTGTTGTACTTGCGACATAGTCAAACATAAACTTTTAAATTAGTAAAAAAGTGTTTACCCCGCTTAATCCTCTCGAAATAATTATCAAAAATTTAATCGAATAATAGCTTGAACCGCATCGATGAGCAAATAACACACACGATCAACCCATTTCAATAATATAACTTAATTCAAAGAGTTTTAGGTCCCTTAAACAATTACAAGCAAGCCATCATTAATTTTGCAGATTAAATATAATTTTTGCTATTCGACAAATTAATGCTGTCTGGCTTATATTACATGTATAACATTGTTAGCAGATATCGGTAACGTTGAAGTAGAGAGAGAGAAATGGGTTTTAACGTCCACTCGACACAAACTAGGTCATTTCGGGACTGAAATATGGTTTAATTTTATTTCAATAATTCGCTTGCGCGTAGGGACCTTTCACAGTGGGAGGAAACCGGAGAACCCGGAGAAAACCCACGAGGTTTGACAGGCGACCCTACTCCTTGTCACGTACAACCAGGGATTCGAAACCACGCCAGTTGACTCAATGACATACTTTATGATAGAGCACGCACGAGCTAATCTTTCAGCCATCCACCCCCAAACATTGAAGTAAGTCTTATACATGTATTATTATAATGTTGGCATATTGATATTTCAGAAACATTAACCGAACCAAATCGCAAATGTAATAAAATCTAATGTTGTTCAGATTCCGATCTTGATAACGACATGGACTATTCCCAAGATAAAACAATATAATTCAACTTACGTATTCTTGTTTTGAGTTGAAACTGACAAGCGTAGGGCTTTGTCCAGTCACCATTGTCATACATTTACCCAGGGCGTCCATCCAGGTCAGCACATTGAAGGAGTCATCCGTAGCACTGATATAATAACATTTAGTAGCAGAGTTTAGCCAACCATCAGCACAATTTCCATCTGTACAACAGAAGTGAAGGAGTTATTATTGCTTCTCCAACAGCAATGCATACAAAACTTCAACAAACACTGTAAATAATGCGATCTACTCACATATACGTAAGGTGGTATCAGTAGGTAAGGTATTATGCTATGTACTCTAGCAACAGTACGTATGCCCTGCATGTTTTTATATCTACAGGAAGGGATATAGCCCTGTGGTATCAAACTGATCCCGCAGTGAATATTCGCTTGGCCGATCCGTAAGTAATTCTGCTGTAGTATTCTAACAGAGAAAACACTCTGCACTATCTTAAATAAAGTATCCCATTAATGGAAATGTAAGGGGGGGGGGCGAATTATTAGCGTGCTCGCGCTGTATCATACGGCCTGTCATTGAGTCAACTGGCGTGGTTTCAAATCCCCGGTTGTACGTGGCAAGGAGTAGGGTCGCCTGTCCAATCTTGTGGGTTTTCACTGGGTACTCCGATTTCCTCCCACTGCTAAAGACCCCTACGCGCAAGCGAATTATTGAAATAAAATTAAACCATTTGTTAGTCCCGAAATGACCGAGTTTGTGTCGAGTGGACGTTAAACCCTATTTCTCTCTCTCTGGAATGTAAGCCTGACATTCGCATTAATCCGTTCGATTCAAGGGTACAGTCGGCATTATAATGTCACTCAATAGGGTAACACAGGATCGAAACTACTTCCCCATAATTATATTTTTATCTGTGGAGGACAAATCAATGTCACACTGCCTTTATATATTCATTATATACTGTTTTGATTATAAAATAGTCTATATTGATATTTACTTGAAGGTAAAGCATAAGAACATATGTATCCTAATTTCTGCCAACACATCTCATCACTAATCTTTCCTTCATATGACATAGAAACACAATTTTCTACATGCCTAGTGTCATCTGGTTCCTGGTTCCATATCCTACAATAGAAATATCACCAAGATCGTTCATTTTTGTAATGGGTATTATGAAGAAGAACAAATATTGACATAGCATCCATAAATCCCAAGTGTGTCACCATTTGCTTTCGTTCTATGTTTTGTTTTGTGAAGAGATGGACAAATTTGCATGTAGTATTGTTTCTGAAAGAAATGCGGAATGCATTAGCGTGTGTTTGGTGGTTAGATTTTATGTTTGTTAAAGAAACGGGTTGTACAACATAGCTAGAATGTGTATTAAAGAAGTTTTATGCAAACTTCTTTAATATCTTTTATATCTTCACTGTACTTACAAAACATAATTTGTTGCTAGAACATCCCAGCTATATACTTACAAAACATATTTGGTTGCTAAAACACCACAGCTCCTTCGCTATATACTTACAAAGCATCATTGAATACCTCTTCATTATCACCCCATGTCCATATACCAGGATGGTTGACTTCAGTTAAATCTGTCCACCAACCATCCACACCATACGGTTTAACTGTCTGTACAAAACTTTTCTGGGAAAAAACAAACCAACATTTACTTAAACTCTTCTGAGATGTCAGACGAACAGTCAGATTCTCATTGGAATAAATTAGCCAGATTGTTATTCTTGTACACTGTTTAAGAAAATTATTCAAATTTTGAATCTCATCTCAGATCTTATTAATAAAGACTACTAAAAATCTTATATTTTTCGTGAATTTGTATTGACCATTATATAATATAATCATATTTTTCATTCAGTGAATTTTAATACTTAATTAAACGTTCTGTAGCAGCTGCGAAATATGCACTTCCGTAAGACTTGGGCAGCGCCAATTTTGTATTATAACCAATGAAGTTAATAGGTAACTGCTTACACACAAAGTGCGAAGCTTTAAGGTCTCCTTGTTTGTTTTTGGTAATTTCTCTGTTTCTGTGTTTGGTCAGACACAAGGTGATTTTTCTTTTAATGGTGTTCCAAGTACTAAACTCATTAAAATAGCGTTTTCGCACTACATTTCTTTATTTTGGGAAACAACGGTCACCAGAGAGGATACAAGGGATGTTGCTGGTGAGTCACCACAGAGGATGAAGAAGGTTACCACAGAGGATACGAAGATGTTGTCTGGGTGAGGAGGTGGGGGCAAGCAACGGTTGTCAGAGGGGAGACAAAGACGTTGCAGGTGAGTTGCCACAGAGGATACAAAGGTGTTGCTGGAACGGGTACTCAGAAGATAGAATTTTGCCGAATATGGGTTAAGTACTCAGCGACGTGATAGATTATAGGATTTTAATATTGAGACCCCAAACACATTATGGTTAGTTGGGGTAATAAACTCATTCCAAAGATGGAATCAGGGTTGGTGTGGTGTGCCAGAAATGCTACTTACCACGTCATCTCCTGTTTCAAAACGTAATAATGTTGCGTCGTGATTATTACAGTCTTTACTGGCTTGATCTCGAGTCACCTGATAGCCATTATTTATTAGTAGACAGCTACTTCCAGACTGTTGCCAACCTGGCAGACATGGTGAGGTAAAACAATCTTTAATTTAAAAAATATCTTGACATCTTCGTTTAAAGTGCAAATACAGGAATGGAATGGAATCGGTTTAAACGTCTTGTCTGCACTTTTCTTAATTCATTTTGAAACTAACAGACTGTATTTTGTAGTTCTATAATTACAGGTTCAATGCCACTGTGTATAGATACGGGGATTTTAGAGACGGAGAGTCGATGCCCCTTGGACTAAAGGGGTTTGTGGTCAAATGGGTACAATAGAAACGTTAACTTCTATCCGATAGAAGTTCTCAAAATCAATCACGCCACCTTTAATGAATGCACATTGTACACGCACATTGTACATACATTAAATAAGGTTTAGATTTCCGGTAAGATTATAACTGTTAGAAAATCTAGTTGACGATTATAAAATTCATTCTGGCATTGAGTAATTTTGAAGAAAATGGGAGAGCTTGCTCTATTGTATTTTTTTCATCCGAACGACTAGACACATTTTTCTTGTCAGTCCTCTAGTAGCCAATCCTGACAAGAGGGGTTGAAAAATCGCTAAAGCTATTCTCACCCACACCGGCATTTGAACCCGGACATTCTGGTTGAGATTCAAGTGTTCTGACTTTTAATCATACCACCACAGCGTCTACCATACTAGAGTTGATTTCAAGTACTTGACAGAAAGGTGAATTACATTTGATAACCCACATCCTGAGAACAGAAATCATTCTTAAGGCATCCAGAACCAAACGAGTTTCAATCTAGTGTGAACAATCAGGTAATTTCATTTTATCAACCCCCCAAGAAATTAGAAAAATAAGAATTATTATTACCTGAATAAAGGATCAACGAATTTAAGAATAATATCCAATAAATTAATTTATACGCCATAATGGCGATTTGGTGATCTAGTGGAGTTTTATCGTGAGCTTGTTATCTTCATCAATTGAAGATAAAACAACGTCCCATGCTAACAGTGTCACAACAGATAACCCGAATGAGATTGGATCTGATTATAACATTCATACGTTCACAAAAATTTGCAGTGTATTTATTGCTTTACCACTTTATCTGTGTTTCGACTAGAGAAAATCGGGGGTGGGGTGGCTAGTTTTAGTAACCGTATAACTATGAGGAACAGGCCACGTCATGTTCATCAGTTATCATAAACTGTAATAACCAACAATAACATAATAATATATTTATTTATTAATGTAGCAATACCAGCGTGAATCTTTATTTAATAAAGATAGTGTCATACGTGACCAGGGGCGAATTGGGTCTGGGAAATGGTCCGGGCTCCTGTGTCGTAGCGGCCCCTTTTACTGACCGCGGAGGGGCTAGCAGTAAAAAAAAATAAAAATAAAACGAATATGAACTGATGTTTAACTTTCCACTATTCGCGTTAACGTTGTTATCCTTTCGGCTCCAAATCATGAATATGTAATATGTAGAAAAACCTGGTAGAAATAATCAATTAAAACCCAGTTCTTCCATTCCATAGACCAATAAATCAACAAAGATTGACAATTGGGAGAGAGGGGGCTGTAATCACAATTTGTGATATGGTGAAATTTAATGTGGTCTGTTTCCTTATTGTCCATGATGGGTTGTCTGCCATTTGATACTATCTCAATATTTATACAATATGTGATTTTATAATGCATTCTCGTCCATAAAATTTTATACCTCGTAAATATCAAATCACGTGGCAATTTTTGTATTGTATCGTTAAGAATTTAAGCAAAAGATATCAAGAAAATTACTTTTGAATCACTAAAAAATGTTTCATTTAAAAGTTAGAATTGGAAATTTCTTTAAACGTACTGGGGCCTATTTCACGAAATTTTAACTAAGATAAGATCCCAATTTTAGTAATTTGATTGGATAATATTAGATTGATTTTAGTGCTTAGCCAATCAAAATTGAAGTATCTACTAAAATTGGATTTTATCTTAAGTTAAAATTTCGTGAAACAGGGCCCTGCTTTATAGCAGTAACGTAAAACATCACTTTAAACACTTCAATCCCAGCGCATCCAAAGACATTCCAATTTATCGATAAACCGATTGTTACAGTGTTTTCATTAGGGACAATATGGTTTGAATAATGGTCTAATTAAAATTATACCAACATATCTCCATTCGATTTTGTATTGTCTGCTACACTTGTCATTTTAATGCAGTGCCCATCCATTAAAGGGTGGGCATCTATTAAAAGTGTGGAGTTTTATTTGTACGTCGTAAGCAAGACTGCCAAGAGAAGTTTTATTTGTCGGCGCGGGGTATTAAATGATAGACCTATTGCAAAAAGGGTAATTTTATACTGTTAATACTGAGAAGGATATATTTGCAGTTCTTAATATGACTGACATTTTAGTTTAGTAATTCGTGTAATTTAGTTTAGTAATTCATTAAAGCGCTTTCAATGGTAAAACTATATCAAGCATGTGCCATTAGCGAGAATATACTGAAAGTGATGGAGTGGGGGGGGTAATGTAGTAGATATAAGTGTGGTGTATAAATTGGCAATTCCAAGACAATTTCCGAATCATAAATATCAAATTCTGAATATTCTTATACCTATCAACAGACGGTAAATCATAAAGGCGATGTACATTATTTTCTCTTTATAGGCAACTTAAAAATCCGAAATAAGCAGAGTCTGTTTTGCACCGAAAGGCTGTTTATTTGTACTAATCAATTTTATAGATGGAAGTTCATTTACAAATTCGATATTGTAAAATATCTAGATTTAATAGCAAAATTTTGCAATGAAATTAAATGTTGTTTCATGGCACGTCAGCCCCAGCCGGGCTATATTTTGAAGCGCGGTGTCTCTTTACCCCATGTTTTCGTGTGTCTGTCTATTACAACGCAAAATGGAGATGATCGTTTAAAACGTCAAGTTAATCACTGCACATTTTCAGAACACTACTAACTGCACGTGTATTTAATACTAGCTGGCCGGGTTCATATATTTTTTGGAAACAAGAGGCAAGGGAAGGTTTCTTAAACGGAGTTGCCTCCCTTCAATGAGTGAAAGCGGTAAAATTCACAGCGATTGATAAATAAGTTAATGTTTTCTGACTTCTTTTTTTTTTTTTTGATATTTTTTTAAATCTATGAATAAGGTTTAGTATATTAGTTATAGATAGATTATATAATAGAGACGATGTCATTTAATTATATTCGCCCGCGATCTAGCCCCGTTAAGAAAGCAGACACCAATACCAATGATAGCCTCGATCACTAATTTTTCTATTGATTGTCATTACAGATTTTGATCGAGTCTACATATATCTAAAAATAGAATATAAAAACGGGATAACCCTTCCCAGCATGCCATGTTAATAATGTCTGATTTCTCTCTCTTTGACTGAATCGATCGAATTTTGTGAAAAAGGAAAATTTTATTTACTTAGCGCGTAGTGTACATTTTGCAATTAGTCGAAGCCTTTTTGTAAGTATTTTTATAGCAGTTTTTAACAATGGATCATTCCACTGTAGTTAGCATTGATAATAGGGTAATTCCCGATTTGTTGACAAAAGCCCAGGCTGAGTGGCAATTTGCTATTCCGGAGATGCTAATTGCTACTGAAAAATGCCTGCCACTACTGCCCAAAATCGCTCATATACTTCTTCTGGACTAAAATGGGGACGTATTAATTATTTCATGCACTTCATAAAATAATACTTTGTACAATTATATTATTGTAATATTTTTATTTGTGAACATTGTTCTACATTGTTGACATTTCATTTATATTACATAGCATTACAAGTTGGGCATACTTGGCTACTGTTTGATACTTATACATGTAGGTCATAATCAAATATATGACATGTGGAATAATATAACCAATACCATGGTAACCTTTTCTGTGTTATGATACTAGATCCTTAAACTAGGAAAGCCCAGAAGGCTCATCATTCCAAATGCGAAATTCCAAATCTGATCTGACCAAGCGAAACAGGTTTTGCGTTTGACTAATCAGATGAAGTATACTAACGTACAACGTGTACTTAAAGAGTTAATCCTAATATTGAACCCAATACATTTTTATGCAATATTTACTAATATGTAGCATCACACCCACAATGGAAGCATTTTCATTCGTCCCAGCAGAGCTCAAGGGAAGGCCAGGGCCCTGTTTCTCGAAATCTTAACTAAAGATAAAATCCAAATTGTAGTAGATACTTCATTTTAATTGGCTAAGCACTAAAATCAATCTAATATTATCCAATCAAATTACTGAATTTGGATTTTATCTTTAAAATATCGTGAAACAGGTCCCAGGTGCGTTAAATGCTACATGTACTGCCCACATTGTTTTAGGTATGGTTGGTAAAACCTGGGGTAAGGCCTTGATGCAGTAATATTACTTGATCATTTACTCAGTTCCTCCGGTGTAAAACTTCCACAGACATTGAATGTATATATGTCGAATTTGGAATTTCGAATCTAGTAATTTGGAACGGGTGTTTATCTGGTCCAGGCATCAGATAGGTAAACTAGCACTGTTAAGTTGTGTAAAATTACAATTTGTTTAAATTCTAATTTGGTTTATTGAGGGGGCTGCCAATTTGCTATTTTATTTGTAAGACATGAATTTGGAATGAGCCTTCTTGGCTTTCATACTTTAACAGTCCATTTATAACTTTATAATAATTGTAATCCCTGTCATGTAAACTCATACATGCAGATAAACTTTAAAAGGTCCAAAACTCAACAGCACAATTTCTCCTACGAAATGCTAATTACAAATCAGCCCAATCTTATACCTTGTAAATTTAAATTGGCTACCAGCAGCATACACAATAGAATGCAAAACATCGTTGCTTGTATTTAACATGTACATTGGCCATTTAACCCCACCCTAATTTTCTGAGCTGGTCATTCTATGCACAAGCATAAATAATTGGAATAAATAATACCAATTCAAATTGGTAATTCTAAGAGAAGAGCAGAGATGGAGATGTACATGATATATTTGATATCAATGGAAGGGAGGTACATGTTCATATAGTAGAGAGTAGATAGGGGAATGGGTATATTAAAGGAGATTGTGGGAAGACACGAAGGAAGGGAGGGAGTAGAGAGGGCATCAAGGGAGATAATACTGAAGGGGAGCGTGGAGGGAAATTGAGTTCAATTCAAGTGAAGCAAGAGTAGAAAAGAGGTCAAGGGAAGGGAGATACATGTACAATGTATTAGGGAAGGGGACGAGTAGAGGTGAGGGGACATGAGAGATAAGCACAAGGCAAGGAAGAGATAATATCAAGGAAAGGGAGAGAGAAGGGCAAGGGTCCAGGACAAAGTAGTGATCTATTGAAGACAATAAAGTACATGTTGATCAAAGGAAGTGATGGAATACGGATATCAAGGAATGGAGAGATTATGGGTGATCAGTGGAAATGGGATTGGGGACTAGAGATCATGGGAAGGTGGAGTTGAAATCCATGGGCAGGAGACCAAGAGAAGAGACTGGGGGAGATTGGATGATGGTGATAATTTAGAGAATATTAGTTGACAAAGATTTAAGGGTATTAGTTACAGCCTGTGTACCAGCCTTTTACACGTCATTCACTCTGTTTATTGTTTTAATTTTAGATGTGAAGGTTGATAAATCTGAAACTACTGAAGGTTTGGACTGTGAGCTCAGAGTGAAACAAGTGAATCCATTTTCTGAAGTTTAGGGTGTGTTCAGTCAACTATCACTCTGGAAGGAATACCTATGCAAATGAGAATGCCGGGTCAGTTAATGATGAGTCCGATGGATCGAGACCCTGGCATGACGTAAGTTTTTCAAAAAACTAGGATACATGTAGGCTTTGGAATCTTTCCACCACTATATAGGCCAGGCATATTAACAATTTTAAAAGAAATTGTTGACAGATTCTAATGCCTGTTCTTATCTTAAAAATAAAATATAAAACAAACTTGGTCTGGCTACTGTGGATTAAAAAGCTTCTAGATACTAATTCTACTTATTATGCATGTACATTTACTTGTCAAGTAGTTTTTATGTGAATATTGTAGCCACCTCTGTCTGTCAATATGTATCCATCTCTGGACATTGTAATAAGTAATGGAGCATTCTCAATTAATCTTAATATTAATACATGTGTGTGTATTGGTAGAAGAATATTTGAGATAATTCAAATGTGATAAACAAATTTCAGCCATGGCATGAGAGTGTCTTTTACCCACAAGCTAAATGTTTTAAGGTCAGACAAGTTAATAAGTCCATTTTATTCAATTAATTATATCCTTTAGCAACAAAATATACTTACAGGAAATTCTCAAGGTTCTTGTCGGTTTGTATTAGCCTATATACAAGTAATTACCAATTACGAACAAAAAGTAGTGGTGACAAATACCCTGTAAAATGATTTTCATTATACAGTCACATCAAGTTTTCAAATTACAATGTATGCAAAATTTGAGACAAGTCATCTGTTAATTCATCGCTGAGATTATAGATATTTTATAGATTTATACCGGTGCCGTAAAAGTCATACACAGCGTCAGTAGACAAGCGAATATCATACTGAAGCCAGGTTTTTAACCCACAGTAATTGAATATTAAACTCAAAGAAGAAAAACCCTATTTTACAATAATCCAACCAACCTTTTTTATGCACCCACATTTTCGCATGTGGACGTATATTGTTGTCTCCCCAGTCGTCTGGATGTCAGCCCACAATTTGTTTGTGGACACTCTATAGGTCACAATTTATGTCCGATTTTGAAAACTTCAAATATAGGTTTATCTCCAAATGATTTTGGTTCCTTTCGATATTGGCATGTATCGGATCGAAACTTTCTGGATTATGGCCCCTGATTGTACGAAAAATCACGTTTTTAGCTCGTGGATACGCTTGAGGTCACAATTTTCACCTGTTTAAAACCCAAAGATCTTGGGTCCTTTTGATATTTGTGCATATCAGATTGTAATTTCCTGGATTATGTAACATGATTGATCGAAAATTAAATTTTTGGCTTGTGGACCCGCTATTAGAAGTCACAGTTTGTATTCAATTTTTAAAAAAACATGTAATAATGTATATATATATTACTATTACACATCAATGAAGGTTGAGTTCAAATTTCGTATAGAACTGACCCAAACTGCCGGACAAAACGGCCGCTCCTTGTATGCAAATAGGGTAAAAGTATGTAATATCAAAGTTGTGGACATAAAAGTCAGAATTTTTATCCGATTTTGATTTGTATCATTATAACCCAAAGATCTTGGTTCCTGTTCAAATTTGGGCATATAACTGCTGTGTTTCTTAGCCAAATTTGCTGACTTTTCACACATTTTCCAGGCCCTATAACTCGGTCTTGTCGTCATTTCCTGCCAACTAATACAAAACTGAAATTATGGTATTATTTCAAGAACTGTATGCAGGAATTAAGGGAGCTGAGGAGTCTAAAATGCATAATTTAAAGCTTGCACTGTAATTTTTGTTGATAATATATTAATCACCACCACCACCAAAAAAATACCAATTTTATTTACCAACTACATGTATGTTGTATGTTCCAAACTTGACACAAAAGCATGATGATACAGTTATGCCCGCATTGATTTTCATCAAATTTAGCATGAACAATGCAGCCTAAATGCAATTCCAAAAAAAAAAAACTATAGGACAATATTTGGCTATGGAAGCTGTGGTTTGTCTGGTATCTGTGAAAAAGCATAAAAAATGATGAGTTTTCTTGGAAATTCTATTACTACATGCTAAATAGAGTTTTGTTAAGCCAGATTCATTTTAGCCATTATTGCATTGTGTTTATTGCGAATGATCATTGATTAGCCAAAATACTATCATTATGAGGTCGTTTAGTGTCTCCCCTGCATGCTCAATTTGGTGGTCAGAACCATTACGCTGATATAAACGACTCGCTGTTCGTCTGGTTAAATGGTTGGACGTAGTTTGCAAAAATAATGTCAAATAGGCTTTACAACATTTATTGATTTATTTAAAGACAAGTGCAGAATTTGGAAAATTTTACGCTGAACAATTACATGAATATGTATAAGTTAGAAATTAGACAAGAACGACATTGACAAATTTAGAATTTTGAATCTAATATACTGCCATAGATCTGAGGACTATTACATTGTTGTATGCTATTGATAACCTTCATTCAGAATTCAGATACTGTATTACTTTATTCACTATTTTCACTAAGTTCGATAATGAACAGTTTTTGCTCAGGGTAAGCAGAGCGATAAGCAATTTGATTGGCTGAAACTTTGGAACACAATAACTCTCTTTCAAACTGAGCCAGAATGTTAAAACTTGGTGTATGTGTTCATTAGGTGAATGCCTTGATGGAGTTCGATGATGAACATTTTCTGCTTACAGTAAGAAGCAGAGATAAGCAATCTGATTGGTTGATGCTTTAGGGCGTGGTAACTTTGGTTATAATGAAGTGAGAGTGATGAAACTCAGAATGTAGATTTATTATATCATTACCTTGATTAAGTTTGATAATGAGAATTTTCTGCATAGGCTAAGGAGCGATAAGCAGTTCGATTGGTCAAGACTTTGGGACACAACAACTCTGCCTTTAATTAGATTGAGGTAGAATGTTTAAACTTGATGTAGATGTACATTTGGTGAATGTCTTGACTGAGTTCAATGATTAACATTTGGAGCTGAAGCTAAGTAGAGCAAACAATTTCATTGGTCGATGTTTTGAGACAAGCTAATCTTGGTTCTATCTGATAGAGAGTGATGAAACTTAGTGTATACATGTAGTTTGATTGCTCGAGACTTTTGAAAAAAATAAAAGTGTGCGATTAATTAATATGTGTCATCTATTTATATCGGTGGAGGACATCAGCTTCACTGTTGGCTTGTTATTACTTATAAAGAGTTTAGAGTTAGATGTATGGCCCTTGTATCACTTTTTAGAATTTTGTGATCGCGTGAACTACAAGAGTTAAGTGAGATTATATGCTGTAAAGACAAAATTTATCGTATCTGTATGAAATTGATGCATTATTCAAATTAGATTTATGAAGAATACTATTGTTTTTAACAAGTTTTATTGAACACCTCCAGAGTTATGACCCTTGTTTCATATTGTAGTTTCTGGTGAATGCTTTAACAACATACGATCTGTATGAGATTTAAATGCATTCTTCGAATAAGTGAAAGGAAGAAGCCTATGGAATTTCTGTTAATTACATGGACTGCTAGAATTATGACTCTTGTTTCAGTTTGTACATGTAGTATCTTGTTAGCGTCTTAAGAATTCTTTCCCGTTAACCTCAAAAGAAAAGATATATGTATGCGATAGCACTTCAGGCATATGTTTCATTGTCTTGAAATATATCTTATTCTAAATTGAGCCCTGAAAAGTGTTATCAGATGTTCTGAACAGAGGTAGTTTATTGCCATGTTGATTTCTTAGTCAATACTGTAAAGGTACCAATGTACACTTGACACTGAATGTGACCACTGAGAACTGTATTTTATAAAGGATTTTTCAGCTTTAAATAAAAGCTGTTTAATATATAATGTACTTACTTATTTCTACAATATCTGATAAAATATTCATTTAATCATGATTATAGGGTTTATTGCAAAAGTATAAATTCATGATGAAAAAATCTGTCACGATTGATAACAAATATATTTTGATTATTAAATGATACACCTTCTTCATGTTTTAGTTTTCATTTAATGTAATTGATTTTAAAGCTACAAGTCATATTAAACTGTCCTTAATGTGGATTATGCCCAAGAGGATGTAAATCGTGACTATTAAATTTCACTAATCATTAAGTCATTTAATTAAATTTTAAAAAGAGGTTAGATGCGCAACACATCTTGTTATTTCTCTTAGGAGTGATCATCTTCAAGAATCTAAATCTCTGCCAATTTATGTACAATTAACATGAAACTTGGCATGCTTATTATTTTCACAAGTGTACACCGATTGACAGAATTTGATTTTTGATCTGACAACATAATTCCAAGATGGCCGTCATGACATCACACTTGGTTCTGGTCCATAGTATTAGTATTAGTATGCACTTTCTTGTTAATAAGCCATATACATGTACAGGGCCAGGTTCTTGATACATTTCTAGGTTTATGAATGATTATATTATGGCAACAACTGTCATTCTTGTTTTTACAATTCCTTATAAACTTGCTTCTGATCAAATTCATTTTATCATAATATTGTTATATATTTCTAGAAATTCTGATAAGACATGCATCACATCTTTTGAAATCAATTTGTTTTCTTATCATATCTGTTCATGTATCAGAGCTTGAATCAACTTTAAAGTAGGGAAAAATGATTTCTTGCATGTTTATATGCCCACTGACTATATTGCCATCTTGTGAACACTCGAACGCCAAAAGTGATCATCCAATTGTTTTAACATTGATATATGTTGTTTACGATTGTGGTTGTGACAAGGAAAAAAGCCATTGTCCACCTGTTTACACATTTAAGAGTCAACCTCTTCAGTGTGTTTGTGTATGCCTCTATCTTATACATTATATGTTCCTGAACAGATTCAGGCTTTGAGATAATGGTTTTATGTCAGCAACCACTGTACTAGTACTTGGCAATTTTACTTTATGCCAGGCATGTATTATAGATATCAGTAGAAACATATACATGAAACAAAAGACAAATCGGTACCAAACAAAATCCCAGGAACCAGATAATGTGTGTCTGACAATGCTTGAATCTGTCCATGTACTTGAGATGTACATTTATCAGATTTCCAGTACCTTGCCAAAATACATAAAATATTGTTGGGGGTCTGATTAAACACACTAACCAGAATATTTGTGATACGTTATAACTTTTTCCATGTAGGGCATGTGAAAGCATTTGAATTCAAATTCCTTTAGTTGCCTTTTTACATGTATATGCATTTGGCTTGCCTGTCGTTTTAAGTGAATTTTTACAAGGTTGTTCAAAGATTTTCATATCAACTCATGCATATCTGTCATGCATTTGCTGATCCAAATTAGATCTATTAATAAATAACCAAAATTTACCTCGATTAAATATAAATCATTCGGTACATTGTATCTCTGTTAATAAATCAGAGATTAAAAGTGAATGCTCATCACCCTTTAACTTGACACATTGCTACTAATCGTAATTGGAAAATATTTTCTGTTATTTGAACCACGATCCCCACTTTAACTAAATGTATTAGCGAATAGGTTTCATTTTAAAATCGGATTAATATATTTTAATGTGTTTAATCAATGGTATAAAACATTGTGTAATATTTCAATCCTCTCATAGACATAAAGGCTGTCCATGTTTCAAGATTATGATCAATTTAATCTACAGAAAATCGTTTTTTATTTGCTACTTATTGTCGATTTTTTTTTTAAAAGGATGACGTAGTCGTGTCAATGTTTGAATCTAGGAAACTGTAAGTGTGTCAAAAATTGATGTTTAAATAAGAATAATGAGGTTTGATTGCAGCTGAGCCCGGGATTTATAGATCGGATGAAGAGACCATTTATTGAACAGACACAAAGACTCAACAATTACCATGACAACAGTCACATGACCTGAACGGTGACAATGGGTTGACTTAAAACAGTTCTGTAGAAAGATAAAAGTTTAAATATATTCTTCTTATGGTATTCATGATTTTATCCACTTGACACAGAAAGTAGAACATGTTGTGTTGAAAAGTTTGAGTTTGCTAGGAATTTATGAGTGAATGCCTGTATTTTTTGGTGTTTAACCGATATTGTGATAATCTGGTTGTTATTAAACTGAGATTAAACTCTCAGGTGAGTTATTGAACTGTTTAACCCTTTCTACTTGTAGTTAATCTCTAGCTGTTGAGTGTCAATTTGATGCGTATTACACTGGCTTGTATCATATGAACTGCTCTTTTAAACCTCTTGAAAATTTATTTGCCGTAGATGATAATCATGATGTTAATATTTGATGAAAGAAAATATTTTATAGTTTCTTTGAAAGGAAAAATCTGTAGTCCTGGAGTTAAGAATATTAACCTAATTTTGACTAATGTTGATATTGACCGGGTTTCATTTGACACAAATTTGTTAAAATCTGATGTTGAGTAGTTTAAGTGCTGCAATTTGATGCATATTACAATGATTTATTGGTAAAAAGTATAATTAGTTTGTCACTTTAATGCTGATATTAGCTTTTGTCTCAGCCCAGCACAGGTTGTGTCCAGAACAGAAAGTAGTATAGTGCACTGATATCTAGGTTTAATTTAGCTTGTATTTAGGAAATTTTGTAAGATGGAGTTTCAAGGCGACTTTCTACTTGTCGAATAACAGTGTAAAATAATAAATCAATAACAGTAAATTTTTAGTTGAATCCTCTGAAAAATTATAAGGTGCATCAGAATGTGACCCCATATTGAGTTAGTGAGTATGCCGCTTGTTCATTAATCAGGGGGAAGGGGGGATGGCCGAATGGTTAGCACAATCATGTGCTCTGTATCATAAGGTCTGTCATTGAGTCTTCTGGCATGGTTTCAATTCCCCAGTGGTACGTGACAAGGAGTAGGGTTGCCTGTCCAACCTCATGTGTCTTCTCTGGGTCCTCCATTTTCCTCCCAATTTTAAAGACCCAAAGTGCAAACGAATTATTGAAATAAGATTGAACCATGTTTTACCCCGAAATGACCTGGTTTGTGTCGTGTGGACATTAAATCAAATTTCTCTTTCTCACTCATTAATCAGGTGGTGTTGGCTGAAAATGCCACTTTAACATAGCATGGTATACATGTATGCCCTCTTAGTGCAGAAAAGTTAGGCAGTAACTCCATTTCATTTCACTTTTTTATAATCACATTTTCTCTTTTAATCTGTTGAATATTGATTACATATTCACAATATTTGGCATGAAGCCATTACAGCTATCTGTCTACTAATTTTTTTAACACTATACATGTAAATACAGTAAACGGGAAAATAAATATCAGTAAGATTTCAAAATCAGAGCGGCACTTTAATCAAATCATTCTAGAAAACGACTTACTAAATGGATCAAAGCAATTTTTTGTGAACGGTATGTTGACACATTAGTGATTAATTCATCACAATTACAAGACATTACAAGAAGGTTCAGAGCCTATACACAGTCTATACATCAGACATCAGTATCTGGTGTTTCACAGGGCAGCGTCTGTACATGGAGTGGACCAGGCGATCGATGGTTGCCATTGGCACCTGGAACCACATTCTCTGAAAAGCCTGGCGCAACCTATCTGCTGTATTTACATGTAGGCTTGGTACACCTGTTACCACTGTACACAGTGAACAGTCCATTTGCAGATTACACTATTTTGCCTATACTGTTTTTTTTTGTGAGGGGGCGGGTAGAATTTTGTCTAATCGTTTGGATTGTTCGTATTTGGTTTTATTTTATTTCATTCCAAAAGTGTTCAATCAGGTTTAGTCCAGACTGAGGGCTGGCCAGTGCATAACGTTGACACATGCTGTAGAAACTAACTCTGGCGGTGTGGGCACTGGTGTTGTCATGCTGGAAAACATTGTTTCGATAACGTGAGAAATGTGGTATGATGTGGGGTCTGAGAGCTTGATCGATGTAGTGCACTGTTGTTATGCCGTCTGCACCAAGATTTTGGAACAGCACAGGACCACTGTATGGTTCAGGCTGATTCAACCCCAAACCATTATGCTACGACCTCCTCATGAGTCTTGTTCCATGACATATTTGTCAGAATAACGCTGGTCCTGCCTCCTGCAGTTCAAATGAAATACTGACTCATGTATGAACAGAGCAGTTCTCCAGTGCCTGTGTCGCTAGTTCTGGTGTTGTTGGGCAAACTGTAGACGTTCACGTCAATAGCGAGGAGTGAGGATCGGTCCACGTTAAGGTCTACGGCAAGGGATGTTCTCTCTGAAGAGACATACGCTCACTGTATTGACACTGATGGGTCTTCCATGTGTTCCCACTGTATGACGTGCTGTCTCAGATGCCTGTGTCACACAACATGGCAATCGTGTGGCTTTGTGGTAACCCTTGCTCTACCAGTTAAACAGCATTCATGCATGGTGTTGGTGGCCCAAAAGCTTTGCTGAAGCCTGTACATGGTCCGAACATTGACCTGGAAGTGATTGGCAACAGTTTTGACAGTGGGACCGGCATTGAGTCTTCCAAGCTCCTGGTTCCTCAGAGCTGTCGTGAGTCGTGGCATGCTGCTGACGTTGTAGTGTGAATGATTCAACTAAGTATGGTGGTGCATTTTATACGGCTGGTCCCAGTGAACAGCACGTGCAGCATGAGTTACATGAAAATCGTGGAGAACAGATTACTATCTTAGAAGTCAGGTTGCATTTTTGAGAACATTTCCAGAGTTAAATTCTGTGTCATCCTTACTGAGCTAATTCATTAATACGTCTGATATATCTTATGTCTTGAAACCATCATTACATGTATGCACAGAAGTGAACACAGAAAATCCCAAAGTTTGCCAGCAAGTTAGTTTGTTTATCGCAGACAAGCCTGAAATTCATTCTGAAAATACAACCATTGTTGCAATTTTTAAAGCAATTCCTCAATGTTTATATGCATAGATACCTAGGTTTTTACATTATATGATTAAATTTTTATCAAATTTCTTATCCAATCATTCTATGTCTGACAAATGTCCCAAAATGAAGGCCTGAATATTGTGCAATATTTTAACATACATGTATCTTGAACACATTGAAAGAATACTCTTCGAAATGTCTTCCATAAGTATGTATGTGTTCTAGTTTATTCACTCTCTCCAGTTACTAAATGCTTTTAAAGGATTAAATATCATAGATGAAATCCAAAATAAAACCCTTGAAAGCAAGGAATAAATGTTATATACTGTAGTTTGTTCAGTGTATTGAGTAAAAATGGCTTGTGAAGACTCCAACTATGCTGTTGAACAGTATTCTTTGCTTCAAGTAATAATTTTATTAGACAGAAATAAATCTAACTCAAGGTTACGTCATACATTGTGACAATGTCAACAGAAATCAGAATAATACTACATGTAGGTTTAATGCTAAAAGTAGCTAAGTCTCTAACTCAATATCATCCAAAATCTTCAACATTGAAGAAAACACTAATTATTAGTCAATTTAAATCAACATTGGTGCTGTGATCTTACCGGAAAAAGATGGGCTTCTGATATCCAATATTGAAGACAAAATAAACATTTTACCATTGGTACACGAATCGTGTATCACAATGCGTTTCAGCTTCAGTTTTAACAAGACACTCGAGGGACAAGGCTAAACACATTGCACCATATCAAACGGCGTATGTTGACTGGTGTAACCAGACGCTAGAAATTTGCGTTCGATTTAGACTACTGGCTTATTTCGCCGAACATAACTAATTTGAATGTAAATCAGTTTATATACATTCATATTACCGTATTATATGCATTGCGACCCACGTGTGTCAATTTCTAGGTCCCAAATGTTAGCGATTTAGCTTCTTTAACCAGTTGGTCGTAAACAACTTCCAAGATAAAGATTTTTTGTTCATAAAAGATTTTTAAAAGATCTGCAATTGAGAAAACACTCATTTCTTTCAAAATATTAAATTGGCAATCAAAATTCTGTATTCTTTAAAATTAAATGTCAAGAGATTTCAAGAAATAGGCACCAGGTTCATAACCAGGGATAATGACTTTTGGTTAGCATGGAAAGTGTCCAGGTTCCATGCAATGTCATATATTCATTTATTCCCCCATCTTGTGTAGTGTACAGCCAGCCAGCTTTTATGCAATTTGATCACAACCTCTAGAATCCTTACCTAAAAGATATTCTTCAGGGCAATAAAAGCTGATCGAGAGCAATAACTCTGAATGTAATTACCAGTTTTGGAAATTTCAATAATCAAATAATTACTGCCTGAGTTATGACCCTTGATCACTTTGAAAAATCTTGTGAACACTGTAGAGGCTAAAGTTAATATCCGGTGACTTTAAATTTATACACAGTGTTTAAGGTCATGAGACAAAGAATCCTATTGGTTTTCAGCGATATCTAATAATTACTGCCTGAGTTATGACCCTTGATCACTTTGAAAAATCTTGTGAACGCTATAGAGGCTAAAGTTAATATCCGATTGACTTTAAATTTATACTTAGTGTTTAAGGTCATGAGACGAAGAAGCCTACTGATTTTTAGCAATATCTGATAATTACTGCCAGAGTTATGATCCTTGATTACTTTGAAATATTTTGTGGATGCTCTAGGGGCTAAAGTTAATATCCGATTGACTTTAAATTTATACACAGTGTTTAAGCTCATGAGAAGAAGACTATTGATTTTCAGCGATATCCGATAATTACTGCCAGAGTTATGATCCTTGATTACTTTGAAATATTTTGTGGATGCTCTAGAGGCTAAAGTTAATATCCGATTGACTTTAAATATATTGATTTATGGCCCATGATCACTTTGAAATATCTTGTTAACGAAGGCCATGAGACAAACAATAGAAATAATTCTAACCATCGTAATAAGATTTTCCTTTTGTTGTAAACGTTTTCCCTACTGACAAAAAAAAAAATATGCGACAATCCTTGTTGACTGCTGGGCGTATGTTTGGTTGCCTGGCAACCTATCTTTTCAAAAGTGGTCAAGAGCAATAACTCTGAATATGATTACCAGTATTGGAAATTTCAAGTCAATCAGGTGATAATTTTGTATCAAACTTTCACCATTAGAGTGTGTACTAGATTTTTCAAGGTGATCAAGGGCAATTACTCTGGCTGTAATGATTAGAAAACATAGAAAATCAATCTTTTTCTCGGTAAATCTCTGTCGCAGGATGGGGGATTTCGAATCACTTTACCCGCCATATTTTTTATTGCTGACTTCTTGCAAACTCGACTGTTACACTAACTTTTGAATTTGCAGGTCGGATATATGACTTCTACCTTGATGCTAAAAAAATATTTAATCTAGTTTTAAAGAATATGAGTAATATGACATACAGTATCATGTTTTGAACTATAGACAATGTTTATACTTATATACATTGTAGTATTGAGTAAAAATTGGGAATATAAACAGAAGTCAATTGATGTGATAAATTATTGATCTATGTACTTGTGGTATTATCAAACATTAACACTTGATTATTGATTTAATATAATTGATGAATAGCTTACAGGTACAGGTACATATGGAAAATTACCTATAATCAAAAAACATATATTCTTTAAGCATGTTCATGTAGACATTGTCCCCAACAAAAATTGTTACCTACATGTATACCATTTGAGAACCCAAATGCATTGGTTATTTAGAGAGATCAAATTTCTTGTGAATTCCCAAAATAAAGTTAAAGTGGTTTTAGGTATGAGTCATTTCATTAGTGGCCAATAATTGCATTTAGAGTTTAGCCTTCTTCTGTCGAATTGACTGGTCATCCAGATTTGACAATCATGAATAGTCTGGACAATCTAGTCAAAGCATATTGTGACTAGTGGACCTGTGACCTAATCTTCCCAGGATGCATTGTACTGACTTGCTCACACTTGCCATGCTTGACTTGTGCTCTGTGTAGACTTAGGTTTACTGTTAGAATATGTTACTACATGTGAAGTTATAGTGACTTATATGATCAAGTCACTGAGACTGGATGCATCTGACTGATGTCAGGGTAGATTTAGTATTCATGTACATGTACATAAGGGACTGGTTATGCATGACTTGCTGTAATTATTGTGATAAATATAGACGAGGGCAACCTGTGTGTATTATAACACCACATGGTTGCATGTATAGACTTACAGCTGATTTTACGTGGTTAGACTTTACTTGTTGAGATAATCTAAACTCTCTACCAGTGTACCTTAACCCACATGTAATACATAGATGTTAAAATTCTTCTAATCTGATACAACTTGTGTGCTTATTGTCACGGACACCAACCTCTATATAGACAATAGTGATTGTGATTCATGATTATATGAATTATTGAAACTATCCTAGTATATAGACTTGTTTACATATCGACAGTTGAACCGTGGTATAAACCGATGTTAATCGCATACAAAACGTGAAAGATACTTTGTAAATAATAGGCGTATTATTTATAAACAGGAGAGATATTGAACTTAAGGGTCGATATTGGTGTGATTATAGCTAACGGGTGTTTACATATTAAATAATATAGAAAGTATAGCTAGTAACTGTTTGTTGTTATGTTAAAGGTTCATTGATTATCAATGAAGCGTGAAGACATATGGATTATGAAGTGTTGACTTGATTGAGTGGCACGTGTTACAAGTGTTCAAGAAGCACCTGTTGATTGTTGTACTATATTGTTGTAGTATATTGTATTATCTACATGATGCATGCCGATCCATTTTACTATTCACCTATTTCTAATTTCTACAGGCGCCCTACGCCATACATGGGACAACCAGATTTTAGAATCTATGAACTTAACAAACGTCTTCAACAAAGAACAGAGGTGAGTAGAAATTTGATTTGATTGCATTTTTTGGAGATTTTTCGTTTACAAGTCTTAGTTGTTATGTTAAAATATTTACTCAAATTTATTTATTGCTCTTTTTAAAGGAAACTTTGGATAGAAAGAATATCCTCCCATGGGCTTTACTGTTCATTATGATATCTCTGTGTGCCTTGGCTGGAATCTTGTTTGTTCATTTAATTAAAATTGATTGGTTTCTGCAAAAAATTTTGTTAGGAATGCTTAGATTAATCTGTCAATCAAGGAACAAACATGAGCCTGTCCAATGGACACAGGGAAAGGGTATTGGAAGATTCATTTCATGGACAAAATCTAATATATGTAAAAGCTACCTGGTATAATATAATTTTTGTAACACAAAGTGTAAAATAATATGGTGTGGTTGAGAATAAGGAAGTATTTTTATCAGATATATGTTTGATCAATGACAGTCGAATTTGCTTCAGTCTTTATTACTCAATGTCCGTTAATGTATAACTAATACAATTCGATCTCATATGAAACATAATCAAGTTATAAGTTACATTCCAAAATGTATGGATTTGGAAGAATGATACAGCCCATTCAGACTCTTTAAGTTGAACTGGTTTAAAAACTCTGGGGATCATTAAACCAGTTCAACTTGGTCGTCTGAACACAAATGCGGGAAAAATAAACCAGTTTAAAACCCCCAGCTTTTTATTTTAAGCTGGTTCATCTTGGCCATCTGAACAGGTTGGCTTAAAAACCCTGGCTCATGCTAACTTTGGACATGCACAGTATGCATTAAGTTACATTCCTGGGAAATTGGTGGCACCAGGCAGTGCCAGTGTTATCGAATGTGTTGGAGAATGGAATGGAATAAAGAATATAAAGCTACCCATGCAAAGTTCAACTCTAACCTCCAACCGAAGAGGTCAGAATAGTTACACTAGTTTGGCTTATAGTACGTTTGAATGCAACACCACCCTGTCTTAAAAACCTTGGTGATTTTGAACTGGTTTAAAAATAAGCGTCTGAATGGTGTAATAGTTTCTAGAAATCTTAAAACGCAAAAAAAATGATTGGTGCAAAATTCATGTTTTCCAGAATGTTTTCCAATAATTCATTTTATAAAACATGTTACAACTGAAACAAGTTGAACCAGGAAATAATGTAATATATGATAGTAGGTCACACTGTATAGTAAGCTGACTAGAAGATTAAGATTATTTATTTGTCCTCTATAATCCTTTATGTGATATGATATTAGGTCAGTTGGATCAAGTCCAACTCATATTTTAAGTTTGATTTAAACTAAGGAACAATCCACAGAACTGTTATATAGTAATTTAATTAAAATACCTTTTGAAATAATTTATTTCATATCGTGGTAAGAAAGCAAATTATGAATGAATGAATTGGTTTTGTAAACATATAATATTAAAACTGCAGCTCTATTTTGGAGATATTTACAACCCAGTGAATTTTCCGGCTTGCAAGATTAGAAATAAAAAAATTACACCACATTTATAATTGAAGTGAAATTTGGTCAGTAATTCTTTAATTTAAAAAAAAAGGAGTTGCCCTCTCGCCTCAATTTTTAAAATCAATTCACAACAAACAGATATTTCTTATTGCTGTGGCCTAATTCTAAAATTGTGTGTTCACCACTGATCTTTGAAATATCCTGCAGGTATAAGTAGCTTTTATGCACCTCATCTCAGAGGGAAACTGCTATCTTTAATATATCCCCCAAGGTGTATAACTCTAATCCTAGCTGCAGGATATTATTATTATTATACATTAACACAAAGCTTCTATAATATGATATAAGCATTTCAGTAATTTGGATTATTAAAATATCAGTTAATACCTTTTTCATTATTAAATGTTTAAGCCTTGGTTTAATTGTTTATGTACATGTAATAGTTATAATAAAGTAATCAATATCCTTTTGAGCCTGTCTTGATTATCCCTATTCATGTACATGAGTTGCCGTAGGCTTAACAGGGTGTAGAGGAGGAATCAGACCCTCAAATTGTGAGCAAATATATTTTATTACAGCCATATTAAGGCAGAAATAATATTTTTCTTACAATTATTACTGATATTCTGGACTTTGTCATTCAAAAATTCCGGCAAACTATTTTACAACCTTCTCAATCATAGGAGGGACCTGTATACCAATCATGGAAGGGTCTGGATGTCTATCATAGAGGAACCAGGACAACTGTCGTGGACAGACCTATCACACCCCACATATAACCACTACCAGCCAAAACATAAACATAGAAACACAGGGACATTGAAATTCCTTCATCCTCCATAACTATTTTGTTCCATGATTTCTTTAGTCAAAAAAATTGAACATTATCCATAAAAATCTTTAATTGCTAAAACCTTTTGAAATTTTACTTGTATTCAATATTCTTTTCAAAAAAATAATGATGAGAAATGCCCAATTGTAAATAAACCCCTTTAAGTATGTAATTAGAAAGTATTTTTTGAGCCACGAATATTAAAGACTAAAAACACATGTTTTGATTTACATGTATTTTTTATGTTAGCCATTCTACATTAGGCATTGATTGTTTAATATTCTCCCTAATAAAACATTATTGAATCTAGGAGAGGACAAATTAGTTAGATAGGAAACCTAGGTGGAAGTGAGGTCACACATCCCCCAGTTCTAGAATTAAGGACCTTGATTATAGTCTTTCACTATTAGACTTGCAGGGATAAATGTAGGGACTGTCTCACAATACCTTAAATTGAGACAGAATGCTGTAAAACCTGGATGATAAAATAAACAATCCATTTTGAATGGGAGAATCATCAAGTATTGTATAAAATGTACTGAATAAATCAATATTGTGAACTTTACCGTAATACAAGAAAAAATACTTTGAGGTTTAGAAAATTGAACGTCCGTTGAATTTCACAATAATATAGATCATTTCAAATTGCATTGAAGTAATATGTATAATTAATTATTCTTTTTTTTCCCAGTAGATAAAAAAATCCCCAAAACATATGTTGATCTAAATTTATGAAAATGGATAAAAGCTACTAATTTGAAATACCAAATATTGGAAACAATCTGTACAATTTACACTCAATATATTATGTTTTGTGGAAACATTGCCTTACCATGGTTGATAAAACTCAAAGGTGGCGTGGGGTATGAGTCAAGTGACGCAGGTTTAAAACCCTGCTTGTACCTGACAAGGAGGAGGGTGATTATATTTTGTTTTCCTTAATAATGGCAAGGAGTAGGGTCGCCCGTCCAGCCTTGTGGGTTTTCTCTAGGTACTCAGGTTTGCTCCCACTGCTAAAGACCCCTACGCGCAAGCGAATTATTGAAATTAAATTAAACCATATGTTAGTCCCAAAATGACCTAGTTTGTGTTGGGTGGACTCTCTCTCTCTTTCTCTCTCTCTTTCCTTAATAAAGATCCATTGTTTAAGAATGTTTACAGCACTAGAGATGTTATTGTGAAATGTTCCCTAGAATTGACTTGTATAACAGGCTGTGTCCTGACCTGGGTTGGCAAATAACTGAAATACAGCTTGCAACTAAACTACATGTTGTAGTATAAATATAGTCTAATATCAGGTTGAATATAATATACACATTGGTGTATAGATGATAGACTGATAAATATGATAAAAAATACTTATATTTTATATACAGTACATAGATAATATATTATTTCATAATATATTTAACTTTAAATCATTTAGTGTTAAATTTTCATTGAAAAATGATAAAATCTGTGTATAAAAAAAATGATGAAATTGTATAATCTATTTAGAAATGATAAAAGTATCATTATTTTATTGATCGTTATACATGTACCCTTCATGTTAAACATAATGTACATTAGTGTCATAATTTCAGAATTTAAATCCAAATTATAAAAAGTTAAATTGGAGTCACTTTGCATTTAGTTTGGAAGCAACTTCTATTAACAAGAGAAAATTACAATTCCAAAATGACTAAAGTAATACCAAATTAAAGACAATATTCATATTTTTTTTCTTCTGAAATATTGTTCTTAAAGGGACAATAACACTCTTGCTGGCTTGGCAGCTCTGGAAAATAAATAATAGTCTTATTCTAAGTACTAGATGTTTATGTGTCCTACCTGTTGTGTAAATTATCCATTACATCATATTTTACTTGTCCAGAGGGTTCGAAAATATCTTAAAATCCAAGTCACATTTGAAAAGGTTTACGTTAACCTTTTCAAATCATGTAGTTGAATTTTTCCATTTTTTAAAATTAGGTGTGTTAAGATGAAATTTGTATCATCAATTAATTTGAATATTGTAAAATAATACAATTTGTTGACCAGAATAAAGATTGGGACATATTATTCAATTACAACAAGAGTGTTATTGGGGCTTTAAAACTTTATTTACTAAAATATGTGTTATGGTTCAAGCATCCTTAATTTTAAAATGCACATGGTATCAGACTTCATACTCAAGTGAAATAATGACATTGGTAACAACAATGAGGCCTGGAAATAACAGTTTATGGTGAAAATGCTGGATACTATAATACCTGACATTTTGAACTTTGTGCGATGATGTGCAGATCATTACATGCTTTAATACTAACCATAAAAATAAAGAAAACAACAAATGCTGGACCAATTAGCAGCCATCACAGAGATTGGAACTGACAAAGTGTGAATTTATGTCTTACAATGTCTGTGACAGATGTCTTTATTTCTGGGCTTGATTTTAATGTATTTTACTAAATTTCATCTTCTAGACATCATGCAAGACTTTTGCCAAAGAATGTTGACTGATTTCAACACATTGATATCTGTTCTAGATTTAAAGTAACTAAGTCTCTAACTCAATATCATCCAAAGTCTTCGACATTGAAAACACAAATTATTTATTAATTTAAATCAACATTGATGTTGTGATCTTACAGGGAAAAGATAGGCTTCAACATTTTACCATTGGTACACGAAACGTGTACCATAATGCGTTTCAGCACCAATTGTATAAAGGGACTCAGACAACAAGGCTAGACATTCCACAAGTCATACCAAACAGTACAATAGACTTGAATAACCAGATGATCGAGATTTTTTATTCGATTGGGACTTCTGGCGTATTTTGCCGAACAGAACTGATTTGAAATTAGAGTAAAAATATATACGATTAAATGTAAATCAGTTCATACACATCCAGATTATATTATAATATGCGCTGCGACCTATTTGTGTCAATTTCTAGGTCCCAAATATTAGCGATTTAGCTCCTTTAAGATAAGTTTCTTTAAAATTAGTATATTTTCTGTTTTCAGGAAAGTGATAATCTATGGTGGGATGCTTTTACTACTGAATTTTTTGAAGATGATGCAACATTGACATTGACCTTTTGTTTAGAAGATGGTCCTAAGAGATACAGTGAGTTAACTTTAGATCAGATGGATATTGCCCAGGAATCTATACTGAGTAACAAGCAATAGAGAGAAATGGGGTTTAACGTCCGCTCGACACAAACTAGGTCATTTTGGGACTAACATATGGTTTAATTTTATTTCAATAATTCGCTTGCTCGTAGGGGTCTTTAGCAGTGGGAGGAAACAGGAGGACCCGGGGGAAACCCAAAAAGATTGAACAGGCGACCCTACCCCTTGTCACGTACCACCGGGGATTCGAAACCACGCCAGTTGACTCAATGACAGACTTTATGATACAGCACGTACATGCTATTCATTGACCCATCTGTAACTTTTAGTCCTAGTTGAATCCTGAGAATGGAGGGGATGGGGTGAGGTTGGTAATGTTTTGTTTTTAAATTTGTCCCAATCATGTTATTTTGTATGATATTAATGTTTATTATTTTTATCATTTAAGCAATTGGTCGAACGTTATTACCGCGGTATTTCCGAAGTGTATATGAGGGTGGTGTAACAGATTTATATTATGTATTAAAACATCCTAAAGAATCATTTCACAATACAACTATAACATTAGACTGTGATCAGGCCATGATGGTTACTCAACACGGTAAACCAATGTTTACAAATGTAAGTTAATATTTTTGACTATGGATGATTATTGTCTATTATATAGAGTATTCCATTTACACATTTAATTAATAGGGTTCAGACAGAAGAAGAATGTTATATGTAAATATCCCTTTCACAATTTTGTTTAATTTTTGTTATGATATGGTCACGGTGGGTAAGTGGGTAAGACACTTGACTACCTAGCCTGGAGGCTGGGTGTTCGATCCCTGAATTGGCCAAGAAAGTTCATCCAGATTTTCCTGCGTGATTCGTCCATGTCAGTGATTCAGGGCGGAGGACCTGACAAGGAAAATTGTCTAATCGTTCAAATGGGAAGGAAAACTGAGGTTCTGTGTACTCATTAGCATGCACGTAAAAGATCCCTTGACACTTGAAATTCATTAGAAGAGTAGGCAGGTCCCTGTCCTGGGAAAATTTCCCTGATACAGCAAACTGTTTGTTGTGCCTGTTTTCATTAGTCCTGTTCGGCCCAGAACTGTAGGACGTTAAACTCATTTCTTTTAATACCATTTCATTGTTGCGATGGATTTAATTGGTTGTTGAAGATTTTGTTAACCAATTGGAATTTGACACAGAAATAGTCATTCAATCTCATAACTCAAGATTTGCACTGACTGGGTTAATGGAAATGGTCCAAGCCTTGCGAAAAAAGATGGATATGCACAAAAATATTTTTTATTGAATCGATTTTTTGGTTAAATTCTGAGTTCATGATGCCTTGATACAAGTTTTGTACCTGATGTCATCTTTTTACATTGCTAAGATATTGAGTCAAGTAAAAAGGCCTACTCTACATTGTAATCTTGTTCTCCAATTGTCAGAACAGTTTGAAAATGATCTACATGTTGCATGGCTGTATATGTATGTTGACAGACAAGAAAATTCTTGCTTCGAATTTATTTTTTGGATTTTATCTCAATGTGGAAAAATATTCAGTCTTCCCTTATCCTGAAAATCTCAAATGCAGTGATACACTTTCAGATCAATAGTTTATAAATATTTTCATGTATTAATTGACATATTTAAATTATATACAGGTTGTAACAGAAGGCAGATTAATATTAGAATTTACATTTGATGATCTGATGAGAATAAGATCTTGGCATTTTGCTATAAGACAACACAGAGAACTTATACCTAGATCTGTTATAGCTGTTCAGGTGGGTACTGTTTTCATAATAACTCAGTAACACATATCATAAACCTTGTGAATTGTGATACATCATAGTTAGTGAGATCACGGTGGCTAAGTGGGTAAGAGACTGGCTCGCTGGCCTGGAGGTCGGATGTTCCATCCCTGCATTGGCCGAGAAAGTTTATCCAGATTTTCCAGCGTTATTCCCCCTTGTCAGTGATGCAGGACAGGGGGCCTGACATTTGGATGGTCCACCAACCTTGTGGGTTTTCTCCGGGTAATCTGGTTTCCTCCCACCGCTAAAGACCATTATTGAAATAAAATTAAACCATATGTTAGTCCCGAAATGACCTAGTTTGTGTGAGTGGGTGTTAAACCTCATTTCTCTCTCTCTCTCTCTCTCTCTCTCTCTCTCTCTCTCTCTATATATATATATATCTCTTTCTTTCTCTTGTATGGGACAGTAAAAACCAGACTGGGACTGTATATTCCGGACTTGTCTGACGCTAATTTCCAAGTGCCCAAAATTGTCAGACCGGAAATATGCCCATTTGGACATCAAGACATGGTGAATAATATTCAAAATTCCAAAATTGATATAGTGTATTGAGTGTATAGCTACCAATCAAATCGATTATCGTTGATCTTAGAATGGATTGATTAGGTAATTACATGTAAGTGAGCAACATAATTTTTTCGGACAATTCATCAATTTAATCTCAGACAGAAGTCATTACTTTCCCCTTTGTCGTACTATTCATCAAATCAGTAAAAGTGATTACGATTTTAATCTATATGTATACATTTTAATCACAGCATGTATTAACCAACTAGTCTTAGATCAGTTAAATGACATGTCACATATCGTAAGAGTAAAGAACACCCTAAGAATATGCCGTAAAATAGAATCTCTTCTCCGACATTACTCATGATGTAATAATTGTCACATTTACATCTCTCGTAATTTCACATGTCTCACAAGATTTCTACTTTTTTTGTTCAATTATTGTATCATAACATGTATGTGTGCTTTATTTAACGTCCACTTCCACCGAAGTTAAATATGCCAGACAAAGTAATGGATATTTTGATTTTGTGTATTATATACTCTTACAATATTTAACATCTATGACTAATTTATACATATTGTTGGCTCACATCAATGCGATTAAAATGTCCGACAATGGAGAATGCGGTAAACATGCAGATTAAAATTTAATCATTCCTATTAGATTGATGAATAGTCTGACAAAGGCTTTAGTCAGTCATTCAAGGCAGATTAAGTAGTTAATCAAGGTAGGTGTATTGAAGGTTTAACACGATAAATACGTTGATCACTTAATTACCTAATCAATCCCGTCTATTATCAACAATAATCGGGTTGAGTGGTAGTTAAACACCCAGTACACTATATTAAATACGTCAATATAGCCTATTATCAATGATAATCGGGTTGACTGGTAGTTACACACTCAGTACACTATATTAAATACGTCAATATAGCCTATTATCAATGATAATCGGGTTGAGTGGTAGTTACACACTCAGTACACTATATTAATTTTGGAAATTTGAATATTATTTACCATGTCTTGTTGTCCGATTGGTCACTATATTAATTTTGGAATTTCGAATATTATTTACCATGTCTTGTTGTCCGATTGGTCACTTTCTGCTCAAACAATTTAGGACGTTTGGACATGTCCGGAATATACGAGCAAAATTCTATCACTGGTCTTGAAGAAGTTTAATAGGGAGTATTTTCTTCTCAGGTTTAGCAGAATGATAAGTAATTTGATTGCAAGTATTTGAGACATCAGCCTCGTTGGCTTGTCTATGTTGTTTACAGAGTTGAGAAGTTAAAATCTCAAATATCAAGCAGTTGCAGTCAAATCAGTGAGCTACTGGAATAAATTCAGTTCAACATTGTTGCATAACTATAATATAAATAAGAAATCTTGCAGTATTAGTTTGGATATTTGAGCAGTTAGATGTGGCAACTGTTAAAATTTTTAACCCATGTTTAGTTTTTTTGACTAATATCTTCAATATATTGAGAAGTGATAAGACAATTGTAAAATGTGTTTTCTGTTTATTTGTAGCAGGATCCCGCCATGGTAGAACAACTTTCTAAAAATATCACTAGACAAGGTCTTACAAGTTATACACTCAATTTTCTCAGGGTAAGTCTCATGGGTTCAGAGTAAGTCTCAGTTTATTGATTGTCTCCCTTAGTATCTATTCTTGTAAAGAACACAACCAGTAGCTTATCAGCCGAGGTGTGTTTAAATTTAAATTATGGATAAATTTCTCAACAACAAACTGTCTCAAGAGATAAAATGATCGGCACAGATAAAATAGAGGAGATAATGTAAGTGAACAATTAAGTTGAGCATTGTTTTTTCTCTAAAAGAATGTATGATATAGACTTCCATTTGTTATTAATCAAGAAATAATTTTTTCTTTAAAAGAATGTACTTCCTAGTTGTGGTTAGTATAATTCATGTATAAGCTGCCCATTTTCTGTCTCTCCACGCATTGGTCTGTTAATAGGCTCTTTAAACGGTATCACTTGCAATGACCATTCTGCAATGAGGGTTTCAAACTCGCTTTATTTTTTTGTAAATAGAAAAAATTGATTGAACGATAAATGCAATATCAACCTCTATGGAAGCAGACATTCTGTCCCATGAACAAATAATATAGCATATTTTGTAGACTTTTCTCTTGAAAAGCTTATGTTACACACCTGTTTTCAGAAATTTTGAATAATTATTGTACAATTACTTTATTATCATATATTTTTTCTTCAGCTGTGTGTGATATTAGAACCAATGCAGGAACTTATGTCTCGGCACAAAGCTTATGGCTTAAATCCCAGGGACTGTCTCAAAACAACGCTCTTCCAGAAATGGCAGCGAATGGTTGCTCCACCTGGGAAAGGTAAGAGTTCAGGTATAAAAAAACAACTTTTCAAACCAAATTTTGGTGGTGGTGTTGAGGTATTATTTTATGATGTTATAATATACAGATAATATGCACATTCCTTAAGGTCAATGAAATTGTGTAAATGGAGCCATTTCACAGTGTATTTGGATAGTTCTACTTGTAACAAGCATTAATGAAGGGGTTATTCTAGGACTAGGTCTATTTTAATGCTGTAAACAAGTATCCAAATTACTTAAGTGTCGAATAGCTATTGGTTATTGTGCTAAAATAATCACACCTTATATTAAAACCTATGAGGATTGAAGTTAATTTATATTTATTATACATTAAAACCTATAAATATTGAAACTAATTCAACTTCAAATTAAAAGCTATACATATTAAAATTAATTCAATTAATTGCATTATATTTTTTACGTAAACCTATAAATATTTGAAACTAATTGAACTTCAAATCAAAACTTATAAATATTGAAACTAATTGAATTAATTACATTATATTTTACATTTTAACCTATAAATATTTGAAACTAATTCAATTAATTACATTATAGTTTACATTTTAACCTATAAATATTTGAAACTAATTCAACTTATTACATTGTAATTTATGTTAAGACTGACAGATATTGATAGTAATTCAAATTTATATATTAACAGAAGCAACTCGGCCACCTAGTAAACGACGAAAGAGAAAAGCATCAACTGGTAATAATTCTAATTCTAATAGTCGCGATGGAGCACCTACTGGTAAACAGAAACGATCACCTGGTCCACCTGGATTTAATATATCTACATCTGTACCAGGGGTATGTATCTTTCATTTATTCTCATGCTTATTATTACACCATTCTCAATAGGTCTACATAATTGCTATGCTTGAATTAGACTGAAATCCTCACTGATACTGATCGTTCGTTCGTTCCTGGAGTTTACGTCCACTTTCACCAAGGGTGAAATTTGCCAGAGGAAGCCACAAAATAGGCTTGATTCTGCTTATTTGAGTAAGACTCAATGTCTTTACAGGGAAGTGCCCTAGGTGAATTTCATCCAAAGGAGATGCTCCAGGCATAAGAAAAGAAAGAATGGCGATCATGATAAGATTAGAGCACTTAAAAGGGATAAGAGCTTCAATTAGGATTAGCAGCCAATCAAGTCATCTTATACTTCCATTAATTATTTATGAAAGCGAATAAAATGGCCATGAGTAAACTATATTTATCTTGTCTGCGATATCACCTTGGTGGAAGCGGACGTTAAATAAAGCTATTTCATACACTACATTTATCATTTGGATATTGAACTTTTAATATGTTTTGTTGTGTTAGTGTGTTGCTTTATGATGTTGCAGTATTTATTCTTCTCAATGCTCAATCGGGATCTGTATTGTAGAATTATTAAATATAATGTGATGCAATATGGTATCTATAGGAGTTTTTTCAGTAATTTTACAATTTGATTTAATTTCTGAATATATAGGTTGTTGATTAATACTGTTCTTTTACATTAGAAGATCATCCATCTCTTTTCATGTCAACATATTTTGTCATGAAAAATACATTTTTTTTCTTTTGCTTGTAGGATGTAATGATGGTAGGCGAACCTACCTTGATGGGTGGTGAATTTGGTGATGAGGATGAAAGATTAATAACTCGACTAGAAAATAACCAATATGAGTCAAACGGAAATGAAGATGAACAAGACAAGTTTCAACACTCACCAGCGTTACAACATAGTCCCTGGGGTGGACAGGACAAGAAAACCCCACAACCACCTACATCATCATCAGGGGGTCCGCCAACTAGTGGTGGAGGGGAAGTGGAAACGAAAGTAGAATGAAAGAGTGCCTCATTTAATTAATTTAAAACTGTACCTTGTCATTACACGGAGCAATATGGACAAATGACTGTTGTTGTGTGTGGTTCTTAAAGACAGATATATTGTCGAGTTGGTCTGATTGTGAGATCAGATCTTAATGGATTTTAGATTATTAGAGATTTTACAACTAATTTTCTCTGATCGTAATTGTGTAATGAATGCCATATTTATATATGGATTTCAAATTCTCAGTGGAGAGAGAAATCTAATTACCTTTTTTTACAATCAAGATCTGACGAATATTTAATCTTTATTTTGGAAAGATTACTTGGTTTTGATGAATGAATTTAATTGAAAACTTTACTGAAAACTTAAAACAATACCTTAGTTAGAAACCAAATTTAATTCATCTTTTATTGATGGTTTTTATTCAATCTGATTAATACACAGATCCAATTCACTTTACTTGTCTCATCTGGAAGAGTTGTTATACAACCCGCGGTCTCGATGATATGAGGGATTAGCCAATGAAACAGTCTGTTACGGCAATTCTTTGGCATGATTATTTGCACGTAACATCAACATTTAATTGGTTAATCAAATGTCTGACATCATAGGGTCAAAAAACGCTCGTATGATGTCTGACACCATCTCCCACTACAATTGGTCTGATCCTCATGTAGTAGAGGCCATCTAAATTATAAAAAAACTAAACGAAATATAGATCTGTATTTTAATCAGATTGGTTTTTATATGAATCACAGGATGAATTACATAAAAAAAATTATGATTGGACTGATAAAGTAGAAAGGAGATTGGATTATGATGAATGAAAGGTCTATTTTGTTCACCTTTGTGATCACCAATATTATTTATTTTTTATGAACACCATCATCTTATTTATTTAAAAAAAAAGGCAGCAAAAATCAAAAGGAAATGGCCGAATTGAGATTCAGCTAAAACATTAAAGCATTACTATTTATACATTATGTATTACCTACCAAAATCATATCTCAAATTTCTGTTTGATTCATGGTAAATAGGTAGGGCTGGAAAATAGAGAAGTATGATGTAGTCTTTATCAACTGATGGACTTCCTGAGTGCAAAATAACGGAACCTGCCAAATGGTTCTTACTTCATGCATCAGAAATAGTAGAATTGTAGGCCCAATTAATTCCAATGTCAATATTCTCAAAACCAAAAGAGAAGAATTGGTCTGCAGTAGTTCCCAATGCCCCCATTCACAAACCTTAATTATATTGAGACAATGAGATAAGAGTAATATGTTTTAAAGAATGTACAAAATCTGCATTCAAACTCATTATATAGACTGCTTCACTATTAATAACCAATTTATATCTGTCATACAGCTGGTCTTAATAAAGAGATTTCACTGTAATTAGAATAGAAATGAACGTCACTGCCATGTGTATAATCATACTGTACATCATCATCATCATCATATTCTCTATTTCCTAATGTTATTGTTTGTTTATATATATATATATATACATGTTTTGTTGTGTTACTGTCATTATTTCATTGGAGGTTCGTTTAGTTCACTGTGCCACACACAGTTGGAACAACAATCTAATAGGGGCCTGTTTGTACCAAGAGCTATATACATGTAACTTCATTACCTTTGCATTGTGAAACAGGGCTCAGTATATTATGTTCACTCAGCATTGTTCAAAAAGTTAGTGCTGGAAGCACAGTAACATAACTAAAGAATGAGAATAGAAACTAGTTCTTGTGTATTTATTATGTTTCTGTTCTAATGCAAGTAACAACCCTGTTTTAGCACTTATGGACAATTGAGTGGGTTCCAGTTCAACAGTTCATCCCATGTTCATCTCTTGAGAGATATAAAATGGGAAATGTGGTTTATCATCTTTATAAAATTTTGTAATTTATATCCATTATGTATTAGTAAACTTATTTACATCCTTTAAGTGCTATATTTAAAAATCACTACATGAAACCATAAACCAAATTCCACTGTCACTACTTACTACATTAAGTGATCATGTGCACTTGCCCAGAGAAAGTGTATGCAATGGCCGTCACCAAAATAATTTAAAACTTATGAATTTTGTGTATAATGAAGGCACTTCTCACATAAAGTTGCTCAAAATATAATTTAGATACAGTTGTGTACAACAAACAAATTAAAATAAGCCAACATCTGTTTAGCTAGGAAGAAATGAGTATATACTCTGTGAGTGTTTATATCTGCTCATGTCGGTGTGCTTGTGGGATATGAATTATATAAGTGCAGTAATGTGGGCCCAAAATTTTTCTTACCATTTTCCTCCAAGCACAGATATTATTTGTATATTAACACCTACATGTTTTTGACTATGTGAAAAATGTGTAAAAGATATATTTGTAAATAAAATATGATTGTATTAATATTATTGTGTGTAGTTTAATTCAGTATACCGATCTGATTGTCAAACCATATTTTTTGTTGTTGTGGGTAATTTTATCATATTGATTAAAAATATCAAAAACTTATCATTCGTTTTCATTTTTGGTTTAACTAAACTAAAGCTTGGATGCCTGCAGAACTGGTTGTTTTTTGCAAGAAACTGGTCACATACGTTCCCAAACATTAATATACACCCACTTTTTCATGTGGACTTATATTGTTGTGGCTCCGTTCACAATTTGTTTGTGGATGGACACTCTACACAAGTCACGATATAGGTCCATCTCCCAGAGATCTCGGTTCCTTTTAATATTGGCATGTATTGGACCATAATTTTATGGATTATGACCTCTGATTGTACAAAAAATCACGTTTTCAGCTTGTGGACATTCTAGAGGTTATAATTTTGATGAAATTTGAAATGCATGGTTATACCCCAAATATCTTGTTCCCTTTCGATATCTGCACACATCGGATCCTAACTTCCTGAATTATTACCCCTGATTGTACGAAAAATCATACTTTTAGCTTGTCGTCCCTCTAGATGACTTAATTTTTATCCGATTTGAAAAAGCAATTATGGTTGAGTTCGAATTTTGTGAAAATCGTACGAAATGGCCCCTGGTTGTACGAAAAATAGCATTTTTATACGCCCACATTTTCATGTGGACGTATTATGTCGTCGCCCCTGTCCGTCCACAATTTGTTTGTGGACTCTCTACAGGTCACAATTCTTATCTGATTTTGACGAAACTTGAAATATAGGTTTATCCCCATAAGATCTCGGTTCCTTTCGATATTGGCATGCATCGGATCGGAACTTCATGGATTATGGCCCCTGATTGTACGAAATATTATGTTTTTAGCTTGTGGACCCTATAGAGGTCACAATTTTGAACCGATTGTGATGAAACTTGACACGCATGTTTATAACCCCAAAATCTTGGTTCCTTTCGATATTTGCGGCCATCGGATCGTAACTTCCTGAATTATGGCCCCTGATTGTCCGAAAAATCGCCCTCTTTAGCTTGTGGTCCATCTGGAGGTCAAAATTATTATCCGATTTAAAAAAACCGTTCGGATATATCACCGTTACATGGTAATGAAGGTTGAGTTCAAATTTCGTGAAAATCGGACCAAAATTGACAAACAAAATGGCCGCCGTTTGTACGCGAATAGTGTGAAAATATGTTATATCAAGGTTGTGGACCCTATTGAGGTCACAATTTTGAACCGATTTTGATGAAACTTGACATGTATGTTTATAACCCAACGATCTTGGTTCCTTTCGATATTTGCACCCATCGGATCGTAACTTCCTGAATTATGACCCCTGATTGTCCGAAAAATTGCCCTTTTTAGCTTGTGGTCCCTCTGGAGGTCAAAATTATTATCCGATTTAAAAAAAACGTTTGATTATATCACCGTTACATGGTAATGAAGGCTCTGTTTGAATTTCGTGAAAATCAAACCAAAATTGACGGACAAAATGGCCGCCGTTTGTACGCGAATAGTGTGAAAATATGTTATATCAAGGTTGTGGACCCTATAGAGGTCACAATTTTTAACCGATTTTGATGAAACTTGACATGCATATTTATAACCCGAAGATCTTGGTTCCTTTCGATATTTGCGCTCATTGATTCGTAACTTCCTGAATTATGGCCCCTGATTGTCCGAAAAATTGCCCTTTTTAGCTTGTGGTCCCTCTGGAGGTCAAAATTATTATCCGATTTAAAAAACCGTTTGATTATATCACCGTTACATGGTAATGAAGGCTCTGTTTGAATTTCGTGAAAATCAAACCAAAATTGACGGACAAAATGGCCGCCGTTTGTACGCGAATAGTGTGAAAATATGTTATATCAAGGTTGTGGACCCTATAGAGGTCACAATTTTGAACCGATTTTGATGAAACTTGACATGCATGTTTATAACCCGAAGATCTTGGTTCCTTTCGATATTTGCGCTCATTGATTCGTAACTTCCTGAATTATGGCCCCTGATTGTACGAAAAATTGCCCTTTTTAGCTTGTGGTCCCACTGGAGGTCAAAATTATTATCCGATTTAAAAAAAATGTTTGATGATATCACCGTTACGTGGTAGGCCTAATGAAGATTGAGGTGAAATTTTGTGAAAATCGGACCAAAATTGACAGACAAAATGGCCGCCGTTTGTACGCGATTAGTGTGAAAATACGTTATATTAAGGTTGTGGACCCTATAGAGGTCACAATTTTGAATCGATTTTGATGAAACTTGACATGCATGTTTATAACCCAAAGATCTTGGTTCCTTTCGATATTTGTGCATATCGGATTGTAACTTCCTGAATTATGGCCCCTGATTGTACGAAAAATGACCTTTTTTTTAGCTTTTGGCCCCTCTGGGGTCAGAATTATTATCCCATTTAAAAAAACGTTTGATTATATCACCGTTACATCGTAATGAAGGTTGAGGTCGAATTTCGTGAAAATCGGACCAAAATTGACAGCTGTTCTTGTCAGGCCATCCATCCTTCATCACTAACATGGGGAAACCACGCCAGAAAATCTAGATGAACTTTGTCACCCAATGCAGGGATCAAACACTTAACCTCAAGGCTACCGAGCCAGCATCTTACCCACTTAGCAACATGATCCCCAGTCGATTTTGAAGCCTACTGAAATGAACCTTTATAACCCAAAGATCTTAATTCATTTCGATATTTGCACATAGGAAAAACCACTTTCGGTATTGCTTGTTCTCTATCCATCTCTCGAAAATGTGGGCGTATCCTGCCTGGCAGTGCCAGCCTATCTTTAGCTTGTGGTGTCCCTGTGGAGGTCACAAGTATAATCCGATTTCAAAACCGTTTGAACATTTCACCTTTACACCCTAATGATGGCTGTGTTCAAATTTCATGAAAATCGGACCAAAACTGCCGGACAAAATGGTCGCTGCTCGCACACAAATACATGTAGTTTAATTAAATTGGCCAGTCACAGTTTTTACCCGATTTGGATGAAGCTTTAAATATGTATTTATCATAAAGATCTTTGTTCTTTTTGATAACACGTACATATCCGAACGGAACTTCCTGGATTATGGCCCCTTATTGGTCGAAGAATCGCATTTTGAGCTTGTGGATTATCTAGAGGGTCACAATTTTTTTCCAATTTTAAAAACCGTTTAAATACATCACGATAATGAAGGTTGAATTCGAATTTCAGGAAAATAGAAATGAAACTGCCCGACAAAATCGCTGCTCTATGTACCCAAATTGTGTAGAAAAGTGCAATACGAAGGCTGTGGACCCTCTGGAGATCACAATTTTTATCGGATTTTGATGAAACTTAAAACATATCTTAATATCCCAAAGATCTCATTCCCTTTTGATATTTGCACATTTCAGGTCATAACTTTCTGGATTAATGCCCTTGGTTGTACAAAAAATCATGTTTGTTTTTAGCTTGTTCTTTATCCATCTCTTGCAAAATGTGGGCGTGTACTGCCAGGGCCGCCTTCGGCTCGTCCAAATGTTCGACCATAGTTCAACTAGATCTCGACCATGTACACCCGAACTTGACATGGTTAGACTATAGTCGCGACCATGCTTAACCAACCCTTTGAGGTCGGTTGAGGCTGGTCAAGTCAGATTAAAAATGGCGGCTCGCCACAAAAGATGTGTTGTGTTTTGAATTGTTATTTGAAGAAAGAATGTATACTATCAATGTTGCTCCAGAACCTGAAAGTTATTTAAATTCATATAACATTATTTAAAATAGCATTATGCAAGAGCAAAATCTGCTTATTACAGGTCTTTCTTTAGGCCTGAGATGTTATCTAAATAAACAATTAGACATTAATTAACATATCCAGACCATAATAAACTCTTGATGTCAAGGCTAGCCTTCGATGTTGGCAGATTAAAATCCTATATGCTGGCGTGTACTGCCAGGGCCGCCTTCGGCTCGTCCAAATGTTCGACCATAGTTCAACTAGATCTCGACCATGTACACCCGAACTTGACATGGTTAGACTATAGTCGCGACCATGCTTAACCAACTCTTTGAGGTCGGTTGAGGCTGGTCAAGTCAGATTAAAAATGGCGGCTCGCCACAAAAGATGTGTTGTGTTTTGAATTGTTATTTGAAGAAAGAACGTATACTACCAATGTTGCTCCAGAACCTGAAAGTTATTTAAATTCATATAACATTATTTAAAATAGCATTATGCAAAAGCAAAATCTGCTTATTACAGGTCTTTCTTTAGGCCTGAGATGTTATCTAAATAATCAATTAGACATTATTAATTAACATATCCAGACCATAATAAACTCTTGTTATCAAGGCTAGCCTTCGATGTTGGCGGATTAAAATCGTATATGCCGCTTAATGGCCGTTAATAATTAAATCAATCAAGTGGATAATCGAGACTATGCTGTTTATATTAATGATTTAAGTAATGATGACCGAGGCTATATGAATACTGCAAACGCTTTTTTCTCGTCTAATAGTGGATCAATTTGACTGAAATTTTCAGCAAATTACCTTTACACTATCTAGTTTTTAACTATTATAGTGAGAACTGCCATATCTCTTTATCTTATCTCCCATAATGTAACTTTAAGCAGTTTCTATATTATAGGCCCTATAAAGTGGATAATCATTTTTTGTCAATCAATTCGACCACAAGGCTGATGTCGGACTGAAATTCTGACAGTACTCAAAGTGACGGTAATTGGTATTATGGTAAAAAAATTTCATCTATTTGTGAATTTTATTTGGAAAAACAGTAACATAAACAAAAGATTTTGTTCATTGAATACATCAGTTTGCTATACATTGTAAATATAATTTATAAATTATGTAACAGTAAATAAACTCTGGATATTTTGTTGATTTGTTTATTTTATTGTCTGGGGATAACTCTGTCACTGACTCAACTGTGGGTAGATTTCTTGAAATCGTCGTTATCTTATTCTACCTCTAGTACAGCTTTTTCAGCAAAGTCAGAAACTTTTGGCAATCGTTCCGGGAATTTACATCCGAAGAATGATGTGGTCATATCGAAGTTTTCATTAAACAAACTTGCATTTTCGTTAAGTAAAAGGTTCTATCCCAGCAAACAATTAAACATTTTTTAAACGTATTAAAAACGTTTTAGTTAGGTTTCCAAAACGTTTATTTTCAAAGTTTAAAAAACCTCAAATTGTGTACTCTTTTTAACGTTTCTAAAACGTTTTGGCTAAACGTTTTTTCGTACGTAATAGAAACATTAAAACAACGTCGAAAAAAACATTTGAAAAAACATAAAATAAACGTCTTAAAAACGTTCTTGGACATGTTAATTTGAACGTTTTATCAACGTTTTTTTAATTTAATATAAAAAACGTTTTTTTTTTTGTCCTTTAAAATAGTTTCTTCCTCAGTCATATATTTTTGTTTGTACATTACACTTTAGCGTTTGAGTTGACTGTAAATGTTGATGTCATTAGGCAATAGAAACACCTCTGTATTCATTATATTTTCATTCCGTTACCCATATTGATTCAAACAAGTGTCACCAGAGGAATCCTCAGATTTATGTGAGTCATAAAATATGCACTGAAAATTTTTGAAGTTGGTAGGGGTCTTTAGCAATGGGGAAACGCGGAGAAAACCCACGAGGTTGGGTATGCGACCCTACTCCTTGTCACATACAACCGGGGAATCAAAACCACGTCAGTTGACTCAATGACCATTCAACCATCCACCCACTCCATCCCATCACTGAAATAAATTAAATATCTACCAACTGTAATATTTGACCTACAAGACTGACCATAAAAAATCTAAAGCTGGTAGCTAAAAAGAAAATAAATAAATAAATAAATATTGTAACATGTATTTATTTTAATTGCATTTGGATAAATCAAACTAGGGCTAATAGTCTATAACACATTACGACAACACTCAACAGTCATTGAAGTAGACCACCACTGTGACTGATCCAGACGTCTGTCTTTTTAAACTGTAGACAGACATACATGGAATACACTGTATGAATATGACTATATAGCTTACAAAGGCTCCAATTTCCATTAAGTTGTATTAAAACGAGTTCTGCATATTTGAAAACTTGCGATATTTTGCACAATCTTCTTCTGTATTATATATTAATATTCTAGAATATTTTTTGTGTAATTGGTAGAAAACATAATCTTCTTCACAAATCCATGTGCGCAGGTAAAAATTTTATTTCCTAAATATTATTAAAAAGCCAATAATTCCTCCAATTTGGCATTTCTCGGCTTCAAATCCAACTAAAACACCGACATAAACTCTAGCCTATAATAAATTTCGAGTGTTAATCTTTTTATAATAAGTAGGCGTTTGCCAATACGACTCCACTAAAAAGATGAAAGTTTATAAAACAGTACACAATTCAGTCCACCTCTAAGAATAACTGTAATCACTAAATGATAAAAGAAGACTAAAACGTTCTATAATACTATATAGGTAACTATTCTGTACTTAAACAATCAGTTGGGATGATCATCGATTAACTGTAAAAATAGATAAAATACAAATCTTAAGTTATGTGGAAACTAAGGGAAATTAACTTCTCTGAACGATACATGAAACTTGAAACCCTATCAATTTAAATATGATAGATACTAGAACAGTCCATTATACAATACTACAATTGAAATAGACTCTTCCAGTTCCAGACATAACAATTAACCCAAAACTAAATGATCAAAATGCATTATAATTATAAAATAAAAACACTAAAGTTTCTGGACTAAAATAAAACATATATATGTGCAAGACAAATGCATTCATTATATCAATCAATTCGGATGTAATAAAACCTAAAATAGTCAATTTACTTTGCAAGGAGGGCTCTATAATGAAATGACAATAGAATTTTGGCTGCACCAAGTGGAAAGGGTACGAGTAGAAAATAATCTATATAATTATCGAAACAATTAATTGTTATAAATAATGATTATTTCTAAATGGACACAAAATATTAATTAATAACATACCAAATTGTCAACTACTACACCCTGCAACAACCTCGTAAACTTGATAATTTACCACAGGTATAAAAATGCAGACATCAGGTTTGGCTGGTATTCCTTCTATGGCGGAAAGATGCTTAAATTTGGGTCAACTGTCAACATTGGAGGTGTTTTCAAAAATATGTATAAGATAAGGTAATCTGGACCCTTATTGGTTTTTTTATATGCATTAAATATAGGTATTTTGCAAAAACAAAAACATTTTTATCGATCTTTATTGTTGCATTTATTCTTTTTGGTAAATATATAAAAACCTTAAAGAAACATTAAAAAAACGTTTATATTATCATTTATAATAAACGTTTCTAAAACATAAAAAAAATACATATTTATTACGTTTCACGTAAACGTTAAAGTAATGTTTGTCAGGCAACGTAAGTTATAAACGTGTGTTAAACGTTTAATAAATGTTTTTAAAATTTATTTTTTTCATATGGCGTGTAGGGTAATTTATACCTATTTATTGGGTCTTTATAAACGTTTCATAAACGTTAAAAAAAATCATATTTACTACGTTTCAGTGCAAACGTTAAAAAAATGTTTTGTAAGAAAACGTTAATTATGAACGTTGATTAAACATATATTAAACGTTTTTATCAATGTTTATCGAAAATTTCGTAAAAACTTTCACTTCAAACGTTTAAAAAACGTTTAATAAACATATTTTTTTACCTAACCTTTTAGAAACCAAGAAAAAACGTTTTTTAAATGTTTTGTGTTTGCTGGGATAGCAGTTCATTGAAGGTAACGGCGTCCATTTTGACCACTTCTGACTAATTAGCTTTCGTTCGGGTGTAGTGAACTATACTCTGTCGTTTAGTCGTGACCATACAAGCGCACCGGAAGGTTGCCCAGGCAACCACTGGTTTTAAACGTTATAAGAATTGTGACCTGACGAGGGAACCACAAGCTAAAAACACGATTTTTCATACTATCAGGGGTCATAATTCAGGAAGTTACCATCCTATATGCCCGAATATCGAAAGGAACTAGAGATCTTTGATAACCATGATTTCAAGTTTCATCAAGATCAAATCAAAATTGTGACCTCGAGAGGGTCCGTAACTTTGATATACCAATGTTTAGACTAATTGTGTACAAAGGGAAGCCATTTCGTCCGGCAGTTTTGGTCCGATTTTCATAAAATTCAAACTTGACCAAAATTACGATGTTACGGTTATATATTTGAACACCATGCTTCATCACTCTCGAACTAAACTTATCGTGTCCCGAAGCATCAACCAATCAAACTGCTTATCTCTGCTTACCCGAAGCAAAAAATGCTCATCTTCGAACTCCATGAAGGCATTGACCTAATAAACACCAATTTTAAACATTTTAATAGTTCCCGAGTTTCTTCAAAAGACAACCCATTTCAATGCCCTAGTTTGTGGCGAGTGGACATAAACACAAATTTCCATATATGGGGAGATAATTTCAGCCGTATGGAGGCAGACCCCCATTGACTTCAATGTTATTCTCGACTGTTTGCCCACCTCCAACTTTTCCCCAAAATATCGTTGGGCTGAATGCTTTTCACTACAGAGGAACATTAAAATTTGTATGAGGATTACCATCAAAATTTTGAGATACACAAACTTAAAGAAGCATAGCAAAAACATGCAACTAGTTGCTGTACATTTCACCCTAGCCAACCTGATAACTCCGTTATAATTCTGCCTCAAAATCATGCCTCCATAAATTCTTTCCTAGAAAATCTGAAGTTTAAATTATAGCAGGTAATGCATCAATGACCTTCATATGAAGTGTCATACATCTAATAGGGTACTGAATAATAATTAGGCATGGTAATTTCTATTTGAAACAATTTGTTTATATTAACTTTTTGGCACTTAAAGAGCTATTCACAAGAGCATGGCAGCAAGTTTCCTGTGAACGGAGTCTTCCACCTATTTCCAAGCATCGCATAGGGTCAACCCAGTCCTTCATTTATTGAAACCTATGTCGCAAAGCACATTATTTTTTCTCATTTACAGGCATGAAATAATTCTAATCTAATTTCAAGGAATCTTTTTGTTCAATATATATTTAACAAGAGATTAAGTCATTTTGCATTAGATTTATTAAAAACTTACATTACATGATGAACAAAATGTTTTAACAATCTGCCTGCCTGAAACTTGTTAAAATACAGATATCTGCACAGATATTAAAATAGTACTTATTAGAACACAAGATACCCAATACACATAATTTAAGGTCCAGGTTATCAAAAGGCCTTGAAATATGAATAAAGTGTTTACAATACAAATGATGATATCTAACTGAACATTTGCAACAAAAATTTACTGATCATTCAAAGACTTAAGTTGAAATTTAATCTTTCAATTTTCTTCCTATATATTGTGTAAAATGCAAACAGGACTTAATATTAAATGAAAGTTGAAGAAAAAAATATAGCATGGTGGTCGACAAATGATTGATAGGGTACATTATACAGATAATATTTACAACTATAAACAAGAATAATATATATTTTATTCTGGGGAGCGACTCTTAGAGAAACTTCTTGATCTTCTGGCAGGAGAACGGGAAGCAGATCGACTGTATGATCGTCTGAAATGACAACAAAATTCAATTAAATAAAAGTTATTGACAAATATAACATGTATATGAATTCAATAGAGAAGTGCTACCAGATACTCTGTACGTGAATATCACGACAGCAGATTGCCAGCTAGATATGTAACTTCCTGGTTGCACCTTTGATCCACCCTCAAGCTGTCCATAATCAAATAATCTTACCCTGGTATCTTCCATCAATTCAGTTGTAACAAAGAAACTCTCCAAAGATTGCACAATGTATCTAATGAACTATGAAAAACTCTTTAGATATGCACATGTGACTAGACTCTAGTCACTGTTATGCGCATATCTGAAGAGACAGAACTGGTGATGCTGGTACAATAAATATTTAAATCGAAGCATACATGTTTTCTATACTCAAAAACATATTGGACAATGTGCTCAGCTTCAATTGAAACATTAAGAAGTCGTTTAGTAGTTACCTTTTTTCAGCTGGTGACGATCGTCTTCTATCATGTGATCTAGACCTGCTTCGGGATCTTGAGCGTGTTCGTCTGTCTCTTCTAGGTGTCCTACTTCTTGATCGTCTGAAATTTAATTTTTGTTTAAAACATTAAATCAAGCAGATGATTAAAATATCACAGTAGTGAAAACTTTCACATTTATCCATGTTTTAGCTAGAAAACCTATTGACAGTGTTTGCTTCCATCACTTACTGGTGAAATGATTGATTCACAAATATACAGTATATATATAATGTATCTTTTTGGCATATATTTATTACTTGTTTACTTTCATAACAAAGGACTCAATATTCAACAGTTTAGAGTGTCATAATACCTTGGACTTCTGCTTCGATGCCTACGGCTTCGCCTATCATCATCGTCATATCTTGAATTATATCCCCTTCTTCGGTCTTTACCTCTCATCTGATTTGGACCTGCAAATATGACAAAATATTAACCTATAAACATAAACTAGCAATTTAAAAATAGAACGGCAAATTATCTTACATTATCTGAGAAGTTTTCTGGGTTGCTTTAATACAACCATTTGTTTAATTGCCGTACTTGGAACCAGTTCAATCAGGTTTCGAAAATTCAGAATAGCATCAAGATTGGTGAATGAATAGGGATATTGTTTTTACCTCTCCTCATCTGATTTGGGCCTGCAAATATCACAAAACATTAAATTATAAGCAAACTGCCAATTTAAAAATAAAAGTTGCATATTATCTTACATCACACAAGAAGATTTTCTGGATTACTTTAATTTAACTTCAGTTACTGGCACCAGATCAAGAATGTTTCAGAAATTCATAACACCACTAAGATGGGTCAATGTTTAAGGATAATGATTGGGTTTAACATTGTACTGTTTGAAGTGTACTCTGCTGGTACAGTCTCTCAGAGTAATAAATTAAATGGTTTAAAGGCTATTGCTAGAACCTATGGCTACATGTTTATGAATTAGTAAGCCTACACCTCACTCAATGAATATCGATCATCGCACAAATCCCCTATAAGAACAAAATTCAAATTACTTTTTCGGTCTCCTCTTGCAAATTCTATCTCCAATTCACGTCCATAGAATCTTGTTCTGTCCAGGTGGTACAATGCATCATCAGCATCTCTTGGGTCTTCAAATGTAACTTTTGTTAAGGAGTCATTCATTATCATTGAAACAACATTTTAAATTTATGTTAGCCATATCATATAGGTACATATAATTTTATACATTTTTCTCAGACCCTTCACAGTATTTTTTAAACAAAATTTATTTAATGGGCAGGAACGCAGTTTTGATTAGATCATAGATTCTTATAAATATTTTGTATATTATAAATGTTTGTAGCCATGAATCTGAAAATTAATTTTATTATTAGGATATGGAATTTACCCCATGTTACCAGTTGAACTGAACTGTGCTTTTTCCATGTATTCTTTTATAATTTGTGGTATTCTAATGACAACATTGCTCGCTATTTAGTCAAATACAATACCAATGAAACTGTGCCTTGTCTGTGCTGTACAAGAAGGACTTGAGCTTGTGTTAAGTGAACGAGGGCTTTGCCATGACTTTGTGACTGAATCGAAGGTTTGTTCTGGTCCTTCAAACCCGATCTTGACCTTTTTAAAGAGTATTAGAGAGGACACCAGACCAAGACTTGTGTTATGGTTGCAAGGGAATTGGACTCGATCCATGTCTTTACTTTGCTAAATCTTAAAGCTCGTACTGTGCCATGATCTTGTCTTGATCTTTTGAATGCATGTGTTAGTCAAAACAGCAGTCTGTGGCTGTTTGCTTGATCTTTTTGAAACGCTTGACTTGAATCTTTTAAGAACCCCATTTCCTGTACGACAGTCACCTTGAACTGTGTTTTCTATCTTTATCTTTGCCATAACGGTGGCTTGACTTTACTTTTACCTTGTCTGTTACTGTGCTTTGATTTCTAAAAGAAATAAATATTTCACATCACTACCAAGTGAATAAATCTCATTTTGATATGATTGAAAGATTAAATTTTTCTAAAATTATGGATTTTTGATGGGAGGATAATGAAACATGCATGAAGAAAAAACAAGTCCCTGAGCACAATGACTATGGCATGCAAGTGAATGTATTATTTCGACATGTAAATGTATGATTTGAACACTGAACAATCATGATTCTTATAACCATGAAGCACAATATACCATTTTAAAAAGATGTCAAAGCAACTACGGTAAGTAAATGTTTCCAAATATGGTAATTTAAAGAGCTCTACAGGCTTAATCAAGAGTTTGTACATGTACCAGAATTTCAGTTACAATCATATTCCCAAGAATGGTGCCTCCAACAAAAAAACATTCAATGCTCTACCATTATGAATAAATCTAAAGAAATACATGTAAGTGATGATGATGATCATGATGAGTAAATGATAAGAAGGATATTGGATGTAAGCAAATCCCCTCGACCGACGAGTATAGTAATCAGTAGGGATGTAGACATCAGTGATAGGACCATACTTTCCAAACATACTTCGTAATTCTTCAGCTCTGTATCGAAATTGAAAGCAAACAAAACATAATACATAAAACATACAAATAAAGCTTGATAAAATCCAGTCCCATCTACTTTTTAATGAACATGGAGTAATAAATTCAGATGGTTCATTGTTTTCAATAAACATACCTGTACATACTAATGTAGTTCAATCAATCATTGCAATAACAGATCTAGGGGTGCAAAAGGGAATGTGAGGGACACTATTAATTAATGTTTTTTGGGGGGGCACATATAAATATATCTACATACCGGTAATTATGGCAATAATTTATATTTGACGCTGATTTCTACAAGTCATTGCACAAAATCTTAAAAATTAATTTGATATTTAAAATTTCAAGACTTCTTTAGATTTGGGCCAAAATAAATTTTTAAAGTCTCTGTTCACTTGTTTTGTGGGTGTCCAGGAAAAATTGAAATATATCTCGATGCCAAGCACTGCCAACAGCAGTAAGACAAAAATGAAATTAGTAACAAACTGTCAAAATTTAATTGCCTAATAATAAAGCACTTATACCACCTCTAATCAAAACTACAGTTTAACCTGACTTTAATTTGACTTAAAAACACCCAAAGGCTATTGCGGTTTAAAAATTGTTTCCTAAAGCCATTTGGTTTAATTTCCATTTGGTTTAATTTTATTTCAATAATTCGCTGCACATAGGCCAGGGGTCTTTAGCAGTGAGAGGAAACAAGAGGACCCAGAGAAAACCCACGACATTGGAAAGGCGACCCTACTATTTGTCAAGTTCAACCCTTAACCCCCCCCACACACACAAATTAACGGCCCTTCTACCTATGAAATATTAGCTTTAATATAGGATTATCAAATTTGGGGACGAATACAATGTGGAAAACTCATATTTGTCAGGCTTAGTAAGTTAGTTAAAATCCATTAAAGTTTTAACTTTTTGATGATAAAACATTAACAATAATGTCTAAAAGTATTAGATCTAAATTTTAAACTAAAATAGGAATATAAATCGAAAGTAAAACTACAGGAAGTTTTTGTTGAACATTGCATTTCGTGACTTGTTCCTCATCTTTCAAAACGTTTAACAGTTTTGTTACTATGACTATTCTATTCTCATTGAACATGTGCGACAAAACAAAGAAACGGCGAATAAGAAGAAGCCAGTTCACATTTTGACTTTTTCTTCGACGACAATGTGTCACATCCATCGCGTTTTGAGAATTATTCTTTAACGGCGTTAATCGTTATACCCACCTGGCGTTATCTGGTACATTTCGTATGTACAAAGATGTGTTTGGAGGACGAGAATAGCGAGACATTTTCGACTTTCACCTATAGAATTTTAAGTAAAAATGGCGTCGACTAAAATACTTCACGCACTGCGCATGAGTACGAAGTCTCGGATATCAATGAGGGAAATTAAGCGATTCTGGATACACAAGACAACAAATTTTGTAACGGAAAGTACCGTAAATGCACGGAAAATACCGACCTATCAAAATCGTCTGGTTAATGGAGACTATAATACAGCTCAAATTCATATTTATCTCCCCTTCATCATATTTCCTGTATGGTATCCTGGGTTTGACATCAAGTTTTAAACAGTTTTTTAAGCTTGTTTGTCAATTTGTGTAGCCAACTCTCATGAAAACTATTTTACTCTAAGTAGGCCCATGCTTGGGATTTATGGAAGTAGGTGAGCCAGAGGTTGTAATTAAAAATTAATTATATTCATGCGATTTATATTATAAATATATTGTCTTAGTTAATTTTAATTAACAATTAAATTCTTGCTGTGTTCGGTGGTACTTTTTACCGCCGACTAACCGCCGACCAATACTTTTTACCGCCGACCATCGAGTGATTACCGCCGACCAAATATTATATGCCGCCGACCAAATATTTTTTTCCGCCTTTACATGTAATTACCGCCGACCAAATACGTTCGAGTAATTACCGCCACCCAAATATTTTTACGTATAACTATAACAACCACCGACCACCGTGTGTCAAATACTTTAATAATATATTAAATATAGAATTTTACAAAGGATATTATAATAAATCATATCAATTATTCTTTTAATAAAGATATTATTAATCATATCATTTATTCTTTGGGTGGTGTTATTTTCAAGTGTCAATTAGGCCTAGCCATATATAGTATACACAGATAAATGTGCAATGAATACCTGACAACTCATCCCAAAGACAACTCATCCCAGACAACTCATCCCAATAAAAGACAATTCATCCCACTTTTAAAGACAACTCATCCCAAGTCAAAAGACAATTCATCCCAAGTCAAAAGACAATTCATCCCAAGTCAAAAGACAACTCATCCCCCACACTCATTCCAAGTTACAAAGAAATACCACAAATTAATCACTAATATGAATTTATTACATCAACAATTTATTAAATTATACATTTATGCATGAATTTATTACATCAACAATTTATTAAATTACAAATTTAAATTAAACAATAGCATCAACTAATACATTTTATTATAACACCAACTTCAGCCAGTCATTTAGTCTGTCTGTTTGTCGTTCAGTCAGTCATATAGTAATTCAGTCTCATTGTGTTGTTCCTGTTTGTTTTTTCTGATGTCTTCTTAATTATCTTTGAATATGAGCATTATTGTAATCAAATGTTTAACTCAGTCTGGATCTTGGCCGCGGTCACTATTCCTGGTTTGTCGGCGTGGGAGTGATAAGGATATTACTAAAACTTGTTTTGGATGTGATAAACTATGCATGTTCTTACTTTTCCTGGATATTTTCTGGCATATCGACGCCAGGGCAAACTGATAAATGTAATGTAGTTTTACTTTTCCTGGATATTTTCTGGCATATCGACGTCAGGGCAAACTGATAGTGATAAATGGGATGTAGTCTGGTCACTAACATTATGTTATTTGTCTTTGAAGTGCTTAACCAATTTAATTAGTTTGTAATAGAGGTAATTATTACAACTCAGTTTCGTTAATCGTTGTTTTTGTTTGAAGTGCTTCATGATGAAAGAATAAAACAAACACATCTACCAATCTGTTATAACAACAAATGAATTGAAAGTGTTGATTAACTGAATTTTCTTTTAAGTAATTTTATATTATAAGATTCTTAATCAATCCAAATAGTTTGTCTATAATATATTGCATAACTGATAACTGATAAATTATAAAGTAATTTTATATTATAAGATTCTTAATCAATCCAAATAGTTTGTCTATAATATATTGCATAACTGATAAAATATTCAGCATGATTCTATAACAAAATATATAATGGTTAATATATTAAGTAACCATAAAATAATGAGATAATTGAAAGCCATTCTTTGGTTTGTCACTTGTTACCTTGAGATTAAGATTGAAGTGAAGTAAAACTATTGTCTTTTAATCTAACTGATTGATTGATTGACTGAATGATTGACTGTAAATTAACACTTAATCTTTGATTAAAGTAATCTTTTTCTCAAAGTCACATGTCTAAAGAAGAATCCTACATAAAAAGTAATAAAAGAAAATGTTGAATGCCTTCTTATAATTTGTTAAAACCGATTTAAATCTTTTTAAAAAAAATTAAAAAAATAATGAATTGGATTTGTGTCAGATACACCTAATTTATTTGTTTGTTGCTATCAAATTTGATGTTTATCATATGTAAATATTTATATGTAATTGAAGAGTAATTGAAATGTAATTGACCATTACATGATTTTTGGAATGTAATTAATTACATTTCCATTACTCATTACTTTTGAAATCTTCCATTACTCATTACTTGACATTAAAGTCTTACCAGTATTACAAGTTCTATGCTGCCATCGTTCACACCCGTCACAGTGAACAGCCCCCTGTCTTAGGCAAACTACTGATTCACAAACTATACAGCTATCAGACATTTACAGATTTAACATCCAATACATGTTATACATGTATGATATTATGGACAGGTTGATTAAATTAAATTACATGTATTTACACTTCGTGGGTTGAAAGTTGGTAAAAAAAATGCAATTGGTTAACACACAAAATAAAAAGTCCTTGTATTTAAAAAGTTAATTTAATTAAAATATTTGATTTCAGTATTTTTATACAATACCCCAGCTTTGACACTTACTCAGACCATTTTAATAAACATGATAATATTTGTCTTTGAAGTGCTTCACCAATTTAATTGGGTTTGGTCTGAATGGTCTTCAAAGATAGCAACTGTATTGAAACAAATATCACTTACATTTGTTGGGATGAGTTGTCTTATAATTATAACCTGAGTCTCTCTCTATCCATGTTTAAAAGTTGGGATGAGTTGGCTTTTATAGTGGGATGAGTTGTCTTTGAACTTGGGATGAGTTGTCTTCTAGCTTGGGATGAGTTGTCTTATATTGGGATGAGTTGTCTTGGGATGAGTTGTCTTTGGGATGAGTTGTCTGGATACCATGTGCAATATACATGGACATCTCTATATCTGTTCTTGTTGAATATGTTGAATACATGTATGTTCTTCGATCTTGGTTAAGCTATAGATAGCTTCTGGATCGCCTTGATACTGTCTTGACTTCTTTCTTGATTAAGGTGCTCGGCTCCTGATTGCGTCACTCGCACTGGAGGGAGGGGGGTATGTGCATCAGTCGGTTGCATTTTGGCTACCCACCCCCCCCCCAAACGAAATCGTTATGTACGCCCCTGGTTATTGGTCTCCCAATTAGACATTTGGTCAGCGGTAATTACGCCATGGTCGGCGGTAGTTTCATTACGGTCGGCGGTAAAAAGTAGTTGGTCGGCGGTAATTATATGGCAGTCGGCGGTGGTCGGCGGTAAAAAGTACCACCCGCTGCGAATGCTGGTGAAGACTATGACACTAGTGACAGTGTAGTTCTGGGGGCAGTTTCACAAAAGTTCGTAACTTTAAGAAAAAAAGTTACGTTAAGAGAAACTTACGAAAAAGATACAAATTATGTATGCCGGTTTCACAAAGGCCAACGTAAGTTTCCCCTTAACTTTTTCTCATATCATTTTTCGTAAATATGTCACGATGCCACTTCATTCAAACTTCTGTAAACATTCCCACGGTCTGAATGTTGACAAATTCGGCATTATAGCCGTTATGTTTCGTTTTATCCCAACCTTTTGAAACATAAACGACGAAATGATATATTACTTATATACATGTAGATGTAACTGTGTATTTATAAATGAAAAGCAATTTTCATACCTTTTCGGCTTTTGTTTACTTTTTTGTATTTGCTACGTCATAACGCTTGACATAGTAGCATATACGTCGTCCGTCAGTCTGCTTTTTGGTGAAAACCTTCCTTTGTAGAATTGATATCTTCCGTGGAATAGGGAAATTTATTGATAATTTATAGTCAACACAGGTTGTTATTGCTCGTGAAATACGTTAAATTATTCCAGACACCGATGGTAAACTAACCCCATGGGCCCCATGTGCATCAGCAATTTTGGAAATACCGTAATGATGTGGCATAATACCGTAATGAAGTCAGGACTTGTACAGGTGATGATAAAGATTTCAATCGGTAAGCTGCGGTTTCGATATCATCATTAATACAGTTAATAACATGTAATATACCGGTCTGATCAAGCCTGTACCGTGAAACTAACTCCTCGTCCGTACGTATGCGGGGATCACGTGGTTAAGTAAGACGCTGGTTCGCTAGCCTGGAGGTCGGGTGTTCGATCCCTGCATTGGCCGCGAAAGTTCATCACGATTTTCTGGCGTGGTTTCATCTTGTCAGTGTTGCAGGACGAGGGCCTGTCAAGGACAGCTGTCTAGTCGTTCAGATGGGACGAAAAACCAAAGTCCGTGTACACATTGGCGTGTAGGTAAAAGATCCCTTGGCAGTTGGAAATTGATATGAGTAGGCCGTAGCGGCGCTGCTCATGCAAAATCCCCCTTATAGCACACTATTTCATTTCATTCACGTATGGATGTCGAAAGGGTGTAATCTGTCCCTAAATATGCTCTTGTCGAAGTTGCCGATCCGCATAAAGTAACAACAAGGTTGCCATTTTGTCAAAGATAGGAAAAAAATTCCAACTTACGACAGGGTGAGAGTTGCCGTAGACTTTACAATTAAGGTTACGAATTCCGTAAGTTTCATAAGTTTACGTTACGATTAACTTACGCAAATTTTTCATCGTAAGTTGCTTTGTGAAACTGCCCCCAGCTCTGAACATAGGTCTCATTACACTCACTAGGGTTCAGCTCTGAAGGACAGTCTCATTACATTAGACAGCTGAACTAGTGACAGTGTAGGCCTACGTGAAACTTCGCCTCTTTAAATTAAATGCAAGAGAAATTTGCTGCTTTGTAAAAAAAAAAAAAAAACAACCCAAAATGGGGTAGCATGATTTACCCAAATCTACCCAACTCCAAAATAAGTTAAATTCAGTGTGATAAACAGTGTCTAGCGCCACTCAAGACTGTGCTTTTGGGGCGATATCCCCCTCCCCCCCCCAAAAAAAAAACCAAAACAAAATGCCAGAAATTTTTGAGCCGTGTTCCTGAAGCGACGACCGGGAATTTATAACCTTGATATGATATAGCCTACGGAAAAAAGCCAGCGGCCTGCCTTGTCTTGTTTGTGACTGACTCCCCCCACAGCATATTTGGTGACACTTTCAAGCGATTATGTAGGGAAAAAACACAACGCAATGTCGATTAGAAATGATATTTGTTGCATTAATAGAGTTTGTTACATTCATTCATATGTTCACACAGTATTTTTAACAAAGAGTTGTAAGTAGGGTGACTTGTGCACTAAACAGAAAGTTGGGCTCGACACGGCTAATGTGCACTCTTCAGTGACTGTGTCTCGAACTGATTTCTCGCCTTCTGCGCATTGTGATAATGATCAGCGGTGGAGTCTATGAGACTATATAAATAGACATCGCACATGCAATTCTCTACAAATCTATGAACTATTACAACGGTAAAAAAATCTGTTGTTGACGATTTTGTATAGAAGTAAAATTTAGCTTCTTGGTTATTACTTAGAAATTACATCCGTTTTAGTTTTCAAATTGCTTTATCATTAACTGTATACCGTTAGTAGCGGCATCTTTTGTTTTAGTACAAATAATATCTCGAAAAACTTACATTAGCAACAACATGATACTATCGGTAGCTTCATTTTACTTTTACAAGGTTCTCAAAACAATTGTTGAGTTGATTAACGTGCGTATTCTAAATTCAATGTCTTGTTCCAACTTTCTGTTATGTTTCTAGATTATCCGGACCTGTCAATCAGACGTAGAATGGTTGGTAGACTGGTTAAGCGAGACTTATTTCAAAACAAGGGCATGTAACCTTTATTTTACTCAAAAGTGCCGGGATGTTACATGGATGACACTCGGAACCAGTTTTCAGTCTATTATTTATAGATGGTTTAATGTTCATTGCTTTTTAAGTACAACATGATCGTTTATTTAGTAACTATAAATGTACGAAAATGATTTAAGTCTTGGTATATATATATATAAATATTGTGGTGTAATTGTCGGGATATTTGGAAATATTTATTTATGATGGGTCACCCTAACATTGTAAGAAAAGAAAACAGCCAAGTTCAAAGCGGAGCGAACTCAATAATTGTATTTTAGGTCTTTGAAACTTTATAATTACAAATATACTGTTCATGTTTTTATATAATAAACGATATTATACTCCACACAACCAATCAATTCTAATGTTCTGGGTTAACCAATATGGCGTCACGGGCTTCAATCGTCATAATGATAAAATGCTGTCATGCTGTCTCCAGTTCATTAAAGCTTCTTGTCTTGGCTGAATGGTTAGGATGGCGCTGTATCATAAGGTCTGTCAAATTGAGTCAACTGGCGTGGTTTCAATTCCCCGGTTGTACGTGACAAGGAGTAGGGGCACCTGTCCAACCTTGTGGGTTTTCTTTGGGTTTTCTCCCACTGCTAAAAACCCCTACGTGCAAGCAAATTATTGAAATAACGTTGAACCATATATTAATTTTGAATATGTTATTTTGGAACTATTTTAGCAACAATGGCCAGCTCTTTATTGAAATGTTACAATGCATCTTTAACAATTTAGGAACAAGTACGTATTATTCAAATATATCATTACGCAAAATATAATCAGCTATTTAGGCCTACAAGGACAGCTGTCTAGTCACATAAACAATCCCTTGGCAGTGGGAATTCGATATAAGAGTAGGCCACAGTGCCGCTGCCTGGGCAAAATTTCCCTGATTGCACATTGTGTATGGCATATATATACATGTACCCGTCTTCATTAGCCAAGTCAGAGCAGGAAAATAGGACGTTAAACCTAGGGTGACCACCCGTCCCGCATTTCGCGGGACAGTCCCGGAAAACGCTCTAAAGTCCTGCGTCCCGCAAATTCTTCATAAACACCCAAAATGTCCCGAATTTTCTCACATGGAAGGTTTCTATGTAGTAATATGCATGAATCTAGTATCAATATAGTCATTTTTGGTGTTTCAATTTGCATTACTATATACGATTTACTGTAAGCGGATGCATATAAGCAACAATTTATTGTGGGAATGGCAGTAGGCCACAGATCACTAATTATTTCTCCATTGACTTCAATCTTAATTCTCGTCTCTTAGACCGGCTGTAACTTTTTCCAAAATACTCGTTGGGTAGAACGCTTTCTGCCACAGATTGAGCAACATGTGGAAAACTCTTGCCCAAAAGCATGTATGAGGTTCACTATGAAAAACTTGAGATACACAAGCTGGAAGTCATCATAAACTAATTTAGTAATTAAACAATTTAACTCAGTTATGTATTCAGGAGAAAATTAAAAGTTATCACTACAAAATCAGAGTATTCCATTGCCACATTTTTTGTGTCAGATTGCTGGAAATGGCGTTTCCGGGCTTCTCTACTTTTCAAAAATTCAAGGGGGAGGGCCCCCTATTGTTTGTCAGCGATTTCCGATAATAACTACCAGAGTTATGGCCCTTGATCACATCAAAAAATCTTGTGGACGCTCTAAAGGCTAAAGTTAATATCCGATTGACTTTAAATTTATACACAGTGTTTAAGGTTATGAGACGAAGAAGCCTATTGGTTTTCAGCGATTTCCGATAATAACTACCGGAGTTATGACCCTTGATCACTTCAAAAAATCTTGTGGACGCTCTAGAGGCCAAAGTTAATATCCGATTGACTTTAAATTTACACACAGTGTATAAGGTCATGAGACGACGAAGCGTATTGATTTTCCGCGATTTCAAATAATTACTGCCAGAGTTATCTCTGTTGATCACTTCAAAAAATCTTGTGACGCTATAGAGGCCGATTGACTTCAGATTGATACACAAACTTTAAGGTGTTGAAACGAACAAGTATATTGATTTTTAATGAATTTTGATAATTGAACAGCTAAATCCATGATATTAAATGTTTCGTATACTAATTGTTAGTGTGGGGCAAAACTTTATAAAAAGCAAACAAATTCTGATGATTTTCTGATAATTACATAATGAGTTGTTACTCTTAATCAGATTTTAGTGTATTACAAATGTTTCATTACCGAAAAAAGTAAAAATATGCGATAACCCTTGTTCACTGCCTGGACGATTTAGCTGCTGTGGGCATATGTTTCGTTGCATGGTAACCTATCTTTGTAAGAAATGTCAAACTTGGGTTGTTGAAGATATGGAAGTTCTTAAAAATTTCTTTCAAAAAATGTTTGTGTAGGCTACCACCCTTAGCAGCTAGTGCATTTAAAATAAAAAAAATCTTATTCAATTCTAGATATAAATATTTCTTATATCGTATTACTAAAGTAAAATTCATAATGCTTGTGAATAGAAAACATTATAGTAACATCTGGTATGTTGCTATTAATTAAGTGACATGTTTTACAACTTCAAAGCCAATTTGTCTGTTTTGTAGAAAATACTGATATTAGCTTTACTGTTATTTTTTTTTTAAGTCCATGTCTAGAACAGAAGTATTTGTTCAGTGGTATATATGATTTCAGTTTTATGCTTGTTATCAGTTTCACTGTTAGATGTCATCAGTGTGTCGGAAGATTTAGTTTACACCTTTAAAGGTGCTGATACCGATTGTGCATTTTGAATATTTACTGCGACATTATTAATTTTTATTGCTATGACTTTAATATTCATCCTAGGTCTATAGGCCTAATACTGAACAGAATTGAATCTTTTTTTGACAGATATCCATTTAGAGATTCAACATCCACCTGATTGAAAATTCTGCAAAGGATTCAAGTTTCATGGAATGATGATCAGTGACTTTAATCTTTATTAGAACTTTTATTCTACTTTCAGATCTGATCTTCAATTATGAAAGAAACTTAGTTAAATAGCATAAACAACTGAATAGAAGAATAAAGAGATTTAAAAGAAAAAACATCACCAAGCGTGTGGAAGTTTAAATTAATGGATGGCAAGAGTTCTTCGAAGAGTGTTCAACAAGTACAGACTTTTTCTGTTCTTTGTTTTAATGTTGACAATAATTGGATCATGTTTTCTTGCCCTGTATCCAATACCAGATCAAAAAAATACCAGGGATGTAAAAGATGACGTAGGTGAAAATGTTGTTAGGGAAAATGTGATTAATAAACATGAAGATGAATCTCCAGCTAATGGTCATAGGTTAGCTGTTTTAGTTCCATTTCGTGATAGATTTGAAGAACTTATGGACTTTGTTCCCCATATGACAAAATTTTTAAATGCGCAAAAAGTTCGCCACAAAATATTTGCAATAAACCAAATAGATAATTACAGGTAATTTATTAGATTGTTTCTTTTTTGATCAACAAGATTAACTTTTTTCAAATGTTTAAATGGATTCTCCAAAATTATGGATACATTTTGGTGATGTTAATTTTTTGGCATTTTTCTATCCTCAGTAAGGTTACAATATCTGTCTAATGTTATTAGTATGTCAAGTGGGCGTTAAACCCCATTTCTCTCCGGAAAAGTTTTCATCTAAAAGTCCTGGACCTGAATCATTTATGTAAGCCGCTTAGATCTTGTTTATGGATTGTTACATACTAATAATACTATGTTTGTCATTTCTTTACGGTACCGTGAATGACTGTCCATAGAAGAGTTATTCTTATTTGCTTTACAATTTGTAATATTCTTTTTTTTTCAGATTTAACCGAGCTTCCTTGATCAATATAGGTTTTTTAGAAAGTAAATCAGAATGTGATTATATAGCTATGCATGATGTCGACCTTCTTCCTTTAAATTCAGCACTGAACTATAGTTATCCTGAAAATGGAGCTTTTCATGTTGCAGCACCCGAGTTACATCCCTTATATCATTATAAAAAGTTTGTTGGTGGCATTCTATTAGTGAAAGGCAGTGATTTTGAAAAGGTTAGATTCATTTCATAAACAGTAGATTTATAGAAGAGAAATCTGATTAAATATACATTATGCAATAGGTAAATCATTGAAAATTTATCTATACATGTTGATACAGAGGGTGACAGTGTTAAAATAGTTCCTTATTTGTGCCCCACTGTTGATACAGTAAGCCAAAAAATTGAAATTAGTCAGCAAGCTTACTTTCTGGTACTAAATTTTGAAAATAATTTTAAAACAATCAAATCATACAGATCTTGGCCCATAACACTAGTAGAAGTAAAACATTGGATCAACCCAAATTATTGATTAAAGAAACATTATGGGAGATTAGATAAAGAGCTGGCAGTTCTCACTACAATAGTTAAAACCTAGATAATGTAAATGTAATTTGTTGAAAATTTCAGTCAAATTGATCCACTCTGAACCGAGAATTTGGCAATTGAAATTTTGGCCTAGCTTGATCATCATTACCAAAGTCTTTACGATAAAAATATAGTCTTGGTTATCCGTTTCATGATTAAATCATGAATGAAAAGTGATCAGCAAATCAGATCCTAATATCCAGTAAATATCGCAGGCGAGCTATGACAACGAGAGTTGATTATGTTTTGGATAAGTTAGTTATGTCTAATTAATAATTTAGGTAACATTTCAGGCCTAAAGAAAGACCAGCAATTGACAGATTTAGCTCTTGCATAATATATACTATTCAAAAAAAGTAGGGGATATTTGATTTTGGGGGCATAATACTAAAATATGCAAATGACTACGAAAAAAGTCACTATAGAACCTAACAGAAGAAACATTTCCAGTTACATGTGACGCCCAAACGCACCAATAGCTACCGCATGGAATGCAGGTGATGCTTGGGATCATCATGGGGGTCCAACCCAAGATTTGCACAACTCTGACTTTGAATGTTACAGTCATTGTGGCATTGAATTCCAGGGTGGAAACATCAGTTTAATTGTTTTAGTGACCAGAAAACAAATTTTGATATGCGTCGGCTTACCCAAAATGAAAGGTTACATGCCCTTGGCATGCTACAGATCAGCACAACACAGGCGGTTGTGGCGCGGATGATGAATGTTTCCCAGTCTGTCATAAGCAGGCTATGGTCCAGATACAGTGATACACAATCTGTACAGGACAGACCACGCTCAGGTCGACCAAGGGCGACAACTCAAGCCCAGGATCGATTTATCCGTACCTTGGCCTTGAGAAATCGTGTCATCACATCAAATCAGATCAGCGCTCGTCTTCAAACAGACACTGGTGTGAGAGTGAGTGGCCAGACGATTCGGAATCGACTGCATAGGGGTCACCTTCGCGCCCGACGTCCTCACGTGATCCCTTGTTTGAGAGATCATCACATTCAGGCAAGACGTCGTTGGTGTAGGGATCTTCAACACTGGGATAATCGACGCTGGAGCAATGTGATGTTTTCAGATGAGTCAAGGTTCACTGTTGATTTTTTGGACAGACGTAGGAGCGTGTGGCGTCGTCGAAACGAGCGCTTCCAAAACGTTAACGTCATCAGACATGATCGATTTGGGGGTGGTTCTGTTATGGTGTGGGGAGGCATCACTGTTGCTGGAAGAAAGGCTTTACATGTTGTTGCAGGGCGTGTTACAGGCCAGTACTACCGGGATAACATCTTGGCAGTCCATGTTGTGCTGTTCGCACGACGTCATGGCCGCCGTTTCATCTTCCAGGATGACAACGCAAGATGTCACAGGGCCAGGATCGTAACAGGTCACCTCCAACAACAGAACATCACCACATTACCTTGGCCAGCACTGAGTACCGACCTCTCCCCCATCGAGCATGTCTGAGACATGCTTGGATAGAGGTTACGTCAACGTCAACAACGTCCTACCAATGTCCAAGAACTTGCTGCTGCGTTGCAACAGGAATGGGACAATCTGGACCAAAATGACCTTGGACGTCTCATTAGGAGTATGCCACGTCGGATCAATGCTTGTTTGGCAAACAGAGGAGGATTTACCCGTTACTGACTTTGTTGTGATGCTGTGGTATCTTTGCTGTTTGACCCCGGGTATCATTTTACCCTTATAATGGTCAGTCTGTGCCTTACTTAGTCTAACGATCATTTGGAATAAATCGATGAATGTGAACTTCATTTCATTTTGTCATTTGTTTCTTCGTCAGTTTCATTAGGTGACTTTAATAACACTTAAAAATCAAATATCCCCTACTTTTTTTGAATAGTATATGTTTAATTTGACTGAGAGGTAATGCAGAAAGATGAAGCCTTTTATATTATGGATTATGTCCACCTCGCTACCAAGCCTTGAAATAACTGCTAAGGTTCAGCCTGACATCATGTCAGGCTGAACTGATTTTCAGCCTGACAAATACCATTATTCCATGCAGTGGAAAATTCCCTCATACTCATATATTGATATTTTTAAAATACTTTATACAGGCTTCACATTTTAGTGTAGTCACAAAACCATCGTCTTCTTCGTATGTTAACCACACGTCAGCATTGGATTTTGCTACGCCATTTTTGATCCACTTTTCTACGATTCTTATTGTATGTAATTTTCGAACTAGTGACAGAGATGGTCCCCGTTTAGAAATGTCATTTTGAGAAACATTAGACACAGTACCTGTCTTAAAATTTTCTGGAACGGTCCCACTAGCCGGGATATCCCGTGTCCGGGGGTTGGGAAAAATAAGAAGTTATTTTATTCGACACGTTTTCAAGGCCCTTCTATTTATATTCACATCGGAAGTGTCCAATAAAGTGAGATATTTTAATTTTCGTATAAAAAGTCTCACCCTAATTACACCCATAGTCAACTTGAACATTTTCTTTTAACATTTTAAATATTTTTACTTTGCATAATTACATGTCATGTTAGGTGTGATTTAGAGCTAATCATATACGAAAGTAACGCAAAGCTAGCTACTACACATAGACTCGAGAATAACCAGCGTAAAAGAGCCGATTCTCAATATTATTCATTAATTTATCTTCACGCGGCCGAGATACATGTAAATAATGATATACTTTTACTATGATTTGGGTCGTTGATATAACAAGCGTAAAATAGCCTATTCTAAAAAAGAGTAATATTTTTTACTGTGACTCGGTTCGTTGATATAACCAGCGTAAAAAAAAGCCGATTCTAAAAATTATTGATTTTTTTATCTGCACGCGGCCGAGATATAAATAGTAACATTTTCACTTTGACTCGGGTCGTTGATATTTTTGGCTTACTGTTTTACCCAAACTCGGACGGACAATTATGTCCGGACGAAAGGCAATTTGGCCTGTCAAAGGAGGTCAATTCGACCGGACAGTGTCCGTGTCCGGCTGCTTATTTCAGCGCTTGCTCGCTACAGATTTCAGCTTAACAAATATTTTGGAAAAACGCACATTTTAGTTGAAACTCCTTTAGATTGTGATTGTTAAAGATATCACTTTGCTTGATTTTTTTTACTGTTAACCTTTAGTGATGCAGAGATATATATGTGTAAGTGCAAACTGATTCATTTATGAATATTTATTATACGTAATTGAATAAGTTATTGTTACTGCGTTGCATGTATGTATAACTTACTGTTGTCAGGTATCAGTTATTGTAAGGTTAACACCAAATTAAGAACAGTTTGATGGTAGGCTGCTGATAATATCCATAATCTCACTGAGTAATTTCATATTCATCATTTCATTAAATATATTGGTTATACTTGTATATATAATAGTCTAATGATTTGCCTTTATTCCTTAGTTAAATGGTTTATCTAATAAATATTGGGGTTGGGGTCTTGAAGATGATGAGTTTTTTGTTCGTATGAAGAAACTTGGCATTAAGGTTTGTTAATACAAAATTTATCATACTAGTTGTTGTATATGTTACCCTCCCAATATTGATGAACTGACAAAGCAATAAAAAATTCAGTATCCAGTCACCTTTTGTTTGTGGAAACCCTGCAGGTCACAATTTTCATCCAATTTTGATGAAACTTGAAATAAAGTTTTATAACCCAAAGATCTCGGTTCCTTTCGACATGGCCCCTGATTGTTTGAAAAATAACGATTTTAGCTTGTGGACACTAAAAGGTCACAATAATTATCCAATTTTGATGAGACTTGAAATTTATGATTATTATAAACCACCGATCTTGGAATAACTCCCTGGATTATGGACCCTGATTTTACAAAAAATCACATTTTTTGCTTGTCCAATTTTTATCTGATCTTAAAAAACTTGCAAATATATCACCGTTACATCCTAATGATAGTTGGAGTTCAAATTTCCGATTTTGATGAAACTTGAAATATGCTGTATTTTTATATCCCAAAGATCTCGGTTTCTTTTGATTTTGAAGCATGTCGGGCCGTAACATCGTGGATAATGTCCCCTTTTTGCACAAAAATATCTTTTTTAATCTGTTGACTGTATCCATCTCTTGCTAAATGTGGGCTACTCTTGTATGGCAACCGCTTGTTTTTTTCAGATCACACGACCAGTTGGAATAACAACCGGTAATCAGACATTTAAACATGTACATGACAGACGTCGAACCAGAGATAAAAGTAGATTCTTTGATCAAAAAGAGGTAAAGAAGTAGTTATCTTTGTGCTTTTAAAATTTTAATTCATTTAAATTCTTAGGTACTCATGGAAATGCCCACATCAATGTCATCGTAATTCCATTGCCCCACCGACAAAATTGAGGCTGCCCTTTTCGTGCTACCCTTCAATGACCCAGCTGCAGACAGGAGGTGCAGTGTTAAAGTGGTCCCCAAATTAGTTCTAAATGCTAATTAACTATTTGATTTATTGATTTATTTGATCTAAATAAATCTATCTATCCACCATGCCGATATACAAATTGCATTTGTGCAAGAGGGACAATGACCAGAATATGCCTGTTTTTTTACTGTTGATGGAAAGGCCCCAGTGAAATTTTAAGCTTCAACATTAGATTTCACAATGTGATTAATATTTCCATAATATTTAGAATCAATAAATCTGTCTTTCTTTTATTTATTTCGCTAAATGAATTTAAGAAAATGAAAAACTGGGAGCCTCAATGTTCATGTTTAAGCCTTTGGGACTTAGTCTACTCATATTCTTAAGTGTCAATGTATGGAATATCATGGCTCAAACATATGTCAAATTGATTCTAGCATGTGCAAGACAACCAAATACCCCCCTCCCCCTCCCCAATAAGTGCCCTGAGTTATGCCTACCCTACTTTGGAGGCTCCAATATGCAACTCGGTGCTGGAAGGAGGACTGGGCAAGGAACGTGGTCTAGTCATTATATGCATGTTAAAGAAGCCTTGAGAGTAGGCCATAGAGTGATGTCTGGGCAAAATATACTCCATAGCACACGTAGGACATTGAAGTGCGTATGCCCATATTCATTAGCACAGTAAGTTTCAGAACAGTTGGACATCAAATCACATTTTATTTCATTTATTTAAATAGGGTATCGAACAGATGAACAGCACACATCCACAGACATCTGTTGTCTTGTTTTAACTACATTGTATATGTGAAATTACTACGTAAAATGATACAAATTGTCTTGTTAAAAAGAACAATAAAATGTTTATTGATTAACAGTATTTAACTAGATTGAAGGAATAACCAAGCTGTCGTTTGAATTGATACTTTCATCTGTCCTCCATCGCCATCTCAATGATTGGGATGAAATAAATCTGTAATTATCTGATTGGTAGTTCAGGCCCCAAGTTCACAAAGCATTCTCAGACTTAAGTTGAGAATTTACAAGAAATATCTTTGATTCAGAAACACAAAACTTTGCACATAGTTTCTTATTGAGCTATTTGATACATTAAAACAGCAAAGGTTTTATAAAGGGCTATATTTTAGTTAAAATAAGGCGATTAATTTTGAGTAAATTCTCAACTGATAATGCTTTGTGAACTTGGGGCCAGGTTTAGAACTGAAATCCCCCCCCCCCCCCCTGCAAGAACGCAATAAGTGCCAAGTGCCATAAATTTCACTACACAAATATGCCAAACCCTTAAAGTCACAATCATTTCTTGCTTTACGGTTTCCCTAAATTTGGGTTTAATTTCAGCTTTTATAACTTTATTTCAGAAAACAAGACGATTAGATAAAATAACAGGAGTGAATTCTGTTGATTATACAGTGGATAGTAAACATGAATTAACTATTGATGATGGCTATGTAACAGTTATAAATGTCAAGTTAAAATGTGATTTAGACTTTACCCCATGGTGTCTTATGAAAGAAGATCATGAGGTTTATCTAAAATTAAAAGAAAATCAAGCCAACAAAAACAAAATTAAGAAAAAATGAAAAGCTGTTATTAAAGTTTGTAATTATGTCTTGTATCGAGAGTGAGGGAAATGGGGTTTAATGTCCACTCGACCCAAACTAGGTTATTTTGGGACTAACATATGGTTCAATTTTATTTGAATAATTCGCTTGCATGTAGGGGTCTTCAGAAGTGGAGAGGAAACCGGAGTACCCGGAGAAAATCCACAAGGTTGGACAGACGACCCTTCTCCTTGCATCATACAACCGGGGTTTCGAAACAATGTCTTGTATGATTTATCTTCATTTAAAGCTGTTGATCATCAGTAACAGACAATAATTAATTTTTCACCTTTTATAAATCAACCTTGAAATCTACTCAAAAGAAAATATTTTTCTGAATTTACTGTCTTCCATGTTATTTACAAGACTATTGTTTAGAATGTTGTAACAATTGTTTAGAATTAACCAATGGTTTTTAATACATTCAGGGATATGAATTTATATCTAAGACATGCTTTTCAATCCATTATATCAGTATTGTATACATATTTAAACCAAATATATCCATTTAGTTTTAAGGGAAAGCGTCAAGTTTACAAATGTTCAGTTTTCATTTAATTAGTTAGACATTAACAATTTTGAGTAACTCAATTAGAAACTCACAGTTTTAAATAACACAGAAACTCACAAGTTTGAGTCAATCTGTTTGAAACTAACATTTTTAAGTAACTCAGTAAATAAGTTAGAAACTAACGATTGAAGGGATGGATGGATTCATCTAAGACTAGGATTTGTAGCCCGGAAATTCAACAGGACGGAATGGGTCCTTATTGTGGGTATTAATCAAACGTTAAGATTTTTATAGATATATTTTTGTTTAACTATTTGCTGGATTCATCTCGGATTAGGATTTGTAGACCAGAAATTCAACATGGGTCCTTATTGTGGGTATTTAAGATTTTTATACATATGTTTGTTTAACTATTTTTGCATGTTGTATTATTCGTTACTTTGTTATTAATGTTTATGATGTTATAGGTACTTATTTTTCAACTATTTCTACAATCTACGTATTTTGGGACACAATAACTCGACTTCTAATTGAGGTAGAATGTTTAAGCTTGGTAAAGATGTTCAACAGTTTATGGCTGTTAACCGAGTTTGATGATCAGTATTTTCTGCTTAGGTTAAGCGGAGATAAACACTTTTATTGCCAAAGATTTTTTAACACAATAAATCAAGCTTATAAATGAGGGGGAATGATAACAGCTTGATTGTAATTAATGAGTGTCGTCGTTCATTTATTTTGAGATTCAAACATGGTTTTCCCTGGGTGTCAGCGACTGATTGGTCTCGCTTTGCATGCTTTTTTTATACACCCACATTGGAATTGTGGTCATATTTTGCAGTCGCCCTGTGCATACTTGTATGTAGTTTGTCGCCCACAATTTCTTGTAAACACTCTACAGACTACATTTATCATCTGATTGTTTGGAAATTGATATATGTTGTTTACATTAGTAAGATGAAGAATCCTATAGATTTTCAGCGATTTCTGATTATTACTGCTAGAGTTATAGCCCTTGATCACTTTGAAATATCTTGTGGACGCTCAGAGGCTAAAGTTAACATCCGATTGACTTTAAATTTATACACAGTATTTAAGGTCACGAAATGAAGAAGCCTAGTGATTTTCAACGATATCCGATAATTTCTGCCAGAGTTTTGGCCCTTGATCAGTTTAAAATATCGTGTGGATGCTCTAGAGACTAAAGGTAATATTCGATTGACTTTAGATTTATACACAGTGTTTAAGGTCATGAGACGAGGAAGTCTAGTGATTTTCAACGATTTCCAGTAATTAAGGCCAGAGTATATTATGTAGTTTAAAGATTATTGGTCCCACTTTAATTAGTTCAAAGCCTAATAAATAGATAATTAAGAAATTAGCACTTGTGATATTGGGAGTTGAATAAAGGTCCACTTTGAGTCTCATATGAAATAATACTAACACATAACCTCATCCTAAAGTTACTAGAACCACCAGACAGACAAATAGATCTGGAATTACAGTTTATCCAATTATTCCTTGAAATACTGTTGATATCAAAATATTAAACATTTATTAAAATGGGTTCATCCGTCTGTCTGTCTGTCTGTTCGTCCGTCTGTCTGTCTGTCACACTTTTTGAGACACAATAACTCTTTCTAATTGAGCTAGAATGTTTCAACTTAGTGTAGGTGTTTATTAGGTCAATACCTTGATGGAGTTTGAAGATGAGCAGAGATAAGCAATTTGATTGGTTGAAGATTTGGGACACGATAACTTTAGTTCTTATTAAGTCAGAGTGATGAAACTTGGTGTATAGTTTTGTTACAGCAATACCATGACTAAGTTTTTGATCAGGGTAAGCAGAGCAATAAGCAATTTGATTGGTTGAGACTTTGGAACACAATAACTCTCCTTTTAATTGAGGCAGAATGTTCAAACTTGGTGTAGGTGTTCATTAGGTCATTGCATTAAAGTGATAATTTCATATTTTCTAAGAGAGTCAAAACATATTTTATTTCTGTCTTTTGCTCAAAAGGTTGTCAACTCACTATTATAAGATCATGGGCAATATTTCACAGGCATTAAAATTGTTGACAAAGAAAATAATAACACAATTACCTCCCTTGTTTTCCCATTCCCCTCCATGCAATGGCGATCTTCAAACGTTTGAATTTGAAGTTGAAAATGATATTTTTGCCAATTTCTCAACTGGCATCAGTGAATTATAGGATTATTCTTTAACAAGGTAGGCCTGTTTATAGATACCATCTATTTCAAGGCTTTATTTTAATATATTTTAAAAATATAACTAAAAATATGAAATTTGCTGTTTTAATGGAGTTCAAAGATGAACATTTTCTTCTTAGGAAAGCAAAGATACGCAATCTGTTTGGTTGACTCTTTGTGGCACAGCACTTTGGTTAGAATGAAGTGAGAGCGATGAAACTCTAAATACAGATTCATTATATCATTCATTATGAGAATTTTTCTGTTTAGGCTAAGGAGCGATAAATAATTTGATTGGTCAAGACATTAGAACATAACAAGAATGGTTAAACTTGATGTAGATGTTCATCAGGTGAATGTCTTGACTCAGTCAGTGATGAACATTGCGAGCTATAACTAAACATAGCTAAGCAGTTTCATTGGTCGATGCTTTGGGACAAGATAACCTTGATTCTATCTGATAGAGAGTGATGGAACTTACAATATAGTTTGATTGCTCGATACTTTTAAAAATTATAAATGTGTGATTAATTAATATGTGTCATCTATTTATTTTGGGATTTCGGTGGGGGACATCAGCCTCCCTGTTGGCTTATTTTATACCTCTATTGTGAATTAATATATTTATACAAGCTTATATATATTATTTAATGTTATTAATACATGTATTCAATAAAATAATAACATGTGTATGATTTAACTTGCTATAGCAATAATAATATATTAATATGAACTAATACAATTAAAAGAGCTTAATATCTATTCTTTGGCACCTAGAAATGGGCACAAATGGAACCACAACGCATATAATAGTGTAAAATGAATGTATATAAACTGACTTATGTTCAGTTTTCTGTTTTTACTGTAATTTCTAATCTTCGGCAAAATATGCAAAGAGTCCAAATTGAATGGCAGTGAATCTTTGACATTTGGTTATTCCAGTCTATGTTAGCCTCGTTCATCAAGTCACTTGCCTTTGCTTTATTTTCATTTCGTTGTTGTTTGCCCTGATTATTTGTCTTATCTTTGAGATATTCTTCATTTTGTTTTATACATGTATTTAAATTTGTAAATTAACAATCTAGTCAATTTGAACATATGTATTGCAATTATCATTATAGATACCCGTAACACCATTTGATTTAGTAAGAAAGATTCTTTTGGTAGGAGTGAAAATAGTGTTGTTTCTGTCTTTCATTTTGAAATTTTGTTTGGCTTCTAAAGTTGTTTCAAATTCATTAGTTTCAAAGATAATGTATTCATTTGTTACTTTGCGTCTTCATTTAATCATATATCATGCCATAATGGTACTCATTAAAATTAAAACTCTTATTTTTGGCTTTATCTCAGAAAATGGTGAAATATTTAAATCAGTTTATTTAACGAATAAATATTTACATATATGTTATTGTTCCATACATTGATTACATTTATGGACCCATTAGCGGAAGGTCATTAGCAATTTGACTTAGCAAGTTTAAGAGGTCAAATTTATAGCTTTAAAATAAGAAGATTGAAATTTGTCGAGTTGAAATATTGGGAAGGTACCTCTTGGCAATTATAAATGCACACAATACTTGATATTAACAGTATCTTGCTCCCCCCCCCCCTACTTTGCAAAGCATCTTCAGCATGACTCTTTGATATATAGAAATCAAATTTTACCTTGGGTAAAAAAAAGCCCAATTTATTGCAGTCAATCACTTAGGATCTTGCACAACTGCAAGTTCCTTAAAGCGGCTGATCAACATTTTCTGGACAATTTATAATTTTTTGCAGCATACTTTACGCTAAGACATACCCATGAAAGGAGAGCCATCAAAAGACTTCATAATGGTGCTGGCTAGAACTGATATTCCTTTTAGGGTTTCAACATTCACAATATTTTAGTTTGCAAGGCATATAAAATCCCTCAAACGACGATCAGTTGCTTTAAAAATATACTTTAATATTCAACATTTCTGTGGAGACGCTATGGTGAAACTCATATATGCCTCTACAGCACCTAATGGCTGTTGAATACTTTCAACAATAAATTTACTCAGTGGAAAATCATCATTGAATATTCCTGCTGTTGCCTGAAGAGTAGCTTTTACAGGTTTTACATTAGCATCACTCAGATTGTAGGTGTGTTGTCCACATGTATGAATGTCTTTTCCGAACCATGTTTGACGCAAAACTGCTTCGTAAAAATTAAAATTTGGCAAATCTGAAACTTTTCCCCAGTCACCATCCTCAGTGATATTAGCTTGAAGAGTGGAACTCTCATGATTTATTTTATAAACGGAATCAGTCATTTCCATAGTAGCTTTTGCACTGTTTAATTTGTATGTCACAGAAGCACCAACACTTTGAACCACACTATCCACATAAACTACTTGTTTTAGGTTAAAAATGCCAGGATTATTTTCTATTTGGACAAAAGGAATATCAAATTTTGCCTCCATGAAGTTGGTTTGAAGGAATTTAAAGATGACAGGACCACAGTTGAGTTCTCTGCCAAATTCTAACATGATAGGATGGGTGCCTGATGGAAGACTGAATCCTGTTGGTGTATCAAGACTCACGCCAACTGAAATTAATATAAGATCTTTTAACAAGTGTAGATCCATCCATAAGTTTTAGTATGGGTGGTGGATCTTATTTAACTATACCCCCACCCTACCACTAAACCATAAAAAAAACGCCTGGAAATGGGTCATTTGGTATTTTTTTGGACTGATTTTAGAAAAATATTGTGACAGAAATTGTTGTCTGTAACATGGGTTGACAAAAAAGAACACTTGAATTAAATGGAGGAATGGATGCGGAGAGAGATACTCCTTTTTGTGCCATCATTTAATCTTTTAAGACCACCACAGTTTTCATCCCATCCAAACAAACAGATGCTGTTCCAATGCCACATCCTTGATACTACACCACAGACAGTTAAAGGAGCTAAATCCCTATTCTTTGGCACCTAGAAATGGACACAAATGGGTTGCAATGCATAAAATAATACAATACGAATGTATATAAACTATGTACATTCAATCGTTTCGGTTTTTACTGTAATTTCTAATCAGTTTTATTTCCGGCGAAATATGCGAAGAATCCAAATTGAATAGCAGACTTTGGGATGTATGTAGCCTCATTCACTGTGTCGCTTCATTACAAATGACACTTGAAAGCATTCTGGCATGTGTTTCACTGGTGAATTCTATGTTTTTAGCTCGTGGACACTCTGGAGGTCACCATTTTTATCTGATTTTGATTAAACTTTAAATGTATGTTCATAACCCAAAGATCTTGATTCCTTTCAATATGTTGGACCGTAACTGGATTATGGCCTCTGAATGTACAAAACTTGCTTAGCTTATCCTCTGTCCACCTCTTGCAAAATGTGGGTGTATCTTGCATGGCAACCGCTGGTTTTATGGGACCCTTGACCTTACAGTGTTCGGTGGGTTGGGTAGCTGAATGGTTAGCACGTGTGCGCTGTATCATAAAGCCTGTCATTAAGTCAACTGGCATGGAGTTGGGTCACCTGTCCAAACTCGTGGGTTTCCTACGGGTCCTCCGGTTTCCTCCCATTGCTAAATACCCCGCAAGTGAATTATTGAAATACAATTAAACCATGTTAGTCCCGAAATGACCTTGTATGTGTCGAGTGGATGTTAAACCCCATTAATGTGTGTCTGCCTTATAGGGTCTCACCATTATTTGCGAGACAATCCAGCGAGGTAGTCTTCCCACTACCCTCCATTATATGATTGGGCTTAAGATGTTACCTGTCAAATATTCACTATCCTCCCCATGCCAACCACATGGATTAGCAATCTGATCAAAATAAAGATCTACATTTCGTTTCGTTTTTTTATACTTTCGATGGCCTGCATACATGACGATCTGACAAGTTGTACTGGGAGGTTACATCTGGGGTCATATGAGCAGCTTTTGACCCTATGACATCAGACATTGATTAATCGATCAAAATCAGAGATCGTTTCATTGACTAATTTCTCATATCAACTAGAACGCCCATTTTGTAACAACTCTTCTAGATCCTAGTATAGTAAAGACAAGTAAAAGGAAAATCTGAACTATAAAAAGCAAACGTAATAGAGAAATGGGGTTTAATGTCCACTCGGCGCAAACTAGGTCAATTTGGGACTAACATATGGTTTAATTTTTATTTCAACAATTCGCATGCGCGTAGGGGTCTTTGACAAACAAAATAGGATATCTGTTTCAATCAGATTGATGGATTAGAAGCCTAGAACTAATCCACAGACTCCTTGTAGCACATGGGCAACTAAAAATTTGGGAAAGTTGGTCACATAAATTAGATAATATTGATGAACTCACCTGGTAACATATGTTTAACTATATCGGTAGGTAATGGTAGGGTTATTAACCAGGTATGATAAGTACCCTTTATCTCTAAACTATCAACATTTTGTATTAAACACAAAATAATCAAACATAATAACACAAACTTCAACATTTTAACAATACTTATCTTTATAATATTTACATGTATGTCGGGCGTTTACAAGGAGTAACCTACTACTGGTAGTCATGAATAAGATTAGAATAACCTTTCCACTTTGACCTGTAATGATTTAGCTATATGTAAATGTATTATTATCATTTATATAGGTACATGCGAGACATGTACAGCAATAACAGTGTTTTTAAGAGTTAAGAATATAAGAATAATCTAGATTTGGTGGTAGTATTTTGCTTGGGTATTAGGATAGGCTAGTATTAAATTGGATTTACAGGCACAGATCCAGAGAAAGGGCTCCTCCTCCCCCCACCCCTTTCAAGCCCAAATTAGAGTCCAGGGCTAGAAGAAGTCGGAGATGGCATCTCATCTTGTGAATTGTCACTACAACACAAGATGGCGGTCTGAAATTGTCTGCTTAAAATCTGTAAATATATGCTTCTCATTAACAGTGCCAGACAAATCCTGCCAAAATTTTGGTTGTTTTCTAATTTGTGGTTTAAGATCGCAGTCATATTTTTAAATTTATGCATTTTTTAATTTTCATGTATAAATAACACCATTAACTACCATCAGATATAGAACAATATTGATGATCAACCACCACTTAGGGAGAGAGAGAGAAAAATGGGGTTTAACGTCCACTCGACTAGGTCATTTCGGGACAAATGTATGGTTTAATTTTATTTCAACAGTTTACTTGCGTGTAGTGGTCTTTAGCAGTGGGAGGTTGGACCCTACTCCTTGTCACGTACAACCGGGGATTCGAAACCACGCCAGTTGACTCAATGGCAGGCTTTATGATAAAGAACGCACGTGCTAACCACTCAGCCATACAACTCCCCACATCACTTAGGGCATATAGTAAAGGGAAGAAATTCATACTAAAACACTCCATAGGATTCTTTTTCAGTTTCTAATAAAACTATTAGTCTGTAGTATTGTTACAGCAGATGTTAAACAACCAATCTACTAATACTATAGAACGATTAGGATTTTTTATTATGTAGATTCAACAAACATATTCATATTATACTAAATTAAAAAAAAAGATATAAACACAGCTGTTATACCAATAAAAAATGAAATTCAAAGTAAATTAACTATATTCTTGTCTGTATACATACATAGTACCAAAATAATAACAACAGATTAAAGAAATGGCTGATAATTGGAACCACATAAATAAGGAATGTTATTTCTTGGACGGAATATTTAATGGACGGACAAAACATTATGCTAAACGACATATATAAGCATACTGTTACAACATTTTTGTATAAGCAATGAAAGTTTATGTTACAATGTTTACATAATATGGGCATGATTTTGATTATCTATTTAACAAACTACCAACAAACATTTTTACTCCTGAAAAAACACAAGGTAATCACAATAAGATCTCAAAATGTTTTGGTTTAAATTAATTCAAGAATATTTTGTTTACCCCACTGTGCAGAAATATTGAATAGGAAGTCACAAGGTACATCCCATAAAGGGTACATGAAACTCTCTTTTATTGTACCTTGAATTCATAATTTAATTTTACTGGTGACCGGTTGTTGCATAACCAAGATTCTTACAGAGCTTTAATAACATGGACCATGTTAAACACAATTTCTTAACAAAAGGATTAAAGTTGAAAGTATAATTGCCATTTGGTTAATAAAGTATAGGGGTGAAGACAAGGGTCAGCATTACACAAATTTTTCCCCTGGCTTTAGTTATTTTTGAATACTTCAAATGCACACATAAACATTTGAATATTTCACTCAAATAGCTTTTCAAGGCTAAATGAGTCATTTATTTGGTATTTGTTATTAGATGTCAATTACAACTAATGGAATGTGATCAGGTTCTTTTTATCTCCTACGAGACTTGATATATTTAATATTTTAATTCAATAAAATCAAATGATATTCAAAAATAATTAATGAGATATGGAAAATATATGTTTATTTGAGATATCCACAATCTCTAGAAATATGAACTAATGCTAAACATTGATCATTTAAACTTAACATTTGTACTTGAATACTGAAATCATCATTCAATGTGACAAATAATTCTTTTTAATGCAAATAGTATATTTCATGGTTTAAAATTTGCACAATTAACTTTCCCATTAAAAAATTGTCTTGGAACAATAAGCCAAATAACTTTTAAGCCAAATAGAATCAAATCCCTTAGTAGAAATATTTTTGCTTTACACCCCATTAAACATGAAATTGATGCGAGAAAGAAATAATCAGTTTAATAATTAATCTAACTTGTAGCAAGTCACATTCATTTTAATACATACCGGTATTATGTTCCTCAAAATAACATAAAGTATGGTCTTGGAGAAATGAAACCATAATATGTCAAAACGCATCGCCAATCAAAACGATATAATAATCAATAGGGACTAATCAGATGCCAGGATAATCAATATCTTTGATAATAGAACAACATGCCAACGGTGAGGCTGATGTCTCTTGCCGAAATCCCAAAATAAATTGATGACACATATTAATTAATTGCACATTTATTTTATTTTTTCAAAAATATCAAGCAATCAAACCGATTATCAAATAAACACTAAGTTTCATCACTCTCTATCAAATTGACCAATCAAATTGCTTATTGCTCCTTAGCCTAAGCTGAAAATTCTCACCATCAAAATGAGTCAAGGTAATGATATGATGAATCAGCATTCAGAGTTTCATCACTCTCGCGTCTTTGAAACCAAAGTTATCATACCCCAAAGCATCAAGCAATCAGATTGCTTATCTATGTATACCATCAGCAGACAATGTTCATTGTGTTCCAATGTCTCGACCAATCAAATTTCTTATCGCTTTGCTTACCCTCAGCAGAAAATGTCAATTATCGAACTTAGTCAAGGTATTGATGTAATAAAGCTACATACCAATTGTCCTCACTCTCACTTCCGACAGATTGATAGACAGACAGTTGAACCCATTTTAATAGTCCCCTGCTTTCTTCGGAAATCGGGGGACAATTATGATGTCATTATTTAGTGGTATTGTAAATAGTGTCTTTGTATTGATTTCAATTCTGTATATGTACATGTAATGATATATTTCTAATGTATAAGAGAATTTATCAACAATAAACAATAAAATACAAAACATGTATATGAAATATAATAATAATGAATTATCCAGAATATACAAAACAAATTAAACAATATGATGTCTAATATAAACAAAATAATAACACAATGAAATATATAGTCCCATATTTACTTAAAGTGTTTTGAAAGCTGTAATGTTTTTGGTAATGTATATTTCCCCAGCAGTTTAGATATGATTTTGTATCAATGGTTATGTACTAGTAAACGGATTTCAAAATTTTTCTTGTCGGACATTTTTTCCCGAAAATAAAGGGGCATAACTCTTATCGTACTGATGATCCCTAATGTCAAGGAGATATTGTATCTTTAAATAGGAACGTACAAGATGAATCTTTCAAGTTATCTCATTAATCCCTTCTGAGCTCCAAATGGAATATCTTTACACCACTTCAGAAAATGTTTACTATTATAAAATGACATTATATAAATATTAATCGACTGCCTCAATTCTTACATGGAGCAATTTGTGCTCTGCTGCCAATGATATTACCAAAAATCAACAACTTTCACATCGAGTCTCTTTAAACCTTATAGATATGTATTATTGCAATGCCAAGTATGCCATTTTATGAGGTTAAACATTTTCAGAAATTATCAGGAATTTTTCCAGGAAGCCTACAGACATTAAAATATAAATAAAATATAACAATCATATTATTAGACTAAATCTAATTTTGCATATGACAAGAATTCTGCAAGTCTATTATACACACAATTTCAAAAATGGAACTTCCAGATTTAATGTACAAACTGTATTTTTTCCAACATTGTACCAAATGTTTTCTGAGATTTCTAAAATATAATGCATTAATGGAATGAATGATTTTCCTCCTGGAATTTCTGAATATTTCACAGCATGACCAGATTTAATGAAATAAAATTATATACAGCTTTCTTCTATCAACTACGTCTTTATATTGTGTTTTTCTATATACTCATCCAATGTCTTAATAATTTTCTGAAAAATTAAATTAGAAATTATATAAATGTATAATAATCTCATCTTAATGTTGAATATTCAAATGATTTGTGTGCATTTGCCATTTTAATTGACAAGCATGAACAGTTTTCACAATAATTTTACCAGGAATGTGTTGTTTCATCAAATTTCAATTGTCAATGCACGAAAAGGATCTGAGGTTGTTGTCTTATCTGTATAGCGTGATGGTGAACGTGGTCAGGCTATATATCCTTCACCACGGGGAAAAAAAACATGTGTGGTCACAAATAGGTATCGTCCATTATTTACAAGTCGTCCAGTAACGAATGTAGTAATCCGAACCCCTAATAAACACACCATTAAATAAAATAGCTTTAACAACACTTTTCTTGAACAACATTCTTGATGTTAGCGTACCATTATTTCACCTAATATTACGGGCAATATGCCAATGGTACATTATTACAGTAGTTGCAATAATGGATGCATGTGACCTATTTCATTGAAATCCTCGTGCTGAATAGTGTCTGTATTTTAAGTTGTTTAATGGTCTTGTGCAAGACATTGCGTAATATATTGATATTGCCCTTGTGCTATCGAACTTGTACAATATCAATATATTACTTAATGTCTCGCACTCGACCATTCAACTACATTTAATACTTTGTACTTACCCGTCTCTCCATAGATATGGCCATTTCGTAGGCTGTTTTACCATACTTAAATATAGAAATAAAACAAGTTATCATCAAACATTTAAAATAGCATTATGCAAGAGCAAAATCTGCTTATTACAGGTCTTTCTTTAGGCCTGAAATGTTATCTAAATAATCAATTAGACATTAATTAACATATCCAGACCATAATAAACACTTGATGTCAAGGCTAGCCTTCGATGTTGGCAGATTAAAATCCTATATGCCGCTTAATGGCCGTTGATAATTAAATCAATCAAGTGGATAATCGAGACTGTGCTGTTTATATTAATGATTTGAGTAATGATGACCGAGGCTATGTGAATATTTCAAACGCTTTTTTCTCGGCTAATAGTGGATCAATTTGACTGAAATTTTCAGCAAATTACCTTTACACTATCTAGTTTTTAACTATTATAGTGCGAACTGCCATCTCTTATCTTATCTCCCATAATGTAACTTTAATGATTGACCATCCTGATTTCAATTTGTTCTCTTTTTCCATATTTACATAATCAGATGATTAAAAAGAATAATTTGATACGTTGTCAATAGGTCATTTTGAGGCTAATGAAATATTTTTTTCATTTCAATGCTTAGGTGAGGAGGCGAATGTGGTTCAGTCTGGCTACTACAGTTTGACTTCTAAATGCCAAAAGATTTTTGACATACACTAACAATCTACAAATCAAGACTGGATTTCACGATTTTTGTCCCATATGAATGACTAGACATAATTCCCTGGTTGGTATTGGAGACCCATGGGTGCTGAAAAGAATAGAAATGCTCTTCACAGTTGTGTGCAAAATTTTTACAACAAACTACATAGTATAAAAACCTTAAGCCATTGATGGCCATTGCGGAATTTTGAATCCCTTACCAACTACAACTGAATGTATAAAAGGAATATCAATCAAACATAATAGTTCCATTCAATTGCAATCATAATGGTTCAATTCAATTTAACAAATTGAAAATTTAACAACATTCAGTATACTCTGAAGATGTTATAGACTGGCCAGAGCCACCTATAAGTTTGATGGGCCTCTTTTTAATCCAGTAGAATCCCCACTCAACAGCCCTGCTACTAAGGGAGTGGTGCCGTTTCCCTGCCCTTTTCTCATTCTTACGTAAATTTTAAATACTCAATTAGAGTTAATTTTACTGTGAATTATCCAACGAAAAACTATATATTGTCTGAAACCTGAACAATAACAATCATCAACTTGCAAAACATTCTCATATTCTATAATGTACTGTTACTTATTATTTATCTTATATAATAACAATACCTACTATTGTCATTTGTCAACTCATCTAAATTTACAAAAAACACTGTTTTATATTCATTCATTCAATCATTCATTTCAAATACCAAAGAACAATGATATTTTATGATATGATCTGAATCAATAATCGATTGTTTGAAGATCTTTATTGTATATCTCAGTAATATCACGAACCATTAAAAACACATCAAGCTGAACCACAAGTAGACAATCACTGGGAATAACTACCTGTTTATACCTGACCACAAGTAATCACCCATAAACTGTTTTTCTCATTTATCACTTTTCTCATAGAGTAAGACATTGAGATGGTATTATTTTTATTATGGCAGTAAATCATGGAGGTTGTCAATATCTCTGATTAACTTGAAGAGTATAATAATCAATAGTGATAAACTGTTCAATAGGTCTTTGTCTTTTAATGGTTTTATATAGGAGGATCAGTACCAGTATTCATGCCGCCATGATTGTTTTCTATAATTCGCTTGTGGAATGGAAAGGTCCAATGCAGTTATGGAATGAAATGGGGTTTAACACAATACTTCATTGATTGTTTTAAAAAAAAAAAAAAACATGCACATTACAGAGAATTTTAACTGGACAGTATTTCCACTTGCTCACTGTCAAAGGTACTTTCACATGCACAGCAAATTGTGTACATGGAAGGACCTCAGTTTTTCATACTCTCAAGAAAGGGCTTTTCTATATTCACACAGTACCCTTTCGACGCAGCTACCTGGTATCATCTCCTGTTAGTGTAACCAGAGATTCATTATCTATTATTGATAGTAGTCCGTATGAATCAATATAACTGAAATATGATTCCATGTCACGGTTTGACATAAAAAAAACAACCCTAACAGTGACATAGTAGACCTGTATAATATTCAACATCAAGTAAAAGAATAGACCGAATGAAAGATTTATGCAAAAACTAAACAGTAGGGGTTATTGAAAGCACTCTAGGAGGAAATTAAATAGAGAAATAGATCAATTCTATAAACCATCTTAAAATCATGAGAACCAACAACTAGATATGTATAAACACTTGAACCCCATGCACAAGGAGCCCAATCACCCTCCATTTGCCAACCCTGAGCTTCTTCTTATTTTTCTAGACTATATAACGTTTCAGGTATAACTCTACTTGATCCTATCATTGTTACTCCTTGATATAATGTAAACATGATTATTGATCTCTTAACATCTGCAATAAAAATCTGTACTAGATCAAATACCAATCAAACAACAATCATTTCAGAAGACCTAACATCTCTTTAATACTTATTAATAAAACGAACAAATTAGCTCAAAGACATGTACACCAACATAATTCCCTAGTCCTCTTGCTGATATATTTCAGTAAATTATTGATTGATGTATTTCAATAGATTAAATATTAAATTTTTGCCTTTTTTAAAACTTTTTAATGGGATCAAACAGCTATAGATTGAGTCTACAAAATCATCTTATCAGAAACTATATATCCATCAACTTACTCTGACAACTATTTCATATAGCATTATAAATGCAAAAGAAATTCAATTTCCACTTGTCTAAAATGATATGCTAATACATAATTCACTGTATTAATATAAAATTGGATACATAAGAGGAGACTGTATAATCTGCAAGAGTAATGAATTCTTTCTCGAACATAATTTTAATTTTATTTAGATATTATAGTATAATAGAAAAGTGCACAATCATATAATACTATAATCTGGTATTAAACCCTTGTTAATCTGTTCAGTTGGGACATGGGAAAGCCTTGTCTAAAAAAAATACACCAGTAATTCTGAGATCTTACAATGGTAATAATTTACTTTTTTATAAAATGAATGAAAATAAGTTCAGTCAGACAATCATATTCCTCTAACCCTTCAGAGAATCCAAATGAAGTTGGGGTTTTTTCAGTGACCTACTCAAGTATATACACAAAAGCTAGAGGAGACAGTAGATGAATATTTAGGTTCCCTTGACTATAATATATCTACTTAAATCATCATCTGTTACCTACATTTAATTTATTGAAAATAGGAAGACAAATTAATGGGCTACTATATAATACATTAATAAATAAGCCAATCATTTTTTTTTTTTAAAAAAATATAATATCTTAATATCTAAGGCATATTATAATAATATCATGGTCTGCCAGATCATATCCTCATAATACTAGAGCCTTAATTCTAATATCAAAAGTGTCTTATAATGTAAGCAGTTTAATGTGACATTACAGCCAATTTATTATATAAGAGAAAATTGAATCAAAACTAATCTACCACAATATGAGCTTTTGTTATCAATATATTGTTTTCTTATAAGGTTTTTTCTATTATCTCTTCAGTAAATATATCAGAGTTTTTTTTATATTATACCTCTTCAGTAAATACATTAAAGGGCTGACATAAGGTATTGTATTCATTAAAAAATTTCCTATTATCTATATAGTAAATTTACATTAAAGGTTTGCCTATTATCTCTTTAGTAAATATATTTTAAAGGACCCATCTAAAATCATGCCTTAGAATTGAAAACATGGTACTATTTCATTTGTTTTTGGATGGATTTTTTAAACAGGTCAAATCAAACAAATAAATTATTTGATTCAGAAATTTCTGTGTGGAAACCATTGGGTGGGAGTCCTCCCTATTAAATGAATTTCCTGAATCATAATTCGTTAGATACCAGGTAAGCTGTTTTCAGCAAATAGCTTTCCCTTGGTTTGAACATACAGAGAGAGGTAATTTTGGGACAGACATATGGTTCAATTTTATTCCAATAATTTGCTTGCGTGTAGAGGTCTTTAGCAGTGGGAGGAAACCAGGGGACCCGGAGAAAACCCACAAGGTTGAACAGGCGACCTTACAGCTTGTCACATACAAATGGGTAATTGATGACAGACCTTATGATACAATGTGCATGCACTAACCATTTGATCATACACCCTCCTAGGTTTGAACGTACAGGCAGTTGCTAATCAACAGTTAATTATATAAATGTAGGATGTTGAACATCAAAGTGCTATCTTTTAAAACATTTACAATGTAGACTGATGTAATGAACATTGTTTTAATGGTACTGGGTAAACATTGTACTTGTAGTTCTACTTCTGACACCATTTTTGACAACGACTTTTTACAAATGATTGTAAAATATATTACAAGTAGCTTTATATAGTTCTACATGATATAACTATTTGTAAAATATATTATATGTAGCTATATATATATATATTGTATAACTGTCTGTCTGTAAAATATATTACATGTAGCTATAAAAGTTCTACATGGGATAACTGTTCAACTGTAAAATATATTGCATGTAACTCTCTAGTTCTACATGTGTGTGTTTTATCTGATAAATCCACGTCTCTTTTTTGATCTACCTTAGGGTAAAAGGAATTACTTTATCAAGAGATTTTAAGTTAAGTCTTTTATAATCAAATAAATTCAGTCCACCATAAAATAGAACCTAGGTTACAAATCCAAGTATAAACATATCATTTCATAAAATGTTCATCTTGTAAAATAAATATCTCAACCCACCACGCCACTTAACTGTTTATTCTTATCTCAGAGATTTAATCAAAGATGAATTAGCAAACAGAAAAAAACCCAATCCACTTAAACAGTAATAAGGAAGTTGCCAGCAAGTCTTACAGGGTTGGATGACATCGTTAAATTACTATTGACACGTTAAATTTGATCAATTAAAGATACTTTATGAGAGATTTGATAGAGAGCTGGTCGTTCTCAAAATAATAGTTCCAAAATAAATAAAGGAATGGGAATTTCCTAAAAATTTCAGTCAAAATGATCCCTCTAAATCAAGAATTTAGCAATTGAATTTTATACCTAGCCTCGATCATCATTACTAAAGTCGGTACGATAGTCTCGATTATCCATTTTTTGATTTAATTATCAATGAGGGTTGAGCAGCAGATCGGATTCTTATCCAGTTAATATTGCAGGCTAGTGATGAGATCAAGAAGTAATTATGGTCTGGATAAGTTAATTAATCAATGTATAATTAACAATTTATAAACATTTCAGGCCTAAAGATTTGGCTCCTCCATAATTAAATAGCAACTAACCATGGTTAACTTATTGAGCTATCTCTGTTTGAGAATAAATTTATTTATTTTTAACATAAAGGATAAGAAGACTTTTCAATGGTTTCTGTTCAGTTTCTAGGCTTTCAGCACTTAAACCCAACACATACGTCAATTCAGTAGTTTGAAATTTTGACCATGTCTAGTGAATAAAATATAAACTAACCTCATTTTTCACTCCTATATCAGCCCTTCTTTGTAATAATAATTCTAATAAGGCGTTGTTTCCATTAATTATTGCAATCATCAGCGTTGTTTTTCCATCCCTATCTTGAGCATTGATATCAGCACCATTCATTAATAAAGTTAATCCTGTATCTCGATTACCTCCTACTGAAGCTGAAAACAGATTAATCAAATGCAACCAGTTATATTTGTTTAAAAATGTCACCAGAAGTAAAAAAATGCAATAAAATTCAAAATTCCAAAAATAAAAGGCATGGCAGCTTACTAAGGTTTTCGAAATTCATTAAAAGAACTATTTGGGATGACATATAATGTTGCTATGCAAGGATACATATATTATGCCCTTTATTTAGCTGTGATATTAAGAAGCAAGTGTAGTGAAAAAGTCTAGCAGATTGTATTGTAAATAATTAATGCTTCCATAGCTGATAATTTGCCGAGTGATGTGTTGTGACAATAACATTTTGTATTGTTTTTATCTAAAGAATGAAATTCATGACACAACTTACCGCATCTTAGTAAAGGAGTCCAACCAGAGTTATTGTCCTTGATATTGATGTCGCCACCGTCAGATACTATCCAATCTAAAAGTTTTGTGTTACCACCATCGACTGCCCAGTGAACAGCTGTAGAGCCACCTTTGTCATAGTCTGTATACCTAGCACCATGCGATCGCAATAACTGTACAACTTCTAATTTACCAGCAAAACACGCCAACATTAATCTGTAATAAACGAAAAAACAAAAATGCACTAACATTCTTGAAACACTCACCAGAAGAAAAGTCATCCATGCTTATATCACACAATCATTATCAACAAATTCTGCTGCTTTTTTAAATTAAATCCAAACAAGTTTTAAAACACTCCATTATTCTGTAACATCTTCATAGAACTTTGACATAGAGAGGTTAACGTGTAATCGACACAAACTAGGTCATTTCGGGACTAGGTCATGGTTTAATTTTTTTTCAATAATTCGCTTGCGCGCGTAGGGGTCTTTAGCAGTGGGAGGAAACCGGAGTACCCAGAGAAAACCCACGAGGTTGGACTTGTCACGTACAACCGGGGGAACTCTGAGATAATTCCAGTAGAGATAATATTGATAAAAATTCACATAAAAATCAGTCTTATATAGAATTCACATATACCTCAGTCTTAATCTTATATAGCATTCACAAACTCAGAAAGCAAAAATCTCAGTCATCTGTGATAGGGTTCCTGATTGAACCAAGCCCTGTTCTTACTTTATTGATAAATAAAGTGTTGCATATTATTCTTTAGATGGGAAAAGGGGAATCCTTGACAGTTAGAATTCAGTATCTTGGCAAAACTATTCTCTCTTCATTAGATTTGAACATTTAATATTCAAACTTACGGTGTTTTACCAGCATCATTCTGTGAGTGAACATCAGCACCATTTTCTATCAAAACCTCAGCAACACTAAAATCAAAATATTAAACATTACATTATTGATGTGGGCCCCATATGATCGACAGAGGTAAAGAAGAATACTAATAAAAGGAAGGAATGAAATCAAAACAGTGAAGGACTTAAAATTCTGACTTCCAAAAGCAAGCATTTTTTCAAAAGGCAAATTACTTAGTGTTTTTTTTAGAATTGTTTATTGTCCACAAGAATTTCTAGAGCTTGGTTATCTAGAAGTATATTTAGCTTTGCATAATGCATCTTTAAGGTTATGCTGATAATTTTTATTAAAATATGAGCCAAGGTAGTGGTGTTAATAGGTGAAAAGTAGAACTGTTGAATGAGATAAGCATCTTACTTACTCTGTAAAACCTTTTTGTGCTGCTTGCATTAAACCAGAAAAACCAAATTTATCAGGTACATCAATATCAACTTCCCTATAGTTATAACAAATAATATCATATATACTACCAGGTGTCAAATAATATCATATATACTACCGGGTGTCCAATAATTAGCATGTATTATCTGTGCAGTCATTAGTTTAAGGATCTTTATAGACAGCTTTAATAAAAGTAATGTACTTGTTAACAAGAAATAAATTTAATATTTCTATGCAATTGTCAGGCCTCGAAGTTCACAATGCATTCAGATGATGCCATATTATGGAGTGAAAGATTGCTGTGAATTATGTGGGTGACTAAAGTGTATTAGATGTGTGATGGGTTATCTGTATTAGGTGGGTGAAGGGTGATCTGTATTGGATGGGTGAAGGATGATCTGTAGTATTGGATGGGTATCGTAAAGTGTATTGGACGGTGATAGGAAATGTATTGTTTTGGTAATATGGCTTGTATTTGATGTATCGGATGGGTGATGTGGCTTGTATCAGATGGATGATATTAAGTTTATTGGATGAGTGGTTGTGAAGTGTATTGGATGGATGTGGTAAAGTGTATTGGATAGGTGAAGGGTAATTTGAAATGTATTGGAATGAGTGATAATATATAAAGTACTGTACAGGCTGAGTGGTGTGATGGGTGATATAAAGTGTACTAGATGAGCGATGTGACATAAAGTGTATTGGAATGAGTGATGTGATGTAAAGTGTATTGGAATGAGTGATATAAAGTGTATTGGAAGGTTGATCTGAATTGTACTGGATGAGTGGTATGTATTGGATAGATGATCTTGAGTGATATGAACAATATATAGTGGATAATGTTAAGTGTATTGATCATGGAGGCAGTTGTGCACTGAGTTTGTGATCTAATATGTATTTGTTGGGCAATGTGAAGAGTATTGCATTGGTGGTGTAAATTGCATTGGATGGGTGTATCAAAAGTATTAAATGGATGATGTACAAATTGTATTGGATGAGTGATGTTACGAGTATTAACTGGATGGATGGATAATGTCAAGAATATTGAATTGATGAGTTTGTGATGTGTAGTGTATTAAATGGGTAATGTTATTTGTATTGGGAGTACATTAGTGACTGGATCATTGACTGGGGGATCAATTATACCTGTATTGAATAACTGTTGTGGATGATTGATTTATGTGAATTATGGTTAAGCTCTTCTTACCCTGTATCTATAATTTTCTGTAAACCAGGTACATCATGTAATAATATTGCTCTATGCAGATGTTCACCATTTAATGGTTCTTCTGTAAGAAATAAGCATCAACAGAAATATTGTTACAGAAATAACTCATCTCTATATAAAAGTAACTATATGATTTGCATTTTTCAAAAAATATATCTAATTTCTCAGATTACAGCTTAATTCAAATACCAACACTAGATAATCTCCCAGCTTGGGAACAGCAAGATTAAAAACTGGCCAATCAATTTGGTTCATGATAAATAAAGATGGTCACAGCATAGATCGATAGAATTTTTAATTCATCATATCTTTGTAAAAACTGAACAGAATTAAACCAATTTTCAACTGATATTCCTATATCAGAGGTTCAATTTTTACAATTTTCAGTCTAGAATATTGTGGCTGTAAGTCATTAAAATTGCTTACTTGTAGTAGCTACAACAACATGGGGACTCCATTCTCCAATGCCTTTATCATTTAAAAATCGTAATCTATATCGATATGATGTTAGAGGCTCTAATCCTGTTACTGTGTGTCTTTTGCCATAGCCCCTGCAAATTAAAAATATATATATTTTGAAATCAAAGCATTTAGACAATTATTCAAAGTCTATACCATAACTCTATTGCCGTAATCATTTTTGGAAGGTTTTCTTTCTTTCTAATCCATCCAAATTCTGTCCAAATAAAAAAATCAACAAAAAGATGTTAGAGAGAAAATACCATTTAACGTCAACTAATTTCTGGAGTAAATGATACATCTTATTTCAATAATATAAATGGAAAGAAACTGGAGGATTGAGGAAAATGTCCAAGCGGCTACGCTGAAAAACTTATTCCTATAATGTAATGGAGAAACCTTGGATTGACCCATGGCATGCACAGATAACAGATCTTTTGATCTACGTACACATATAGACAACTTAGACACCCATTTCCCCATGCAGTCAAAGGTATAAGTTATAATAACCTGATAATCTATTACAGATAGAATGTAGACATGAAGATTAGACTTACGTGTAAATATTCCCCCACATATTATGTTTGTCTTGTTCTTGTAAACACGATCTAAGTTTTCCATCTGTTTTTGGTATAGATGCAACCGCCTCTGATAATGCTTCATCCCAATACAACTCTACACTAAAATGTTTTACTTTGCCAACAACAGGAGGTGGTGGTTTGGGTAAGACTGAAAACATAAGATGAAATGATATGAAATGGGGTTTAACATTCTACTGTTCTGCTCCGAACTGGGCTAATGAAGACGGGCATACACCATACAATGTGCTATGAGGGAAATTTTGCCCAGATAGCGACACTACAGCCTACTCTTATATCCAATTCCAACTGTCTAGGGATCTTTTACGTGCACACCAATGACTAGACAGTTGTTCTTGTCAGGCCCTCCGTCCTGCATCACTGACAAGGGGGAACCACACTGGGAAATTAGAACTTTCTCGGCCAATGCAGGGACCGAACACCCGATCTCCAGCATCAAACATAAGATGACAAATTATTACACGCTAAATTGAATATAGTAGCAGATGTGGTTATAGTGGTGGTGGTGCATGGCTGACAGGGCACAATTTTAAGAATTATTTAAAAAGGGCGTGTAAGGGGTGGGGGAAAAATAAGTGGCACAATAGATACCCTCCATTTAATCTACATCTACCCAGTCTTCCCCATCTAAATATGTCACTGGATGCATGTACACACAGAAAATTTATTTCTCTTTTTTAATAATAGAAAACAAACTACAAGTCATTGAACGACCTTAATTAATATTTTGTTTCTTAACCTGAAATAAAAATTCTGAAATGAATATCATGTATGGTGCTAGAGTGGTATAATCATTTATACAACTGGTAGTAGTTTTTTCTTTGATGTCCATAGCAGTTATATCTCATAACAACCTGTCATGACGTCATCAGCAGTTGATATATTTGGTTCATATCAACCGCTGGTGACGTCATCTCAGGTTAATATATTTGGCTCATACCAACCGCTGATGAAGTAGATGATCGAAATAATACAATAAAGAACACAGAAAAAAATTATTATTATTTTGACAATTAAAAATTGTTATGGTTCAGTTTGTAGCATTCAGGACCGAAATAGACGGCGTACTTATCGGCATATTTAAATCGGTTATCCATACTCTATGTCTAAGATATCTTTCAAAATTTTCTTTCCGTCCACCTTTCTATTATTTCTCCACACACTTGGGCTTTGCCCGCATGTTCTCTATCATATCCAACTCATGTAGGTAATATCCTATACATAACACTTTATCATAAAACTCCCTCAAAACTTCACAGCTTTCACAGGTAATGCGAAATAGTGTGTCTCCTAAAAAAATGATACAATTGTATGTTCTGAACAACAAAATGATCTTACCATTTGTAATGGGTGTTTTCAACCTATTCTTGGAGCGTTTGGTGTATCTAGTAGAAGGACGATAAAATTTAGTAAATTCTACTCCATAGATACACATATCAACCTCTGTAGGACCGGTAGTATCTTCTGATGGTTTCACGTTAATCCTTGGCGTTACTAATAAAGCCATTTTTAACTGATATAATATATAACAAAATATTCACTGATTGTGTTGTTTCTTAGACACAGAATCAATGTGAATTAAATTTTCACACAGTTGAAGTTGTCTCATTAACTCAAACTCGAGGACGGTTATTATCTAATCAAGACACCAAACATCATCATCACCAAATATTGTCATCATAATTATAATTTAGAAGTGGTATCTAGTGTTCTATAAAGTGTAATCATATAAAATCAACAACTTTATAACATATAATTGAGTCCTTTTCTTAACCTTTAGTCAATGGCTAGTCCTATAAAGTTATACAGAAACCTTCAGGTCCAAGATCTAGATTAGAAATCTTTGTTTTAAACTACATACATGTACGCAATGTTTGTCAACATCCTTGACAACACAGCTGGTGGGATAATAGATAAGGGTCACTACACCTTTTTTTATACCTCTCCTTGTTTATCAAGAATATAAAGTCTTTTTAAAGATATTCTCTATTGATCCTTCAAAACAAACTACAGAACGTTTATCTTTAAAGTTGAAGAGATGATTAAAAATTGGCACACATTTACACGACTTTATGTTTAAATCCTTAAATGCTATTCTATCAGAAAATATTTTGATTCATAAAACAAACCATCACTCTGATAATTTACACGTTCCATGCCCAAGTTGGTTAATAAACTAGTTGAATGTGAGGTCCTGGAAAACTCTAAATAAATAGTTTGACATACAATTTAAGTATTAATCATGTACTTGTACTCAATCCCAACACTAAATACACAACACAGTACTATACACCCAGTCAAAGCTAGGTAATCAACTTATCTTAAGGGGAGCCTACAAAACAACCGACCAGAAATTGGTACAATAATGACATCATTAGTTGATCTATTCTGATGAAATATCTTGGGTGTCAAAATACAAGTTCAAGTTTGCACACATAACCGGAGATTAAATAAATACATAATGATAATCCGGTTGTAATAGTAATGACGAATAATTTAGACCTAGAGTTATCAGATTACTGTGTTACATCATAACTATGTTAAACCCTACATAAAGTCAAGGTAGGTTGATATTATAAAGCCCCTTTCTGTGTAATCAAATTATTGTTATATTCTATTTAGCTGCTATCTGTTCTATCAATAAGATTCTTTACCATACAAAGAGATAGCCAGGGTGCGTAACTGGTCCCAGACCAGGCTAAAAATTTTTTGAAAGATATATTGGCTCTCTAGTGTCATTTTGGGGTATTTCTTGGGTAACTAGAGGTCCCTTTTCTAAAACACAGAAACTGAGATTTACACAACATGACATACCAAATTCATGTACTACGTTTGATTTTTACTGATGTAATACTAATCACATGAAAACCATTTTGACAGGAAATTTTAAACAAGCAACCAAATGAAAAAAACAAAAAACGTGACCATCAGACGCCAAAATAACAAAAGAAAATTTGTTCATCACATAAATTATTTGTATATTTTTGAATGCCCAAAATCAAGTTGAACTTGATTCAAACGAAACTCTTCTTGTGCACATGGAAACGAACTCATTAACAGCCGCATCAAAATTAACAGTACCGGTATGTGCAATGCCCTTTTCGATGCTTAAAATTGCCACACTTACTAGTTCCTCTTACCGAGTGCATGGTCATTGGCCCCCTCCTCCCCTGCTCAGCTACAATTTTTAAATGAGAAGTGTCACAGTTGTGCGCTTTGTCCTTTATCATCAGATGGTGTGAAGGGATGAGCATTCAAAGGGCGAAATAATGATACTGACATATGTGAGATCCCAAATAATGCTGTGCATCAATGAAATTGCATCACAGTGATCCTTTATTAATTCATAATAAAAATTGATGTCAAACTGGGGTGTTGGATGTCTCTCTTTTAATAGCTCAGTGCTTGCGTAATTTGGAGACGATGATGGTATCATGCATTGTCAACTGACAAATGTCCTTAAAATAACAGGAACCTGGCAAACTCGCTCCTGCTAAAACTGTTGGATCCTCATGTTTATTAAGAAAATAATAATCTTTCACGTAAGCAAAATGTGAAATAATGATTTATGATATTTTACTTAGCAAAATATCACACAAAGGTTCATCATATGTTAGTCTCAAAATAACTTAGTGTGAACTCAGTGGAGATACTCTTAAAAAGACATATAGAGACTTATCAGCACTTGAATGCAACTGAACCATGTAGACTAAGCTCAATCATGAAATATTGCATAACAGAGACCCTTTTCACACCTTAAGTGATTATTTCACAAGGATATAAAGCACTCAGATCTTGGATCTTACAACCATGAAATCCTTCTCCACAAATTTGGTTACATACATAATAAATAAAGGCCAAATCATTTTTATGAAGTAGATTATCAGACAGATTAATTTCAATTCAAATCTATGGCTTAGGAAGACAGCTGGAATCATAGTAAAAATATAGATTTTACGGATTAGAATTCTCTCATAGCAAAGTGAATCAAAAAAAACACTGTAGTCATGGTTAAAATACCCTAGCATACATATGATGAGAAGGAATTACTAGCATGCATATGATGAGAAAGGAATTAATATCAGAATCTTTGAAGTCTGGTAAGTGTTGACAAGGTAAAAAGTGTGTCCAGTAATTCCTAATAATCATAATGATGGTGTAACATTTTTAGTGTACATATAAGATCCTTTTTGCTATAGATTCATAGACAGAAATGCCACTGTTGGTGACATATTCGTCTCTTTCAAATAATACACAGTCATTCTGGGTCACTCATAAAATGATCTGCATAGCTAAAATCAATTTTAGTGGGATGCAACAAAATGCACCAGATGACTGTAAATCTCATTTGAGAGATATACACATCTTAATTTTGCAATTCTGAAAGTAGCAATATTTTAGATCATGACAAAAACACATGAGTTGAAGAATGTTCAATACAATCTCTACGTTTTCGAGGACATTCCGTCGAGTTCAGAACAACAACTTAATTTTTATCTATCCGCGATTTAATGCAATGAGTGGACAAAACCTATTTGATTGGTTGTAAAAATTCAAATTTCAAACAAATCATGTAGTTATAATGCTTTATACCAATCTACTTTAACCAAAATCTGGTCAGGATTGCTCCCACATAAAAGGCGTATGTATATCTGCTGAAGGCAAGTTATATTTTGGCAGTACTTTGGTCGGATGAACAATGATACCATATTATATACAATCTCTTTATGTACATGTGGCATGGTTACATTATCAGAACTGTTTGAAGCAATAAATTCTATATATAGGCTATTCTGAATTCAATCCAACATTTTACTTTTGTTTGGTCTAGTAAAAGAATCTGTTTGTTTTGGGGGATTAGCTGTTCTCACCCATGTATATTGTGTTAATCAGGTGATTTGTCATTTCTTATTAACTGGTGACAGATAATCAATCAGATTCAATAACAAATATCAATATTTCACTTGTTTATCTTCACACAATAACAAAAGGCTCACAGCTTATTTATATTACAACACAGGTGTAAGGCCAACAAAATTGTTTTGGGTTCAGATCTTTTGATATGATTTAGATGTAATAAAAAGCCTTTAGGGGTTTTTTTTAATTCTTTTTTTGGGCTATATTTTGAATACTCCATATACCCCATGCTTTTTTTTCTGGATGGTAGACTCATGACTTGGTCATTGACATAATTATCAATTTTACAAATCTAGTTAGGATACTTATTGTTTTAGTCAGATTTTCCAGTCTTCACAGAACATATTGAGTCAATTTACATGACTTATAATTTCAAAGAATTTAATACAGTTAATGTTTATGTAGTTTCCAAAAGTAAAAACCCTTCAAAATTTACATTGAAGTGGAAGCCCAGCTTGATATTAGATAAATAAAAACAGTTATTTAATTTTCGTTCGTTTTTTCCAGGAGTTTTAGGTCCACTTCCACCAAGGGTGATATCGTAGACAAGAACAGTTAACATGGCAGGTGTTTCTTATAGGGTTAGTCTTACACATGCTAGCATCTTGGAGTTCTTGTACACCGGAAAATACATTAAATATTTTCCATGATGTAATATAAGCACTGTGATCACCTATCAATTATTGATTGAAGATCTACCAGTCTACTAAAAGCTGTATTAAATATTTATCTTCATTTCTCAGTTTAATCAATACAATCTCTGGCTGTGATTTTTCATCAATATTATCATGCAGAACGTGGGTCATAAAAAATTTCTTTTTTGCTCAAATTAAATTAAAGAGCATAACTTCTTACAAAGCTGTAACACTCTGTCTATACATTCTAACAAGATACAATATAGACAGTGTACGTATAATTCATAGATAATCAAGTTATCGTCTGTGTTATTAACATGCTTTTTCATGTTATAATCTCTCAGAATACAGTCGAACATTGTGCTCTCAACCTTTAAAAGTCAAAACATAAATTGAAAGATCAATCTGCTATTTTCATATTTCAATATAGCTTTTCTCAATCTCTATAAGAACTCTAAATGTGAAATGTGAAGAAATATGAAATGTCTGTGTTTAAGAAAAGTTTATCCTAATCTGATAAAACTATCCTGTGATATTTTTTCAAAACATCATTACAAACGTTCAGTTTTTATGTGTGGTTTGCTATAGCTTTCCTAACTCTACTACGTCATATCTGGATAAACAAAATAAGAAGTATATTCTTGCCCATAAAGCGAAAAAACGTCACTCCTACTATACAAAGATTAAAATTAATTAACCAGTTCAGCCAATTTCCAAACTAGATAAACTGGCAAGCGTACGTCATGTTCGGCATTTTGTTATCATACATAAACCTAAACGTAGATGTTTAAGTTGGATACCTTGTATAAACTGGCACTTCGCCTTTAAAGATGCATTATGTTAGATCTACATATAGAGCTGGCATTCTTGCAATAATAGTTCAAAAATAGATAATGAAATATGAATATATTGAAAATTTCATTCAAATTATATATTTTATTCTGGGATAAGTAGTGGGAGAATTGTAGCATAGATCATTTTAAATCTCACATCTGTTTAAATATATTTTCATCAAGAATATCCAATGGCCTAGATGTCAATAAATGCCTTAATAATAATTCCTTTAAGTTTTGAATCAAGACAAAATACCTGCATTACGCAGATTTAGCTCTTACAATGTACATAATGCATCTTTAAAACGTGATCTTATAAAAGTGCTTTTATTCAAATGTGATTGCATTTTCCACCTCATATACCAATCAATCATTACAAAAAATCTACTTTGTTATCATATGTGATTAACCGAATAAAATGTCACACTGCCATATAATATATGGCATATATGCACTTTCTTCAATTTTGATTTTTCGTGAGCATTATCAATTGCAAGTGCAAGATATAAGTACAACAAAGTCATAAATCTGAATACCAGTAATCAATAGATCATTGATTTCATTAAACAAGACTGATTACTGTTCGTGATTATTTAAAGCCTTTAATTCTCCACAGAAAATACTTGTCTGACGTCAAATACACAAACTTGATTCATTAATATGAAATATTGATTTAAAGAGACAACATTCCTAAATTAAATTCTAATAGTAATTACTATTAGAATTTTATTGAGGAATAGGGGGACTGCACCACACATAATTTACACAAAAACAAATGGATAAGACATCATACTCTGAGACCAAACAATTCAAAAACAGTGAATGGATCCGGGCGCTAGCCGTAAGTGTCCACTTCAATTTGATCAAATCTGATACTCATAGATTTCTAGTTTTAACCTTAATTTAGGCTTATAGATGGAAGCCTACTAACTCCAAAAATCTTGTGAATAACTTAGTTTTGTTAAATAAAGTTCTCAATAAATAATATATTTGTCAAGATACCAGTCATATTAATTACTGGGTATCTAGATTACAATCATTAAAGATATATTATGTAAGATTTGGATAAAGAGCTGATAGTTCTTGCTATAATAGTTCAAAAAAGATAGGCTGGCACTGCCAGGCAGGATACGCCCACATTTTCGAGAGATGGATAGAGAACAAGCAATACCGAAAGTGATTTTTCCTACATCATTAAGTTAGAATATGATATGTGCAAATATCGAAATGAATTAAGATCTTTGGGTTATAAAGGTGCATTTCAGTAGGCTTCAATTTCGACTGGGAATCATGTTGCTAAGTGGGTAAGATGCTGGCTCGGTAGCCTTGAGGTTGGGTGTTTGATCCCTGCATTGGGTGACAAAGTTCATCTAGATTTTCTGGCGTGGTTTCCCCTTGTTAGTGATGAAGGATGGATGGCCTGAAAAGAACAGCTGTCAATTTTGGTTCGATTTTCACGAAATTCGACCTCAACCTTCATTACGATGTAACGGTGATATAATCAAACGTTTTTTTAAATGGGATAATAATTCTGACCGCAGAGGGACCACAAGCTAAAAAAAAGGTCATTTTTCGGACAATCAGGGGCCATAATTCAGGAAGTTACGATCCAATGGGCGCAAATATCGCAAGGAACCAAGATCTTTGGGTTATAAACATGCATGTCAAGTTTCATCAAAATCGGTTCAAAATTGTGACCTCTATAGGGTCCACAATCTTGATATAACATATTTTCACACTAATTGCGTTCAAACGGCGGCCATTTTGTCTGTCAATTTTGGTCCGATTTTCACAAAATTTTACCTCAATCTTCATTACCATGTAACGGTGATATACTCAAACGTTTTTTAAAATCAGATAATAATTCTGACCTCCAGTGGGACCACAAGCTAAAAAGGGTGATTTTTCGTACAATCAGGGGCCATAATTCAGGAAGTTACGAACCAATGGGTGCAAATATCGAAAGGAACCAAGATCTTCGGGTTATAAACATGCATGTCAAGTTTCATCAAAATCGGTTCAAAATTGTGACCTCTATGGGGTCCACAACCTTGATATAACATATTTTCACACTGATCGCGTACAAACAGGGGCCATTTTGTCTGTCCATTTGGGTCCGATTTACACAAAATTTGAACGGCGATATAATAAAACGGATTTGTAAATCGGATGATAATTTTGACCTCCAGAGCGACCACAAGCTAAAAAGGGCGATTTTTCGGACAATCAGGGGCCATAATTCAGGAAGTTACAATCCGATGGCCGCAAATATAGAAAGGAACCAAGATCTTTAGCTTATAAACATACATGGCAAGTTTCATCACAATCGGTTCAAAATTGTGACCTCTATAGGGTCCACAACCTTGAAATAACATATTTTCACACTATTCGCGTATAAACGGCGGCCATTTTGTATGTCAATTTTGGTCCGATTTTCACGAAATTCGAACTCAACCTTCATTACCATGTAACGGTGATATTATCAAACGGTTTTTTAAATCGGATAATAATTTTGACCTCCAGAGGGACCTCAAGCTAAAAAGGGCGATTTTTCGGACAATCAGGGGCCATAATTCAGGAAGTTACGATCCGATGGCCGCAAATATAGAAAGGAACCAAGATCTTTAGCTTATAAACATACATGGCAAGTTTCATCACAATCGGTTTAAAATTGTGACCTCTATAGGGTCCAAAACCTTGAAATAACATATTTTCACACTATTCGCGTATAAACGGCGGCCATTTTGTATGTCAATTTTGGTCCGATTTTCACGAAATTCGAACTCAACCTTCATTACCATGTAACGGTGATATTATCAAACGGTTTTTTAAATCGGATAATAATTTTGACCTCCAGAGGGACCTCAAGCTAAAAAGGGCGATTTTTCGGACAATCAGGGGCCATAATTCAGGAAGTTACGATCCGATGGCCGCAAATATCGAAAGGAACCAAGATCTTGGGGTTATGAACATGCATGTCAAGTTTCATCACAATCGGTTCAAAATTGTGACCTCTATAGGGTCCACAACCTTGAAATAACATATTTTCACACTATTCGCGTACAAACAGCGGCCATTTTGTATGTCAATTTTGGTCCGATTTTCACGAAATTTGAACTCAACCTTCATTACCATGTAACGGTGATATACTCGAACGGTTTTTTAAATCGGATAATAATTTTGACCTCCAGACGGACCACAAGCTAAAAAGGGCGATTTTTCGGACAATCAGGGGCCATAATTCAGGAAGTTACGATCCGATGGGCGCAAATATCGAAAGGAACCAAGATCTTGGGGTTATATACATGCATGTCAGGTTTCATCAAAATCGGTTCAAAATTGTGACCTCTATAGGGTCCACAAGCTAAAAACATGATATTTCGTACAATCAGGGGCCATAATCCATGAAGTTTCCACCCGATACATGCCAATATCGAAAGCAGCCGAGATCTTATGGGGATAAACTTATATTTCAAGTTTCGTCAAAATCGGATAAAAATTGTGACCTGTAGAGAGTCCACAAACAAATTGTGGACGGACAGACGGACGGACGGACGGACGTCCGGACGGACAGGGGCGACGACATAATACGTCCACATGAAAATGTGGGCGTATAATAGATAATATAAAATGAATATACTGAAAATGCCATTCTGATTACTTTAATTTGAGTGAAGAGATGAAATTTGGAAGATGTAAAGTAGATTGCTTATTATCATAGCAATGGTGCTGGACAAACAAAACAAAGTCTTATTATCCATTTTATTGTTTAATATTTTTAATTTTGAGCCTCTTAGTCCATCTGATGCTCTGGAGAGTTCATTACAGGCTTGTTATCTTAATAAATGTCTTAATAATCGTTTGAAGCCAAATTAAGACCTGCAATAGGCAGATTTATAATGCATCTTTAATAAAAGCTAACATATCGAATTAATGTCATTTCTTTTGTTCAAACAAACCCTAACAAACTAGGAAGACACTTCTGGTGTAAATAACTTTATACATTATAGTTTTCTCATTCATATGAACAGCAAAGTTTTTAAATCTTCTTGTATTAAACTTTGAGATATATACAAAGTAAAAACAATCTCAGGATATAAATGTATTGATAATACCCTGACACCTGATGTGCTCCCAGTATAAAGTCAAAGTTCCCTGCTTTCCTTCGAGTTAACACTAAAGATTTTCTTGCTACTTAAACTTTCTTTGAACCATTGTGGGTAAGTGAGTAAGACGCTGGCTCGCTAGCCTGGAGGTTGCGGGTTCAATGCTGGCGTTGGCCGAGAAAGTTCATCAGGATTTTCCGGCGGGTTCCCCCTTGTCAAAGTTGGACTTTGATGATATAAGAGTAGTCCAGTCAGAGCATTTCCTTAAACTTTTATTTCCTTGAACTTTCACAACAAATCAAAAAAGAAATGACAAGGGATTTCAAATGTATTAAAATAAGGCATGACTCAAGTTACCTTGGCAGCTTTTTTACCCAAAGTTTGTCATTTTATGGCCTAAAGTTTGAAGGTACATTATTTTATCAATGATATGAAGAAACAGGATTAACATTATGCAGCTACAGACAGGTAGTGTGTTGCCCCAAGTAAGACTGTCACATGTTATGAACTTTTTTACCCACTGGTGGCCACTTTTTAGCAAAAATCTTTACCATAGATAATATTATAAGGTGCTGCTATAAGAATTCATAAACTAATATCTTGTCACTAAATCTCTATATAGGTCCCCTGGGAAAGCAGCCCCTAAATATGTGCCTTAATATGGATCTGATAACATTGTTACCAAAATCTACTAACAGTTTGTTAATCACTTTTATTGAATTTTCAAGGTTGATAAGATAACATGTGTACCCTCCCCTATCTATCTTCACCACAAAAAAACCCCTAAAACGTGTTCACTGTTAATTTTGTTCCCAATCCTTCCATTATTCATTGTAATTAAAATGAAATTACCCTTATCCAATGATCGATTGTATAAAATGAGATTATTATTTGACAGGTCAAATTGTCCGTATAATTAACTGTTTACACCAAACGAGATTATACCCATGTAATAAGTTTAGGTCGTTTAGTCTCTGTATACAAAGACAATTTTCTGACTGCTCCAGTTAAACAACCACCTCCACCCAAGGTAATATCGGTAATTCTGATCAAGTAATGAGAGGACTTTTTGGGGGTAAATTAATGTTTTGGCATACATGTACACCTAAGCATAGATTTAAATTCTTAAAGACCACATCAAATGATTCAGAAAATCTTTACGTACGGGTACTCAAAGGTTACAAAATCCATTTTACGACAAGTTCAAACTAATCTGATTAAAATTAATTCAGATATTTACGTTTTAGTATCCGACTGCCAAAAACGGTTTTCAAATTTTCAATTACAACCTTAATCTGGTTGATTGGCTGGTGACGTCACAGGCACTACACATAGTATACACATCATCTATACAATATATCACACAGCCAGTTGACACGTGTGTATTTGTCGGTCCAATAAACATTTGACTGGGGTAATCATTAACGGGTAATTATTTACATGTAAGTTTCATATCACTATATCAGTCAAAGCATTTTCAAAAGCCGACCTTTCTCGTCTTGAGTTGTAATAGATTATATATTTGTGAGTAGAATATTACCGAATGTATTTCAAGATGCCATATTACCATTGTGTTATTGAGAGTTGTGGAAATTCCAGCAAGGGAAAGGCGAATAATGTACTTGCGTTTTATAAATTTCCGAAGGATGAAATCGTACGGAAAAATTGGAATGCGTTTGTAAACAATTCAAATCCTGATTGGCAACCTACAGTCACAACAGTGATGTGCAGTAAACATTTTACGAACGATTGCTTAATTACCTATAGACACCCGGCGTGTGTATTTATTAACGCCTGACTTATTCCTTAATCCCCCTAATTAAATAAAACAATTGACTACGGAATAATTTGTTTTGTAATACATTTTAATTCAAGATCCATTTAAAAATTGTTTCATTATGTACGGCCGTTCTGTTTTCTCACGGCAGTCCAATCACTGTTCAAATTTAGTCTGATTGATTAATGACAGGTATTAGCGACACTACACTTGCGATACACATAGATAGTTAGGTGATCCTTCTCAATCTGTTAATTCTAACGTATATAGAGATATTTTTTCGTATTTCATTTTTACGGTCTATTTCAGAGTAATAAAGTCAAATTCGCAAGCAGAAATAAAGGCGCCGTACGTCGATAACGGATCGTCATTTACAAATCACGTTGCAATCATGTTTGACGTTTTATTTTGCGTGACCACATCTTTTTACTCCTATACTCTTTTACTCGGTGAAATTCTAACCGCAATACTCTTCTGACGAAAATGTATCTCGAATAGATGGGACTGCACACATAGGAGAGTGCATGACATCGCTGCCGTGTGAAAATGGACGACCGTACATTATGAAACAAATTCTAAATTAGAACGACGATACTCTTCTGACGAAAATGTATCTCGAATCGTTTGGACTGCACACGATGGTAGATTGTATTAAAATCGCTGCCGTGAGTAATCAGAACGACCGTACATAATGAAATAGATTCTAAATTCGAACAATAAACTTCTGACGAATATTTATCTCGAATCGTTTAGACTGTGCACGATGGTAGAGTGTATTAAAATCGCTGCCGTGAGAAAACAGAACGACCGTACATTATGAAACAAATTCTAAATTGGATCTTGAATTAAATTGAATTATAAAACAAATTATTCCGTAGTCAATTGTTTTATTTAATTAGGGGGATTAAGGAATCAGTCAGGCGTTAATGAATACACAACGCCGGCTGTATATAGGTAATTAAGGAATAAACATTCCGAATATGCATTCGGTCACTGTGACGTCACTGGCGTCTGAGGGGATTAAGAGTGTTTTCAATAATTGGCAAAGTCGTTTTTACGGGAGGTCCATTTTTACGACTTTGAATGAAGATAGCTGATTTAATTTTAGTCGGATTGATGTGAATTTGCCGTAAAGTGGATAAAATAACCATGGACTGCTCACATAGAGAAATCTTTAGGGACATTTTATGTGCACTTTAATAAATCTATTTTAATTAAATATATTCATGTAAGAAGGTTTGATACATATTACTTAGGTTTCTATGTTAAAGAGGGGGTGGGGCTCTTGGTTTCAAAGATATATTGCTATTTGAGGACACAGCAAAGAACAGCTTAAAACTGAATATTAATCTATATTTTAATAATCAAAATTTAATTATAGTTTCTTATAAAAAATACATCTTTTTGGTAGAGAAAAGTAAGACAATAAACTGAATTCCAGGAATCAAATCAACTACCGGTATATTACAAGTTAAAGTGTTAATTAGCCCAACACTCCTAGGTACATTCCTCTTTTAACATATACAGTAAATTTTAGAATTGGGGATGTATAGTATACTCTTCAATTTTACTGTTGAATGCATTCATAATAGAACCTCCTTATATCTGGAACCTAACGAACAATGTCAATCTATTTTGTTAAGATAAACAGATCTAGGTGTTGATTTAGTCCTTTGATTGAACTTTTATTCTCCACAACATTCATGTTTCTATCCATGTCTGAAAAATGGAGGGAGTTGGTGTGGCTCTGTTAGCCAAGAAAATTTTGCAGGATGCAGCTGGGACTGACAGTGACAAGGAATAGTGTCTAGTCATTTAGATGGGACAAAATACTAAGGACCCATGTACACATTACTCTTATTGTTTACATGTCATTTGCATGGTACAGGTTGCTATAAGTTGCCAAGGATTCCATAAACCAGTTTTTAAAATTTTCGGTTGAACTCCTATGTGTTCAGTGATTCAAACAAAACTTTTACTTTTGTATAGATTTCAAAATGACCTTTAGCTAAATGTATACAGTTTTCATCTATGGCCATCAAACTATGATATGATTTTCTTTTGGAGGGGCTGTATTTCCAAATGGCACCCATCCGAATTTCGCACATCTCAGAAGTTTCAGCAGCCATACCTCCTAAGTTATTCAATGGATTCCAACCAAACTTCATAGAAAAAATACATGATGAGTGCTTTAATTTTTACATGATGAACCTTGTGGTCAAGGTCAATTGTTGAATTATCATGATTTTGAACAAAAATCCACATTTCTTTGCTAATAAAGGTGTATAGTTTTGAGGAGGGAGATCTCAGCTGAATGTTTAACCATTTCGCCTCAATAAAAGTATCTTTCATTTTTATTCTAATCTGGTCCAAAATCATTTTTTTCTCCAATAATAGGGAATAGTTTAGTGATGGCCTTCAATACTATAGCCAAACAATATGTGAATATTTGAGATATAGTATTTAGTAAGTCTGGCATTCATTAGCTTTGATCTTGCAAGAAACATGCAGTGCCGGCATGTTAACAGAAAATATTTAATTAAACATCTTAAGGCCTTTTAACATGTATAATCAGATAAAATATTTAATATAATAATCACGGCATATAGTAATAATAGTAAAGGTGGTTGGTCTGTCAACATACTGTTACAAGTGCACTTGTATACGGTAGTTAAATTTTACTTATTGTACTTGTTAACAATCCACTAAATTAAAATGAATAGCATTGAAAAACACTCTGACTTGTATCATGGGAAGGGGTGGCAGTAACTTAAGGCCTACAGTATACACTTCACAAAACCCAAAATATTTCAAGGCCAGCATTCGCAAATGAAGAGTGTTCAAACTGTTAAATTGATACCAGACAAATTCTATTAAGTTATATTCATTATTATGAAGATTATAATTGTATATGATTCAGACGCATTCCTTCTTCCAAATAAAGTGGATTTTAACTACATGTACATGCCAAATTTCCAGAATTAAAATATTTTGAACTTTTGTGCAAATAGCTAATCATTTTTGATTTTTTTAGACCTACCTGTATTTGTATTATCTTGATCAGACATGACTATAATACTGCTGATCTGCTTCAGGTAAACTCTCGGTCTCAGTGAATAATCCCTTCACTGAAGCTTTTGAAGTTCTAATGAAAGATATACATTAGGTAAAGATATACTTCTTTCCTACAGCTTTACTGGCCTGATAATCCGTAGAATAAATGACTATTGTACCAACAGTAGCTGCGAGATATTTTACATACAGATAATAAATCAGATAGTGTGTTTCACAATAAAAAAAAAATAGTTAAAAAATAGTTTCACTGAGCCTAACAAATAACCAATCCATAGACTGTCTTTATGAGTTTTAACACCGGGGAAATAAATTTATAGGAGCTTAAATCCAACGTCAGCTTGACTCAGGACTGTCACAGCGTCCAACAGATCAATAAGAAATGTATTGCCATATTCAATACAGTTAGGTAAAGTCACCTTTCTGGTATTTTCTCCTGTCGGTGATCTAATGATATTTTTATGACACGGACCAATAAAAGCGACTATTATATAGAAACAATCCCCATTGAACAGATCAACGAGTTTCTAAAAGAAATATATTATAAACTAACATGTGTTCATTATTCTATTGGAACAATTGGTTACCTGGGTTAGTGTTCTGTTTAACACTGTCATTTCTCACCATAGAATAGAAATTTATGATTTTATGAACTCATATTGGATGTTATTCTCTAACATACCATTCAATTGATACCACCAACACATCATAAATATTGAAAGTAATAAATTTTGAAGAGTTGACTTATAAATATATTATCTTTGAATATGATTATAATACACAAATATTTTCTAGGTACATAATAACATAACAATCCCTATTAAAGTATTTAGGGGTGTCGCACATACGGTCAATGCACTTTGCGTACTTTACTGACGAATTTGGGTCATTCCAAATAAGTGCACGGGGTTTATTGTTTGTTAATGAAATTGTTATTGAATTTGTTATATTTATGAAATTATAATTGATTATTTATTGAATATGTTATATTTATGAAATTGTTATTTATTGAATAAAGTGATTTACTGATACTTTGTTGATTATTGATGAACAGGCCCTCTCAAGCACAGCAATTTTATGAAAACCAGCGTGATAATGCAGAACCCGGCACAAAGGGTAAAAAAAATTATACTAATTAAGAATACTTCCTGTGTCCCGAAAGTAAGAATACTTTGTGTGTCCCGAAAGTAAACTATGTCGTTTGTACGACTTAACCAATGTATTTCTACATCCCAATATTAAACGTAGTTGTGTGGACGACTCCACCAACGGGTGAGGACAACTCCACCAACGGGTATGGACAACTTAACCAGAGTTTTTGTGTGGATGACTTTGCTTGTGGACAAGTTGACTGGCATTCTTTCAAAATGACTAAATATAGTGTTTTGATGAGATGTTGAACTACTTTCCTTTCACTGCTAGTGGTCCATTGAAATATTTCAACTCGACATATCAATTACACAGTGCTACCATGTTTATTAATATATCATTTTTGTAAACAATTGTTACATTTTTTGTTATCAAATCAGACTTTCATGTATTGCTCTATAGACAGCAGAAGACAGGATAAATAAATCATGTATAACAGCCTAGTTTTGAAGGAATCAGACATGGTTATTAAAATTGCTATAGGCCCTACGTGCATAATTTAGTAGAAAGCGTCATGTATTGTGTCATAATTACCATTCTTTTCAGGAAAGGGTGTACCTGTCCGGTCTAATTCTCTTATTATCTGCTGAATGCTCTTTACCGTATTTGATCATCATACACTTATGTACAACGATATACTTTTACTCCATATTTTTATTTCATTGTCATATGTTCGTTGTTGTTTTTCATTGGTATCATTCCAATGGTGCATGTACACATAGGCGTACGAGCTGGGGGGGGGGGGGGCGGCCGCCCCCCCATTTTGGGCACCAAATGCTATGGGAAAATTTGGGCACACAACACAATTGTACTTTGTAAAAGTGGTATAGAAAAATATTGTGTTCTTGAATGTGTCCAATTTAACCGGGAATTTAAATTTAGAGTGTCTATATAGTTAGGCAAATAAAAAATTGAAGTTACCGTACCATTAAAATCAATAGTAGGCCTACAATTTAACCAGCGCCTAAAAATTAAAAAAAAAAGATATCCTCACACCCAGAAATGCATTTAGGTTTGGACCCTTTTTCGTCTATTTTTAGGATCCAAAGAATAGAGCCATCATCCCTTTCCTCTCTAATTCTTTTTTATCTGATATGTGTTGGTGCAGTACCAACTAATTTCTGGAAGTTAAATATTGTTGTACCGTAGGCTAATGATAATAGGCTACTAATTAATAGGCCAGCGTTTTTATCTGGTTTAGGAGCTAGGGCCTAAGTCTTCGCAATAATGGATAAAGATTACCGGTTGGCTACCCCTTTTTAATCATTTAATTTTCATAGCAGACGAAACGGAAGTTCAAAGACTTCACAAGCTTCGCCTCGATTAACTAAATTGTTAACACTAGCCTAGCTTTTGACAGAAGTCACCTCAGAAGTGTTTATAAAATTAAAAACATTGAAATAGCTTCACGAAATTAATAGTAAATTTTAATATATTTTATACTTACACGAGCCGTCGCCCGCCATAATAAAGCAAAAACCAATAGTTTTGTGTAATTGTATTTCTTGTAGTTGTTAAATTGATTTCTAAACAAAGTAACTTCTCACTTTCAGTTCACATTCCTTCGTTCACTTTCTTCTCCGGGTGAACTCGGTGTACGGGAAGTAACTCCATTTAATGACATCTAATGGGAGACAACTCCGTATGGACGCCTTTTTTTGTTCAACATGGCGACTTACATGGAAAGCATGCAAAAACATTTTCAAAATAACAACCGTGTTAGGGATACACAGTCACATTTAGCAAAAGTTCACTCAGTGGCATGGAGCTGTGATGGTAGAAGACTTGCTTCCGGGTCCTTTGACAAAACTGTGTGTATTTATACCCCGGAAAGAGATAGATTAGTAGGTCCAGTTTCTTTTTCTCGAGAGATAATTAGATAAGATAGACTGATACGATAGAGTAGTCTAAGAGTAGGTCTAATCACAGGAATCTGACCTTCTATCCGTATATATATGCACATACAATGTCGTACCAGACAATATATAATAAAAAAAAAAGAACAGGAATGCAATGCCTGCCTTTTGAAGACTCGATTTTACCTGCTCTCACTTGGCTCGTTTTTTTTTTCAACAATTCGTAATGCCAGGCAATCAAACCAACATTATATGCTACAGGCTTTATATTGTACAGGCTTTCACACTGTACAGGCTTTCACACTGATTGACACCCCGTTGTTTATCAGTGAAAAATTGTTCAGTAAAATTGATTGACTGTTCTCCAATTTTTTTCGACATTGATTCAATGGGACAGTCCAGGCTATAGCGTACCAGCGTCTTACCCACATAGCCATGTGATCCCCCAAGTAGGCCTAGATGTATGTAAACGTTCGCACCCAGTTGAGGTCTATATGGTTATACATACATAGGCCTTCACTACAACTTGGGTGTTATTAAAATTAGTACTGGTACCGGTAGTGTTGTTTTATCAGGAGTTTCTGTATTTAATGTTTCGTTCCAAACCATTGTTGGAAAATTGTTCAAATCTGTTGAGAATCATAGAAAACCATTGAGTTTCTACTATTGTGCAGTTTAAAGGGTCTGTCTATATTAGATACCGGGAGTTGGGTTTATAACTGTTTAGTTTCTAGAGCAGTGTTGAGTAATTAATTACTGTACGTAGTCTGTTAATTCCTCAACACCTGTTCATACTTACATTTCTTACTTGTTATTTGTTTTGCAGACAAACTATTATTCTTGGAGAACTGAATGGGTATATCTCTACTTTGCCCTAGGGGAAAGTTTGTGTGAATGGACTGTAGGGTTTTATTTTGTAGTTATTAATTTATAAAATATATGAATTGCAGAGCAAAGAAAATACCTTTCGTGGTCATGGAGATAGTGTAGATCAGTTATGCTGGCATCCTAAACATCCTGATCATCTTGTGACAGCGAGTGGTGACAAAACAATACGAATCTGGGATACAAGATGTAGTAGATCTGTAGCTAATGTTAATACGAAAGGTTTGATACACTTTAATTATAACCTGTCTTGTCTAACTTTCTCGTCTAATTTTGTAATGTCAGTTTAATTGTTAAAGCAAAAAAGAAAAGGGAGAGAGAGTGAGAGAAATGGGGTTTAAGGTCAACTCGACACAAACTAGGTCATTTCGGGACTAAGACATGGTTTAATTTTATTTCAGTAATTAGCTTGAGCGTAGGGGTCTTTAGCAGTGGGAGGAAACCGGAGTACCCAGAGAAAACCCACGAGGCTGGACAGGCGACCCTACACCTTGCCATATACAACCAGGGATTCAAATGGCAGGCCGTATGATACAGCGCGCGCACGCTAACCATTCGGCCATTCAACCCCCCTCAAAACAGAAGAATGATACTCCATATAATGTATGCATAAAACTGTCCTAATGTATTTGCCCGTGGATTAGGCACACTTTTTAATGTCCAGAAGGGGTGCGCCTAATACATAATGTTAAGCAAGTCTTGATGTTTTTTGGCAGGTCTATGTATACAATAATTTTATTTATCTTGGCTGATAAAGTGACATTGTCTAATGGTTATATTTTAAAGATGTAAGTAAGAATGTGGTTTCTAAAATGATTTCTCTATAAATTTCAGGTGAAAATATAAATATATGTTGGTCACCAGATGGTAGCACTATAGCTGTTGGAAATAAAGAGGACTTGGTGACCTTTATTGATGCCAGAACACACAGGTCGCGAACAGATGAACAATTTAAATATGAAGTAAATGAAATTTCCTGGAATAATGATGGTGATCTGTTTTTTCTAACAAGTGGTCAAGGAACAATAAATATACTCAGGTTTGCACATTTTGATATTTATTACAATGTTTTCCTTTGATAAACAGGATACACTAAGGACAGTGTGTGCTGGACCAAGATTCCCCAAAAATCAACCAAAAGTCAAATGTCAAGAGTGTAACATTTAGTTCTTCAAACATAATTTTATATGTTAAATCTGTATTTATAAGTGCTTAGAATTAACTCTTTATTTAATATATTGTAGAAGACAATCCATAATAATAATAACAATTGTAAAATAAGAAATTAATGCTAGCAAGAAATTGATGTAAAATGAACTAAACGAGATTGCACGATTCTATTGTAGTAAGAATTATATTTAGGGACAGTGATTTACATAAGCACCCAAACCTTAATATTCAGAAGTATCATGATAAAAATGCTGTTCATATACTATAAAAATAATATTGTTCTTCAGTTATCCAGCATTAAAGCCATTACACAGTTTAACAGCCCACCCTGCTAATTGTATATGTATTGAGTTTGATCCAGTGGGAACATATTTTGCTACTGGTAGTGCTGATGCCTTAGTGTCATTGTGGGATTTGTCTGAATTGGTCTGTGTAAGAACTTTCTCAAGGTTTGTAAAATCTACATTTATTTTCAATTTCCAACACTGCTCAAACCTAGATTTTTATGACAAAAATCAAAGATGTTAAGGAAGTGGGATAGTGCTATAATGCAATGTGCTGCAGATGTTTGGTCTGACTGTAACCGGTCGGCTTGTGAGTTACGTCTTGTAGTACTCGTATGTGATAAGGAAAATGGTCAACCCACACTAGTATGTAAAATATTTACGTTTTGAATACAATTCTACATGGAGGTCCTTTTAGATTTAGATGTGGTTAGTTACACAATAACAACAATCTTGTGCATATTTTTAGCCCAGAAGGTAAGGGAGGAATATTGAAATGGACTCTCTCTTTCCAGTGTTAAGATTCTGGATATATCTTATAAAATGTTCAAAATACCTTTATGGAACATTGTAAACATGTAAACTTATACATGTATTCTATACTACTATAAGAATTTGATCAGATTTAATAATTTTTGAGTTCGAAACAAACTAGTCCTACTTCTGTGTGTACATTACAAAGGCAAAGGATGTTGAAAGGCGGGTCTTCTTATCAACTTTGGATTATATATACACGATCTAGCTTGTTGTGTCATTAATGATGATGTCATTTTATATTTATGATTGTTAACAGGTTAGATTGGCCGGTGAGAACTTTAAGTTTTAGTTATGATGGTCAGTTATTAGCTTCAGCATCAGAAGATCTTGTTATAGATATAGCTATGGTAGAAACAGGTTGGTAATCTTACTGGTTAAAGGACAATATTGGTGTCTGCCATTATACAATATGTGATAGAACTGACTGGTTAAACATGTTCTAAATATATTTTTAACACAGAGATCATTGCTACGATAGATGTGTAACAACGTTTTGAAGAGTGTTCAAAGAATAAAGTTGGCTTTATTTAAAACTGTAAGATAATAAGTTTTGTTGTTTCAATTTTCAGGAGAAAAAGTTACAGAAATTCCATGTGATACTCCAACGTTTACAGTAGCCTGGCACCCAAAACGTCATTTACTGGCTTATGCATGTGATGATAAACATGACAGAGATCGAGATTCAGGAACAGTGAAAGTGTTTGGATTCCCAACAGATCCATAAACATTCAATAAGTGCCAAAGAGATAACTTTTTTTAAAAAAGGAAAATAATCCTCAGTTATGGGCTATTATATAAATGGGGGCCACTTTAAAGTTTGTCTGTAGCTATAATTTCTTGAAGAGATGTATCTGAGAATTATAAGGAGACCGAAATTTGATGACCCCTTTAAAACTAAAAAAATAGCAGTGTGTGCTTAATCTGAAGAACGCCTGCTATCATATCCCTCATTTGGGGGAATCTGTTGTACTTCCTTTTGTCAATACAATGTTACTTAGTCTGTATGGAAGGGCTAATTGTTAAAGAAATTCCAGTGCAATTTATGTTCTTGTAAGAACAAATACATAGATTTATTGAAATTTCTTGCATGTAGAGTTAAGAATCTTGAAAATATGTAACCATGTACTGTTCATGTTAAGGTTTTCTACATTGTATTTCTTAAGGTTTCTGATCTCAGTTGTGAATTGTTCAAAAATCTGTGCTAAAGTGAACTCAAATAGATGCAACAAAAATATCAACAAGATTTAATCTGGCTTTTTTAGATTGACTACAGATGGTGTAGAGCGAGACATCAAGTAATACATTAAGCTGTGTCTTAAGCTTGAGACCATTAAACAACTTAAAACCTTAGAGACACTTGCACATGCTTTGCCGGTCCAATATTTCAAATAGTATAAATAATGTACGCTTGGCACATTGCCTGTACCATTATTTGATGCCAACCTCAAAGGATGACATCACATCTGTATTTTAGTTGTTACTAATGTATGGAATTGAACCTTATTTGGACTGATGTTCCTTTTACAGATCAAACTTTCACAGTATTGTAGTTTGCAAGGGATTCAAAATCACTCAGATTATGATAAGCGTATTTCAAATAATATATTTTCATTCCGTAATATTTTTATTAATGACCACCAAGACATATTCATGTCAAAAATTGTTTTTGTGTTAGTATATCTTGGTATATCATTTATTCTTTTCTTTTTTATGAATCTGTACAAAACATAAACATCCATTTATTCCAGCACATAATATCATATGATCACTTATCACCATAAAGTCATCATTTTGTATAATAAAAAAATGATAAACTTGAATCCTATGTGAAAAGGTTATTTTAGAGGATCTACATTTTAAACAAATGATTGTTTACATATAAAATATTCAGTGTCAATCGAGTAAACAAGAGAGTAATATAAATGTGCCATAAGAATTAGAAAATATCTCTACTGCTGGATTCAAGGGCTAGTATAGCATAAAAATACATTTGAGGCGGTCAATTTTCTTGTGGAGGGTGAGTTCCCATACCATATGTGACGAACATGGACTAATTGATTGGTTGTTTGGAATTCAGGTCAACAATCTATGTAAGGTATATGGACCATATCAGAGTTACTTTATCACCCAATAACACATTTGATAGTAGATATCGCTTGTGTGATACATTACATAATCTACATGAATCTGATTAGTCAATCAAAAAGGAACTACTTTCTTTTTCATTTCAAAGAAACCACTTATTCAAAATAAAAAAGTAACTTCTTTTTTTGTTAAAAAGAAACTATTTTTATTTAATTCATCTTGAAGGAAACACGGGGTCAATATATAGGACTTTTTAATAGGTAGACTACTGTCAAAAAAAGATGTATCACTACGCTGTAATGTAATCAGATTCAGTAAAAGTGAAATCTATACAAAAGAATTATATTTATTCATTTGTGAATATAAGAAGGGATTGGGTATTTAACAGTTGGAATAGCTGGAAAACGCATTTGTGGCCATCTAGTTTTCCAAACTTCCTTGGGGAGGCCACAACTGAACACGCTAAGCTACAAGGTTATGTTGTCTGTAAACTGGAATTTTTGGGGGCCTGTATGCCTATGAGGATGACGACAACATAATTTTGTCAAATCTGGACATTACAGTTTTGGCTGTAAATATTGATATTGGAATTGTCGAAAATCTTATATGAACAATAAAAATAATATAATATTGATTTAATAGGCTTTAGAATCACCTTCCTCCTAGTGAACATCAGGATTAGAAAGCAGATTTGTCTACACAATGTTTTGCTCCAACTTTGTCATATGATAGTGGAACAATAAATTTGCATGAATGATCTTAACTATTTAAAATATTCACCAATAACTGACTGCATGACACAGGTATAAAAAACTGGTAGCTTCCTTCTTAAAATGCATTTTTCTTTTCTTTATTTTTCCGTCAAGGGCCTATATTGATCTTTAACAATTAGTATGGTTAAATTTTTTTAGAAGTGATTACAAGATCCAATGGGAACATCAATAAGCATTTTGTGTATTCTTACACCAAGGACTGAACAGTCCTTTTTATAGTTAATTTATTCCAGAGTAATATTATAAGTTTAAGGGAGATAACTCTACTTTAGATGGCCGGTGGTTGACACGTTGTTTTCTTTGAGTAAATTACCAAATTACCGGTTCCAGGTTGAAGTAGGGGGTTCAAATTCGGTTTATTTATGTATTGAAACTTGACCAAAAAGAAACACAACCATGGTTTGCCCGTCAAATGTACCACTCTCTAATCTCTAACTGAGGTTACTGTAAATTTGCAGATTAAAGATAATGGTTTGACCTTGAACTGTGACTTCATGCAAAAAAAACCTGTGCTTTATCTCGCTATCTTGCTGACTGTTAGCCTTAATATTATAATATAGGTCTGTTGCTACCTGGCATAGATTGCCTTGCACCTAATAAAATGAACAGTCTAACAAGAAGTTTTTTGTATAAAGTGTTCGGTGCTGTGAAGAAATCAAGAAATTGTGAAATTCTTCACGATGTTCGCGTGCTGTCAAATTTGGCGGGAAAACGTAGTATATCGACGTTAGATATAAGTGGAATCTACCCGCCAATTCCAACACCATTTAATGCCGATGAATCGGTGGCATTTGATCAACTTGAAAAGAACATTAAGATTTGGAACAAAATTCCACTGAAAGGTTTGTAAAGCTATAGTTAGGCTATTTTTTTTGTCATGATTTTATCTAATAGGACAAGGCTTAATTAGCCTATAAAGGACAATCTTGAATATGACAGGGCGTATAGCTAGGTTTGTTTTTAAAACTTTAGACTAATTGATAGCCTAATTCGGGGAAAAAAAACAAGTAAAAGATTTTTTTTTTAATAATTCCAGTGTAACCTAGAGAGGAAAAAGGTGAAGATCTAAAAAGTTAGTGGGGTGGGGCAGTTAATGTCACTGAGGCTATGGTATGTGGCTAGGAACATTTAAGGTTTAAATTTGATATTTTAGGATATGTAGTGGAAGGGTCTAATGGTGAATATACCTATCTTACACCTAATGAAAGAGTGGAAGTTGTAAAGAAGGCATCAGAATGGGCAGCTAAAGATAAACTTATAATAGCTGGATCAGGATGTGAATGTGAGTAGACTTGGTTAATATAATTGCTGTGAAAATAGGAATAATTCTTCATTGTATTTTCTTCTATGATTTATCAGGTATTACAGATTACAATTACCATGACTAACAGGCCTGTCTTACTCTATAGTCTATATTAAAAACAACTTGGAAATCTCTGGTTCAAATTGTATATGATGTCAAAGACTTGCACATACTCTGGTACTGTACGGCATCATTTCTCGTGACCAAATCTCTGTGTATGGCTAAGTACAAATTTTACTGTTTATGATTCAAACAGTTAAGCTAGTATTCAAATCCCTGTTGGCGTTTTGCCTTCTTTTGACCAGAGGATCTGAGTAGCAGTAAGATCAACCTTGGTGGGTGTTAAACTTTTTCTCCCCTTTCTTTCTCTCTTTCTCTTTCTGTTGGCTAGGAATGACCACAACATAATTTTGTCAGTTTGTATTGTCAGTGATCCAGGATAGAGGCCCTGGCAAGGACAAAAACGTCTAATTGTTCAGAGACAATAAATTAACTGAGATTGAAAATAAGTGTAAGACCATAGTGCTGCATTCCTAATGCCTAACATCCCTTGCCTGGTCAGTGCTGAAGACATTAAAGTAGCTAAGTCTTTAACTCAATATCATCCAAAATCTTCAACTTTGAAAACACGAATTATTTGTCAATTTAAATCAACATGGAAGCTGTGATCTTACCAAAAAAATATGGGCTCCTGATAGCCAATATTTTAGACAAAATGAATATTTTACCGTTGGTATACGAGTCGTGTATCATAATGTGTTTCAGCCCCAGTTCTAGCACGAGACTCGGTGAACGAGGCTAGACACTTCGCACCAAATTAAACGGCGTATGTAGACTGGAATAACCAGGCGCTAGAAATTTGCATTTGATTTGGACTTCTGGCTTATTTCGCAGAACATTGCTGATATCAAATTAGAGTAAAGACGGAAACCATTTAACCATTGAATGTAAATCAGTTTATATACATTTATATTACAGTATTATATGCCTTGTGACCCACTTCTGTCAATTTCTAGGTCCCAAATGTTAGCGATTTAGCTGCTTTAAACCCTATTCCATATCAATTTGTATTTTGTGATGAGTGTTAGAATATTTAGTGTGTGTGTTATATTTTAGCTACTAGAGATACTATAGAGATGACTAATAGAATGGCTGATGTTGGTGCTAGAGCTGTATTAGTTGTAACACCATGTTATTATAAAGGTAGAATGACAAACCAGGCTTTAATACAACATTATACAAAGGTAAATATAAAATCTTTTTCCTTTTGAAGCTTTTAGAAAAACAGACCATATCATTAAATGTGTCATAAATCATGTGCTGCATGTTAAGGCTTACAGCAGAAATATTTTGAAAATTGCTATCACTTTTACTTTCCCTGACAAAGGCCTAAGACATCTAAAACCGGTGTCTGATAACATCTATTATTTAATAACTCTTTTATTTTAAAACTAGGGTCTGGGAGGTTGGCTCGATGCTTTAATATGTATGCTTTAGGTTATAAGGTCCTTCATTGACAAAGAGCAGGGTCGCTATTCAACCCTTGTGGGTTTTCTATGGGTCATTCCTAGTTTTCTGTCACTGCTCAAGACCCATTAGTGAAAATTATTTCAACTTTATCATAATGTTAGTCCGGTTTCATCCACTGCTACATTTCAAAACTTGAATAGATAGGAAATGAATAACAATAATGATGTTTCGATGCCTGGCAACCTATCTTTTAAAATCAAGGGCCAAATGCCCATAATCCAAGAAGCTATGGTCCCATATGTATGAATATCAAAATGAACCAAGATCTTTTAGATATGATCATACATTTTAAGTTTCATCAAGATTTGATAAAAAATATTGTGACTTCTAAAAGGTCAACAACAGTGGTATTACATACTTTCACACTATTTGCAAACATGTAGCAGCCATTTTATCAGGCAGTTTTGGTCCAATTTTTCGCGAAAATTCAAACTCTACCACCATTAGAGTGTAATGGAGAAGGGTTTTATATAGGCTAAGCCTGTTCACCAATCCCATTCAGACAACCTGAATAAAAATATTGTTTCCAAAAAAAAATGGAGATATGTTTAGCGTCTTTTTATATCGGATAAAAATTGTAATCTCTAGAGGTTCAACAAGCTAAAAACATGATTTTCGGTACAATCATTGTCCCTAATCTAGGTATTTTACAGTCGAAAAGATGGGTTAAACATATGTACATTTCAAGATTCATCAAAATCATATGCATATTGTGACTTCTAGAGGTACACAACCTTGGTATTACATAGTTTTAATACACTATTTGCATTCAAGAAGCAGTTGCACCCATTCTGCCTCCGTCATATTTTTACGAAATTCAATCCAACCTTCATTAGGGTGTAACAGTGATATATATAAACAGTTTTTAAAATTGAAAACAAATTGTGACTTCTACAGAGTCCACATCTTGAAAACATGATATTTACAACAATCAGGAGTCATAATCCAGGAAGTTATGTTCCGATATGCGCGATTATAGAAAGGAACCAAGATCTTTGTGATATGTAGGGGTGTAACGATACATCGTACAATCGATGCATCGCGATAGTTCGACTGTCGATAGTATGTATCGATATTAAAAAGAAACTATCGATAAAAATTGCGATAGTCAAGCAAACTATCGATAGTTTCGATAGTTTGTAATAGCGAAAGTAAAATGGCTCAAATTCACTCGTATCTGTCGAATAATTACTCTGTTATCACTAAAATAGCGAAATAGCGTTACACGATCTCAATATCACATGGAAATCTTCGTCTACCATATTAGGCATGGCTTACTAAGAAATGAATAAAATGTTTGATTTTGGCGCGAAAAAGCTGAAAATGGTCACGTACGCCAATAACAGACACGCTGAAAGCATGCCGCATATGACAGGAAAGTTGGCTATGCTTTTTTTTTACAAGTTACTAAACTACCAATGTAATATACCATTTTATATAATATAAAGAAAAAACCCCAATGTACTTTATTATATAACTTACTATCAGAATGCGACGTTACCGTGTACCCGAGATACCAGCTAGGAGGCTCTTCTATTCGCCCCCACCCTTTTGCCGTACCATTAGAAGACACGTGTTGTTTTTGTTTTTATCTGTACCGTCTTGTGTCGCTTCTGTCGTTTTTTTGTCGATATGATTACCGATATCCGTGTTAAAATATTACGTACTGATTTACGGAGGGAGATGTTGAACTAGTGAATTGTAATCTATTGCCAGTACTGGATTTTTAATTAGCAGTTAAAGCAGTAGGGGTAAGTCAGAATGCGGGAATGTCTGATACAGGCCAACCGATACGATTTTTGGCGAGGCGATTACCCTATTCAAGAATTTTGTAATTGTGACAACACTAAAAATCAGTATGGTTATTTTCTGGGAAAAGCATTCCAGTCACCCATAATATAATCAGTAATATCATTATTTTGTTCTGCTTATTCGAGAGTCCGTTATAAAAATTGACTCTTACATTGATTTGTCAATTAAACGATTGTCCGTTATAGAGTGTCCGTTATAAAAAGACTTTGAAAACAAAGAAATTTTTATTACAAAAATCGGGACCAAACTGTTGTGTCCGTGTAAGCGATTGTCCGTTGTATGCACATCCGTTATATTATTCGGGGTCTACTTGTATTATATTATCTAACATTACCTGGAACTTTCTAGTGTTTCAAAATTTTTAGTTTGATTAAATGTTATAATAAATGTATACCCGACAGTGTGTTTTAAACCTAAACTAATAAACAGATCAAACTATCGCAATAGTCCAATAGTGTCGCAATATTTAATCCCCAATAGTAATAGTATTGCAATAGCTGTTTACCCAATAGCAATACTATCGCAATAGTGAAAATTACCAACAATAGTCACCCCTAGTGATATGGACATACATTTTAATTTCATCAAAATCAGATCAATCAAAATTGTGAGCTCTCGTGGGTCCACAACCTTGACATACCATACTTTTACACTACTTGAAATTTGTAAGGCAATTTCTGTCAGATTTTCACGAAATAAGAACTCGAACATTACTGTATAATGGTGATATATTCAAATATTTTTTTTAGATCTGATAAAAATTGTCATTTAATCAGGGGCCCCAATACCCGAATGTTAAGTACCGATATGGGCAAATATCGAAAGGCAACAAGTACTCATTGGATACAGATTGGTCTACTAACTAAACTTTGTTGATTTTAAACTGTATACTACGGTAGTATTCGTTGAATACAGATTGGTCTATTTACTACTGAGATGATTTAAAACTGGTATACCGGTCCCAGTACATACTGAAAGGAATCAAGATCTTGGGGATATAAACCTATATTTCAAGTTTTGTCAAAAGCAAATAAGAATTGTGGACAGACGTCGGGACGGACAGGCAGGCATCGATATTTCCGCGCAGGCACATTTGCTTTAAAAAACTTTTTTGCAGGCACATTTTTAACAAATTATTACTGTCACGTAAATCATGTAAAATAAAGAATACTATATATTTTTTTTTGTTTCCTTTGATTACTGTATAATAATTTACTAGAATAAGCTAGTCGATGATAAAAACATCAGCACGCAAAGTTAGCGATTCCACCTGTGACTTATATGACCTATCACCTGTGACCTCTGCTTAATTTAGTGACAATTCTAGTCGAATGCCGGTCGATGATTAAAAGAATAGCACGCGACGTATGAACTATCACCTGTGACCTCGGCGAGTACCGTGTAGTAACCACATTTACACCTGATAATTCTATAACGATGGCTTCCTATCGAGTATCAAGTGGAAAAAAGAACAAAGTCTCTTGCTGAGTTTGTGGTGATGTTATTTTATTTCAAAATTATAAAGTGCATATACAGAGAAATCACCCCGCCGAAGACTGCAATGACCTACGGTCAAAAACAGACAAGTCCATGACATTCTTTTTCTCAAAACCTGCTGATTCTAAGCCTTCGTTCGGTGTCCGGTTCTCATGATAAAATTGCAGCCATTGTCGAAGCTATAGATGTTGATATGTCGGATACTGAGCAAAGTACAGAACTTGTTTGAACCCGGTAGTCTTCTATTCTATGTTTATATCAACCCCAAACAACAACAATATGCACATCAAACTTAATCTTTATTATCAAAGTAATCTATAATACATTAATACAATTTAGAAACCATAATAAAAAGGGTACTAAAATTTATCTATAATTTCTTCTTTTGCCGAGTCCAACCCAAGAAGCTTTCGTAAGCCCCCCTCCACCCACCCACAATCAATCATACTATATACCTGGCAATTGAATACTCTCTTTTTGAGTATGACCCTCATGCAGGCACATTTTCAAGTGTGTGCGCAGGCAATAATATAAGTCAACAAGAAGATGTAGGCATATAAAAATGGTGAAGCGAGGCTAAGCTTCAAACAACCAGTATGGTGGTTACGATCAGTGCACAAATCTTGTCAAACCTTCGAAGGCTAATATTTTAAATAAAGTAATTTGAATGAAATTTTCAACATATTCATTTCGTATTATCTCTATTTTTGAGTTTTATTATATCAAGAATGGCCAGCTCTCTATCTAAAATACAAATAAATAAAGTTTTCAACTTGAAGGATTTTCATCGACGGCCTCATTTGTGGCTATATAATTTATTATGAATCACGTTTTACCCATGACATTAATCTTATCATCTGATACATGATATAGTAAATTGATATAATATAAAATACAATAAGATACCAAACAAGGAAGATTGAAAATTATATAATTAAGATATTATAAAATATACAGATCAGCACATCATTTTAGACATTTACTAATGGACTAAATTAATTAATTGTGAGGGCGGGTTTTAATAATATAGATTAAACTGAAATTAACAATATCAACAGTAAATAATCTCCCAAATTGAATTTCATAAGATTAAAAAGAGGCTCATCAAATAATTTTAGCCTTGATTACAGATGGCATTTTTTGGACAATATCTACTTTCTATGGGTTAATTAATTCTAAAATGTACTCAATACTGATTATTAACATTTGATTAAGAAAACAAAATTAAAATGTGGTAGATAATCTCATGGCTTGGATTTAATCAGATTAAGACAACCCCTTAAAATGATTTTAATGAAGATGATAATTGTGGCACTGGCTTATTTTGAGCATATCCTACAGGCAGGCGCGGATCCAGGGGGTGGGGGGCCATGGTCCCCCCATCAGCCTCAGTGACATAGTTGATTTTCATTTTCGTTTGCTTTGTTACTGTTGTAGTTCACATATCTGCTCTTTATATAATAGATGATATAAACATGATTTTCGCATTGTCTCCGCCCAAGCAATCCAAGGTTGCAACGTATTACCCTTTGCTCCAATGTATGCCCCCCCCCCCTCGACAAGTCCTGGATCCGAGTCTGTACAGGGGAAACTGAATGCTGATAAATTTTAAATTCATAATATCTTTGTAAATACTGAACAAAACTGTAACATGTTTGGACTAATATTCCCATGAGAAATTCCACATTCACAATATTGCAGTGTGCAAGGGATTTCTTAATCACTCAAATAACTTTGAGAGATTTGAAATTGTCAGGAACTAAATATTAAAAATTTGAAATAAAACAAAACACATCTATGATTATGTTAGCAACATCTAGGCTAGATGCAAATCAAGCAAGTTATTAGGGTGTTTTTTCTTTGTTATTTTTACAGGTAGCTGATAATAGTTCGGTACCAGTGATATTATATAGTGTACCTGCTAATACAGGTATAGATTTATCACCTGAAGTTATTGTACACCTGGCATCACATCCTAATATAATAGGGTTAAAGGAGAGTGGTGGAGATGTAAGATATATTTATACACCTAGATTAACTATCTCAAATTTGAATTTAAGTAGGTTAAGGGCTGAAATTCATACTGCTCATAGGCCTATCATGGTACATGCAAGATAGTCTTGACTGATTGGCAGAGAAATCCCATCACCTGGCTCCAAGTTCACAAAGCATTCTCAGATTTAAGTTGAGAATTTGCTCAATTTTCAATCACGGTTTATGAGAAATATCTTTGATGCAGAAACACAACGGTTTGCACATTGTTTCTTATTGATGTATTTGATACATTAAAACAACAAAATTATTATAAAGGGCTATATTTTAGTTAAAATAAGGCGAACAATTTTGAGTAAATTCTCAACTTAAGTCTGAGAATGCTTTGTGAACTCGGGCCCTGGAAGATGTTCGTATCAATCAATTTAAAACACACTAACTACTGTTATTTTTTAAATGTAGATATGTTTTGTTATTTCAAAACATTCCAATTAAGAAGTTTATAGGATGAGGTTTATAGGCAGGGGTGTACATATCAATTTTGTTTTTTGTGGGGGGGGGGGGGCATAGCAAAAATGAGACCGACTGATACATAGGCCCCTAATACGAGTGACACAGCCACAATCGCAGGTGGAAGCTTATAGGGAGATCTCAGGGCATGCTCCCCCAAAGTAATTTTTGAACCTCGAGTCCCTGAAATGCCATCTCCTGAACTTTGGGAACAGATTTTACAGAATTCTGATTGTCACAAAACACTTATAACATGAGTAAAATTGAGTACTACACATGGGAATTTATGTTATGTATTAAAAATTTTGCAAGAAAGTACAATGTACTGTAAATCTGTGATAACTTATCAAAGTGATAATAATTACATCATTTACATGGACCTATATCTGTGTATCCTAATTCTCTTAAAACAGTGTTTTACATATTTTACAATCCCCCTGCAATAGGCTGCACTTACTATTAACTTGAGGAATTAAAGCTAAATATTTTGTTTTTCAGATTTCTAAACTTGGTAGCCTAGTGTACAAAACTCAGTGTGAAGATTTTCAAGTATTAGCTGGTTCTGCCAGTTTTATATTTCCTGCCTATAGTGTTGGTAAGCATTAACCATAAATCATTTGTTGGCCCACCTCAATATTTACTCAAATTTCAATTGCTTCTTGCTGGCCTCTTTTGTGAAATAAATAATTTAAAGAACATTTACTATCAATATTCACTACTGCTACTGGTATGTAAGGACCATCAAAAATTATGATGCATCTATTCTATTAAAGGTGTTGAGTAATTTGTGTAATTCCTAAGTTGAGATAAAAGGCTGTCTGTATGTAATGTAAAATTACAAGAACAGCTTCAGGCATCCATTTAAAAAAATCCAGTGGAATTTATTATTCGCTGTGCCAAAAAAAGTAAGAATCCTATCCGATGTTTGTTGGTACCAATACTTTGATTCTGTAAATAAACCGACTCCTGTCTGATTTCTTTTGGGGAGTTAAAACTAACAGGTACAAAAGTGCAGCAACAATTATTTGTTTGCAAAGTGAACTGGAGTGCAAGCTTAAGTTATAACCGACTGTTGTACATCTTAAATAAATAAACAATTTATGAATAAGATGATGTATTTGTATTAATAGGTTGTGTAGGGGGTGTTTGTGCTCTTGCTAACATCTTGGGTGATGAATTATGTCAGCTTGTTCAACTCTTCAAGGATGGAAAATTTCAAGAAGCGAAAGAATTACAGTTTCGACTGATTGCTCCAAATGTTTCAGTAGGTGTCATCAATAGTTTTGAATAAATAGTATATATAATAATCAGTCTGCTAATGATTAGATTCCATGAAGTATCATAGATCTGTATCAAGTTTTGTCAATGGAATTTTCTTTTTGAATAAGCTGTTGTTGAGACTTAACATACCTGACGTGTGGACATATTTTCACTTTTGTAAATTTCAGATAACAAAGATGTATGGTGTTGCTGGGTTAAAGAGAGCTATGGAATGGTTTGGTTATTATGGTGGAATTACTAGATCTCCATTACTACCAGTTACTGATGCAGAAGAAAAGATTATCCGTGATATTTTTGTGCAAAACAAATTCCTATAAATAAATAATCAGCATTAAAAACCTAATTTGGATTGGTTTGGGATGTAGGATTTCAAAAATGCAAAAACTACCGATGTCTAAATTATTATTCTCTAGAAATACTTTGGGGATTTCAATATGAAACAACAGAATTGTGAACTGGACTACTCATATTACTATAAGAAGTGGTCTAACTTTCAAACTACAAACTAGGTCTCAACCACTGTGTCTCTTTAAAGGTGATTGTTACATGTCTTGATTTGCCTGAGAAAATGAAGTATAAACCTATAAAACCAACAATTTACTCGCTGGTTTTACAAGATTATTTTAAAAGAGAAATATGGGGAGAAACATTAGAAACTCTTCCTTTCGAAATTTGAGTGATATTTTTCTGAAATAAATTCTAAAACCATTAGACCACTTTCAGGTAAACTTATTTGAAGGGTTTTGTTAACATCAAAACGTCTATAGGCTGCATTAATGGGCCAAATTTTAGTTTGTTGTAAGTATAAAATAGGCAAAAGTGTGGTAAACAAAATAGCAAAAGACGAGCCTTATCTTTCTGACTTCCTTCTCAACTTCTGACTGTCCCATGAAGGCCTATTGCCTTTACTTTCTTCATATACATTACATAAAACAAAGTCTTGCTGATGTGGAAAAAATGTTGCATTGAATCACATCTTATCGTGTGAACTGGAAAAGCAGTGATCAGTGATCTACAGACTGCATCTTCCCCAAAATCATTCAAATGCATGGTTGTCTCCCCTAGCACATTAATATTTCCATGCCGAACTGTATCTATGGCCATGTCGCAATAAACAATCAATTGACAGAAATAACACCGAGCTTATTAAATGATGACTGGCCTGCTTATCTTCATCCTGCCACAGCTTCTTTTTATTCCCTTAATCTCACCCCATTTGCTCCCCGGACCTGTTTCGGTACTTTACATGGAGGGTAATTAAAGAAGACCTCTGTGGCAATGACCACTTTCCTATAATAATTGATAACAAGACGTCAGAGATGGAAGTTGCATAAGGCTGATTGGACTCTTTTTGAATCTTTGAGATGCAGGTGAGCCCATGTATTTATTCATTTCAATTCTATAAGACGTATCTGAGCAGGCGATTCCAAATACCACGACTAACCTAAGCCAAAACACTTCAACAAACCATGGTATAATGACGATTGCAAATCCGCTCTGAAAGAGCATGATCGTATTTGGAGACGACTAAAGAACCCCCCTCCTTTGCAGAATATTGCGGCATACCAAATGGTCGGAGCGAAGGCTCGTAAAACGATACGTCAAGCAACGAAACCTCCATGGCAAGGTTACGTCTGAAGGATCAATTCCCGTGTCATGTTTATCATTTAACCATCTAAATGCTGCTAATACCACCTTAACAACATTTCCTGATATTGCTAAATCTCTGGCCAGTACATATTCATTCAATTCACCATCCAATTTCTCCACTAATGCTTTTCGGGACATTAAAAATCAATAGGAGAAAAAGGGGATTTAATATTAAGTCCCGCAATGATGAATGTTACATTTCTTCCGTTGTCGAGTTCCGTTGCGATAGCGCAACTGGTCCTGATGAAATACACTTCCAAATTCTAAAGCATTTACCTTTTCCAACACTCTTAATATTTTTGGATCTTTTTAATCGGATTCGGGTTGATGGGAATTTCCCGCCTTCGTGGCATGAATCAACAAAAATTCCCATCCCTAAACCGGGTAAAGATCATACGAATTCTACCAACTATGGTCTGACCCCCAATGTTGATTCGAGTCCTAAAGGAACACTCTTGGTTATCTCGTTCGATTTGCAACGTTCGCCGGGACGCTTAAATCCAGAATTAGCAGCATTTCATCCAGATGCAATATTTTTCGATCTGGAGAAACCTTGGAATCATGCGCGACTCCATAACCTTAGCCCATGAGGTCGCTTTCCTGTCTTCATTAAAAAATTCCTGGAAGATATGTCATTTAAGGTACGACTGGGATCAACATTCTCTGACCGACCAGGACATGGGAGTTCCCCAGGGAAGCATTTTATCTCCAACTGTTTTTGCGATAAAAATTAATACTATCCCAGCTGCAGGTACAAACGGCGCTCTTTATGTTGATGACTTTAAGTTGTGCTATGGTTCTACGGACATGCAAACTGTCTGCGTGCATTTCTGTCGCAAACGAGGTTTTACATCCCGATCCAGAATTATACATGTATTTGGATGGCAATCGCCTTCCAGTTGAGGATGAAACCAAATTTCTGTGGCTGATATTTGATAAGGATTTATCATTTATCCCCCACATTAAAACTCTTAACAAAATGTCTGACAGCCCTCGGCATATCGCGAGTCTTATGCCCACTGACTGGGGAGCAGACCACAGGGTATTGCATAGATTATATCGAGCTTTAACAAGATCAAAATTCGATATGGGTGTATTGTGTATATGGGCCAGCCCAAAGAGCTTGACACCATACACAACCAGGGACTAAGAATCAGTTTAGGAGCAATTCGTACATCTCCAGTGGACAGTTTATATGTCGAGACAAATTGGCCTTCATTGCACACTGACGTGATAAACTGGTCCTGCAGTATCAAAATAGCATCTTTGCCAAATCATATTTCGTTTACCCCCTATTTAGACCCTACCATGACCATTTATATCTGCTCCAAATTAAAGTCATTCCATCATTCGGTATTTGCATACAACTCCTTTCGATGGAGGCTGGTATCAGTCTTGACACTGTTGACAGCATTGCGAATACCCGTTATGACTCCACAGAGGGCTATAATATCTCCCCTAAAGAGAAATACTAGCTCGACTAAGGTTCAAGAATGGTGATTTGACTCCTATTTACATAGTTTGTTCTAAAGATGGTGATCAGTTCGGCTAAAGTGACGCCATCTGAGACCATTTATGTGTGTCTTCAACCTACTGCTTCAATATTTAAAATGGAAGCATTTGATCTCCAACTGTTTCTGCGATAAAAATTAATACTATCCCAGGTACAAAAGGGGAATGATCAAGCCAATTTTGCAGCCAAAGCTGTTTTCGATCTACCCCAATCACCCTTTTGAATTCCATATAAGGATTTTAATTCTACAATAAACCATTTCATTTATCGCCGTTGACAACGGTCGTGAGATCTTGCAGACACTAACAATCTTCACCACATTAGGCCTCTTAGCCAAAGTCCCACAGAACCTCTCGCCCTCGTATAGGTCATACTTTTTAAACTCTTATTTTTTTATATAAAAGCGAGAGCCTCGAACATATATGTGACACTGCCATCAGATGTTCCTTTAACAGTAAGCACAGTCTGATTGAGTGCAAGCATCTCAAAATGAAATGGGGTTTAACGTCCTACTCTTCTGCACCTAACCTGGACTAATGGAAGGCGGGCATATTGGCCTACGCCACACAGTGTGCTTTGAGGGAAATTTTGCCCGGACAGCGGCGCTACGGCCTATAAATAAATAAATAAATAGTTTATTCCAGTAAGTAGGTCTAGGACCCATCGTTACAAAATTTAAAAATAAAAATATAATTATGTACAGCAGTGATTTAATAAATACGAAAAACATAGCAAAAATATCTAAATGTAGTTTGATCTATAATTTAAAGCGACATTAATAAAATGTGAAATTGAAAGTAAAAGAGATTTATTTTTAGTTGTATACATAACTCATGAAACATATATCTATTATTGTTCACATTATTAACAAATTTCATTGGTATATATTTACATCTAATATGACTCAATTTTATACATACACATAAAAAATGAATATTATCTTCATCGCTTATCTTACATAATGGACACAAAGGATTATCTTTCATTTTCCTATTAAACAAAGCTGTGGTTAATGGAAAAAGATTCAACCTTAGTTTTGTAATATTCCTTTTAACATTTAAATTCATCTCTAATGTTAAATATTCTTCTAGACAAAGATTTATATTCATTTAAACTGCTACTATCGTTTAGCTTAGCCGACCAATTTTGGATCTCTATATCAGTAAGACGTGCTTTCAGTAGACTGATAAGATTATTTCTATTACCGATGTTTTGGGCTGACCAAGCATAACCAAAGCCTAACGAACACAATAAGAGTTTTATTTTTGTACACCATGTTGTCCTACCAATACTGTCAAGTCACTTAAGCATTATGTACACCTGTTTTGGGTATCTAGTATCGGACATTGAAATAAGTTTAAAACGGCAATTTCATATTTTTTAGTTATATTTTTAAAATATATAGAGAATCTCCTACGAGTGTTTTTTGATATCAAAAAATATCAACACAAGTTGATAATGTAAAAAGAACGAGGCTTTAAACGTGTCATAAACATTCATTTTGTGTCTAAAGAATGACAAAGGAAATTAATTGATTTAACAAATGTAATGCCAAAAAAGGAAATACAATGAAAGATATGTTCATCGAAGATCAAGAATACAAGCAATCTGTTTCACAGAGCCGACTAGCAAATCAGTGTGGAATACAATGACACCATAGAACTGTACTAGACGATCTATGATGACACAATGCAATCCCGCCAAACATTTTTTCCTAGTATACACGTGATCTGTCAAAAGGGATGTAACTCTTGTTTCAAAGTCACGTGACGTCAGTGTGTTTTGCTAAGGTGTGAAGTTGACAGTAGAGTGTCACATACGGTGGCATACGACGGGGAATATTTACTGAATGGAGTGATTAGGATGCGTCAACATGTTGGCTGACGACTTAATCCAGCTTTTGTAAGTTAAATATGGACTCAGTTCCTTGTTGGTGGTAGGCTATCTGTCGATTGATATTGATATGAAACAACTAACAAGCCAAACAACTTCTTCCAGTCTGAGTCTTAAGAAAAAGGGATCTGATTCTGATTGACAATGAATGACAGGCTGATGGATTTAAATTATTATGTATATTTACTTTTTTTTTGAATCAAGTGTACATATGAAATTATGAGCCATAGCCCATAGAGTTAGAGTAAAGGTAACCAAAGGAATTTCAAGGTCCACATTCTATTGAATTAAAAGTAAGCCTATCTATCTGAAATGATGCCCACTGTCTGTACACATGTACATCATACAGGAAGCTTATATATACACATGATCGAGAGGAGTGAGTGGATGGCCAAATCGTTAGCAAGTGTGTGCGCTGTATCATAAGGTCTGTCGTTGAGTCAACTGGGTGGTTTTGATTATTGTAATATAATAGAACCATATGTTAGTCCCTAAATGACCAAGTTTAATTTTGTCAAGTGGACATTTAAACCTATTTCTCGCTCTCTATACACATCACATATCACCAGTTATTTCGCGTGACGTCAAGTCCAATTCTGGTGTACATCGCTATTACATTGTTTTTATGTCACAAAGAGCCTCAATCTGGTCAGCAGCGAATATTCGCTTGAACTTTACAATACAATCACTGAAAAGGATAACATCGGTGCAAGTTAGAAGAAGGCTTTTGCATTACCTCTGAGAAACAGATTGGTATAACTTTCCTAATCCTAGTTATATGAACATTCAATCAACTGACAGACTTGATGAATAACTTAAACTAAGTAGGTTACATACGTGGGCTACCCTGAGGCAAAGTTTTTATATAAATCAGAAAATTTATTTATATATCTTGAGTAGATTATTGATTTTGATCTATGAAAGCAGAAAGTGAGTCTTTTGATAATAATTACCGGACTATGAATATCTTTATGAATTTACAAGAAATATTCATTTTGTAATGGTTTTGAACAATTTATTTTAAAGGTGACTTGGCACTATAAAGGCATATTTGTAAGTCTACAAATATAAGAACATACACTTCAAATGAGCCTAGAATTGTTTTAATTATATTTCCTAATTTTCTCTTCTTATTTTTATTAGGTACTGATACATGTATGCCAGATGACCACCAGGCTCAATTAATTGAATTGGAGAAAAAAAAGATCATAAAATACCATAGCTGCCTTCAAAATGAGAACATATAAAATCCCAGCTGATATTTGCTATGGCTCAATGTCATTCTTCATCACCATTGTCCACAACATTTTTCTTCTGTATCATGTAGAAATCTTTGTGTCTGTTTATCGCATTGACAAGACATCATTCTGGATCGGAGAAACAATATTTTTAATCTGGAACTCTTGTAATGATCCATTATTTGGATGGATGAGTGACAGCAAATATTTAAATACAAGTGCTCAGAAAGGAAATGACGTAGTGTTACAGAGATTATCTTTTTTACAGAGATTTGGTCCATTATTTGCCTTATCTTTTCTTGGTTTCTGGATCTCGTGGACGTTTCCGTGGCTTCAGTTTGTTATTTGTTTGTGTCTTTATGATGGATTTTTGACTCTGATTGATCTGCACCATTCAGCCTTATTAGCAGATTTAGCTGTTTCTGCAGATATTCGAACCAGACTCAATTCTAAATGTTCTGTTTTTGCTGCCATTGGCTCAGCAACTGTGTTTCTATCCTATGCTATATGGGATAAAGAAAATTTAAATAGTTTTAGAATTTATTGCGCTGTTGTGGCCTCTGTCTCATTTTTAGGATTTTTTTTTGTGTCTTCCTTGTTAAAAAGTTATTATACCGCTTCCAAAGAATCACAGAATTCTACAAGTGATTTTCATCATGGTTTCCCAGATGTTATTAGTAATACTATTAGGTAAGATTCAGATATTTTACGGTTTCTAAATAAAATGTTCAAGTCTGTTCACTCTGTTGTCAAGTGTACATTGATTGAGCCAAAAGACATTTATCGTTGAAAAGCCGAAATTGGTTTGATTTGAAAGACAAGTTTCTTTACACAAAAATGAAAATTACTCAGTATATGACGGTTACTGTTGGAGGTTTGTTAAAATTTATAAACAATCCCACAGATCAAAATAGTCTGTACATGGTAACCATAAAGAAAGTGTTTTTCTTTTTAGCGGCATATAAAATCATTTTATTTTGTTTTATTTTATAATTACAGCTATAAAGAAAGGGATTTGGACGATGAAATGAAGCCTGATCACCAAACATTTAAATCTTATGTTTATCAACTTCTACAACATAAAAACTTTCTTTTATTTTCTGTGATGAACTTAATACAGGTAGGTCTAAAACTATGGAATGAGTAAATTGAATTCTAGAGAATGATCCAATGATTGCACATGGTATACACGATAGCCTGGAGATCTCTGTTTATCAATTAGTACAATTGTCATATTGAACATGTAGATATTGAATACACAAATGCTTTTACATTTATTTTAATATACTTAAGTAGAACATGTGTTTTCTGTATATAGATAGATGAAATGTGCCAAGAAAAAAAAATATATTTTTGCTCATGGTGCTGGCTGTTTCTTTCAAAATACTGCCAAATTTCCTCATATAATAGCAAGAATCTTGTAAGGTGTGACTCATGCTATGTCTTTTATATGGTTTTCTATGTCTCTGAATTGAAAGATGAATTTTTAAAATCTAGCATTGCAGCAATCAAATGGTGAATTTTAAGTTAATCATCATTTTTTCCTGTTGCATATTAACATGGTTTTCGACGTTGCTGGTATCACTTCGGATCTCAAGAATGCAAAAGCTAAAAACATCAGAACATACTATTTTACAGCCAAATTTTCAAAAGAAAGTTTACGCCAGATGGGAGAGAACCCACACCATTAAACCCCCATAAAGTGGTATACCCTTTCAAGACCAGATTCAGAGGTTCTCTCAAACAAGGCATATACATGTAATTTCTATTGAAAAACTGACTATAGATTGTTGTTTCTGGGGTATGTTCTATGTCTTCTAGCTTATGTGTACAATGTGTGGCAATCTTAACAACTCATCACAAACTACGTTAACTCATGACTAAAGGGAATTCCAAACTACGCAATAACATCGTCTGGTTTAGGGACCCCTAACTACACAAGAGCATCAACTGGTTTAGGGGACCACTAAAACTAACGAACTTCTTTTCAGTCCATCCCTGAAAAGGATAGGGAAAGATCGGATGTTGAAACGTATTGCGCATTACTTGATTATTGATTACTTTCATTATAAATAAAAATATGTTTCCATTTTATCCAATAAACAATTTATTGTTAGTTCGTGTAGAAAGATATAGCATTAAAACATGTTACCAACTTCCATATTACATGGTAGACATTAAATTATACAAATTAATAATTGGTATATTTGAGTATTTTACACCTACAAGAAAGTTTACATTCAATCGAAAATTCCAATAAACAGTTTCAATTTAGTTTGAGCTGGAGTGAAAGTACTGCAATTGGTAGATCATATTTAAATGTTGTTTAAATGTGAATTTGACTCAGTAAAAAATAATGAACAATATAAAATCCACTATTTTGGATGCCATTTTGAAATTCTGCCATGTTTGATTTTCAAATTGAATTTTTAAATTCAGAGACATCGAAAAACATATAAAAGACATATAGTTAAAGTCATATCTTACGAGATTTTGACTGGTTACGTGTATATACGCTGACAATGTCATTTTAGTACCGAATGTGGCAGCCATTTTGATAAAATGCCCGGCACCATGTGAAAAGTTATCTTCTTAACATTGATTTGGTCAAATTTGTTACTGTTAGAACATTTTGTCTCTATAACCATTTTGTATTGTAAGATTTGAAAAAAAAAAATCTTTTTATTGTCCCACCAATGGAACGCACTGATGAGAAATTGCTCTCAGAGAACCTGCCATATTGAATTTTGTTAATTATGTCATTTCGCCTTGGCCGACTTCGGCTGAATTTGAGTATAATGTTGTCTAATATAAGTATGGTTGAACCCAACTGCATTGGTTTATTTTGCGATTTTTGGGGGGTCACTCCACTTTTGAGATTAACTTGCTCCACCTACAGATCACTGAATTTTGAAAAGTTTAATCATAATACTAAGCAAACAGCTCATTTAACCTTGTGGATTGTCTTTGGGTTATCTTATTTCTAGGCAAATGAACTGTAACAACATGGTAATTTGTCCTGTTTTTTATTTCAGGTATTTCACTGCCATTTCAATAGTAATTTTTTCCCTCTATTTCTGGAGAATCTACTAGGAGAAACAATTAGTCCTATGTATGGATCAATATTAATAGGTAATTCAGTTATCTTAATTTTTGACAAATAATGTTTGTTAACCAGTGAGTAAAATTGAGGTTGTAAAGTAAAATGGAGGGCATGAGGCACTGGCATGAAATGTCTGGGGATACTTAATTAAACATTCCGGATTCCCAAAGTTAGCATAATTCGAGTGGAAACAACCATGACAGCTAAAACATATTCATTGTGTTTAATCACATCTTGATTCTACTCACACTGTATCTGGTGTGGGGACGGACTCGATTGCAATTCGGGACATTCTGGCCCGACAATCAAGCATTCCCTCTGTGATGTAGTAAGTGGGGGTAATTTCCATGACAGATTGCATGCATGTACGTACATGTAACTTGTGCACAAATGTTTGAGAATTTATCTGTTAATGTCAAACGAAATGTTGAATTCTGTTAAGTAAAACGACACTTTATGAAAAAATATTTTAATATTTTATGTTTTCAGGATTATCGTTTGTAGCTCCACATATAAATAATTTATATTTCTTAACCTTATGTCGGAAATATGGTGTATATAATGTTATATATGTATTATTTGGAGTAAAACTGTTGCTGAGTTTGTTCATGTTTTTTGCTGGACCATCACATATCTGGTTACTCTGTATATTTATTGCCAGGTAAGATTTTTAGCTCAATAGCACTTATCAGAGACTATTTATTTTTGAAGAAAAAGCATTCGTTTCTTTGTTACTATCTATGTTATTATAAAATTGTTTAAAATTGAACGAAAAGCCTGTTGGTTTTGAGGATAAGTGTCTAGCTTATAAGTGTTCAGTTTTGAGTAAGTCATGCTAAAAGAACCCGTGTATATAGTAATTAATACATATAAACTGAGCTGATCAGTATTGAGTTGACATTAATCTCATTTCTTAATAAATGGGAAGTAAATGGCTTCAGGTGATTAGGAAATAAGTTATCTTTTATTAATATTTTTACAGTAATAGAGTATTCACTGAAGGTACATGTAAACTTCTGAATCTTGTCATTAGCGATCTGGTTGATGAAGACTATGTTAAGAATCACAGACATCAAGCTGTTTCAGCTCTGATATTTGGAACTACAGCTTTATTGTCAAAACCAGGACAGACGCTGGCACCTCTTATAGGTACCTGGATGTTAGCATCTACCACAGGTAATTTATAACATTTATTAAAGTGATATTACCTTGCAAATTACAATATTGTGAAAGTTGAATCTTCGGGTGGGATATAAGTTATGGTTTTACTGTTGAGTAACCCATAATCTTTGTTAACAAATCCTTTTTATGAAATAATAAATCATCAGCTTGAGTATCGACCTGAAAAATGAGATATTCACCCTAAAATGCAAATGATGATCAGTCGGTTAAATGATTATACTGAACATGTTGATGTGTTTCTAATTTTTTTTCCACTTATCAAATTTTAAAGACTTGGCTTAATAAGTACATAAATTTCAACTGTTTTTCAGGTCATGATGTTTTTGAAACAGCTGGTGATGTAGGATCTATAAAATTTGATGTAAAGAATTTAGATGTAGCTAGTCGTGAATCATACAAACAAGGATGCTTTAATTTGTTAGTATATATACCTATCATCTGTGCTGTTTGCCAACTGGCTGTTTGGACGCAATTCTCATTACATGGTCGCAGACTACAATACATAAAATCACGACGAGAAGGCTCAGAAAAAACTTTTGTGTAACTCTACAAGAAATCTATTTCAAAATCTGCTTTACGACATTTTACCTCTACGAAAGATATCACAATATGTTGTAGAAATCTTTATAAGACCTTTACAAGATTTCAGGTCTGCGTAAAAGGAATTTGTTTTTAACATCCCAAAATTTCTGGCAGATGTAACTTGAGCTAAATTCATAATGTTCAGCAAAACATTTTTTAAAATCAAAATTTTATGCCAGTCCATAAAAATATTTTAAATTTCAATCAAAATGAAGATTTTTGGGGGTTAGTACATTTTCTTATTTTGTGAAAAGAATTTCCCCACGTTTGTCTCAACATCATGTTATAAAGTATTATGATGATAGTACATGTATTCAAAGCATTGATCACGTGGCTAAGTGGGTATGTTAGTCCCAAAATGACCTAGTTGGTAATAAATGAACGTTCACCCCATTTCCTCTGCCCCATTCAAAAGAGTTGATTATCCAGACATTCAATTGGCTGTCTGTTCACAGTTAAAGGTATTATAATGGTGGTGTCTCCTAACTTGTTAATTATTATAAAATTATGCATGTAATCATAAATATTTTCAAATTTGAGTATGGATTTTTTTTACCTATTATCATCTTTCATAAAGCTGCCAAAATAAAACTTATAAAATAAATAACACAAATTTATATGGAAAACAATCACTGAGTTTATTTCACACTACGTTTCAACAAGTTCCTCTTGTCGTTCTCAAGTGAGTAACGACAAGAGGAACTTGTTGAAACGTAGTGTGAAATAAACTCAGTGATTGTTTTCCATATAAATTTGTGTTATTTATCATATGTTCAGTTACTAAATGCCGTACAAGGATTTCAAAATAAAACTTGTCCAGATCTTATTAAGACCACAATACATCACAATTGTATAGGTTTAATTTCAGTTGGTAAAATAATTTATAAACACCTTTGAGTAGCCATAGGCATTTCTAATAAATTATTTGGATTTCGTTTTACTCTAGAGAAATAGAAAACATTCATAAATAATTTGCTTTAATACATATGTACTGGTATTTGTTTTGTTTACAATGAAATCATGCCCTCTTATTAGTGTATGAATTTCTAATGAGATACTATCAAAATTTTTAATATTTTCTATGAATTTTTTTGTATAATTGTACCAAAATTTAGAATTTTTAAAATATATATTTTCACTTCCTATAAGATCTTAATATAAATATTTATAATATGTTAAATGTTTGTTTCAAAGAATGCTGCAAAGTAATATATTTTCATGTTAAAATAAATGCAATTGTTGTTAATTATTTTATGTTTTTTTTCATTTTTTGTGTTGGGTGTTTTCATTTGCAAAGTATGGCCAGTATTTTCATCACATATGAAATCTAGATGTCTGTCAATTTGCCATCATTTTTTTTTTTGCAATTCTTTGGATAAGTTTGTTTGGACACCTCCATTTTATGTTGATACATATATTGCCATCCCCTCTAACCACCCCCGATCTGTTAAATTCTGCGAAACATAAACACAAGCTCCCGATTTACTACTATCCCTGTGTCAAATTATGATTGGTTAATGAATTAAACCCTGCTTGGTTATAGACATACATGGTTATATAAAATATCATGTCTTGAGTGCCAAATTACAGAAGAAAACAATGCCACGAGGATTATCAATTTGCAGACGAGATATTACAGTATGATAAACATGTACACCACACCTCGTTTCTCCAAAAGTGTAGGGTATAAAAACAAGACTCTTTGAGAACTAATAATAAACTAAATTATGATTTAATAGTTATATTAACAAAATAATAATTTTATTTTAACAAATGTTGATTAGTGACAAGACATTTTTAACTTCTTGTGTAATTAAAGGGGATAATAGGTTTGTGTGTAATTAAAGCCATTAAAGGGGATAATTGGTTTGTTAATGGAATATAATGGCCCACAGTAACAGAAAAAATAATATAAAATTCTTAATTAAAACTATATATTATAACATGGAAAAAGCTCAGAGAAACAGAATTCGACATAGAAATATACTGGCCAAATATAGTTACACAGCTATATGCTGATGCAACAATGTAAAACATATTAACATGTTATTGTATATTAAAGTAAAATACTTACAAGTAAACAGTTAAATGTCTTATTTAAAGATGCATTATGTAAGAGCTAAAACTGCCAAATGCAGACCTTTCGTTTAGCCACAAATGTTCTATAAATCATTAGACATTTGCAAAGCCCATAATCATCTCTCTAGAGCATTGGTTTTCAACGGATGTAAACATGATTGGCAGTTATTAATTTAATTTGAAAAAGGATAATCAGGGCAATGTTCATTATGCAAATCAGAAAATGCTGTACTATCCTGATTATAAAAAAAATCAGTAACTATAATGTCAGGGATGCACTCTCTTGAACCATTGAATTACCCGAGCAGTATTCAATGGTCATTGAGTTCTGTTTTTATTCTATAACTACATGCAAATCTCAAAATATACTGAACTATCCAGATTATCAAAAAACATCAGCACCAATAACGTTAAAACTCATAGGTTCCTACCATTTTTCTTTCTTTTTGACAAAAATTGTGGTTGCCTAGTGGTGACAGACGCAATTCTTAAAGTGACATCATTTTTTCCAAGCCATTGAATACATCAATAGGTTATTCAATGGCTGTATTCAATGATATTTGCATGTAGTTATAGTATAAAGATCTGTATTTTAAACTAGATTGCAAATGGCCATAACTACAATTAGAATGAAATAATCTGACTGAAATTTTCAACATATTCCCTTTTCATTATCAAACTATTCAACTATTACAGCATTAACTGTCAGCTCTTTTATTTAAATCTTAAATAATGCATAGTAAATCCTTTTTCTAATGAATTAATTCTTCTTTTTTTCTTGCCCACATGTGACAGTAGAGTAAACATTGTGACAGTTCATGAATTCTACACCTTGAATATTATTTTGATTATTCAAACCTCTGATCATCCAATGTAAGCAAAACACAAGTACACAGTACACACTAATAATTTAAATACTTGAACTAGAATGTATCAATTATATTTTAATTGGTTCTATGTATAAAAAACTTATATATTTAATTAAAGGTCTATATCTCTTATCTACTTCACACTTTCAATATCCTATACTATATTATTACTAAGTATTTTAGCTTTTATTTAATGTTTCTTTCATTTTTTTCACAAGACCTGGCATTAAGTCTATATGAGTGTCTGCACATTTTAACACACATTTTTCTAGTTCAGTTTTGTGCTTGTTCATGTCAGATTCTGATGTACTGGGTCCAACTTTATCCCGAATTTGATCTTGGCAGCCCATTGCACATCTCTGTAATCGGTCCTAAAAATAAAATTGGTATTTATCAATTTAACAAAGTGATGGTCATTTTCAGTTATACTGATAAATATTATACATTTCACCATTCATTTTACTTGTTTAAGAAAACATGAGAGCATCATTTATCCTTTGAGCTTTTAAATCAGATTGTTTAATATTGTTGACACATCACAGTCTATTAACTGGAATAATTTGTATGGACAAAAGCTGAATTATAACAAAGTTTGATATGGCATAAAAGGCCTTCCCACTTAAGGAGAGTGAAGGCTTGCACAAATCCACACCGGTTCAATTACAAGTTAGAAGGAGACATTTCAGGGATTTTAATGTTACAATTAACATTTCTACATGTAAATAGCATCAGAAGGAACAAATATATCTTGATAGATGGTATAAACTATAAAAAATCCAGGGCAAAATGACTGTAAATTCCAGTTATTAGAATTAGGATTTCGGTGGGAATTAAACCCGTTTTCTTCTTAGAACAAAGCAAAATAAATGAGACTGAGGACAACTACGAACCTGAAACATTTGAAGTTCATTTTGAATATATGTCTGAGCACTGGTGACTTTAGTGGAACATTTTTCAATACAATTCTGTACTTGATCTAAACTATAACTATTATTCTGACAACATTTAGAACTACACTGGTACATATCATACTGAAAATAAAATTTGACATTTAAAGATACATGTACTCTCAGACTGATTATATTGAAAATAAAATGAAAAATTTGACATTTTAACAAATTTTATCATTTTCTTCGATTAGATAGTTTGCCTATGTTTTTGCAGACATTCTGAACATTATCTCATTCATATTAAGTAATTTTAATGTAAGAATTTTCATTGTGTCAAGATATGTTCAGAATATCAGTTCAATCTTTTTCTGAACAGAAAAAGTTAACAATGTCATCTACCAAGCTCTTTTATTGAGTACTATTTCCACTATTATTAATCTTGGCCGAAAACAACAATTCGTACAACTGAATCAGAAACCAGACGCTACTCGGATAGTTTTCATAACCGCACTCAACAGTTTACTTTCTTGAAGATTTCAATTGGAATGCTCTGATTTGGCTAGTTTTCATCATTTTCAGTTGTTGGTAAATATTATCAATATTGACAACATACATGTACATGTATTCAGATCCAGGCTACTTAAGATACCGGTACCGGTAGTACTAGTGTATACAATAGGTGGATAATTGTAATATTGCAACCAATATACGAATTTCTGAGATTGAAAAATAACTAGGACGAGTTCACAAAGTATTCAGAGACTTAAACATACAATATGCAAGAGCTAAATCTGCCAATTGCAAGTCTTTCTTTAGGCCTGAAATGTTATCTAAATTATTAATTCAACATTAATTAACTTATTCAAACCATAATCAACTCTCGATGGCGTCACTAGCCTGTGATCTTTAGTGGATTAGAATCCTATCCAATGCTTAACATCCATTAGTTATTAAATCAAAAAATGGATAATCGAGACTATGTTTTTTATCATACTGACTTTAGAAATGATGATCGAGAACTGCCAACTCTTTTCTAATCTCCCATAATGTATCTTTAAGTTAAGAAATTACTCAACTTACAGTCAGTTTATGAGAAATATCTTTGATACACAAAACCTTTCACAAGTTTCTTATTGATGTACATGTACATTTGTATTTGATACATTAAAACAACAGAACGAAACAAGGGCAATATATTACTTAAATTTTGAGTAAATTCTTAACAATTAAGTCTAAGAATGCTTTATGAACTCTAGGCGTCTGGGTCAGTTCTAAATTAGCCTTTATATTATTTTCCACTGAGGAGTGACATAAAAATAGATGGACTAGTTTAAATTTTCTGATATAATCAGTAAAGCTCTGTTCATAATACATCTGTATCCATATCTGTAAATACGTGCGTGAATACGTACTGGTATACATTAGTCATTTTTAGAGAAAGGGTTCAAATAGTATCTGGCACGTATTGCGCACAAAAACAACTGCGTCCGTTAAGCCGGATTGATTGCTCCCAGAGCGTATTTTTGTAAAGTGTGTCCGGCATTTCGGCTTGTGACCCGAGATTTAGCCAATCAGCGAGTACTTCCCCTTATTACATGATCTGCCCAAATAGAAACTCAATCTATTCCAAGAAAAGCCTGGCCTTGTGTGCTGTGGATTTGTGTAGTCTTGTGAAGAACACAACATGGACAAGACAGGAAATAATCATCCTTGTGGAGAGAAATTCCATACTATATATGACAAAACAGAAAACAATTACAAATACACAACTAAGAAACAAGATGAAGGTGGTGGTATTCTCCATACTTCTTCCTTCTTTGTAACAATTCATGGACCCCTACTCTCTTTTTTCTCTTACAAAAGAAAGACTTCCTCTGTGTCACTACTGTCACTGTCAGACTCCATGATTGCAAATGACAATATGTTATCTCTGACAGACAAATCAGCCTTGAAAGCCGGACGTTTTCGCGTTTTCTATTTGAACGGATATAGATGCGGGTGCAGATACGGATGCGGATACGTTTATGGATACAGATGTAGTATGAACAGAGCTAAATGGGGCCGTTTTGACCAAACCTGTTTTTGGCCATTATGAAGTATGACCACATGGTCTTCTGCACTGCAGGGTAATCTCATTTGGATTTTAGTTACAGAAAATTCTTTTCTTGTCGGTTCTAGTGTAGAGAGGAGAGGTCAAGATAATAATCAGCTAGCAAGTAACAGTTACTATAATTTATAAAATGTATAGTACTGATAATGACTGCTGATTTATCAACGATATCACCCTTGGTGGAAGTGGACCCAAACTCCTGGAACGAACGAATGATGTCGATGATGACCTTTGTTCATTGTTAGGTCATTATAAAAAAAAAAAAAGTTTCCTGATTCAAGTTCAAATCGACTTGCATCAGACAGCATCATACTTGATTTTCAATGACCAATTAGCAAATACAAGCCAATATCTTTAATAATTATGATCATATACATAATTTGGACATATCTCACATACTTGCATTTTCCTTAAACATTCCTTGTCTAAGGTATTTATCATTGAATTTACAGATTTCTGCACACGTGTTTGAACCTCGTCCATTTTGAATGTTTACGTTCTCTGCAGTAAATATCTTCAATGAATTTAATTTATCATTAATCTATACCATTTACAATAAAATTTATTGGTCTTTTTCCAGTTGATCCCTTAGAATCCTAAGAGCTGTATTTAACATATTATCATTTTATATTTTCTAAAAGAAACCGGATGTTTGTGCGCTCCGTTCAAGCAGACGAAAAATTCCTCAGTTTACAAAAGAGTAATAAACATCGCAACAAAATTAAATAAAAGTCAAGTTCATGTTTCTTTGTAAAATTCACACAAGACATGTTCACTGACGAAGATCTGGAACCTGTTGAGTTTCTGTCATGCTGGAAAAAAGAAAGGTACCTGTACAAATATTGATTTAGTATTTCTTATTTACAGACTGAAAATTAGATCTAAGTAACAGCAATACTAAGTAATCAATATCATTAGGCCCACTTGACTTGTCTTGTCAGACTTATGTACATGTATTGTGTTAGTAATTGTCTGAAAGTGAGTTTTTTTTTGTTTTTTTTTTTAAACTTTTCTGCCAGATAATCTAATTATGGTTAAGATTATTATAAATAACATTAGGGCATAACGTAACTCATTGACATTTTATATTTCTACAACCGTCGGCAGTGCCCAGGGTATTATACTATTAAATTTAGTATTTGATTTTGACTCAACTGTACAGAAGATATAGCTTGATTTACTCCCATATTCTACTTGGTAGCAAGTATAATAAGTATGCACCTCTGATGTTATTATAGATATACAGATGAAGTTGGTGTACAGACCAAAGATTTAGATGTTGAGAATGCTGAAGTTCAGTCAAAAGATTATAAAAATGAAGAGGTAAATTAAGCTACCGGTACCTTGAAATTATGTAATCAGTTATTACAATTTGTGTTTTATGCAATTAAATTAGTCTATTTAAAGATGTTGCCTTTTGATTTCACATTGTAGCTCAGTTTTCAGAATATATACAGTCTAGAAATGGTTCCACTACTGATGTCTTCCGTCTTACTCCAGGCACAGTACTAGTGGCTTTTCCTACAGATCAGTTCCTTTGCGCAAGTTTTTTTATTCAAATGACTACAAAAAGTTTACTGGCCCATAGCTTCCTTAATTTACACATAAACTAACCGAAAACTGCACTGCACATAGCTTAACATATAATAAATCAATTCCCATTGAAATAAAGGTGAAGCCTTACCGCATGATTATATGATTTGATGAAACCCAACTGCTACGCGAAATTTCATCTGGCCGGTGTCATGGCGACAAATTGGCAACTGGCCGATGTCATTAGGCCTACAAAATAAACATTGCTAATCAAAGAAAAAACATTCGGTAACTATTTGAAGGGTCCAGTCCTCACTATTTGTGATAGAGTTACTTATTCCAATACAAACTGTAATGATATGTGTTGACAATTGTGCGTTTGAACCTATTTGAACATGTGTAATGGTTCTTAGACTCTATGAATGGGTGAAAAGTCCACTGCCCAGGCAAAATGTCTCTCAAGGCACACTGTATGGCATACGATTGAAGCAGAAAAGTAGCATGTTAAACTGTATTCCATTTCCTTTACTGAGGACTGACAGCAAAAGAGAAATGGGGTTTAACGTCAACTTGACACAAACTAGGTCATGTCGGGACACAGTTTAAGGTTGCAAGTATAGTAACTATATACAGTCAAGCATGAATAAGGCACTAGTCATTAACTTTGTCAAGCACAATTTGTCAGACAACATAAGTTTATATATTCTAATAATATATACACATGTTGTGTGATAATTCGTGTCTGACAATCTCTGTGTAAGGTACCATGTCCAGGCTGGTATAATAATACTGTGTATACGTTGTGTGATAATTTGTACCAGACAAAGTCTATGACAAGTGCCTTATGTTCAGGCTTGTATATTTAATTACAGTGTTACGTTGTAGCCCATAAGGTGCACCTAGCCTTAAGATGGACATCAATTTTATGAGACTCTATCTTTTGAAGCATTATATACCAGTAATTACCTGGTGCTTAATATAACAATGCTTCTGAGCTGGCACAGCTTAAAATCTACATGAATGGGTTATTCCATGCAAACTCACCTGTAAAACCTTCAATTTTCATATTTTGAATTATACTATCATTGTACAAGTACTTTCGCAAATATACGGAAAAAACCTTTCTAGGGTGACCCACCATAAATAAATATCTCCAAATATCTTGACAATTACGCCACAATATTTATATATATACCAAGCCTTAAATCAGTTTCACACATTTATAGTCACCAAATAAACTATCATGTTGTACTTAATAAGCTATGACCATTTAACCATCTATAAATGATAGACTGAAAATGGGTTCTGAGCAATCTGATTAAAACACAGATCCAATTTCGTTTCGTTTTTTATAGTTCAAAATTTCGTTTTTACTTGTCTTCACTACTCTTGGATCTGAAGGACTTGTTATTTAACTCGTGTTCTGCCTGAAATGAGGGGTCAGCCAATCAAATGGTCTGTCGAATCGACCGTTTGACCTTTTCATGCGTGGAACTGTGGGTAGATATTACCAGCCAACGACGTCTATACTATAAACACCAGCGGATAGAAATCATAACAAAACAAAAGTAGATTTTGAAAAGCATGGCGGTCGCTAATTGGTTAATCGAATGACTGACGTTATCGGGTCAAATGTCCCGTGCTTGATACCTGACGTCATAGAACGTGAGCTTCCACTATAACTAGTTAGATCTACATGAGTGTAGGCCATCGAAAGTATAAAAAACGAAACGAAATATAGATCTATATTTTAATTAGATTGGGTTCTGAGTGTCATCCATAACATCCAGACACTTTTGAGTAAAAGATAGGTTACATGCCCTTGTTTTGAAATTAGTCTGACTTAACCAGTCTACCGACCATTCTACGTCTGATTGACAGGTCAGGATAATCAAGACTACCTTTTTACGAAACATAACAAAAAGCTGGAACAAGAAATTGAATTTAGAAATATGCATGTAAGGCAACTCAACAATTGTTTTAACTACTGCTCGTATCATGTTCTTGCTGACGAAAGTATGTGACTACAAGATGCCACTCCTATTCCTAACGGTCCAGTTAATGATCAAGCAATTTAAAGAATAAAATGAACGTAATTTCTAAAGCTGCTATAATAACCAATAAGCTTAATTTTACTGCTATTCAAAATCGTCAACAACAGATTTTTTACATTGTTGATCAACTGGTAGAGAAGTGTACTGCCATGGCTATTTATAGTATCATAGACTCCACGTCTGGCTATTCATAGTCTCGAGACCGAGCCACTGCAGCATGCACATTAGCCGTGTTGAGTCCAACTTTCTGTAGAGAGCACAGGTCACCCTACCTTTACTAGTTGTAGATTGGAAAATCATTACTTCCAAATTAGTAACATATATACCGGGTAGCTGTTAGCTCAAGTTCCCACTCTGAAAGTCACAGGTTTCAGAAGGTTGAAATAGTTGCTTGAAATCAAAAATACTTTGTTTGTATTTATATGATTGTTTGAAATACTATCTTTCTAGACACAGACTGATAATAGTAGAGATAATTATTTCCAACTTGCTGAAACCGATGAAGGTAGATTAGAGAAGTTTTTGAAGAAAGTTGAACCAAGACTCAGTAAGATATTGGAGAGAAATCTGAAAAGTGTGGCTTTTGATGGTAGGTATATTAATAATCCATACATGTTATAACTAAACAGGAATTTTGTAAACAACATTATTGCTAACTATCTAGTCATACAAATTATGATTAGAGTGTAGAACGAGGACAGCTAACTTTTCTACTAAATTGTGCCATTAGGATGCCCCTTGGTATGTTCCAAGAAATGTCAGAAAACGCCAGGAATTTGGTATAGTAATTGTGTCTAGTCTTTTTTATCAAACAGAAATAGAGATACAAACTGGTGAAAAGTATATGGAAATGGTGCTATCCACACCTAATTTTTCTAATAGAAGTTTTTAATTTCTTGGTCTCAACCAATTTTTTCTTTAATTTCCTTTCCTTCCTCAAGTTTTGCATGCTTTTGCTATGATGTGTGAAATGAATACCATCTGAACCCTGTTTTTTTTCAAATATTCTATTTGTCTATTAGATTATGTAATAAGGTCATATGAAGATGATTTAGCCGTGACTTGTACCCATACATTATGTCATGATGAATTGAAAGATGAGGTAGGTCTAATAAGCTATAATATTTGATTTAGACAGGGTTTTTTTTTAAGTGTTCAATGTTGGGGTTATAGGGAATTGAATATTTAGAATTAAAAGATGAAACCATGTTATATGGATATTCATATTAGTAAAGGAAATGGCTGACTGTTTAACCCGTGCATGCTGAATCATAAAGCCTGTCATTGAGTCAGCTGGCATAGTTTCGAATCCCGGGTTGTACATGACAAAAAGTAGGGTTGCCTGTCCAACCTCGTGGGTTTTCTCCGGGTCCTCCGGTTTCCTCACACTGCTAAAGATTCCTAGGGGCAACCGAATTATTGAAATAAAATTAGTCCCGAAATGACCTAGTTTGTGTCGAGTGGACGTTAAACCCCATTTCTCTCTTGCTCTCAGTAAAGAAAATGGAATACAGTTTAACATGCTACTTTTCTGCTTCAATCGTAATGCCATACAGTGTGCCTTGAGAGACATTTTGCCTGGGCTGTGGGCTTTTCACCCATGCCGATGTGTACCATAGACCACATCTTTTCATTTCATCAGACTCATTAGACACTGTTCCTTCCCCCCTGGAAAAATCATGCCTTGAGAGACATTTTGCCTGGGCTGTGGGCTTTTCGCCCATGCCAATGTGTACCCAAAACCATGTCTTTTCATTTTATCGGAACCACTGGACACTGTTCCTTGCCATACTGGAGAATCATGAGGAACTTTCTTGGTCAACACTATATAAGTAACCAACATTTTCAAAAATAGTTGATAAGTACGTAGCACTGACCCATGACGCCGAGGTTCAATCGAACCTCAGTGCCAGTGCTGTACTTATCAACTATTTTTGAAAATGTTGGAGTTGAACAAAAATGGCATGAGTGTATTTTTTATGCCAATATATATATATGTATATATATGAAAACTAGGAATGTATTTCTACTCTTTTTTTTGACAGCTTCAAATTACTGGAGTGTCATGGAATTCTACAGGTTCTGTATTGGCAGCTACATATGGTAGATTTGATCATGAAGATTGGTGTACTCATAAAGCTGCACTATGTACATGGAGTTTAGATAGAAGAGATATCAACCCGAAAAAACCAAATGTTGTGATCGATTCACCAAGCTGTGTTATGTGTCTTGAATTTCATCCTACAAATCCTGCCTGGGTAGTCGGTGGAAACTTTAGTGGTAATTACATCCTTTTTATGTTTCCCTTAAAGATATATATGCTTGCACTACCAAACATATCAAAAGGAACATACTAACTCTCTCTCTGCACAAGATTCCAAAATCTCATCCAAAACGCCAGACAAGGAAAAATGAAAAATATAAAGAGAATGTTAAAGTATTTAAATCTGAATCTTCTGAACTGTTTGATATGTATTGTTATGATACAGGTATAGACAGCACCTATTTTTCTTAGTTTGAAAATGGCCTCAGTCGAATTTGATTTTGTGGAAGATGAACGAGGTGACTGGAAAATTTAGTGCGAAAACTTCAGCCACTGTTTATCAATTAGGTTTTCACTTACAATTCAGTGATAGTTTAACATTCTCTTTACATGGTTCATTTTTCCTTGTCTGGCGTGTTTTGGATGGGATTTTCGTATCTTGTGTAGAGAGTTAGTATATTCTTTTTGACTTGTTTGTTAGTAAAAGTATATACCTTCCAAAATATCCACTGTTCTGCAATCACATATGCTAAAACTAGAGCTGCATCATTGTTAGAACTAGATAATGTAAAGACAATTTGCTCAATCATCATAACTAAAGTCGGTACGGTAAAAAGCATTGTCTCGATTATCCATGTAATCGTTAAATCGAAATGGAAAGTTATGCAGTAAATTGAATCATAATCCACCAAAGAATGCAGACTAGCGATGTGACCGAGAGTTGATTATAGTTAAGATATGTTAAAGTTACATTATGGGTGATAAGATAAAGAGATGGCAGTTCTCACTATAATAGTTAAAAACTAGATAATGTAAAGATAATTTGCTGAAAATTTCAGTCAAATTGATCCATTATTAGCCTAGAAAAAAGCGTTTGAAATATTCACATGGCCTCGGTCATCATTACTCAAATCATTAATATAAACAGCATAGTCTCGATTATCCACTTGATTGATTTAATTATCGACGGCCATTAAGCGGCATATAAGAATTTAATCCGCCAACATCGAAGGCTAGCCTTGACATCAAGAGTTTATTATGGTCTGGATATGTTAATTAATGTCTAATTGATTATTTAGATAACATTTCAGGCCTAAAGAAAGACCTGTAATACACAGATTTTGCTCTTGCATAATGCTATTTTAATCAATGTCCAATTAATAATTTAGATAACATTTCAGGCCTAATATATGTTTAAGAAAGATAAATTTGATAGCCTTCTAGGTGTGGGAATACACTCTCCAACGATCTATAGTAATCTTGTTTTTGGTTTCAGGTGAGGTTTTGGTTTGGGATTTAAATAAAGAAGATGATTTACTGATATCAACATCAGGTATTGGAGATGATGCACATCGTGAACCTGTGGCTAAAGTTCAATGGATTTTAGATCCTAATTCTAAAGGAAGAAGTTATAATGTAAGTTTGGATGACATAGCCCCTATCCAATTGGTTTTAGGGTGCCCTGACTGGCTACATGCTAATAGTTATACATAACATTAAAGAAAGTTGAAAAGAAACACCCTCTGGATAATGCTATAACACATTAAGATTTTTCTATAATTTACAGATAATAAGTGTAGGGGGAGATGGTAAAGTATTGATATGGACTATGAGTAAAAAGAAACCCAAATTAAAACTTGTTGAAGGGTGAGTAGATATATTTCATACTATATTTGTCTACATCTTTCAGACCTATGCAGGTGTTCTGTTGTTCATGGGGGTGGGTGGGTGTGGGGTAACGTATGTGCTTTGGATAATAAGGTTATTTTTTTGAGTCAGCTGTGGTGGTTGGATTCCCAGCATGTACGTGCAAGAAGTAGGGTCGAATGTCCAGCTTCGTTGGTTTTCTCTGGGTTCCCCCTCTGCCCAAGACCCCTGGGGCCTTATTCACGAAATTTTAAATAGGATAAAATCCAAATTTTTGTTATTTGATTGGATAACATTAGATTGATTTTAGTGCTTAGCCAATCAAAACTGAAGTATCTACTAAAATTTGGATTTTATCTTTAGTTAAGATTTTGTGAATCAGGGCCCTGCACACATATTATTGAAATAAAATTGGATCATGTTTGAGTGGATATTAAACCCTATATCTCGCTCTATCCTATTATTGATTGTAGACATTCTACTTACTTTTCTGATTCATCCTGGTTAATGAAAACGGCTCCAAGCTATGTAGTTTGGTTTGAGGGAAATTTTTCCCGACAGCAGCGCTCCTTTCTTTAATCGATTAGACACCGTTTCTTATCTGACTAGACACTGTTTCTTGCCAGGCCCTCTCGTCCTGCGTGACTGACAGTGGGAATACTGGGAAACCATGCAGATAATCCAGAGGAACTCTCTCTGAGATTGAACCCAGGACCTCCAGGTTAGCAAGCCAGTACCTTACTTAGACACGGCCCACCATGGCTAATTTCTAGAAGACTATCGGTAAAATAAAACGTATCCACAATTCATATGTCTGAGTCTATATTGTTGCTCTTGATTTGGTTAAAATTTGGTATGTGATTTTATATCTATGAGATTTTTGAACATGATTTGTTAATTAATTACAGAGTTAATGCCTGGACTTATTATTATCGTTCAATCTGTCTTCCAGGTTTGTACTAATGACACAGAGTTTACCAAGAAATATGAAAGTACGTGGGGTAAGAGGTGATAAAGAGATAGGAGCAACATGTATATCGTTTAACTCTGAAGATAAAGACACATTTATAGTAGGATCAGAGAGTGGTTGTATCTTTAAATGTAATCTTCATGCACAGGGAAATCCTGCTGGTAGTAAGTTATATATTGGATATTTAATCTGGCCTAGTTTATATTACTATTCAGTTGGCATTACATTTATTTTATTTGGTATTTTGTGCTAACTTTCTGACTAATCAATTTGTCTGTTCCGGTATATAGGACTGTCTATTGAGGTGAATTATGGATGAATATGAATATTAATTTGTATGAGTTATATATTTCTCCATATTTCCAGGTCATATTGTATCATCCATTCCGCTTCGATCACCAGTAACCTTCACCTTTAACCCTCATCACGGACCAGTACATTCTGTAGACTATTCTCCATTTCATCGTAATGCCTTCTTGACATCTGGTATGGATCAGTGTATTAGGATATATAATGTCTTACAGGTAAATAAAATAAGTTTTATTAACCGAACGTACATAACATTTTCAACTTCTTCAGAACTACTGATTTGATTTGAACCAAAACTTCTTATCAACGTAGTCTATGGAGTGGGATGATTTAGATTTGTTAATATCTTCAGATCATCAGTTTGGTAAAGCGGTGGACACACTAGCCGAATGCTTCGCCCGATTCACCAGTCGATTGCATCACCTCCCATGTCGATTGCATCACCTCCCGGTGTCTATGTCTTCAAGAAATCATGTGACTTTATCGATACGAGTGGCGACTGGCTAATGAATTCTACATTCAGCCGAACGCTTCGGCAAAGCGGACACACCAGGCAAATATAATTCGCCCGATTAAATATTCGTGAGAATTAGACTTTTTACTGGCTTTGTAGAGGCGCTTGGAGTTGTAGTATGCATTTGTTTTGAGTTTACACTGTACAAAAAGTGTCAATCACTATTATTTATCAGGTACTGGGTATTTACAGTTGAAACAATGGGTTGTGGCCAGATTGAATTTTACAGACTGTTCACTTATTGCCCTTTGTTTTAATAAACAATTTGAGAATGTACAGTTATACTTATTTTATCTTATTCTAGGATCAACCAACAATAACTGTTGAACCTGGAGAAGGATATTTATATTCCGCTAAATGGTCTCCTGTCCGTCCTACATTACTAGCTGCTGCTACAGAGAAAGGAAATTTATTACTGTATGATCTTAAATCTGATCAGTTGGTACCAATTCATAAAATAGAAGCTAGTGTAGATAATAAACCAGTCTATACATTACAGTTTAATTTAACCAGGTAAGTTTCTCTGAATCTTTTCACATGCTCCATTGAAGAGTGACAAATGGGATTTAACGACCACCTGACACAAATTATTACATTTCTAGACAACAAAATGGTACATTCACAATCTTCTCCTTGTCACATACAGACTTTGGGGGGGGGGGGGGGGGGGGGAGGGAAGTCACACCACTTAATTACACAGATCTCATCATCCAAAACACACACATTACCTTACTCCTTAAGAATACTATACTAAAAAAAATACCCTACAGTGGGGTGACCCTGTATAATCGGAGTGCAACCTTGAGTACTTTTTCTGTGATAAGTTTTTATTTTTAATATTGGTTTATTTACAGGAGAGATCTATTAGCAACAGGAGATGGTTCTGGTTATATTCGTGTATTTAAATTAGGTGATGACTTGTCGAGTCTAGCACCTCGTGATGTTGAACATCTTTCTCAGGTTATAAATACTACAGATTAAAATCCACTCATCAAGACTTAATTTCTCTGATTGAATTTTAAATATAACCAAAACGTTCAAATGGATCTTAACTTAAAGCCACTGATCGTCTTTTGCATTTTCAGATAATATCTTTTTTTTTTTTTCATGATGCTAATATGTACTCAATTGGATTAATTAGTAAGAAAACAAATTCAAAATATCAACAATAAATATTCTCACTTTGGATTCAACATGATTAAAAAAGAGAACCATCGAAAGTGATTAGCAAAGATTATTGGTGGCTCTGGCTTGTTTTGGTTATGTCCCGTTCATATTGTCTGCAGAGGATGCTGAATGTTGACAATATTTAAATTCCACATATCATTGTAAATACTTAACGAACTTGAGCCATTTAAGAAACAAATATTCCAGATTCTCTGATCAAATGTAGTTTCAAGACACTAATATTTATTATTAAAAGAGACATTCCTCCCCATAAGTAGACATGTCAACAATTCTTCAAAGAAAGGAAACCTATGTTTGTGGTACCATTTTATGAAATCATATCCAAATATACTGTGATATTAATTCACAAGGTAGTTGAGAATCTCTTCTGTTAAATAATAATGATATACATTTATTGTAGTGATGTGAGTAGTAATACTGTAGTGTAAAAAACCTTTTTATCGTAAATCATACTAATTATGATGTAAATGATAGACATTTATATTGTAATGTCAACAGACAGACATTTATTGTGTGATTTTAGCCACAATAGACAAATTAAATATCCGTCCATAAATCTATCTATTATACAATGTAAATACAAGTTTATCATTATTTGTTTTACATCAGGTGTGTATATATTAAAGTAACAAATTAGGTGTATCTTAAAAAATTTAATAGAAACAACATTGTTAATAATTTAAATACAGATATCTTCTCTCCGTCCTTATTAATTACTGGAAGTGTACATTGATATTCCATATGAAATTAAATTATTTATTCATTTTGTTTTTTTATCATTTATTTCTTGTGGAAGTGAAAAGCCATGTACATTTTACATAGATGAGTCTTTAGCTGTGAAAGATAAGGCTTTTCTGACGCATAACAGTAACTCATTTTTTGTTATTGTGCTATCATACTAATACTTCGACTTGGGAAATGGGATCCATGTTAGTATCTGGACTGATAATTAATTAGTCATCAGTAGTAGTTCAGTGAGATGCTGATGTTATAACCATCAAGGGTTGACATTGCTTGCATAAATAATTATGTTTCCTGCATACATAAATTCCAAGCTTTCTGTAATAAATTAAACGCTGAGTTAAGTCAATTACGACTATTCAGGTGGCACTTGTATATTTAAACCTTTTAAAATAAGGTCTAGTTTAGAAGTTAGTCTTTGTTCTAAATCATTAATCTTTTGATCAACTTGGTTTAATACTTGTTTTTCCATTGCTTGTAATTTATCATTCACGACCGCCTCTGCCATATCCTTGTTAGTCTCTACATTAGATGTACTTTCTGCCTCTTGTCTGAAATTTAAAAGAATAGAGAATGAAAGAGAGAGAGAGAGAGAAATGGGGTTTAACGTCCACTCGACATAAACTAGGTCATTTTGGGACTAACATATGGTTTCAATTTTATTTCAATAATTCGCTTGCGCGTAGGGGTCTTTAGCAGTGGGAGGAAACCTGAGTGCCCGGAGGAAACCCACGAGGTTGAGAAGGCGCCCCTATCTCCATGCCACATACGCTCACACCAGGGATCGAAACCACAGCCGCAAGTCAGAGGTGACCGGCCAGCTAGAGGTCGAAGCGCGGCACTCTAGACCACTAGGCCATCCCAACCCCCGGAATAGAGAATGAAGAGGAACATATAATTGATACTAAGTTAAATAAGTCTCACACAAGCCACGTTGGGGTTGCATCCATGATTCATTAAATCACTTAATATAATAATATAATTGTCTAAATTTGCACCTTGCCACCGATTTCCATTGGAACAAATAGTGAAATACATGTACCAAATTTTGTTGAATTTCTTGAAGCACTGAAGTTGTTGAAAATACAACAAACAGGTGGGGGTATATGACATAAACCCTTAGGTCGCGCCAGTGACATTACCTTATCTGAGAATCAACTGGTGGTGTTGGTGGCACTCTCATACTAGACACCTGACCACAGATATTTTGTAAGAAGGAATACATGCTAGCTTTATCTTCACTATTACCATTCTGTACTGAACTAATCATAGAAAACAACTGATTCTCAGTAGCAGATTGTGACGATCCTGCTGAATTCTGGTTTAATTGTGAGAACATGGCCATCATTCTGGACATTCCAGCCATCGAAGAATCTTGACAAACGTTTTCTTGACATAACTGTTTCTTTATATCATCTACTGTTGTTGCTTTATTCTGTAATTGAAAATCTTATAAAATATTTTGCGTAATAAATCACATTGCCTATTTTCAAGGTCATGGCAGATTTTACCATTATCTTATTTAAAATATCAATATTTAAGTGTTTTTACACATATACATGTAAATAATTAATTTTCCTTGTTATAGAACATCATTGGAGCATTGATAAGATTCTACACTTCATGTATTAACAAGGGCAACAACTCTAGAAATAATTATTAGAAAGCAGATAACATTTTTCACTATATATAGTATCACAAGAATCAACGGCTACTCTCAGTAATCTGTTCTTTGTCTCACTACTAATGTAACAAAGATACATTTAAAAAGATCAGATGATAAATATGTTGTCTGTAGAGACCCACTGATACACTGACTGGTGATAGTTGGGGAATCAGCATTATATGACCACATTTCAATGGTGGGGTGTAAAAACAGTCTAGTTATATATTACCGTCTGATATTGTTCGATGGCATCAAGTAATGATTTGGCATTTTCAGGTACGCCGTCTCCTAATTCTGCCACAAAAGACTTTAACTTGGGAACATTAATTGAGTTAGCTTCTGCTGAATAGAGTTCATTATCACAGGAACATAAACAAATTTTCAAACGCACAATTTCAAAAATATTTTTCCGTGCCAGAGAGACAAACTAAAAATAAAAGATAACAAAATTATTAGTTAATCAGTATTGAACAACACAGTTATAAAGTTACCATAATTGAAATCAAATTTTAAAATCTCACTCTTATAAGTTTCAATGCTACATCTGAAATGTTTTCATAATATTATAGGCACCATTATAATACCAATATTACCAACTCTGAAATAACTTGTTTCTATGTAGTTCTGTTAATTCAAACGATCTGAACTTCAGACTGACACATTGACACATTCATGTCTCTCTGAAGTTTAGAAATGATAGCAACTGTTATGAGGTGACTACACACAATAAAGTAAGATTTAATGTGGCACCGGTTTAGTTTTATCTGCTTACCTTTCCAGAAAATGATCTCACAGGAACCTCGAAAGGACAGTCAATAAAATATAACTTTGATTCATCAGTATTAGAAGTTAAAGGGCTGCCATTCACAGTTGTTAAATATCCTTCTGTAGTGTCATATACTTCAAATAATTTTGATTCACTGATAATTTCTAATTTAGTAATGGCTACTTTGTACAATGATTTACAGAAAATATTAATTTCACAGCAACTTGTATCACCAGATTGACTCAATTCTACATGATTAGGGAAGGATGACGGCAGGTCTTCAGCTGAACTGGAAAAAAATAACAATATTTAATTAATCTGTACATGTGTATGTTAATTGCCGCAATGAATAAGAAATGGTGAACAGATTCTGAAATTTTTTATCAAACTGCACAGACGACATGTAAGACTAATTATACTTTAAAAAGGTTCAGTTTCAGAATTTACATATATATGTAAAATCCGATCAATCTATATGATTTTGCCGAGGTTGATATTCATGAAATGAATGTCTTTATAGTTATATTTCAGAATAGGTTCCAAACCATGTCATGGTCACTCAACATTTACATATGTATGTAGGCCTATTCCATAGTTTCAAAATACATTTTTGTTAAAATGTTAAAACTACTAAAGTACAACTATCAATTTCATTGCATTTTACAAGTGCAAGCTTTCTGATTTGGTTTGTACGATAGAACTTTGTCTTCAATTAAAAAGAATTTTTGTCTGCGTTATTACATCGTTGACACTGTACCGGTAAGCCAAAATAAAACTAAAATTAACAAACTCGCCAACTCTGCTTAATCTTAGGCTTGCAAAACATCAGGTTTATTTTATGGCATAATGTAGTACCGTACAACAACTAGTATATGTTCTTGAATGAGACGTACTGGGTAGACCTTTTTATCTTCTAGTTCTAGTCCTCTGTATGTAGTAATCAGTTGGATCAAAAATTGAATCATACTACCCGGTAATCGAAATAAGACATTTTAAGATCAATATATCCTAAACTGGTATCAGGTTTATTAGCAGGTGAGGACAACTTTTGTGTTTGTTTTGAAAAGTAGCCTATTAAAAATATAATATATTGATTACAATTCTACTGCCTATGTATGACAGTATATGTAATCAAATGACAAAGTTTGGATATTAAAATCAGTACCTAGAAATATCCTTAGTTTCATCAACAACTGCATAATCAATAATTAAATTGATATCTTTATTATTATTCGTCTGCCAGGAAAACTCGACTTCGCAATAATTCGTCATTTTCTTCCTATATACGCTATAAAATATGCTTTTCTATCGTAAATAATATGCGGTGTATTCACTTGATATATACTTGTTTATTATCAGATGCTGATTATTTTGAGGTACCGACAGAAAATGTCAAAAATAATTAATTTTAACGATGACTCAAAACTGAAATACTCTTTTATCAGCCATATTTGTTGATATCTTCTGAATGCCCATTCGTCGTTACATTCAGCAGAGACAGTGTTAACTGAAACAAATTGAAGAAATACGAAATATATTTAGAATCTATCTGCCACAACTATAGGCTAAATCATTCTATAGTCCTGTAAATATCGATTTACGTACGGTATAGAGAAAGATAGGCCTACACTTGATAGATTAATTACATTGGAATAATTAACTCAGTCTGGGCAATCAAAATTATGCCAAACCTTTTTGGTTTTCAAGCTAAAGAGCCCATACGAATAGGGATAACTCTGGAATTTAGGAGTTCACTCCCATTGTTCGATTAGCGTATGTTGGTATTCTTACTGCAGATGTTTTTAAAATAAATATAGAGAAATGGGGTTTAACGCCCACTTTACACAAACTAGGTCATTTCGGGATTAACAGATGGTTCAACTTTATTTCACTAATTCGCTTGCGCGTAGGGGTCTTTAACAGTGGGAGGAAACCAGAGTGCCGGTGAAAACCCACGAGGTTGGACAGGCGACCCTATAATACTCCTATTTTGCCACGCACAACCGGGAATCGAAACCACGCTAGTTCACTCAATGACATAAATTGGTCAGATTGCCCCCCCCCCCTCATTCCCAGCTCGTACGCCCATGAAATTATCATCCATGTACTTTAAATCGTTTTTCGCTAAAATTAAATCATGCTGAAGGTAGTGAAACTTATTTATATTTTAAGATAATAAGTGAGTATAAAGTTATACCAATAAACTTTCCCTTAAACGATACATTATATTATACATCTAATATACAAGGTAGCTGATACATCTATAGGAGATTCTCTATATACTGAAAAACATTCCCTGATTGATCACAATGTTAGGCTATATAATATATCAATAAAACAAGATACCGTTATATTATACAGCAATAGATGATTTGATGAATAATAAAGACACTACAAAACAAACCCAGATATAATTGTTAGTCAAGATTTATTCAAACATATAGAATAAAGCGTACAATCAGGCCCGTAGCTGGGGGGGGATATCGGCTCCCTTTGACCATTAGGAGAAAATGAACACAGCGCCCTTTCCATTGGACACAATTCGAGGCCAACGACCAACGTTCCAATGTCGGTGTGGGCGCCACATAAAGCCGAATGACATTGGTTGCGCGCATACGACGAGATTGGAGGGACGCCCAACCAATGTCGTTTGGTTTAATGGGTGCCTCACCAATCATGTCGTTATATATGGCCCCCCCCCACCCCAAATGGTCAGTCGCCTCATAATGACTCACACAATTAACACCACAGATGATGGGGCACCCAAAGCAGCTTGTTCTTTGGGGTGCCTGATCCCAGAAAGGCGCCCATATTGACATGATTGGTGTGGCTCCTTATAATGACAATGATTGTCGGGCCGCACATTAAGACAGTTGGCGCCCACGACTTGATCAATGCGGCGCCCAAAACGGCATAATTTTTGAGGTGCCACATCCTGGGGGGCGCCCATAATGCCGAAATCAATGGACAACTCGCGACGAGATCATGGGCGCCCATAATATATTTGGCGGGGTGTCCCCAATGGGCGCCAAATGCGCCCTTCCCATTTGACGCAATACGAGGCCAGCAACCAACGTTTCAATATTATGAGCGCCACATAAAAGTCAAGTGACATTGGCTGGGCGCATACCGGATTCATAATAAAATATCATAATACGCCAATATCACAAATTCATGGGGAGAGCACCAAAGGCAACTGTCTTTTCATCTAGTTGGCAAAATTATGTCCGGAAAACACTAATTTTACTGTTCTTTTAATTGAATACCGCGAATTTTTACTGAATTGACTATGGATTAAAACATTTTGTCTGGAGCAACTCTTCTTTGTGCCACATTTGCGGGCATCGATTATTATTTGTGAATGCAACTGCAACAGTCCAATTGGATTATTGAAATTTTCAGGTCGGCATAGAGTGGGATTACGGTTACAAAACGATTGGAAACTTTGTAGTTGCATAATTCATAGGTTAGAATAGCATAAAAACGCACATGCGGCGGTTAAATTTTTGAAATTTTCTCGGGGGTCTCGAAGCCCCCATACCCCGCGACGATCGATTGGTTCTTTCGGATTCAGGTGAGTCACCTATACCAGGCTATATTGGACCACATTTAAGTTGCTGTATTCACGGTCTGGAATATTATAGCAGGAAACGCGTTTGTGGCTGTTAAATTTCCAAAATTTTCTCCCAACGGTCCCGTCTCCGTGGACTATAAACGATTGATTGGTTGATCGGAATTCGACTCTGTCACCTGGGTTAGGCTATATAAGACCACTTACTGTATTCGGGGACTGGAATAGCAAAATAATGCGTTTGCGGTCGTCAAATTTTCTTGGGGATGGGGAGGAGCGTTGTTAGTCGTCTGTAACAACCTAGACCCTTCGCCGAAAGGGGGCATATCCACGGTACCATTCGCCGTTGACCATCAATTCTAGATACATCGGCGCCTCCAGAAGCCCCATCGGCGCCCCAGAAGCCGTTGCCCCCTAACAATTTTGGGCGAGCTACGGGCCTGAATACATCTATCGCCTTCCAAATTTTTTTATTTATAAAATAGAAATGTATAGCTTATTATATATGTTTAAGCGATTCATTATGTTATAAATATCAGTATTTACTTACTTACTGTCTGACCTTTTGGCTCTTGGAGATCAGTCCTCTTGAAAAAAAAATATTAGCTAAACCGTAAAGTTGCACTATGAAAAGATAATTGACATGCCGACAAAAACTGATTTTAACGCTGGTTTAATAACATTTTTAAAGTACTCTGATTAGCAAACTGTAAAGCTCTACTACTTTGTTTCACGGTAAACGATGATGAAAAGATACATATTTTTTTCTTGTACAATATTTATTCACAAAATCAGATACATTATCATAAATATATTCATCTCTTCGATGTAAATGTTGCGACCATATAACGCCAAATAACAAATATAATTTTCATAACTTTACTTTTAGCGTCAATGACAATATGAATCCTGACACAAAAGATCTCATATATGTCTTGACTGGCAATGGTTGTCAAAATTTCTACATCGGGGAGACGCAACCATGGACGGGAATGTAATATTGAATATGTGCCCCTACTCTTTATAAAATAAAAGTCGATGACATGGCGTAAATAAAAATAATGGAAAACCATTCTATTAAAAAGAAACGTTCCTCGACCTTAGCAACAATTTACCATTAATTTCATTAATTAATGTGCTTAATCTATTATCGTCCATTCATTGTTCCTAAATTGTATTGTACCCATATACAACTATTAAAAACTTGATTAAATAAATGTGGGGACTTCGCAAATTACATGTATATATACCTTTGCTTTAACATTCCAATCTTAAAGATGATTTGGATTGGTTTGTTGATACAGCTGGTACTAGTGCATTTGGAAAAGGCAGAAACCAGATGAAGATTTAGTAACAAGAGGCTAAATGGATTATTAAACATCGGAAAGCTGACTGCTGCTTTCGACAGAGCAAAATATATTTTCTTATTGACAACGCCATATTTGAGATTGGGGATCAGGTAATAGTAAATACAGTAAACGATTGGCTTACCAATGGGATCATTTCCCACCCTATTAATAGCAAATACACGTTATATAGATATGCATTTTGCTGTCAGGAATATAAAAAAAAACTGATTATAAAGTATATTTAACGATATTCCCACCATACATGTCGACATAACAACTCACTATTAAAGGAGTTGTGAGGTCCCAAAGGTTCATTTGGTGGTCATTTTGAATTTAGGAAAATTAAGCCCTTTCCAGAGAGAGAGAGAGAGAGAGAGAGAGAGAGAGATGGGGTTTAAAGACCACTCGACACAAACTAGGTCATTTCGGGACCAACATATGGTTTCAATTTTATTTCAATAATTCGCTTGCGCGTAGGGGCCTTTAGCGGTGGGAGGAAACCAGAGTGCCCGGAGGAAACTCACGAGGTTGTGAAGGCGCCCCTATTATCTCCATGTCACATACGCTCACACCACCCTTTCCAGAGAACTTTGGATATGTTGTAGAGGATGATCCCACAAACACATCGGTAAAAGTCGAGCGGACGTTAAACTCCATTTCTCTCTCTCTCTCTCACATCGGTAAAAAGTAACCTTCTGTTACAATTTATTTGTACATGCCCGTCACCTTATAGCAACATACCAGATATTACTCTATATTATGTATTCTATTCACAGACATAACGTTTTTTAAAGAGAAAGAGAGAGAAATGGTGTTTAACGTCCACTCGAAACAAACTAGGTCATTTCGGGACTAACATAAGATTGAATTTTATTTAAATAATTCGCTTGCGCGTAGGGGTCTTTAGCAGTGGGAGGAGACTGGAGTACCCGGAGAAAACCCACGAGTCTGGACAGGCTACCCTACTCCTTGTCACGTACAACCGCGGATTCGAAACCACGCCAGTTAACTCAATGACAGTCTTTATGAAATGAAATGAAATTGGGTTTAATGTCCTACCCTTCTGCACCTAACCTGGGCTAATGGAAGACCATCTTCAATAGAAGGCTTGATCTCGCCTTAACTACTTACATCTTATCAAGCCCTTCACGTAATACCCTGTATATTTCGCCACTAAGTTCGATTGTCACAAGCCCAGCTTGGGAACCTATCAGATTCATCGGTCGTCGTGAATACCAAGTCTCGTGCTTTTTAGCTAAAATGCCTACATGTGACAATCGAGTTGCAAAGTTCAAAGATCGATCAATGTCACGGTTGCTGTTTTCCCACGAGTTTCTCAATTTAAAAAACCCTGTTTGTTTATAGTGTGTTTGGTGCCACGAACTCTGATTGGACAATGCTAATTAATCACTTGTAAAAACAACTAGCGCAAAGTTCGGGGAATTGCTGAGTATTCAAGCAACGGAGAGATGTTGTATAACTCGCGAACGTTGCTTAAGGAACATGATGGAAGATGGGCATACGCCATACAGTGTGCTATGAGGTAAATGTTGCTCGGACAGGCGCTACTGCCTACTCTTATATCGAATTATAACCACCAAGGGATCTTTTACGAGTACGCCAATGTGTAGGCCTACACGGGACCTTGGATTTTCGTCCCACCCGAACGACTAGACAGCTGTCCTCCGTTCTGCATCACTGACAAGTGGAAACCACGCCGGAAAATCTAGATGAACTTCCTCGGCCAATGCAGGGATCGGACACCCGACTTCCAGGATAGCGAACCAGCGTCTTACCCAATTAGTCACGTGATCCCCCGACATGGTTAATGATACAGCACGCAATATAGCCCGGTTGGAGCTGACGTGCCAGTAAACAAGATTTCATTTTGCAAAACCAATACCTAGCCCTACGCCTAACCCTAACCCACAATCCTCGGCAACAATCATGCGCTCTACTCTAAACCTGTTTACATCTCGTGACCTTGGAGAAATATACACCTTCCCTTATCAAATATATCTATCTGTGAAAACCCCGTATTTTTCTATTTTCACTTTCGTTTCCTGGTAATGAAGATTTTAAGGCGTAGGTTTTAACACCTGTTCAGTTGTTTTCGCCTTTGTTCCTTGTATTGATGATTAATGGTATTTAGTGTTTATGTTTTGGGACAGGTGATTGGGTTCGCGGAGGATTAGTGAGTAATACGTTGAATCGATAACCTGAAGTTATCGAATTTGCTCCCGGTGTTAGCCGAGAAAGTTTCACGTGATTATCCATGGCAGTTGGAATTCGATAATAGTAAAGAAAAATAGAAATGGGGTTAACTCGACACAATCTAGATCATTTCGGGACTCAATTACAGGAGAAGGCACAATTTACCTCATAGCACACTGTATGGCGTATGCCCGTCTTCATTAACCCAGTATAGAAGCAGAACTGTATGACTGAGAGCCTATTTGATTTATCTAATTACAGAACGCAAGCCGTACAGGTTGATAATGGAAGACCTTGACCAAAGGATCACCTGCAGCATCTGTTTGTTCAATTTCAGGAAACCCAAAATCATCGACTGTCATCATACGTATTGTGAGACCTGCCTGGATGATTATATGGACAAGTTTGCCGTGAACAATAAATTTGATTGTGCACTGTGTAGACGAACCATCGCTGTACCTCGAAATGGTGCCAAGGATTTTCCGATTAATTTTTATGTTGACGACCAGGAACTAGCAAATGACAAAGAAGAATTTTGTGTTGATCATGATCAAGAAATACTGAATGGTTACTGCTCTTATTGTCAGCGTGTTGTTTGTTGTCAGTGTCAACAGACAGAGCATCGAAATCACGATGTTCAAAGTCTACAAAATGTTCGACAAACTTTCGTTCTCGAATTACAAACACTGAGACAGGAACTGGCAGATAAGATTCCTCAATTTCAGTCCTACTCCGATGTGTTCAAAACTAGAATATCCCAGAAAAAGAAATCTACTGAAAGACTCTGCACTGAAGTTGACCTACAAGTGGATAAAATTTGCCAAACGGCTCGCAAACAAGGTGAAAATATTAAAGATATTCTTAAGAAAACCCTAGCCGAAGAACTGATGAACCTGGATGCCATGCTTCTTGAAGCTAAAAGAAATTTGTTTTCTATTAAATCATTATACAATATGACATCACAGATTTTGAAAGAAGCCTCAACCGTGGAAATCGTCAACAGCATGGACCTCATTCGACTAGAAAAAGAAGACGTATGCCCGCAGGATGTGACGACGCCAGAGGTACCCATTATACCAGTTCCGGAGTTCCATCCTGGTGACATCAGTACTGAACATTTATCCCGAATGATTGGTAGGTTGAATGTGACATTTCATCACAGTTTCAATACTCACCAGATCAGGGCGATGTGGACAGACAGTCCCGGTTATAACTTGGGCATATTATGGTGGCCCGTGGGTGTCGTTGCTAGATCGAAAAGTTTAAACATACGCTGGGATATGGTCAGTGAAGAAATAAAATCCTGCAATTGTCAATTCACATTGAAACTTATCAACAAAGACGATGATGAACGTTCTGTCGTTAAGCGTGGAGACAAAACATTTAAAGCTACTTACGGTATGAGTTTTTATGAATGGAATTCTGTTATTGAGATGGATGAGCTTTCAGACCCCTACAACGGTTTTATAGATTATGACGGTAACTTTATTATTCAAGCTGATATTGATATTTCTCATATGGTATTGTAGAACGCTTCATATATTCCAGTCGGAGCTGACTAAACCTCTATTGTATTATTCCATTGTATTTTTGAAGAACGGGCTCTAAGTTCGCTCGAGACCAACTACGTTATTTTGGTACAAAATGGTGTCTTCATATCGTCGATCTATATCATTTTGGGACTAACATATTATGTTCAATTGTAATTCAACAATCCGGTTGCGCGTGTGGATCTTTAGATGTGTGTGTGTGGGGGGGGGGGGCGGAGAAAATCCACGATGCTATCGGGTGCTCCTTCTTGTTACTACACGTGTAGGATCGAAACCAGGCCATTTGACTTGATGGCAGACCTTATGATCTAAAACGCACACTTTCGACACCCTCCTGATGTACGGAGGAAAATAGTCAATTCTTATTAAGTTAAGTGCTTTTTCTAAATAGAGTTGCTTCCCTTAGTCTAGCAATACTAGAAAAACACGTAAAACCGATCCCAAGTAATCGAAATGCAAATTCTAATATACTACAAAAGTTGTTAAAAGCAGCAACAGAACACATTTCTGCATTTTGACTGTCTAATCGAATAATTTTTAAATCGTTTATATATCCTGTGTGTTCTGTTTTTATCCCCGGAACAACTCGTGATGTCTTGAGCAATCTACAGTAGCCTACATTATATAGTACTTGTGTATTTATTTACAGTTTAATAATAATTTAATCATTGAGTGGAATTTAGCGATTGAGCACAATGAGGAACACAAATAAATGTACATGGAAAACAGTGGCATTTAGTGATTGAGCACAATGAAGAACAGAACTACATTTATATCGAAAACATACACTGGTTAAACAATATAAATTGTTACTTATTTGAATTATCTTAGAAACTATCCAATATATCGCTATGGATACTTTGTATTCAGGGGAATTTGAAACCCGCTAATATTGACTTTTTCATATACAAGGGCTTTTTATTTTGTGTGTTAACCAATTTTAAAGTTGCAATTTCTTATTTTTAAGCTATATTTTTAAAATGCATTAAAATAAAGCCCTAAAAGAGATTGTATCTATAAACAGTCCTACCTTGTTAAAGAATAATCCTATTAATCCTATAATTCACTATTGCCAGTTGAGAAATTGTCAAAAATATCATTTTCAATTTCAAATTTAAACGTTTGAAGATAGCCATTTCATGGGGGTGAGTGGGAAATCAAGAGAGGTAATTGTGTTATTATTTCCTGTGTAACTGATTTTAATGCCTGGGAAATAATGCCCATGATCGTATAATAGTGAGTTGACAACCTTTTGAGCAAAAGACATAGAAATGATTATGTTTTGACTTTCTTAGAAAATATGATATTCCCGCTTTAAGGAAACTTTAGAAATACACGTACGTTTGAATATTTTTTACAAATTTTCAACCCATTAAGTGTAAATAATATCCTATCTAATGTATTGGACGTTGAATATTTAATGAACAACAACAACCGCTAATATCTTATTATAATTATTGTGTATTATTACGTAATAAGATTGATATAAATCCTAATTTCAGATGGGATGGCCTAGTGGTCTTTTGTAATATATTTTTTGGCCTGATTGTATATATAGGTAATTTTTTTTCTGGATGTTAAACATACACTATGTTTAACATAAACATACACTAAAACAGATTATCGCAAGTCTTTATTTAGGTTTCAGATGTCATAGAAATTATAAATTAGATCTTTATTTACACAACAAGCACAAAATCATCTCTGTAGACCCACGGATGGCTTGGATTCAGCTTGGATTTAAACGGGATTTCGTTGACTAACTAATTTTTAAATGGCGTCGTGGGCGGTGTTAAACCGTTACATTGACGTCATACTCCCAGATCGACGCTAAATGATAGAGTATACAAAACGAGGCCGCTGTCTAGCGAGGCCTCAAGCAATTGACATCTAAACTATTTAAAGTGCAATAAACTAAACACAGATAATGACAAATTATACAATTCCTGGAGACTTTGTGATGACTAATACAGACGGACAGGTCTTCTGTCTTAATAATATCAATACAAATATGTTTATTTCCCCAACAGACACGACGCCCCTGGTGTATACTTATAGATTTATCATAATTGAATTATAATATTATGTCCTATATTCAGTTGATTTAACTCATGCCCAAACTACAAGTAAAAACGAAAATTTACCGTCTTACTCATTTTGTCCAATTGTTATAAAAATCCAAAAAGGTAAAACACAAATTCGAATATGATGACAGCAGACAAAAGACAGCGAGATTATGTAGGTGGAGTTAACGCCTGTCAATCAAACGATCGGCCATACTAAGAATCGGTGAAGATGAAATTCAATCCCATTTCTAGTCAAACATTACACTGGTAGTAACTATGTTCAGAATAAAGTAATTTGACTGAAATTTTCAATATATTCTTCTTTCAGCACCTATTTTGAACTGTTATAGCAAGAATGACTAACGCCTTACAAAAATTTCCCATAATGTATCTTTAATATTATAGCCTAATTATAAAATGTAATTAAAGTCTGAAAAATTGAAATATGTAATGTATATACTTATTATTCTGTGAATAAATTTATAATGAAAAACAAAATAGCTGGCTGGTTAGCTCTGGGTCGTGGTGACGATCCCTGTTGTGAGCGTATGTGGCTTGGAGATATCATATTCCTGAAGCAATGGCCCGAGAAATCTCTCTCTGACCATTGCTGGATTGACTTCGGATTCTTGAACTTTTGCGGGAGTGTGTCTATTCTCCCCGTTCAATGAAAGCTATCACTTAAGTACAGCAACATGACAGTCCTTCGTTTAATCTAAGTCTTCCCTAAAACTTTGGACAGTGATTTAAGGTATTAAAAAAGGTATAAGTGTGTTCGTTTCCAAACAGTATTGTTTACATTTCATTCGACTTGATAGCCTCGTTTGTCACACAATTAGTTTTACTGCAGTATTCTCCTATGCACGGGTTAATTAGGCATAATAAAAGCGTGAGCCATGACGTAACGTTATGTAAACATATTTGGTCCAATACTGGCACTCGTTTTAAATGTAAAGCGTTTGTATGGTAGGTAGTGATAGGTTGGTAGTCGGACTACTGACTAATCAAAATTTAACACAACAATATCCACTCAGAATAGCAGTGTTTAGTGAGATTACCTATAATCAAACGAAACGCTGCGCGGAGTATGGGAGATATGGGCGTCTTCTCAATTTCCCCCTCAGGAAGACGCCTGCGCCAAGATAACAAAAATGGAAATAAGCGGACGTTATGTATTGTTAGGTTTATAAAATGTATATCAGATTGAAGTAAAGTGGTTAATTGTTTTTAGCTGGACGTAATTTTATTGACTTATGTATATATCTACCATAAACATGGAAGTACTTGTACTTTATTTCTTATTTATATATTCAAACAAGGTGAATAAATAATTTTATTCATGCGTGATACACAACCGGAAGCCCAGGAACATTATGGACGGGTTACCAGCTTGGAGGTCCCTCCTCTATAGGTCCTGGTAAGTCGCAAGCTTACCAGTGATTCGAACCGGTTAACATTGTTGAAAATTATATCTTCTCAGAGATCAGGGAGCGAAACCCCAGGAACACTTTTGTGGGTTAAAACGTTGACAAATCATAGGCTATCTGTGGATATCAGTAGATGCGCCCTGTCTGGGATTAGGGAGCGAAACCCCAAACAAACCGCGCTTCGGCCTCTAGCTGTCCAGTCACCTCTGGCTTGCGGCTGTGGTTTCGATCCCTGGTGTGACCGTATGTGGAATGGATATAGGGGCGCCTTCACAACCTCGTGGGTTTCCTCCGGGCACTCCGGTTTGCTCCCACTGCTAAAGACCCCTACGCGCTAGCGAATTATTGAAATAAAATTAAACCATATGACCTAGTTTGTGTCGAGTGGACGGTAAACCCCATTTCTCTCTCTCTCTATCTCTCTCTCTCCCCAACGCCGTTGCTAGAGGTACGGAGAGGCAACCTCCTGACGCAAACATGGCCTCTTTTGATAGATTTTAATAGCAGGGTATACTTAGTAATTACAATTTTTTGAGAACGATTTGAAGCAAAATTATGATAAATTGATTAGTTTGAATATGTTTTTAGTTCTAATATATCATCAAATCACCCAGTTTGTACCCGGGAATGTAACTTTAAACTCTATTTCTAATTAATAACTTGTATAATTGCATCCTCGGCATCCCGTACAACGGTCCATATAAGGAACCGGATATTTCTTATTCTTTAGTCAATGTGCCCCTGAAACTGTTTGCCATTATGAAACTGTTTTACTGTTACCGGTACCAGTAGAACTATTTTTCCAGGATCCAGGGAGCAAAGCAAATTTTAGGAGTATTTTGCTCTAAATATTCCTTAAATTATATTACCCATGTACAAATCGTAATTTGTGTCGTCGGTGCTGTTCTTCAGGCATTCTAAACTAAAAATACAAATCTGTCATTCTCTAGCTAGATTATAGAAATCAGGCGACTGCAGAACGCTTGCCGAAAAACAACCCCAACTCATATTTTACGTCTTCGGTATCCCTCGCTTATCTTCGGGAGGAACCAAATTATTTATCAATACAATTTTGATGGGTTTGGTACCGCTGTTAAAAGATCGCTTGCACGTCAATCATCTAATCCAATATTTTTATTTTCCATTGATAGATACAGCCTGTAGAACCTTCTACACTTACTAATAGATACAGTCTGTATAGTTTGCACGTCAAACCTCCATTCCATTCATTTTTTGAGAATGAACGAACAGATCATTCACATCCCCACTCTATAAGCTAGGAGATAAAACAGGCACGATGCCGTATTTTGAAATGACCTTACAAGTATAAGAACTCCTCTTTAATAAACCCTATTCTTGGTGAATGACGAATGAAATGATACGTTTATACTCTGTATTCGTCTATGAATAGTTCTTAATTCTTTAATGGGAATAAACGCTTCCAGCTTAGAATGATAACTTCTAACTTATAGTGGTCGCTGCTAGAATCACTTGATCGCTGATCATACATGTATGTTGACGTAATCGATGAAGCGTTCCTTGGATCTTTTTTACCATGGTCAAGCCAAGGGGCTGTAATGGTATAGAGTCTTAAAATAGTTAATACTGATTCAATATTCCGGCCCATGACCTAAAAACAGATGCGAGCTGCATTTAATTGATGCAAGGTTTTGACTAAAGTACCCGACGGCTTAACAGTTGTATATGTCGTGACATCGGTGAGCATTTGCATCAATCCCATATAATGACCGGGTCTTTCGACATGTGATTCACTGAATTTACAATAACCTCAGGTATAATTTAAAGGGACAATAACACTCTTGCTGGCTTGGCAGCCCCAGAAAATAAATAATAGCCTTATTCTAAGTACTAGATGTTTAAGTGTCCTACCTGTTGTGTAAATTATCCATTACGACCTATTTTACTTGTCCAGAAGGTTCGAAAATATTTTAAATCAAAGTCACATTTGAAAAGGTTTACGTTAGACTTTTCAAATCAATTAGCTGAATTTTTCCAATTTTTTAAATTAGGTGTGTTAAGATGAAATTTATATCATCAATTAATTGGAATATTGTAAAATAATACAATTTGTTGACCAGAATGAAAATTGGGACATATTATTTAGTTACAACAAGAGTGTTATTGGGGCTTTAAGGATTACCGAATGAAGGGTTTAACGTCCTACTATCGTGTTCCTACTGGGCTCAAGAAGACAGGTATTTATAACCCAAAGAATTAATGAAAAAAACGGGCTCTAACCGGGAAGATGAAGACAGGCGTAAACTTAACGCCATACATTTTTCTATGATGGAACGCTCATCGGGATAGCAATTAAATTCCAACTGCCAGGGTTATTTTTTTTAGGTACCATTCGAACAACAAGACGCTGTCCCTTGTCGGACCCTACCTCCTGCACCGACAAAGGGAACCCACACCCGAAAATCACGATGACCCTTCTCTGCCAACACCAGAATCAAACCCTGGACCTCCAATTTAGCGAACCAGCATCTTACTCCCTGAGGCACACCGGCAAGGGGAAACCACGCCCGAAAATCACGTGGACCTCCAATTTAGCGAACCATCATCTTACTCACTGTGTCACAGTACCGCCTATGAGCAAATGATGGCGCTATTCACAGTCATCTGTCCCTTATAACATATTCTGAACGTCAGTGAAAAGGGGGGAGTCTTCACTAGTCCGCGAGTTCATTAGTCCATCGATATCTATGATTAGGGTTAGCTTTAAGAATTTGGATGATGAAAATGTGGCTCGTGGTATTTTCTAGTTCAATTAAAAATATATGCAATACATTAGATTAATATACGCAGTTGGTTTCGCTGTTTTAGTGTTGGTGGCGCTGATGATCTTCCTTCTATGTCGCTTGTGGTATTATGATTTCTGAAAAAAAAGGAATAAATTTAAGGCTCTAAAAAATCAAAATTCCACAAGCGACATAGAAGGAAGACCATCAGTGCCACCAACATTAGTGTGTTTCCTACTAAGGATTGGATTTTCCAAAAGGGAGATATTTTTCACAATCCTTGGGTTAGGGCCAGGGATTCTTATGATTAGTGCACCCGCGGCCTAGTGAATCCCTCTCGTAAAAAGCTCGATTTGATATTGCTTGTCATCATTTAAATAACATGCACTCAAATACATTATTTAAGATTTCATGAAGAATAACCCAAACCAAAATATTTTCGGCAGATAATCGCCAGGTTTAGATTAAGTCAGATTTGTAAAAACAACAATCTGATTAAAACACAGATCATATTTCATTTTGTTTTTTATAGTTCAAAATTTCGTTTTACTTGTCTTTACTACACTAGGATCTGGAAGAGTTGTTATCATTGGCGTGTACTAAATTGTGTGAGGTACTGGCCAATGAAACGGTCTACCACGGAATTGTGGGTAATCCATTAGTAACATCAAACGTGATTGGCTAATCAAATGTCTGACGATATAGGGCCAAAAGCCGCTTGTTTGACTTCCGACGTGACCTATCGCAACAACTGACCAGGACCAGATCTTCGTGTGTGGGCCATCAAAAGTATAAAAAAAGAAACGAAATAGAGGTTTGTATTTTTTAAAAATCAGAGTGTAAAAACAAAGTCCATATCAAGTTTTCATCGTCTGTAAGGGATGACGAATGGTGACAATTTTCGCCCGCCCCCGCATGTCAATTGGCTAATTATATTACACGTTAGCTATTGTGTTGACCTGTAACCTTAGTTCCAGAACAGAACCGCAGACGAATAATGTCTTCTATTTCTATCTGTGAGCTCTAAGCATGCGTGCAACTCTTAAAATATGTTTTTGTTTTACAAACAATATTTTATTCATCACTGAATGAAATGAAAGGTACGACATTCTCTTATATCGATTTCCCAGACTATATGTCCCGCACCACAAACAAGGGGGAACCACGTGGAAAATCCAAATGAATTTCCCCGGCAAACACAAGGGTCGAACATGGGACCACCCGGTTTTACTCACTGAGCCACCGTGGTTCCAGGTTGGGTCAGAGGAGAGGAATGACAACAGACAACAGGGAACCAGGATCGAGCCCGGGACTCTTTGGTTGATGAGAGAGTGTCATATACACCGAGCCGCGATTTGCTAAAGAGTCTTTAGTGACATAGACGGAAGTGCACAGAGAAAGAGAGAGCGAGAAATGGGATTTAATGTCCACTCGACACCAGCTAGGTCATTTCGTGTCTAACACATAATAGTTGCACAAATCATGATCATGGCCCTAATGTTTTGTAGCGCGTATCTTCACAGGGACGTTTATATGATGGCTACCAATTTTGGTATTTATATGTTGATAAACAATTGAAAGTTTATACAATCATAATAATCCTACTTATACAACCCACTGGCGATGATATCATTTAACAAGACCTGTACTACACCGACGTCCGTGCTGTTAAGTTGTTGTGAGGTCATCATTATCTAGTGTAAACCCCTCCAGTGATTGGTTGTTTATTTTATATGACTGGAAGCTATAGAATCAAGGTGGTCGTGACCGTGACATTATTCGTGTGGATTGCAAACTATACCAAGAAGGAAGAGGTGTATTTTTCCTTTCGTATTACAGAAAACAATTTTAAAATACAAAACTAATTAAGCTACAAGGGTTCAAACGTTGGCTAGGATTTTCGTACTATCCAAACGACTAGATGCTTGTCTTTGCTAGGCCATCTCGAATCAGAGAACTCCAGGTTACCAAGTCGGGGCTTAACTCACCGATCTTCGCCCCTTTCACTGGGAGCCGTGTTGGCCGAGAAAGTCCCTATGTGTATTTCGGTGTTATTTTTTCCTTAGTCAGGGAATCGTGGTCCTATATGTATACATTAGCGTGCGCGAAAAAGAACGTTGGGTTTCCGAAGAAGTGTCGGCCTTTGTGCCGCTGTCCTGGCAAAATTTCCCTCATTCAACCAGTCGTTGCAAAAATATAAGACGTTAAACCATATTTAAGCGTGTAAATTTCACAGTATCTTTTAACCTTGCACAACTTTTATGTTAAATTTAATTCGGTATAGGCTACCCTAGCTCTACCATCCCCTCGTTGCAACAGGAATTGCGACACGCAGCTGAACCAAACTGCTCTCTGGTGTTGCTGTGGCCATACCCTCAGTTCTGAACCCAATGAAGGCGGATTTGATGGTATCGGCGTATTTCAAAACAGCAGCTCTAACGGAACGTCTGGCTCGTTATCTGGTTTCACGTAGGCGGTCTGAGATTCTACGCCGTCCAGGAATTGCTGCTGCAATAGAGGTCGTTATTGCGAACCGTTTCCGCAAATGACGTAACCGGAAGTGACGGTCAAGGACAGGTGGGTTCACTTTTGATTGGTCTGAGATTTGGCGGTCACGTGTTGAACTTCGCTGTCGGTACTTATCCCAAAGGCGAGAAATGGTACTTGGGGAAACATGCAACTGCATGGCTACATCTGTCTGGGATTCACTAGCTTGTAACCGACCAATAGGTTTGTTGCGTTGGTCTTCGTTCAGATGTTGCATCACTTGGTTCGTTGAGTGTTTATGTGTGCAACTGATTTGGAAACAAAGAACCCCGGATTTTAAAGACCTTAGGTTTAGGTACCATGCGAATGTTAAACTCTTGTGTCTTGGTGTAATCAAGCGAAAACAAATTTCGAAAAAAAAATATGACCAGTCACAATTAGTGACCTTACCTTTAAAACCAATAATAAATTTCTTTTATCCTTACATAATGGCATTAAAAACTAGTAGGATTTATGGAAACAACGACCACGTTCTTATTTTAAAAAAATCATGAAACATGGGCTGTGCGTTTCTTTATTTTTGAAGAGTATATTTATAGGTCATGTCTGTTCTTCCATCTCATTGATAGGAGCCACGGTGGCTAAGTGAGTACGACGCTGACTCTAGCCTAGGGTTCAATCCCGTTGTTGACCGGGAGAGTTCATCGGGTTTTCCGGTGTGGTTTCACCTTGTCGATGATGTAATTCGGACGGTCTGGCAAGGACAATTATGTACGCGTTCGAAACGAACAACTGCGGTCACGTGCACACATTGTTGTGCACGTAAAATATCCCTTGACCGTTGGTAATCGGTATCAGAACAGGCCGTATGCCACTAACACGTAACAGCTCATCCCCTGATTTATGGAAATCGAACCAAGACTAGACCGTAGCACGGATGTTCAGATAGAGGTCTCACATTCATAACACGTTACATGGTGTACGCCAGTTTTCATTAACCCATTTCATTTCACTTGTGTCAATTAAAGGCGGGGGTGTGAAGAATGACACTTGTGGAACACTACTTGTGCCCTGAGTTCACGCAAACACTTCAACTAGTTAAACACCATTTCATAATACTAATATTTCAACTCGACTTGTCATATCATGTTAGGCTTATTTCACAACACTTCACTTGTAACATAGATGTAATATCTGGTGTGGGAATATTGTGACAACCGCGGGTTTATTTTTATAATAATCACAAACATATAATTATTAGTAACGCAGTTCCGTACTACATATAAAACACGCATACTCTGGCAAACATGCCCTAAAGAATAATTTTAAAAATATAAATATGTGTAGGATTGAAGTAAATGAAATGGGGTTTAATGTCCCACCCTTCTGCTCCGATCAGACTAATGAAGACGAGTGTCCATGTCGTGTGATATGAGGGGAATTGTGTCCGGAGAGCAACGCTACGGTCTACTCGTATCGAATGCAAACTGCCGATGTTTTCACGGGGCGGCCGCTTGAGACACAACAGCTTTTCGTTGCGAAACAGTAGGACCAGGTTTCATACAAAACATACAGTATAAAGATGTTTTGAGCGAATGTTGGTTGCACATAGGTATCGCACAGAAGCGTATTTTTGTGTTATGCCATTTGGTCTTAATGTTGCGCCTACATGCTTTTAGTGAGAAACAAAACAAGTTAGTATGAAACAGTAGGGCCATGTTTTCCCACCTTGGTTCATACACGTTAAAGTTTATAGATATTACACATGGCTGTTTGGTAACGCATAGATATAATCTAAGTCCGTAAATGGTTACGAAAATATCATCTCAAAGTTGTGGAATGAGCGAGAGATAGAAGCGGGAGTGTACCAGAAAACCTAGCATAATTCTCAAGATAGGCGTTCTATTTTTTCCATTTAAGATGATCATGGTTATGGCGAAAATTTGGTCCGGCTAGCCAGTGGCGCTACGGCATTGCCTTATATCGAATTCCAACTGCCAAGGGATCTTTAACGAACGCCAATGTGTATACGGGATCTCTGTTTCAGTTTTTCGTCTCCTGTCGGGTCCTCAGTCCTGTCCCACTGACAAGAGAAAACCACGACAGAAAATCCCGATGAACTTTCTCGGTCAACATCGGGATCGAAGCCGCTACCCCCAGGCTAGCGCGCCAGCGTCTTGCTCACGTAGTCAACGTAGTGCCCGAATGGTTCTAGTATGTTCCTCCAAATCATAAGACGTGTCATTGAGTCAAGTGACTTGGTTCCGATTATCGCAGCTTGTATGTAATAAGGAGTAGTGTCGCTCATCCAGCCCCATGGGTTTAGTCCGGTTTCTCCCCACTGCTAAAGACCCTTGCGCACAAGCGAATTATTTTATTAAAACTGAACCATATGATCTAGTTTGTGTCGAGTAGACGTCAGCCCATCCCCCCACCGCACCAACACCTGACTTAGTGGTGATTGTAGAGTGGTAGGATAGTAGCCTCTGGGCTGGGTATATCCTAGGTTCAAGTCCCAGAAAGGGTGAAGCCCGTTTCTCACTAGTCTTGGCTGAAAAGTGGAAGTGCGTAAATCGTGCAAAAGTGATACAATTTACGGCCCACACATAGGCTTTTATTTTAGATCCTGTATTTCACAGTTTTATTCCATATTTACACGATTTGGATATTTAATACGTAGATGGTGGTGTTTCCTTGAGAATCTAATTTATTGATGTTCGTTGAAAACTCCGTGACAATCATCTATTGCCCGTCATTGTTTCTTGTTTTGTTAAGTTTTTGTTTGTTTCAGATATAGTATTTATTTAATACGCAATAAAAACGACAGGGTTCAAAGTTCACATAGCATTCACAGTGTGTAACTTCATATCTTAAAATCATATTAAAAATTCAAAACAATAATTATACAAAACATTATATATACATTGTAATTCCTGTAATTAATCTTTTTTTTTATCCTTTTAATGTCCTACATTACATGACGGTGAAGACAAGTTATTGTGAAAGTTCACGTCAGGGGTCACGCTTTTGACCCTATGACGTCAAACATTGATTAATCAATCAGCGTTGACGTTTCTTGGGGTTTGCCCACAATTCCGTGCAACAAAAGGCCAAGAACTCATCGTTACAGACCGTTTCATCCCTCGCATCATACAGAAAATTGGTTATATAACAACTCTTCCAGATCCTAGTGTAGTAAAGACAAGTAAAACGAAATTTTGAATTATAAAAACGAAAAGAAATATGATCATTTAATAGAACAAACAGAAATACAAAGAAACTAAAATCAAGTGTTTCCGGATTTCGGTAGTTTTGTATTATATAGGGAATAGTATAACATCCCTTTGTAACAATAGCCTATTTGGTCATTTAAATAATAAGACGTGTTTGACCATCTTAGACGTATTTTACAGAATTACTTCGAAATAAAAAATGAAATGAAATGGAAATTAACGTCCTACTATTCTACACCCAACTGGGATAATAAGGATATGACTTCGAAATAGGACAACATATTGTGGTTTAATAATGCTATCGGGGAATAAACAAAATTAATTCCGTTTTAATTTAAAATAAAACAACATCCTCAACTCGTCCTTACCCTATAAAATTTGGCGACAGAAGACTTACTTCTAATTAAACAAACCCCTTTTTGTTAGTGTCACAATTAGGAATATAAGAAGAAAGCGCCAAAACGCGCAACCGTAACTTTAAAACCAACAATTTATTTACGAACTTAAAGACAGATACACCTGTGTTTTTTTAATACCTGTACATGTGATGGCCGTTTGCTTTTGGGGTTGGTTTTGTTGGTACTTAAGAATTTCATTTAAATTGTTCAGAATTATAAGTTAGAGACCAAGGCAATAAAGTTTAGCGCCTTCTCGGCATCTTTAAACTGTCTTGACTATTTCGCATGAGTCACATAGGATTGAATAAGAACCAAAAATAGCACCTCTCTTCGCGTTGGTGTTTGTTTTGTTTGCATTGGAGAAAGTCATTTATCGTATCGTGTATAAATTGTTCAAAATGACAGTACTAATTATACTATTCTCCACTGACGAGACTATACACCATTCTATGGGGGGTCTTACACTGACAGCGGCAGCCATGCTTACTCTTATTTCGAATTCCAACTGCCATAGGTTATTTTATGCACGGGGGTTGGATGGCCGAATGGTTAGCACGTGCGTGCTGTATATAAAGCCTGTCATTGAGTCAACTGGCGTGTTTTCGAATCTCTGGTTGTACGTGACAAGGGGTAGGGTCGCCTGTCCAACCTCGTGGGTTTTCTCCGCATACTCCGGTTTCCTCCCACTGCTCAAGACCCCTACGCGCAAGCGAGTTATTGAAATAAAATCAAACCATATGTTAGTCCGGAAATGACCTATTTTGTATCGAGTGGACGTTAAACCCATCTCTCTCTCTCTCCCTCTCTCTCTCTCTCGCTCTCTCTTTTTCACGCGCACGTAAGTGTGTACACGGGATCTCGGGGGTTTTTTTGCCCCGTCCTGCAATACCAAGAAATTTTCTCGGATAACATCCGGAGCAAAGCCGAGAGCTTCCCTGGTTAACACGCCAATAAGGGAGCAGAAGTTAATTCGAGTTATCACATGTCCTCTCTTCCTAATAGTTTAAAGAGCCAGGTTTGTTACGATGTTTACAATATGTTAAATAAAGCCTTAAATCTCCTCACAGACCTGCCTTGCTATAAACATACATTACACAAGAGCTAAATTTGCCTATTGCAGGTCTTTCATTAGGCCTTAAATGTTATCTACATTATTAATTAGACACTAATTAACTTATCCCAATCTGATTAAAACACAGATCCAATTTCGTTTCGTTTTTTATAGTTCAAAATTTCGTTTTTACTTGTCTTCACTACTCTTGGATCTGGAGGACTTGTTATTTAACTGGTGTTCTGCCTGAAATGAGGGGTCAGCCAATCAAATGGTCTGTCGAATCGACCGTTTGACCTTTTCATGCGTGGAACTGTGGGTAGATATTACCAGCCAATGAGGTCTATACTAACACCAGCGGATACAAATCAAAACAAAACAAAAGTAGATTTTAAAAAGCATGGCGGTCGCTAATTGGTTAATCGAATGACTGACGTTATCGGGTCAAATGTCCCGTGCTTGATACCTGACGTCATAGAACGTGAGCTTCCACTATAACTTGTTAGATCTACATGAGTGTAGGCCATCGAAAGTATAAAAAACGAAACGAAATATAGATCTATATTTTAATTAGATTGAACTTATCCAGACCATAATCAACTCTCGATGTCTGTCATCGCTAACCTGCGACATTTACTGGATCAGGATCTAATTTGCTGCTCAGCTTTCATTAATGATTTAATCATGAAATGGGTAGTCGAGATAATGTTTTTGACCGTACCGACTTTAATAATAATGATCGAGGCTAGGCCGAAAATTCAACCACTAAATTCTCAGTTTTTAACTATTATAGTCAGAACTGTCAGCTCTTTATCTAACCTATCTTTAAAGAATAATCCTATTAATTATATAACTCCACCGGGCATCCAGATAACAAAACAGTGCCCTTTCTAGTAATTCCTCGTGATAGGACAACACCAGATATAGAAATAATCATGTTTTGACTTTCTTCGAAAATAAGCGACCCTCGCTTTAATCGCCCTTCTTTAAGATTGTGGGAGAGAGGAATGGCGTTTAACGTCCACTCGAGGAATAGAGTGGACGTTCCGGGACTAACATAATATGGTTCAATTCTATTTCAATAATTCGCTTCAATAATCGGGCGCCCCGGAAAAAAACCCAGGAGGTTGGACAGGCGATAATATCCTTTGTCACGTAAAAACATGGAAACGAAACGACGCTAATTGACTCGATGACAGACTTTATGATACAGCGCGCACACGCTAACCATTCGGCCACCCAACCTCTCTCTTTAGATTATATTTGTAGGTCAAGGAGTGGGTGGCGGAAAACCTAACTAGCGCGTTGCCTGACCACTGTTCGTATTATTTTATTATGTTTTTGTCTTGGTTGTCTACAGTGAATGCAGTATAATAGTTGGGAGATAAATACAAAGACGTCTCACATATATCACATGAGTCATTTACATGGGATTGAATAAGCATTTAATATAGCATCTCTGTTATTTGTTGTCATGACTCCTGCTTTGATTTCAGTAGTAGCCGAGCACGTGTGCGCTGTGTCATAAGGTCTGTCATTGAGTCAATAGGCGTGGTTTCATTCGCAGGTTGTACGTGACAAAAAGTGGGGTCGCCTGTCGAACCTCGGGGGTTCTCTCCGGGTCCTCCGGTTTCCTCCCACTGCAAAAGACCCCTACGCGCAAGCGAATTATTGAAATAAAATTGAACCATATGTTAGTTCCGAAATGACCTAGTCTGTGTGGAGAGGACGTTAAGCCAAGCCGGAGTTTTCAATCCCATTCCAAATAACAGTTTTTTTCAATATAACAGTAACCATCACCAGCTGCACGTTATACGAGTTCGGGGGATGACATGGTTAAGTGGATAAGACACTGGCTCGCTAGCCTGGAGGTCGGGTGTTCGATCCCTGCATTTGGCTGAGAAAGTTCTTCCAGATATCCCGGTGTGGTTTTCCCTTGACAGTGTTGCAGGACGGAGAGCCTGACAAGAACAGCTGTCTAGTCGTTCGAATGGGACGAAAAACCGAGGTCCCGTGTACACGTTTGCGTGCACGTAAAAGATCCCTTGGCAGTTGGAATTCGCTATAAGAGTAGGCCGTAGCGCCACTGCCGGGCAAAATTTCCCTCATAGCACACTGTATGGCATATGCCTATTTTCATTAGTCCAGTTTAGGAACAGAACAGTAGGACGTTAAACCCCATTTCATTTCATTTCATTTATATGACTTCAATGAGAATAATACGTTCTTATTTTTTTTTATTCAACTTTACTCAGCCAACAGGAAATGTACTTATCGATTTTCTGTTTTTTATTATTTCCAACATTATGAAGTTCATTTATTTGTGTAAAAATGTTGAAAATAATCAATAAATGATCCTTAACTTTGGCTTTGTGTTTGAAACAGCTTTTCAAATTGCTTTTGGGTGATTGGATGTTGGCCTACTCATATATGCATATTGGAATGTTTCTCTTTCTTCAGGAAATTGTTTCACTTAAATAATATTTAAATGAAATGGGTTTTAACGTCCTACTGTTCTACTTCAACTGGGTTAATAAAGACTGACATACACCATTAAATTTTCCAAGGGATGTTTTACGTGCACGACAATGTCCCATCCGAACGACTATATTTCCATTGACACGAAATCCGGATGAACTGTCTCGGTCGACAGGAACCTCCAATTTAGAGAGCCAGCGTCATACTTTTTAAACACATATTTTCATCTTAAAGTGAGAGCCTCGGCCAGAATGTGAACACTGTCATGTTCCATTGACAGTCAAACACATTCTAATTGAGTGCAAGCATCTCAAAGATATTAGATTAAAGCATAACCGTTGCCACTCCATACATCAATTGTATGCCAAACCGAATGTAGGACGTTTCGGCAAGTGAACAATTGGGACTAGGATATTTGGATATTTCAACCTAGGTCTTTTCAGCCATCGTTTTTTAAAAAAACTAGGACGTTTCGGCCGCGGATCTATTCTTTTATACCTATTATGGGGGGGGGGGGGTGGGGTGATACCGCGACAAATATATTTTTTAAGTAAAGAAAAATAAACTAAATTAAAAACATGGAGAAAAAGTGGTCGAAACATCATAGGCCGAAATTTATATTGGGCGAAACGTCCACAGGCCGATAAAATTTAAATTAATAGTTAAAAAGTTTTATGTAATGTTAAATTAAAAACATGAAGAAAAAGTGGTCGAAACATCCCAGGCCGAAATGTCTATTGCGCGAAACGTCCACTGACCGAAACACCCATCCGCCCTCAACCGGAACTGTTTTCTAAATTGCTTGACCTTTTAAAAGAGACAAATGTTTACAGAAACTTAGTTTTAATTGGATCTTAAAGTGTTTTTGTGCTACTTGTATTTGAATTATATATAGAAAATCTCCTACGAGTGTTTTTTTAATATAAAAAAAACACCCAATCCATTCCTGCATGCACAAATAAATAAATATAATTCTTTGGTATAGATTTCACTTATACTGAATCTAATTACATTACAGCGTAGTGATACATCAGTTTTTTTGACAGCAGTTTAGCTATTGCAAAGTCCTATATATTGACCCAGTATTTCCTTCAAGTTCAATTAAATAAAAACTTATTTTTTTAACAAAAAAAGTCACTTTTAATTAAAATAAGTGGTTTCTTTAAAATAAAAGAAAGTAGTTCCTTTTTTATTGACCAATCAAATTTATGTAGATTATGTAATTTATCACACAAGCGATATCTACTGTCAAATGTGTTATTCGGTGATAAATTTACTTAAAGGTTTGGGATATTTGTCCTTAATTGATATTTTCTGTGACATTGTTTTTATTTATGTGTATATTATAATATAAGAAAAAATATATAAAACTCTCAGTTAAACATATAAGTAAAATTCAAATATTAGAGAAAAATCACTAAAAATTAAATTTTTGGCAAGTACTTTCATCGTTAACAAACGAATCGTCAGGCCATTTTAATGCATTACTTTGCTGTTACAATGTGTTTTTTCTCTAATATTTGAATTTTACTTATATAATATATATATATTATTTAGTTTGTCTCATGTAAATTAGCATATAGCCCGGTTGGAGCTGAAGTGCCATAAAACTTTCATTCATTTATTTATTCATTCATTCATTCATTACTCACTGTGCCACCGCGACTCCAACTTCTTGACCTTGACTCCATTGTTACATCATCGACCCACATCAAGTAAGATAAGATATTTTATTTTTGCATATATTATTTGAAATAAAGATTTACTTTATAGTCAATATGCCTCAACTCTCCTGAACAATTAAAAAGTTTCTCACTGTAGCATACGCCGTACCGATATGGTTAGCCTACTTGTATAGGTATTTTATTCAATATGCTTACATTCATAATGATGTTGCATGTAGCAGAAATGACTCGTGCTGGTATTACACAATGTTTTTCTCTGGGTTGAATTCGTCATTGTTTGTCTTTCAGGGGGTGGATGGCCGAATGGTTAACACGTGCGTGTTGTATCATAAAGCCTGTAATTGAGTCAACTGGCGTGCTTTCGAATCCCCGGTTGTACGTGACAAGGAGTAGAGTCGCCTGTCCAACCTCGTGGGTTTTCTCCAGGTCCTCCGATTTCCTCCCACTGCTAAAGACCCCTACGCGCAAGCGATATATTGAAATAAAATTAAACCTTATGTTAGTCCCGAAATGGCCTAGTTTGTGTCGAGTGGACGACAAACCCCATTTCTCTCTCTCCCTGTTTGTCTTATAGTAAAGTTTGTATCACTACTGGCCCGCGACTGTACAGCGCAGTGGAGACTTCCGGCTAGACTTAATTTGAACTGTTTGGGTTTTTTTGTGATTTCTGCGTATTGTGTCTTAGTTTGTGCAATTATATGTAGTGCAGCCACCCCGTACTTACCAAAAGCATATGCTGCTAACTTTGCCATTTTCATATTGACCCACACTAAGAAAATGACAAATTTTATTCATACGTATACGAGATCCAATTTAAAAAGTACTTTAATAATGGAATGAAACTTGAAATGATTTTAATAGTATACATATTTTACTGAAATATCATTCACTTCAGTACAAACTCATCAATGGGGAATAGGTAGGCATTTCCGAATTAAAGACCCACTAACAATGCTTCCTACGGTACATAGATCTAAAAAATAAAGGATGAGTAATATTAGATTTAAATCCATCATTGAGAACGAGTATGCAAGAGATTATAGGAATCATTAATTTATTTGTATAATTCTAATCTTGCGCACTGAAGCCTATAATTAAAACGGGATTGAACATCTTATCTTTCTGTGTGTGAGAGAGGGGGGGGGGGGGGGTAACGTCCACTCGACACAAACTAGGTCATTTCTTGACTAACATATGGTTCAAATTTCGGAGAATCCAACGAAAACCCACGAGGTTGGACATGTGGCTCTACTCCTTGTCACGTACAACCCGGGAATGTACTTCTCAGTAGTATTCGCAGGCGCGGATCCAGAGGGGGGGTCCAGGGGGTCCGCCCCCCCCCCCCTGCTCAGACTTGAAAAATTTTATGCGATTTTATTGGCGATTTTTAGACCTGTAATTTTGGTATTTACCTTCCGGAAATACGTCAGAATGCACCAAATTGAATCTAATTTACCAAATTTTACTGGGGGAGGGCCCCCAACCCCCCCCCCCCCCCCCCCCCCTTAATTGGTTGAGCGCCTTCGGCGCTGGGCATTATCAAACCTAGACACCTCCCCCCTGCAAAAAATCCTGGATCCGCGCCTGATTCGAACTAATGAAGTACTGGTGAACCTCGCTGTGTACGCCTGAACAACAATCTTGATAAGATCCCTCACGACATTTTTTGAAAATATGTGAAATCTTTTTAGGTAGGGCTTTATATAAAGACTCATACAATTGTGTTGTCAAGATCGACATTGTATAGAACGAAAATTCGACACGATAAGTTATAATTAAAAACATTTTTAAACCACGTTTTTTTTGCGAGTATAAAAACACATTGCGTTTTCTCTTTTGCTTTTGTAACCGGTATATAAGTTTTCTTTATTTACAATTCAATACAATGTCAACGGTGAAGACATTACACGAAATTTTAATATAACACGCAATAATATATTAAAGATACATTTGTTAAGACATCAATATAGAGTTGGACATTCTCCTTGCTATAACAGTTAAAAAATAGATGATAGATAGAGAAATTATTGATAATTTCGGTCAAATTACTTTATTCTGAACGAAGCTAACACTGTTGGAAGTTTGGACTAGAAATAGCTATCAACTGTCACTGCACCGTCTCCGAGAATTGCCGATCGTTTGAGTGACAAATGATAACTCCGTCAACATATTCTCGATTATCAAAAAACTTTCTGAATGCCTACGGTACCCTCGATTGTCAAGCCTTTCATCGGCAGTCTCCTATAGTGACGTTAGTGATTAACCGTAAATGTTAGCTTGGTCAACCATTAAACGATTTAATTATTAAATGAACTATTGTTTAAATCCAAGCTTTTTCCATGACAAGAACATAATCAGCTACCCAGGCCATCGGATTCTCTAAGCCATCGGGTGGTCTTGATTTTTCAACGATTTTCAAAACAATTGGCAGTTCATGACTTAATTTAAAATTGGATAATCGAGACTTTGTTTTCTATCGTTAAAAAGGTAGCAATGACAGTCGAGCGTCCAGTATTCTTCAAACAGCCCTGTGCTCAGAATGAAGTAATTTTGCTGCAAGAACTGACAGCTGTTATCTAAATCTCGCATAATAGACGAAAGTTGGTATAAAAGTACGTTAAGATTTGGATAAAAAGCTTGTCGTAATTCATGCTATAATAGTTCAACAATAGCTAATGACTATAAATGATTATACTGAAACTTTAATTCAAAATACTGTTTCGATATGTAGCGGGGATGGTTCGTTATCGCAACAACGGTACTAGACAATCGAGAATTAGTCTCACGTGTATTCTAATCCCTTTAAATCTCGGCCATACAACAGTCTAGAGAGTTGTTATTGGTTTGTCGTGTGAATAAATATCTAAACAATAATTTATAAAACATTTGAAGTCAGAAAAAAGATATGTTATAAGCTAGTTCTACTTGAAAATAGTGTTGAATTACTATAAATTTGTGTCAGATGTGACGAGAAATGATTTCTTTTGGAGAATAAAGAAAAATCACGGTGAAAAACAGTCGTTAAGGATTCCAATATAACCCTGGAACAGAGGGGTTTAACGTCCACTCGACACAAACTAGGTCATTTTGGGACTAACATATGGTTTCAATTTTATTTCAATAATTCGCTTGCGTGTAGGGGTCTATAGCAGTGGGAGGAAACCGGAGTGCCCGGAGGAAACCCACGAGGTTGAGAAGGCGCCCCTATCTCCATGCCACATACGCTCACGCCAGGGATCGAAACCACAGCCGCAAGCCAGAGGTGACCGGCCAGCTAGAGGTCGAAGCGCGGCACTCTAGACCACTAGGCCATCCCACCCCCCCTACACGTAACAGAGCCGGCGGGTTGGAAAATCTATTTCTTTTTCACCTTTTGTCAAGGGGTTTGTATTTCATTTTCCTATGTACCGAAATATTCAATGTTAAAATTTGTTCAGAGAAAATTGTGCCAAGAACGAGTTATGGGGAGAGAGCGAGAAATGGGGTTTAACGTCCACTCGACACAAACTATGTCATTTCGGGACTAACATATGGTTTAATTTTATTTGAATAATTCGCTAGCGTAGGGGTCTTTACCAGTGGAAGGAAACCGGAGGACCCGGCGAAAACTCGGGAGGTTGGACAGGTGACCCTACTCCTTGTTACGTACAACCGGTGATTCGAAACCGCACCAGTGGACTCAATGACAGGTTATATGATAATATATCAGCACGCACGTGCTAACCGTTCGGCCATCCACCCCCACGAGTTATGGGGCATCGGAGATGAACGAATAAAGTAGTTAATCTGCGAGTTGACATTGTTTTTGTTCATTGTTTTTGTTTATCTAGGGTGGCTTGCTAGCCTCCGTGTTCGACCCTCGTGTTGGCAGAGTTGTAAGGGGTACAGGGTATATAGTATTTCGGAAGGGAAATTGGTGTGTGCCCAACGCCGGATTAACCATGGTGGGGGCCCTGGGGCCTGGAACATGTGGGGGGCCCCTGTTCACTGACCGCAAGCGCCAAATGCGCGAAGCCCCGCATAGGGGGGTCTGGGGGGTTTCACTTCCCGCCCCCCATAAAGAAATTTTCAGAAATTGGAGGCCAGAAACGTGATTTCCTGGCATTTCAGGCACTTGTGTTGGAGCCATTTAGAAGTATTTCCTCCAGAAAAAATAAAATTCTGCCACCAAATTAGCGCATTCTGGCGTTATTTCAGTGGACCAATCCATGCGAGTGCTATGAAATGATGACATTTCTAGAGGAGGGGACTGTAAGTGGACAGGGCGACATCAAACCTAATTTTGAAGTCGCTCAGTGATAAATAACGGGGTTACTTGATTCAGAATCGTATATAGGCCTACCTCCACGATGATTTGATGAATGGGGGCCGTAACGTTACGACCAAGCCGGACTCGATGTTTGACAAACAAAATGGTAATACGAGATTTAATCAAGAAATATGAATATTTCGTGTGATCATGGTGTGCATCTCATCAAATTCAGCTTATACCCACAACAAATATCAACAACAACAACAACTACAGTTTATATACAATCGTACGTCAATCTGAGGCAAAATTCGCGCTACTCGAAATGATGCATGGGGACGTGTTATTTGTTCGAGTTATACGATAATTTGAGTTAGACGATGGTCGGTCCGATAGAAGATCTCACGACAATAAAAAAACATGTGTTACACCCATCGCCGGATTACACCGAATTCTCGGATGTCGATCGCAACACACCATGGATTGAGGGGGGCCCAGGGACTTCAGATGGAGGGCCCTCGAAGCATCGGAGGGCCCCGTCACTAGGTCACCGGCCGTTGGAGTCCTCGGTCCGACCATGCTCGAGGCGCGCAACTGAGATTTTTGTGGGGGGGGGGGGCCTAATGTGGTGGGCCCTGGGGCCTGTGCCCCATGGTTAATCCGGCGTTGTGTGTGCCTAAAGTATCCCACAACATTTAGAATTCGATATACGATATCGCTGTCCGGGTAAAACGTCGCTGATAGTTCATTAGCTTGGCATAGTCAGAACTGAATCGTTGAATGTTAAACCCAATTCATTTAAATGCTATAATTCAATGCATTTACTTACAATTCATATAGGCATATCTAAAATATGCTCTCTCTCTCACACACTCTCTCTCTCTCTCCCTCTCTCTCTTTGGTGTAGCCCTTTATCAAGATGGCAAAACTAGCAATATGCCTTTGTATGGCTTAGTGCATCTGTCCGATTAAAAGATCCTTGACAATATTATATGGCCTAAGTACGTCTTTATTCGACAGTCGGTACAGAAAAGTAGGACGTTAAACCCCATTTCTTTCAATTACCGACATAATAAAATGGCTCCTTTTCTTTTAGAGCGCCTATAATCCAATATTTTCATTGCTCTATGGCGGTCTAAAAGGACTAGCTCTATTTCTTAAGGCCTACTCAAGATTTCGTCAAGGTCGCTGACATGTAAATAAGGTTAGGGCATGTGATTGTTGGTGAGATTGTATGTTAGGGTAGCGTTAGGGCTAGGCCCCGGATTAAATCTGGTGACCTTTGACCTCACTTGAAGTTGGCTTTATGAAATAGATCTAACCTCATTTAAGATAATGAACTACGTGATCCCCACGCCCAGTTTCATCATAATACCTTACCTTATACGGTAACAGTGATGCGTCACATGTAAACAAATCGTGTAACATATTTAATATGTCGCCTCGACATTAATTTTTAGTTTTTGACACTCGACACCCACGCTTTGTTAAATAAACACTGAAAACTATGTCACCTTCGTTTTATGCTTATAGATGGTGTCCCGTAGATGAACTTTTATAATATAAATTGAATATATATCTATAACCATAAAAAGAATTTTGTATTTTATCCAACAAAAAAGCGAGAGAGAGAAGTGGGGTTTAACGTCAACTCGACACAAACTATGTCATTTCGGGACTAACATATGGTTCAAGTTTAATTCAATAAGCCACTTGCGCGTAGGGGTTTTTAGCAGTGGGAGGAAACCGGAGGACCCGGAGAAAATACATGAGTTTGGAAGGCGACCCAACTCCTTGCCACGTACAACCTGGGGTGGGGGGTTGAGATGGCCTAGTGGTCTAGAGTGCCGCGCTTCGACCTCTAGCTGGCCGGTCACCTCTGGCTTGCGGCTGTGGTTTCGAGCCCTGGTGTGAGCGTATGTGGCATGGAGATAGGGGCGCCTTCTCAACCTCGTGGATTTCCTCCGGGCACTCCGGTTTCCTCCCACGGCTAAAAACCCCTACGCGCAAGCGAACTATTGAAATAAAATTGAAATCGTATGTTAGTCCCGAAATGACCTGGTTGTGTTGAGTGGACGTTAAACCCCATTTCTCTCTCTCTCTCTCTCACAACCTGGGGTATCGAAACCCTATCATAAAGTCAAAGTCCGTTGAATGAACTGGTGTGCAAGGCCGCTCGTGCTCCTACATGGTTGTTTATCTATTTTAGATGTTTATCACCTGTGAATTCCAAACACACCTGAATTTACAGAAATTGATTTCAGTTCAACTGGGTTATAAATATGTTTACATGAAGCTATGTCATATTGGCATTTACTGTATTAAACATACGTTATGCAAGAGCTAAATCTACCCATTGCATGCCTTTGTTTAGGCCTGAATGTTACATAAATTATTAATTAGACATTAATTAACTTGCTAAGGCCATAATCATCGGGTGGCTCCGATATTATGTTGATTTAAATAAGGTAAACATGGATAATTGAGGCATTGTTTATTATCGTAACAACGGTAGCAATGACAATCGAGGCTAGACTCGGAATGAAGTAATTTGACTGAAAAGTTCAACATGTTCCCTTTTCGATATCTATTTATTAATTATTATAGCGAGAACGGTCAGCACTGTATCTAATCTCCCATAATATCATAACTTCGCTCAGAATAAAGTAGTTTGACTGAAGTTTTCAATATATTCATTTTTCATATTCTATTTTTGGCCTAGTATAGATATAACAATGCTAATATATGTAGTATTATGCCTTGCTTGGAGCCACGGATGAACATACTCCTCGCAGTGTTTCGTTTCATTAGAGCTACTCCAACTTAACACTGCTGTAAAGGAGCAAATTTCTGTTCCAAATTAAGACTGATCAATAGTTCGATTAACAACCAATAGCTAAATGCGTAACAATATCATTACGCTTTAAACAGAGCTCCAAATTGGACCAGATATGCTTACATAATGTTACGTCATGACTCGCGATTTTATTATGCCCAATTAACCAGCGCATAGCTGAACATTGTTTGACAAACGGGGCTATCAACACGGATACAATCTAAACAATACTGTTTGGAGACAAACCTACTTTCACCGTTTTTAATACCTTAAATCACTGTCCAGGGTTTAGGGAAGACCCCAGATTAAACGAAGAGCTGTCATGTTACTGTACTTGGGATATATTTGATTGAATGGGAACAATATACCGACACTTCCTCATAAGCTCAAGTATCGGAAGCCAATCCAGCAATGGCCAGAGAGGGATTCCCCGAGCCATTGCTCCAGGAATATGCGGATGAGGCTCTCTATCTCCGGCGAACGGCTTTGAATACACTGTCGTTTTGATGGTCATTTTCTAGTCTGTCCTCCCCCACACCCCCGTTTCAATATTACTAGACCCAGGTGCGGTATAAATCATTCACTTCTGTGTTTTGAGATGTGAAATAATTGATTTTTGGATGAGTAAATTGAAATGAATCAAGACAACATCTGGTATGTAGGATTGGATGAGTGACAGATTTTTTACTTAAAGATACATTACGGGAGATTAGATAAAAAGCTGACAGCTCTCGCTTTAATAGTTGAAAAACTAGATAATGTAAAGGCAATTTGCTGAAATTATCAGTCAAGTGGATCGACTCTTAACCGAGAATGTAGAGATTGAATTTTCGGTCTATAGCCTTGATCATTATTACTAAAGTCTCGTAGAGGAGGGCCTGCAATTGACAGATTTAGCATCAAGATTAGGTTATTTTGGGACTGACATGGTACCTTTTTATTTCAATAATTCCATTGCGAGTAGGGGTTTTCAGCCATTCCACCAACTCCATGGTAAGTTGTCTTACCATCCCAACTTCACTCCAATCAATCGGTGTTTGCAGATTCTAATCTTTATCCGACTTAGTTTTCCCACGTTAAAGATCCCTTTGTGTTATGTATTTAATGACACATTTGTTAGTTCGGTATGGCGGGGGGGGGGCACAGTGAATCGGTGGGTAAGGCTTTGACTCGCTAACCTGAAAGGCCCGTGTTCGATCCCGAGAAAGATCATCGTGGTCAGTGTGGAGAGGACGGAATTCGATATAAGAGTTGGATAGCGCCGCTGTCCTGACAAAACTTACTTCATAAATGATCCCTTGGCAGTTGGATGCGATATAAGAGTAGGCCGCATCATACTGTATGACGTATGCCCGTCCTCTTTAACGCAGTCAGAACAGAACAGTAGGACGTCAAACCCAATTTCATTTCATTCAAAGGACGTTTCGATGCAATAAAATTTTATTCAACCATTCCAAAATGTCCGTCTTAGTGTACTTGTCTACCAGACTAGATAACCGAATGTCACACGGTGTGAACACATATTACAGTTATAGATTAAAAAAAAAAAAAACAGAATAAATATGTCACAGGGTGTGAAACCATCAAATATTATTTTTATATTTTTATTTTCTCTTCCTGTAATTATCAAACTAAATTTTTGGCAGAAAGCTATAAAATTAAACTATAAATGAAATCCGTGTAAAGCACTAAAAGTGGTGAGTGCAGTGTTAAAAACAATAGTATATAGTATTTTTAAAGGGCATTTGGTGTAAGCGATAACAGACACCTTTATGGATAACATTGTTAAAGGGGCATTAGATAAGATCAGATAAAGTGGTGATATTTCTCGCAATAGTAGGGGGGTTGGGATGGCGTAGTGGTCTAGAGTGCCGCGCTTCGACCTCTAGCTGACCGATCACCTCTGGCTTGCGGCTGTGGTTTCGATCCCTGGTGTGAGCGTATGTGGCATGGAGATAGGGGCGCCTTCTCAACCTCATGGGTTTCCTCCGGGCACTCCGAGTTCCTCCCACTGCTAAAGACCACTCCGCCCAAGCGAATAATTGAAATAAAATTAAACCATATGTTAGACCCGAAATGACCTGGTTTGTGTTGAGTGAACGTTAAACCCCATCTCTCTCTCTCTCTCTCTCTCTCTCTGTCTCTCGCTCGCTATAATAGTAAAAAACGTAGATAAGCTGAAAATTTCGACAGTATTTTGGGTCTGTTGTGTTACAGACGGTATTATAAATATCGAATATAAACGTTATTGGATGTATAACGCCATTGTATGTCATATATTCAACCTGTGTATTATCGATATAATGATAACCCACCTGTATATGGAATAGCTATCTTCAAACGTTTGAATTTGAAGTTGAAAATGATATCTTTGCCAATTTCTCAACTGGCAATAGTGATTTATAGGATTAATAGGATTATTCTTTACACGGTAGGACTGTTTAAAGCCCCAATAGCACTCTTGTTGTAACTAAATAATATGTCCCAATCTTCATTCTGGTCAACAAATTGTATTATTTTACAATATTCCAATTAATTGATGATATAAATTTCATCTTAACACACCTAATTTAAAAAATTGGAAAAATTCAACTAATTGATTTGAAAAGTCTAACGTAAACCTTTTCAAATGTGACTTTGATTTAAAATATTTTCGAACCCTCTGGACAAGTAAAATAGGTCGTAATGGATAATTTACACAAGTAGGACACTTAAACATCTAGTACTTAGAATAAGGCTATTATTTATTTTCTGGAGCTGCCAAGCCAGCAAGAGTGTTATTGTCCCTTTAGGTAGGATACCATCTAAATAAAGGCTTTATTTTAATCAATTTTAAAAATATATGATTTTTATACGCCCACTTCATGTGGACGTATATTGTCGTCGCCCCTGTTCGTCCGTCCGGACGTCCGGCCGTCCGTCCACAATTGTTTGTGAACAGTCTACAGGTCACAATTTTTATCCGATTTCAATGAAACTTATAAATATAGGTTTATCACCCAAAGATCTCGGTTCCTTTCGATATTGGCATGTATCGGACTGTAACTTCATGGGTTATGGCCCCTGATTGTACGAAAAATCACGTGTTTTTAGCTTGTGATGTAGAGGTCACAATTTTGAACTTGAAATGCATGTTTATAATCCAAAGATCTTGGTTCCTTTCGATATTTGCGCCCGTCGGATCGTAACTTCTTGAATTATGGCCCCTGACTGTCCGAAAAATCGCCCTTTTTAGCTTGTGGTCCCTCTGGAGGTCAAAATTATTATCCGATTTAAAAAAAAAACGTTTGATTATATCACCGTTACATGGTTATGATGGTTGAGTTCGAATTTCGTGAAAATCGGACCAAAATTGACGGACAAAATGGCCGCCGTTTGTACGCGAACAGTGTTAAAATATGTTATATCAAGGTTGTGGACCTTATAGAGGTCACAATTTTGAACCGATTTTGATGAAACTTGACATGTATGTTTATAACCCAAAGATCTTTGTTCCTGTCGATATTTGGGTCATAACTTCCTGAATTATGTCCCCGGATTGTCCGAAAAATCGCATTTGTTAGCTTGTGGTCCCTCTGGAGGTCAAAATTATTATCCGATTTAAAAAAAAAACTTTGATTATATCACCGTTACATGGTAATGAAGAGAGAGTTTGAATTTCGTGAAAATCGGACCAGAATTGACGGACAAAATGGCCGCCGTTTGTACACGAATAGTGTGAAAATATGTTATATCAATGTTGTGGACCCTAGAGGTCACAATTTTGAACCCATTTTGATGAAACTTGACATGTATGTTTATAACCCAAAGATCTTGGTTCCTTTCGAAATTTGCGCCCATCGGATCGTAACTTCCTGAATTATGTCCCCTGATTGTCCGAAAAATCACTTTTGTTAGCTTGTGGTCCCCCTGGAGGTCAAAATTATTATCCGATTTAAAAAAAACGTTTGATTATATCACCGTTTCATGGTAATGAAGAGAGAATATGAATTACGTGAAAATCGGACCAGAGTTGACGGATAAAATGGCCACCGTCTGTACGCGAATAGTGTGAAAATATGTTATATCAACGTTGTGGACCCTATAGAGGTCACAATTTTGAACTGATTTTGATGAAACTTGAAATACATGTTTATAACCTAATGATCTTGGTTCCATTGCATATTTGCGCATATCGGATCGTAACTTCCTGAATTATGGCCCCTGATTGTACGAAAAATCACCCTTGTGGTCCCTCTGGAGGTCACAATTATTATCTGATTTAAAAAAAACGTTTGATTATATCACAGTTACACTGTAATTATGGGTGAGTTTGAATTATGATTTTCTGATGATTACTTAAAATGAAACAACTCTTGTTGACTGCCCGGACGATTTGGCTGCTGTGTGGGCGTATGTTTCGTTGCCTGGCAACCTATTTTTTTTTTTAAAGTATCGCGGGTTATACACAAACGAGTATCAAAAAAATGATAGAGCCATCGTAATCTGTATTTCGACACGTGTTTGTCTAATTTTATGTCAAGTTTAATAAACCAAATGGTATCTTATATTTACCTTTACAGGACGTGTGGCTCTCTGCTCTTAGGAAATGAAATGAAATGAGGTTTAACGTCCTACTTTTCTGCACTGATCGATTGGGCTAATGAAGACTACTCTTATATCAAATTCAAACTGCCACAATGTATACACCGGACCTCGGTTTTAACGTCCGCTCAACACAAACTAGGTCATTTCGGGACTAACATATGGTAAAATTTTATTTCAATAATTCGCTTGCGCGTAGGGGTCTTTAGCAGTGGGAGGAAACCGGAGGATCCGGAGAAAACAGGGGACCCTACTCCTTGTCACGTACAACGTAATAATTCGAATTCACACCAGCTGACTCAATGACAGGCTTTATGATACAATGCGCACGTGCTAACCATTCGGCCACCCACCTCCCCGTAAAGCTGGAAATGAAATGAAATGATATTTAACGACCTAAACTGGGCTAATGAAGACGGGCATACGCCATATAGTGTGCTATTACTATGAGGGAAATTTTGCCCGGACAGCGGCGCTACGGCCTACTGTTATATCGAATTCTAACTGCCAAATGATCTTTTACGTGCACGCCAATGTGTACACGGGACATCGGTTTTGCGTACCATCCGAACGACTAGGCAGCTGTCCTTGTCAGGCCTTCCCCCCTGCATCACTGAAAAGGTGATATCACGTCGAAAAATCGGGATGAGCACCCGACCTCCAGGCTAGCGAGCCAGCGTTTTACCCACTTAGCCACGTGACTCCCTCTGTAAAGGTAGAAGTAAGTATAATTAATCGATATATATTCATCAGTCTATAGACACCAGTGTAACACGAGACATATTGTAGAAACTATTTTAAGAACAATGTAATCGCTTGTTGTAAATTGATCACAATCGTTTTAAAATGATAAATTAAACATTTCTGAGCAACGAAACTGGATGTAGGCGTTGTTTTTGTTTCGCTTCTCAATTTCTAAATTAATCTGTCACACCTACGAGAGATCTCTCGTAGGTGTGACAGATTAATTTAGAAAAATTTCAAAAATTCATAACGGTGATATTTGTTTTACTTATGCATATAAATAATTTTTTGATATATTTTAGCTTGTCTCGAAATAATTAGGAAATAAACACTTCCTGTTTCGCATTTAGAGGGGTGTTATTGTCCAGTAGACATGTCCTAAGATCATTAGGACCCAGCACCCCTCAGTCTATATGTGAAACAGGAAGTGTTTATCAACATTGTTACAGGATATTTTAGCATTTTAAAAGAAATTACTAAAACAGAGAGTTGTTATTTTCCAATAGACAGTGTCTAATTGACCAATCAAAACGCAAGATTAACCCTTAAGCGTATGTTACAATTTGGCGCAATGTAGCCCGGTTGGAACTGACGTGCCACAAAGCATCATTTCATTCATTCGGTATATTAACTATTTTACTCCGCCAAATTAAATTCTAAAACATTTTTTTGAAGTATAAGAAGAATAAATAAAGACGTTTGAAGTATTTGTAGTTAAAAATATTTCTTATTTAGTGTAAATGGGTATTAAAATGAGTAAAATGCATCATTTTGTCCGAAGCAGTTAGGTGTTATGTAAACAATACACGAGCCGTTGAGCCAATGGCTGACTCCAGGTAAAGTCAATGCACGTGTTGTGGACAGTCATCTGTGACAGAGATAATTCGAAAGTAATTCTCTGTGAAACAGATTCTTAGGTCGGGTGTTCGATCTCTGCATTGGCCGAGAAAGTTCATCTAGATTTTCCGGCGTGGTTTCCCCTTGTGAGTGATGTAGAACGGGGGCCTGACAAGTACAGCTGTCTAGTCGGATGGGACGAAAAACCGAGCCCCGAATACACATTGGCGTGCACGTAAAAGATCCCTTGTCGCAGCCGGGCAAAATTTCCCTCATAGCACACTGCATGGCGTATGCCCGTCTTCCATTAGCCCAGGTTAGGTACAGAAGAGTAGGACGTTAAACACCATTTTATTTCATTTACACCATTTGTAAATGATTATACCTTTTGTGGTATGAAATATGACATTTGATTATGAAATAAATTGAACATAAACCTGTAGTTATTACTCAATTCTAAAAATAAGTTTATTTTCACCACACCTGTCTCACCTTGTTCATTTTATTATTTTTACATTCGTCAGCATTCAGCAATCCTACGGTTGTTTCATTTTACAGCTGATTGTGAAACTCGTGGTATGCTTGATTCGTATCGTAAGCGTGGGATTTCACGAAGTAGCAGTATTATTAATAATTTTTAAAATGCACTCAATAAACCAATCAATTGGCAGCCTATAACTACCATTCGTCATGTCTACTTTTCGCCTCGTCCGAATGTGAAAGTCAAAAAGCCGAATAGTAGAATTAAAGGCCCATTCTCACGGTGCGACTTGTAGTAACTACTTGTAGTATCGACCCGAGTTGCAGCGTGAGAACACCCTAGTCGTACCAACTTTTACAAGCTCCCAACCAGTTGAAAGCGAGTTGGGTGAAATAGAAACTTCCCTATTTCAGTCAACAGATCGTATGAAATTGACCAATCAGTGCCGTCGAGTATTAGTACAAACACGAATTCTCTCCCCTTGTTGTTTGTAAACATGGACGCGAAACCGGCAGTGGGTCTACGCAGTATCCACTGTCTAACCCAGACGGATTTGGGTTTTCTCTTTTTCTTTTTGTTCGTATTTGTCAAATGTAGGGCAATAATAGCCAGTGTCTCTTCGTCGCTTGATGACGCCATTATGCTAAGACAAGACGAGATTATCGCGAGATTCCAAGTCGTATCAACTCATTTATATACGATTTTGTAATCTACATGTAGATACTACACGTAGATACTACACGTAGTTACTACAAGTCGCACCGTGAGAACGGGCCTTAACGTTACGACAAAATGTAAGGGAGCACACACAGTCTGATTAAAATACAGATCTATATTTCCTTTAGTTTTTTATATTTTTGATGGTCTGACCAGATGTAGTGGGAAGTCGCGTCAGGGTGAGCGACATTTGACCCTATGACATTTGATAAACCAATCAGCGTTGATGTTTCTAGTAGGATACCCACAGTGACGTGCATCGCACGTCAAGAACTCGTTGCAACAGACCATTTCGTTGGCTTATCCCTCCCATCATTCAACCAGAACGCAGGATATACAACAACTCTTCCAGATCCTAGTGTAGTAAAGACAAGTAAAACGAAATTTTGAACTATAAAAAACGAAATGAAATATGATCTGTGTTTTAATCAGATTGCTTGCACATCGACGTTAAAAAATAAACAAATAGGGCCACTCTTTTTGTTTACCTACAGTTTGGCTTGTGCAGCGTGATGTCGACTTTCGACTTAGTCATATTTACTTTATGTATTTATTCATATCAGTAAGAAGTCGTCCACACGCATACCAAGCAACGATGAAACTCGAAAGGTAGAAATAAGGAAATTGACCCACCGCGATATTAGCGGTCGACTTTTTGAATTTCGTCTCGGAAGTAGTCGCAGTCTTTACATTCCAGGTCACATTTGAGGGAGAGAGAGAGCGAAAGAGAGGGGGGGAGAGAGAGAGAGGGGTAACGCCCATTGGACACAAACTAGGTCCAACACGTTGTTGAATTTTATTTCAATAATTCGCTTCCGCGTATGATTTTTTTTTGTAGCAGTGGGAGGAAACCGGAGGACCCGGAGAACATCAACGAGATTGACGTAAAAGCGGAGAATCGAAATCCTGCCATGTGACTCAATGACAGACCATCCGCCATTATAACGAATCACTTAAATAAATAAATAAAGTTCAAACAATAAAAAAACACCCTTCAACAGCTAACTGTTGTCTTTATTGAAAGATAACTTTTTATATTAAATTTTTTGTATTACCCAATCAGTCAAAATCTCAATCCCAGTTAAGCATCATAAATTGATAAATCAAACATATTTTCCATCTATTTCCTGGTTCGAGGCATAGAAAATGATTTATCTATCAAGTTAATTTAAAGATCACGCAATTGACTTAGAATTCAACCTATAAAAAACATCACAGGAGAGTAAGTTCATAGACCTACAAGTGAAACAGGAAATATGTTTTTATTTAAATAAATCAAAATTCCTTCCCATTTTGTTAGCTGTCGTCGCTTCACGTAGTGGGTATCATTTAGAACTGACAAGCAATGAAATGGAGTTCAACTTTCAACTTCCTACTGTTCTGCGGGGGTTGGGATGGCCTAGTGGTCTAGAGTGCCGCGCTTCGACCTCTAGCAGGCCGGTCACCTCTGGCTTGCGGCTGTGGTTTCGATCCTTGGTGTGAGCGTATGTGGCATGGAGATAGGGGCGCTTTCTCAACCTCGTGGGTTTCCTCCGTGCACTCCGGTTTCCTTCCACTGCTAAAGACCCCTACGCGCAAGCGAATTATTGAAATAAAATTAAAAAACATATGTTAGTCCCGAAATGACCTAGTTTGTGTCGAGTGGACGTTAAGCCCCGTCTCTCTCTCTCTCTCTCTCGCTCTCTCTCTCTCTCCTACTGTTCTGCTCCGACTGGGATAATGAAGACGGACATCGCCATATACAGTGTACTATGGGGGAAATTGTGCTTGTTATGTCGACTTCCAACTGCCAAGAGATCTTTTAGTGCACCCCAATGTGTACACAGAACTTCAGTGGATTTCACCCCAATGGGAATCACGCCGGATAATTCCGAAAAATATTCCCGGCAAAACCTCCAGGTTTAACAAACCAAATGCTCGCTGAGCCTCCATGGCCCCGAACAAAGAAGAAAGGCGACGTCAAGAATACGGATTTGCAGTGCACGTTAAAGATCTCTGGGCAGTTGTCATGTTTCCACCGGATCAGATAGTCCAGTTTACTAATTAGCAGTGCATGTTAAAGATCTTTAGGCAGTGGTACGGTTCTCCCACTTGTTTATGCAGGCCAACATAAAATTACTCACTGAGTCACCGCGGAACACAATGATACAATGGGAATGTTTATTACAGTCCTGGTGATATCTGGAGGAACTGAAAGCGCGAGCCGCATAATACTTGATTTCGTCCCACAACATTTTAAACTGTATGTAATTTTAATTAAAAGATTAAAGGGGCATTGTGGAGGATTATATAAAGAGAATATGCTGAAAGTTTCATTCGAATTACTTCACTCTTAGCCGAGAAAACCTCATTTTAATAACTTTGTAGCCTCGATTTTCATTGTAAAGCGTTCTTACGATAATAAACAAAGTCTCAATTATCCATTTTCTATGGAAGACCAAACAGCTCTATATTGAGTGTTCTTAGTTCTTAATTCATTAGAAATAAAAACCCAGTTTATTCACCAATGAAAAAAAAAACAAAAAAAACATACATATACAGAATACATACATATATACATACATTATTCATAATGCATAAATATAAATCAGTCTTGATCTACTGATAAATTAAAACTAGTACTGACGAATAAAAATTACCTTTACAGAACATAACGAAATGTACATTATGGATATGAACAAAATTTTGTATATTATTTAATTTCAAGTTTAATTTTCAGGATGATGCATCCGTCTTCTGAGTTGTATATTATCTTAGTTTTCGTTTCGATGTATGAGCAAAGAAATATGTCGCTGTCAGACAAAACTTAATTTCTGAAAATACTCTACTTTCAATGGATTTTCTTTATCGAAGGCCCGGTCCGATTAGCTATACTTCGCACTTGGTTTCACCAGAGTTACGGTCATTGAGCTATTTCTCTTATTGTACATAATAATATGCATATACTCGATTCTCCTTTATTGTATGGTGACTTATTGTATGCTAGGTTGATTTCCGCTCATGTCGATGAATTTCGAGAAATGTTATTGGAGAAATGTTTTTAGAAAAATGATTTGTGTCACAAAGTGACCTTAGGTTCTTTAACTTAATTGCCCCTTTTCCCAACTACCAATAAACAACTCAACTAATTAATTAGATTTTAATATATATGTATATTATTAGAATTTATTTACATATATAATTCTAGAGGTTTTACAATAAATTCAATGATTAAAGTTACAGTTCATTTCAGCATCGCATAGTCTGCTCCTTTAATTCAATCAATCCTCCTGTTTAGCATTCAGATTGATTCTCTATCTTACTTCCGCCATCCCAATCGCGTAGGGTTTTTTTTAAACACTTTTAACCCGAACACAATTCTCGGAAACTCACAAAACCTTCACATGTCACAGATCCACATAATATTCCCGGATTCACCTAGACTCACTAGTTGTATTAAAAATCACCAAGATTTACATACACTTCACCAAGAGTTAAATATTCTTCACCAAGATTCAATATACTTCACCAAGACTACATAGGCGTTTGATTCACAAAGTTCAACAAGATTAAACTACTTATAGGATTCACAAGACTACCCCTGGATTGAAATATCGATCACCTGGACATTATCAGTTTAATGTTATTTCACCAAGAAACGGACTCATCCCCTTTAAATACATCTTATTTACTTTACCACATTTTATTCATCTAAAGCCAGTCATTGGTGTTACTGTATAGATATTAAAACAGTCATGTCTGGTCCTTTAAAAGTTCTCTGATCTAAATAGAGAAAACAGCCATACCCTGTAACTTCTAAAACCTCTCTAACAAAACTTTTATAATTCCTACACCAAGAAACTTTAGACAGTCCAACATCCAATCAAACCCATGCATAACCTGCACATGCATCACAATCCAGACACATTCATTACTTACACCCTTATTACCTAACTTGTTAAAACACACCCACAATCATTCTGTAAAAAACAACGCATATACATTGAAAATAATAAAACTTTATTAACCAAAACCTGTACAATCATGAATACATCTTTCTAAAAGAAATAAATATTCCCTTTAGCCATCTACCAAATTCATTATGTACCCTAAATCATCGAAATAAACCATGTCACAATTATAGATACCAATTTAACATACCAATTGTGACATTACCCCCCACCCCAAGGGTAAACTTAAGAGAAGCGGTTTATCCAACTAACTGAATGATCGACTCAAGTAATCTGCACCAATGTTATCTCGACCCTTTATTGCCCTGACAATAAAAGAAAAATTCTGTATACTTAACGCCCATCTCATAATTCTATTATTAGCAATTTTGGCCTTGTGTAAATATTGTAGAGGTTCATGATCAGTTTCAACCAGAAATTCAACACCATATAGGTATTCCTCAAATCTTTTAATACCCCAAACTAAGGCTAAACATTCTTTTTCAATAATAGCGTACCTGGTTTCGCGCGGTAAAAGTTTCTTACTGGCATAGGCCAATGGAAACTTGCCATCTTCAAATTCCTGTAAAAGAATAGCTCCTAAACCTGTTCCGCTAGCATCAGTTCTTAATATAAATGTTTTAGTAAAATCTGGCAAACGCAGCACTGGTGAATTTGACAAAACCTGTTTTAGAGAAATAAAAGCATTATTTTGAGCATTTCCCCATTCTAGTTTATTTGGTTGGCCCTTTCTAGTTAAATCTGTAAGTGGAACTGCTACCGCTGAAAAGTTAGGTACAAATTGTCGATAATATCCCACTAACCCTAAAAAAGATTGTAATTGTTTTTTCGTCTTGGGAGGTTCAGCCTGTTTGATGCTTTCAATTTTATTTTCCATGGGACGAAGCACTCTCTGACCTACAAAATGTCCCAAATAATTTAATTTTGAAAAACCTATTGAACATTTGCTGGGACGTGCAGTCAAATTAGCAGCCCGTAATCGTTCAAATAAAGATCGAAGTATCTGTAAATGATCTGACCTCTGAAAAAACTAAAATATCATCTAAATAGTTATCAGTTCCATCCAAGTGGTACAAGAGTTTCCGCATAATTTTACTAAATGTTGCAGGTGCTGTTACACAGCCAAAAGGCATATTTCTAAACTGCATCAAACCTAAAGGGGGTACAAAAGCTGTCTTTGATTTAGAACTCTCTTCTAAGGGTATCTGCCAGTAGCCTTTTGTTAAATCTATTTTTGAAAGGTAGTTACTTTTTGCTATCCTAGCAAATATATGATCATGTCGCGGCATAGGCTCAGCATCAAATTCTGTTATACGATTCAGTGCTCTAAAATCAATGCAAAATCTGTTAGAACCATCAGGTTTTTTAACAATGACAATAGGAGAACTATACGGAGATGACGAAGGCTCAATAATACCCAAATGTAACATAGTCTCTACTTCTTTTATCACAACATCTTTCATTGCGTAAGGAGTTGGATATGGTTTTAGTTTTACAGGTTTATCTGAAATTAAATTAATCTTATGTTCACCTAAGTTTGTACAACCTGGAACATCTGTTAATATGTCTGAAAACTCCTGGAATAAATCAATTAAATTAGTAATTTTATCTAAACTTAGATCTGTATTATAAACGATGTCTTTAAATGTTTCTTTTTGATTCAAGTTTGGTACATCTATCATCTCAGTCTCTGAATTAACGTCCACAAGATCATCATAATCTTCTATTACTGCTGAACAAAATACATTTTCATCAACATCCATATCAGAGTTTGTTACATCAGCCTGTAAAAAATTTAAATCTTTATCACTGTTTCTTGGAATATATTTTTTAAGCAAATTTATGTGAAACGTTTTTAATTGATTTTTAATACTGATTTTGAAATCCATTTCTCCAAATTTATCCACAACAGTAAAAGGACCTTTCCATTGCATGAGTAATTTATTGGCATCTGTTGGCAATAATATGAGAACCTGATCACCTACGCTTATATTTCTTACCTTGCTCTTTTTATCATAATACTTCTTATATCGATCTGTATTTTTAATCAAACTTTCTCTTGCTAACTTACATGTGCTTTCTAAACGTTCTTTCAGATCTAATACATACTGATATGTGTTTTTAACTTCCGTTTCTGCAACATTACCTGTCCATAATTCATGTAATATAGCCATCGGTCCACGCACTGTTCTTCCATATAATAGTTCAAATGGACTAAACCCTAAGCTTTCCTGACTGGATTCTCTATATGCAAATAATACTGCTGGTAAATATCTGTCCCAGTCTTTTGGTCGTTCTGCACAGACTTTTTTCAGCATACTTTTTAAAGTGGCGTTAAACCGTTCACAGAGTCCATTGCAAATTGGATGATAAGGAGTCGTTACTAACTGTTTGATAGATAATAGTTCACTTACCTTTTTCATGAGACATGACGTAAATTGTGTACCCTTGTCGCTTAATATTTCTCTTGGAAAGCCAATGCGAGAAAAAATTTCAACCAATGCTTCCGCTACTTGTTCAGTTTCTATAGTCTTTAAAGCGACAGCTTCTGGATAACGAGTAGCGAAATCTACTAATGTAAGAATATATCTTTTACCTTTGTCAGTAACTGGAAAAATTGGACCAATCAAATCAACAGCTACCCGTTCAAATGGAACATTTATGAGCGGCATAGTACCTAAAGGAACTTTTGTTACTTTACCTTTTGGGCATGTGCGTTGACAAATATCACAAGATTTACAAAATCTCGAAACATCTCCATGGATATCTGGCCAAAAAAAATTACATAACACCCTATCTGTAGTTTTACGAATCCCCAAATGAGCACCAAATATAGACTCGTGAGCTATTTTAAGAACCTGGTCCCTGTAACACTTAGGTACAACCAGTTGTTTGAAAGTTTCACCATGTTCAACATCGGAAGACATAAAACACCTGTAAATTAAACCTGTGATTAATATAAACCAAGATATTCTAGAACCACGTTCAAATTTTTCACCATTAGTGACTTTATCTCTTATAGATTTCAACGTTTCATCTTTACTTTGTTCATTCTTAATTTCATCTACAGTTACTTCCCCTAACGCTGAAGGCACTGAAAGAGATTTAAACTTTTTATTTTTAGATATTACCTGGGCTCTAGTTTCTACAGCCTGTGCTAATGATTCAGAAACACTTTCCCAATTTTGATCTGGGTGGAAAGGTTGTCTTACATCAGGTATATTTCCTAAAATAAGATCATAAACTGGGCTAGACATACAAAGAACATCAATGTTACCTGTATAATAAGGAGTTTTTACATAAATCGTAGCAACCGGTACATTTCTGACAGTACCATCGATTAAGACGCAGCGTTGAGTTTCACCTGTAAATTGAGAATTATTAACTAAACTCGTTCTTACTACAGCCCCATTACAGCCCGTATCTCTTAATACACTGATCTTTTTATCATTGACATATCCTTCAGCAATCGGCATATTTGAATTATCCCTAGAAGAAATATTTGCCTTACAAGATACACTTAAAACGGGTAAAATATGCCCACATTTTAGTTCAACACTGTTTTCTAAATTAGTACAACTGCATAGAGTTTTGGCTTCTGTATTTTCTGCACGGTTTACGTCCACTGGAACATCTGAAAGATATGAATCGGCTTGACAAAAATTAGCAAATTTATGTTGTTGGTGTCTACTAGGTGTATATGAAGGCGCAGACACATTTAATCGTGATATCGGTTCCCTTGATTGTCTATTACCTGAAAATCTATTAGACGTGTATGCAGGTCTATTTTTAAAATCTTGACTCTGATAATTAGAATTTGAATCTTTGGCATCCTGAAAAGTTTTCAAATCGGGACAAAATTTCATTTCATGATCTGGTGATCTGCAGATGTAACATCGTCTGATGAACCGTTGTGTCGTTTCCCTGAAATTAAATTTATTGAAACGGTTATTAGTATGTGCCTCCAAATACTGATCAGCTAAAGATACCAATTCTTTATTTGTATCCGGTACTCTCTCTTTAAGAAACATCACTAATTCAAGTGGACAGCCTGACAAAAATTGTTCTCTAAGGAGTAAATCCTTAAGTCCATTAAAAGTTCTTGTAGTACGAGATAAGTCCAACCAACGATTAAAATAACCCTCAATTCTGGCCATGAATTGTTGGGACATTTCAGTGGGATAAGGTTTACAGTTACGGAATTTCCGTCTGAACCCTTCTTCAGTTAAGTCAAAACTTCTTAATAATGCACATTTAAGGCCATCAAAATCATTGATTTTCTCTGCTGGCAGACGTGAATATACACTCAAAGCCTTACCTTTTAAAAGTGAACCTAAATTTACGGCCCATACCGATTTATCCCATCCTTGAGCGGTTGCAAATCTTTCGAATCTGTTTAAATAAGCATCCATGTCATCATATTTGTCATCAAAAGGAGGAAGTTTTATATACGGTTTACGTGTATTTTCGGAACCTTCGTGAATACTCATTAAACTGGTATCCGCAGTTTCTCTTTTCATTTTTGCCACTTCGAATTCTGTATCGCACACTGATTTTCTTAGTTGTATTTCCTTTAACGCCAATTCTCGACTTTCTTTTTCACGCAAAAATGCTTTTTCGGATTCCACAATTTCTCTCTCGCGATCAGCTCTTTCCGAATCACGCCTTTCTTTCTCAATTTGTAACTCATACTCACGATTCATTTTCTCCTGTTCTCGTCTCTCTCTCTCTTGTTCTCGCCTCTCTTTCTCTCTCCAACTCAAACTTTTTCTCACTCTTTCTCTGTCTCTCAAGGTTAACCCGTTCTTCTTTAACAAATTCAAGTAAAGCCTCCCCTTTCAAACCAAAATCTTTGCCTATCTTAGTAATCTTTTCTAAATCCATATTGACCCACAAATCTTATCCACGAACCTAATTCTACAAAAGCTTAAATAATAAACTTATTTGTCCGTTACTGTCTCAGTCATTGTGTTAGTATACATATACAAAGCATGCACATTTCAATATACATTACTAATGAATACAACATAAAATTAAAACTTAAGTAGGCCTCTATTTCAAAAACTAATCTTAAACTAAATGTTTTTACAGTGCACTTTCATAATGTTATTGGCAATCCGGAAAAGGGTTCGTTATAAATATAAGCAATGGCAAGCTCGCCAAAATGTCACAAAGTGACCTTAGGTTCTTTAACTTAATTGCCCCTTTTCCCAACTACCAATAAACAACTCAACTAATTAATTAGATTTTAATATATATGTATATTATTAGAATTTATTTACATATATAATTCTAGAGGTTTTACAATAAATTCAATGATTAAAGTTACAGTTCATTTCAGCATCGCATAGTCTGCTCCTTTAATTCAATCAATCCTCCTGTTTAGCATTCAGATTGATTCTCTATCTTACTTCCGCCATCCCAATCGCGTAGGGTTTTTTTTAAACACTTTTAACCCGAACACAATTCTCGGAAACTCACAAAACCTTCACATGTCACAGATCCACATAATATTCCCGGATTCACCTAGACTCACTAGTTGTATTAAAAATCACCAAGATTTACATACACTTCACCAAGAGTTAAATATTCTTCACCAAGATTCAATATACTTCACCAAGACTACATAGGCGTTTGATTCACAAAGTTCAACAAGATTAAACTACTTATAGGATTCACAAGACTACCCCTGGATTGAAATATCGATCACCTGGACATTATCAGTTTAATGTTATTTCACCAAGAAACGGACTCATCCCCTTTAAATACATCTTATTTACTTTACCACATTTTATTCATCTAAAGCCAGTCATTGGTGTTACTGTATAGATATTAAAACAGTCATGTCTGGTCCTTTAAAAGTTCTCTGATCTAAATAGAGAAAACAGCCATACCCTGTAACTTCTAAAACCTCTCTAACAAAACTTTTATAATTCCTACACCAAGAAACTTTAGACAGTCCAACATCCAATCAAACCCATGCATAACCTGCACATGCATCACAATCCAGACACATTCATTACTTACACCCTTATTACCTAACTTGTTAAAACACACCCACAATCATTCTGTAAAAAACAACGCATATACATTGAAAATAATAAAACTTTATTAACCAAAACCTGTACAATCATGAATACATCTTTCTAAAAGAAATAAATATTCCCTTTAGCCATCTACCAAATTCATTATGTACCCTAAATCATCGAAATAAACCATGTCACAATTATAGATACCAATTTAACATACCAATTGTGACAATTTGCAAGATTTGTATTTGGAGATTTGTATTTGGAAATTTGTTGTTCGAGATTTGTTTGTCGTTGTATTTCTCTGATGAAATGTAAATGTTGGCTAATTTTTGGTTTTCTAAAAATAAATTATCTTTATATTAAAATACAATTAAGTTAAATAAAAATACCTTTTACAAATCTGATATGACAAATGCCTGATTTGTGAAACAAATATTGATTTTAAGATACAAATGTTAATTTTAATGTACAAATGTCGAAATACGACAACAAATGAAGAAATGAGAATTAAGGACTATGAATTAAGAACTAAGAATTAAGAACATTGAATAAGGAGCTGTTTGGTCTTCCATAACTTTCACGTTGAACCGCCGATCGTATTTACAATTGGACCTATCAGATGACGTCGTCGAGAGTTTATTATGGTCTTGTCACGTTAATAAACGTCTAATTAAAGATCATATTATCCACCCTTAACCGAGAGTTTAGCCATTGAATTTTCTCCCTAGCCTTAATCATCATTATTAAATCGGTGCGATAACCAAAAACATTGTCTCGATTCTCCATTTCATGATTAAATCACGAATGAAAGTTCAGCAGCAAATCGATCCTAATCCAGTAAATATCGCAGAATAGCGATGACATCAAGTGTTGATTATGATCTGGATTAGTTAATTAATATCTAATTAATAAGAAAGACCTGAAATAGGCAGAGTTAGCATAATGTATGCTTAATTAAAAGAAGAATCGATGTTTCCTATAACAGATGAGAAGACTGAATTACTAGTGGGTGTGCAATCTTATCTTTTACGAAATAGATTTTATTCACTGCAATATGTAATTCTAGACGTCAACTGGGAACATGAGTTAGTAAAACTAATCACTTCCAGATTCTCCAATAATTTGGTGTAAACAATATTTTATTCAATATAATTGCATATAGTCATACATTTATTCAGTCTAAATTAGGATACGAACACAAGCAGCAGCAATTTCATTACTGTGGATACTTTAAAATCCCTGCACAGCAGCAGTACAACGGAGGGAAGGGGGGTGGCTAGTGGCTTAGAGTGTTGCGCTTCGAACTTCAGCTGGCCGGTCATCTCCGGGTCATGGTCGTGGTTTCGATCCCTAGTGTGACTGTATGTGTATTGGAGTTATGGGCGCCTCGTCAACCTAATGGGTTTACTCCGGGTACTCCAGTTTCCTCCCACAGGAAGGACCCCTGCGCGTGCGCTAAGATAATGAAAATAAGACAGCGTGATATCACATGTTCAACACTAATAGAAAACGACGAAGAAGAAATGAAATGAAATGAAATGGGGTTTAACGTCCTACTCTTTTGCACCTAACATGGGCTAATGGAAGACGGCGACGAAGAAGAATAGAAGACGACGAAGAAGAGGAACAAAAACAAACAAACAAACTTTAAATGATGTGAGGGAGGATAGTCGCCCCCCCCCCCCCTCTTGTCACGTATAGGCCTACAACCAGGGAATTGAAACCACGCCAGTTGACTCAATGACAGACCTTATAATACAGCGCGCACGTATTAACCATTCGGCCATCCAACCCCAAACGAAAACGGGCTTTTGTCACACAGTATGCTATAAGAATATTTTGGCTGGACGGCGGCACTACTGTGAACTTTTATTTCGAATTCTACCTGCCTGGTTATTTTACGTACATGTCAATGTGTATAGGCCTAGCATTCGAACTAAAGAGAAACGCTACCTCCGGAAAAAACAACTAGCTATATTTAGTTTTCGAACGATATTTACGTACGCGTGTATACGGAACCATGATTTTCGTCTCATCGGAAATACTATGCTGTCGCCGTCGATGGGACTTGGTTACTCTTTTCCACAACACATAATACTAACCCTATAGCAATACGCTAAATCCAAATACTGCATTCGGACAGTGACAAGGAGTAGTGTCGCCTGTCCAACCTCGTAGGTTTTCTCTGGGTTTTCAGGTTTCCTGTAGGCCGTATAGGGTTGGGTGGTCGAATGGTTAGCGTGCGCGCTGTATCATACGGCCGGCCACTGGCGTTTTTACGAATCCCCGGTTGTGCGTGACAAGAAGTAAGATCGAATGCCTAACCTCGTGGGTTTTCTCCGGGTACTCCGGGTTCCTCCCACTGCTAAAGACCCCGATATGACCTTGTTTGTGTCATACTTTCTCTCCTCTCTCTCTCTCTCTCTGGATTGTAGCGCCGCTGCCCGGGCAAAATTTCTCTCACAGTACACTGTATGGCGTATGCCCGTCTTCATTAGCCCAGGTTTTGGAGCAGAACAGTAGGACGTTAAAACCCATTTTATTTCATTTCATTTCTCCGGTTTCCTGCCATTGCAAAAGACCCCATTGCATTTAATTTCATGGTTAATGAAGGGTTAATTATTCATAAAGACAGTTATACCACTGTATAGTAACTCAGTTACAGTGATGAAGCGTGTTGTCATGGTATTGCGTGATGATAAGAATTTTAAACGTATTATGAAGATTCGAGGGGTGGTGAATGATTTCCGGTGCATGATGGATTATTCGGCACGTAAACATTTCTAAATTTGAACCAAATCGAAAAAGGATATCTACGTATCGGCTGCTCCCTTGGACATGAAACACAATACAAATTGTTAAAATATAGCAATGTATAAGTTATTCTGATGATCACTATGTTGTGAAACTGGATGGTAATCTTTAGTTTGTGTGTGTGTGTGTGTGTGAGAGAGAGAGAGAAAGAGAGAGAGAGAGAGGGAGAGAGAGAGAGAGAGAGAGAGAGACTGACTCTTAGTAGGGTCAGCATGAGGTTCAATTTTCTTTAAATAATTCGCTTATACGTGGCCCTTTTTTAGTAATGGAAAGAAAGGGTACGACCCGACGAAAACCCACGGGGTTAGGCATGTAAATCCCACAACTCCCTGCTACCAACCACCACCCTAACAAGATATCAGACTTACTTTAGAAATGTTCAATAAGGGATCTTTTACGTACGTACCAATGTGTACACGTGACCTCCATTCATCAACTAATACAAACAAATCTAGGTAAGTGAGCTAAGTCTGGTTAATAAAAATTAAATAAACAACACAAAATAAGAGATACACTATAAGGTCTGTCATTGGGTCAGCTGATGTTGTTTCGATTCCCCGGTTGTACGTGACGAGGATTAGGATCACCTGTCCAACGTCGTTGGTTTTCTCCAGGTCCTCCGGTTTCCCCCACTGCTAAAACCCCCTGGTAGTCTCGAAATGACCTAATTTGAGTCGAGTGGCCGTTAAATCCCACGTATCGCCCTCTTTTTCTCCTTAAAGAGTCGTAATACAAGAACTAAATCTGTCTATTGCAGGACTTTCTTTTGGCTTCAAATGTTATAAAAAATATCATTTAGATATATTATATATTTAAACATAAATCAACACTCTAGGGCATCTGAATTAAGGTAGATTACCGGATTGACGATTAAATCTATAAATGGAGAAGCGAGGCTAAGTCTCGAATAACATGTAACGTTGTTACGATAATAAACAACCGATGCACACATATTGTCAAGCTACAAAGATTGATAACTTGGTTAAGAATAAAGTAATTTGTTCAATATATTCATTTTACATTATTTATTTTTTAAACTACAGTATTATAGCAAGAACGACCAGCTCTTTGACTAATTCTTACAAAATACATCTTTAGATAAATTAAAGCGTTTGATACCGTGGATCCTCTGCGTGCACGTTATTCTGTATGAAATGAAGTGGGGTTTAACGTCCAACTGTTCCCTTCCTTTAATTGGCGAATGAAGACGTCCATAGGGGCCTACAGTGTACTACAAGCAAAATTTTTTGCACGGGCAGCAGCACTACGGCCTACTCTTATATCGAATTCCAACTACCAAGGGATCTTTTACGTGCACGCCGACGTATACACGGGTCCTCTGTTTATCGTCCAGTCCAAACGACTACTGTCTGAGCCATCGTAAATTTTAAACGGATTTCCTCGAGTTTGAACAAACTACTTAACTTTGGTTATTATAAACTTACCTGTGTGTTTGAAATCAACTTATGTTAGGAAAATCCATTGCACAACTAAACATCACAATCCCACGAATTTCTGACACAGAAAAATACCAAAATGGAAGTTAATTGCGTCACTCTTCGGGATATATCATTTCGTAAAGGGGTGACAGCATGGCAAATCGAAACGATTTCGGGCACTTTTACAACAATTCAAGTTTGGTTTAAGAATAAGCTTTAATTCTCGACTCAGCATTGAGATTGAGCGTTTAGAACAAGAAGCCTTAATGACGTGGAGGTGGCATGACGTCATTTTGGTGAAGCCATTGACGCCATATTGGTTAACCCAAAAGAGCGTCTTTCTGATTCTGTTGACGATATACCGGGCTGATCTGCGTAACCTTCTAAAGTGAAAAAAATAAGAAATATTATTGGAGAGAAAATCCTTTTGCCTGTTAGTCAACAAAATAAAATGCCCGAAATCCCAATCTGCATTGTGCGACTTCATTTAATTAATTTTTCGCGAATCGATATCTTTAAATTAATTAATGGTTAAAAAAAGGGTTAAATTCAGCGTGATAAACAGTGTCTAGAGCCCCTCTAAGACTGTGCTTTAGAGGCGATACCCCCCCCCCCCCACACACACACACACAAAAAAAAGAAACCCGACAAAATGCAAGACATTTTCGAGCCGTAAAGAATGCGGCCTGCCTTGTCTTGTTTGTGACTGACCCCCCCCCCCCCCCCCCCCACCCCAACAATCCTAACTACGAGCGTATCGAGAACAGCATATTTGGTGACACTTTCAAGCGATTATGTAGGGAAAAAAACACATGACAAAGTCGACTAGAGATAACCAATATTGCATTAAAAAAGTTTGTTAAAAAATATTTTGCAATTTCATATTTTCACACAATATTTCATACAAAGAGATGTGGGAAATAAAAACAGCTAAGGTCTTTGAAGCTTTATAATTACAAATATACTGTTTATATTTTTATTATATAATAAACCATATTATATTTAATATATCTCGTAATTCACACTCATTTGTATACATAAAAAGTAGTATCTAAACGGCCAATTAAATTCCATCAAAACATGAAATAGACACAATTTATGTTTATATATAATGACATGCCACAGCGGGGCGATACGAACAACTTTATTAAAATGAATACATTTTCATCTTCGAAAGAGAGAGAGAGAGAGAGAGAGAGAGAGAGAGAGAGAGATGGGGTTTAACGTCCACTCGACACCAACTAGGTCATTTCGGGACTAACATATGGTTTAATTTTATTTTTATTCGCTTGCGCGCAGGGGTCTTTAGCAGTGGGGGAAAACCGGAGTACCCGGAGAAAACCCGCGAGATTGAACAGGCAACCCTACTCCTTGCCACGTACAACCGGGGATTCGAAACCACGCCAGTTGAGTCAATGGCAGGCCGTACGATACACGTTAATGTTAATGGCACGTTAACCATTCGGCCACCCAACCCCCCTTTCATCTTCGAGGTGACCGGCCCACGTCTAGAGTCTTATTCAAATTAAAGGGCCAATGTCGACTATATTTTGGAGAATACATAGGATAGTTTAGAACCTTGATATATTTGGAAAAAAAAACCGCGGTTTTCTTTATTTGTGACTGATAAGTTTTGAGACAATGTAAATACACCATTCTTCTATATTGTTTCACTAAAAATTCATGCCTGATTACACTATTTTGCCTATAACGTTTTATTAGGACTTCGAATTCTGTCCAATGGTTTGGATTGTTCGTACTTGGTTTTATTTTATTTATACGTACACTTTTGTTTCTGAGACTCCGTTAAATTCCGGGATGTTTCCATTAAATTGAAATATTGCAAGTTTATACAAAATTGACAAAAACTGATCAACTTGGATGTTAATCCGAGAAAATTTTCTATTGTAGTTAAGACACTAACACCACAACACCTCCCCATTGTAAACTCAACTATGTCGCTTGTGGGAAATGTGACGGAAAACAACTACTGAAATTCGCTGTCGTAATATATAAAAAAAATCTATTACAAAAATTTCATACTCTAATTTACATTGTGAACTTTACTTTGTCGTTTCTGGTAATACCAAACATTTCATACTCAGTTGGATGTCTTTTTCTCCCTGCTGAGGCCTACACCCTACTGATCCCTTTGAACACCATGTTGGGAAACACGTTTCTCAAACACAATGTCATGGGTTTTTTTTGTAATCTATTTCCTGTAACTGGTCCCTTTCGTCAATGATAAACAAAAACTCTTTAATCAATGGTTATATGAAATAAGTGATTCAATTTTTAAATTTTGATTTTAATCGTTGAAGAAGAGAAATTCTAGTCTAAGATAAGCTAATCTGACTTTTGAGAATGCTAACTTAGTTATCTTTACGAGGTTCCGTACAATCAGTGATATTTTCATTGTTTATAAAATTAATATGATAGACTGGCGGTCAATGGTTTCAAAATAAATTTAGTATATATTTGCCTTCAGATGGTAATTTCGTTGCCCAAACCCAAACGCTCGTAATGATGGCGTTTTGTTTTGATTGCAACACATGGTTGTCAAACTATTTGTCAAAATTAAATCAACCCCGCAACAGTTGCATTGGTATGGCCCAACACGTCACGAAAGAGACAACTGTATTTATTCGTTTGGATATTTAATTGTGCAATGGATTTTATTTAACGGGGAGTGATTTCAAACACTCAGGTAAATTTATAATAACCAAAGTTACCTAGTTTGTTCATAATCGAGAAAATCCGTTTAAAATTTACAATGGCTCAGATAGTAGACATACTATCATTGCCAGGCCCTCCGTCCTGCACCACTGACAAGGGGAAGCCACACCGGAAAATCCCGATGCAAGGATCGAACACGCAACCTCCAGGCTAGCGAGGCAGTGTCTTACCCACTTAACCACCGTGGCTCCTAGTCACATGTCCGTCTTCATTAGCCTCGTTGGTACAGTAAAGTTAAACATTCAACCCATTTCATTCAACTATCAAACCTTGGTGTGCAACTGTAAATCGAGATAGAAGGAGATAATTGGCGGATTTATTGAGTGAATGGTCAATCCTAACTGACCACATAATCTGTGAACAAAGACATCCGTCCGACAATAACATCCTTTTGTCCATGACAAGAGAACCACTCAAGCCAACCCGTGAAACATCAACACCTCCGGTGACATAGTCCCTGTCAGTCATGTCCGCCTCGTTTTGTTTGAAGCGTGCAGGCGGTCTTTACGAGTTTCCGTTTGCCACCATTGTTTTTGTGATGTATTTAAATGAATGACACTTCACAAATGTAATTAACGACAGATGACAATCACCTCTCTATAATGACCGGAAAAGGAAGGCGTTTGTTTCCTCCGGCATCCATATGCGCACGCATCTCGCACCTGCACTAACGTTATCATGGTATAGAGTACATCGAGTAAACATAGAAAATAAGCGAACAGTTTTAATGTCGCAAAATAATTCACACACACATATCCGTCCATATTTGTGAACCCCTTAAAATTTTTGTACTTTTATACAAAATTTGACAAGCATGACCTTTAATCAGCCATAAATAATTGATCTACATAACCCAGTGATAGTTTTACCACTAACCAATCACTGTTTTCAAACCTTATCATCTTTTCTATTAGTAGGGGATCGCGTGGCTAAGTGGGTAAAACGCTGGCTCGCTAGCCTGGAGGTCGGGAGTTCGATCTCTGCATTCTGGCGTGATTTCCCCTTGTCAGTGAAGCAGGACGCAGAGTCTGGCAGCTGTCTAGTCGTTCGGATGGGACGGAAAACCGAGATCCCGTGTACACATTGGCATTCACGTAAAAGATCCCTTCGCAGTTGGAATTCCATATAAGAGAAGGCCGTAACGCCGCTGTCAGGAAAAATTTCCCTCCTAGCACAGTGCATGGCGTTTGTCCGTCTTCTAGTCCAGGTTTGTAGCAGAACAGTAGGACGTTAAACCCCATTTAATTCCATTTAATTTCATGTCTTTTCTTTTCTTTTCTATTAGTAAGTGCAGGAGACTGCAACAAACATAATTTACACAAAAACAAATATATGGACAAGACACGATACGCAGAAATCACAAATAAACGAACAATTCGAATAAAGTGAATGGATCCGGGTGCTATAGCCATGGCAGTCTTCGGGACATCCTAACCCTATTCCATAATCCCAATGGAGTTTAACGTCCTACTTTTCTGAACCGAACTGGATTAATGAAGACAGGCACACGCCATACGGTGTGCTAAGGGCCCGCTCTTATATCAAAGTCCAACTGCTAAACGATATTTTACGTGCTCGCCAATATGTACACGGGACTTCGTTTATTTTTCCCATTCGAACGACTAATTTCATTTATGCGTCTATAAATAAATGATGGTATCTGCTTCCCTTTTCCTACAAGTCATTCGAACTTTCGGGGATTTTTGTTTATAGATTTTTATACTCTGAACTAGGATAAATGGTCTAAGGTTTTAGATATTTGGGTCTGTCATTGAGTCATGTGACACTGTTTCGCATCCACACGACGTGGGTTTTCACCGGGTTCAAGTGGTTCCGTCAGTAACAAGACTGTCTTGGTTCGATCTCAGTGCCAGTCGAGAAATTCCATAGAATTTTCCAGCGTCGTTTAGCCTTGTTAGTGATGCACGACGGTGGTCTTGCACGAAACAGTGCCAAGTCGTTCGGGTGGGACGAAAAACCGGGGTACCGGGTACATTTTGACGTGCACGTAAAAGAACCCTGAACAGGTGCAATTCATTTGGGGGTCATGGTGGGTAAGATTGTGGCTCGCTAGCCTGGATGTCGGGTGGTCGATCCCTGCTTTAGCTGGCGTGGGTCCCCTTGTCAACGATGCAGGACGGAGGGTCTGACATTGACAGCTACCTGATCGGTCGGATGACACAAAGTAGGACGTTAAACCCATCCCATTTCAATTCATTCTACCTCGTTCAGTCTGAGGTTTGGGAACGCCGAGCCGGTGCAGAAAAGTAGGACGTTAAACCCGTTTTATGTTATTTTAGTTTAATGAGGGATAATAACAGGAAGCGAGGATGATCAATATAGAAATAATCTATTTACACAATCTATTTATAGTTCATAGTTATCAGAAACAAATTAACCAATATAATAAAATAAGTCAGCTTGCCTGTGATATCACACTCTCGGTGAAAATGAAATGAAATGGGGGTTTAACATCCTACTGTTCTGCTCCGACTAGGCTAATGAAGACGGGTATACACCATACAGTGTGCTTTGGGGGAGGGGTATTTTTTCCCGGGCAGCGGCATAACGGCCTACTCCGATATCGAATTCCAACTGCCAATGGATGTTTTACATGCACGTCAATGTGTACCTCGGGTTTTCGTACCATCCGAACGACTAGACAGCTGTCCTTGACATACCCTGCATCCTGCACCACTGACAAGAGGGAAACAACACCGGAAAATCCCAATGAACTTTCTAGGCCAACACGATGGTGATCCTGCATGAAACAGTATAAAGTCGTTCGGATGGGACGAAAAAACGGGGTACTGTGTACATTTTGATGTGCACGTAAAAGAACGCTTGACAGGTGAAATTCCCTAGACTTTCTAGTTTACTAAATGTCATTGTGCTTGATAACGATAAGAGGATACTTATCGAAACGTCGTGCTTGTATATAATAAACCAGTGATTGTTTTCCCATAATATAACTGTGTTAGTTCTGTTGTCTCCTGTCGCTAAATGGTACGGGGGTTGGATGCTGTATCACAAAGCCTGGCATTTCGTGGTTTCGAATCGCCGGTTGTACGTGACAAAGAGTAACCCAACCTGGTGGGTTTTCTCCGGGTCCTCCAGTTTCTCCCACTGCTAAAGACCCCTTCGCGCAAGCGAATTATTGAAATTGAATTAAACCACGTGTTAGTCCTGAAATGACCTAGTTTGTGTAGAGTGAACTTAAACCCATCTGTACATGTACATAAAGTACATCCTGATTGCCTCTCCCGGGCATCGTTTAATCCCCACGAATTATCGATCGGGACTGGAGCGTTCCGATTGAGTAAGTTTTATACAAACAATATAATTACACATTGTTTTATGTGTGTACAGGGTTCATAGCTGGATCTATAAATAGCTTATTCTGTTACTATTTATAGCTAATCGTCGCTCTATCGCCTTGTTTACACGATCAGAAATAGGTAAATGTTTGATTTAATTACAACAGTCACGATTAACAGTTACACACAAAGAGCTAAAGTATACCGACATAATAGTATACAGCATCTAAGGTTACAAAGTTACAAACCATGTTTTAAAATATAGCATTAATATTAATAATACCACTCGAGTAGACGTTAAACTCTCTCTCTCTCTCTCTCTCTCTCTCTCTCTCTCTCTCTCTCTCCCCCTCTCTCTCTCTCCCCAGGCCTTAATCAACTCTCCGATATTAAATAGATTGAAACGGTTCAGCGATACCTTGATTTAACCAAATATGGAGGAACGATACTTACCTTCGATCAACCAGATCAGTGGTTGAAATTATTGCACACGTCCGTCAAACCTTCAAAGGCTAATATCTTCGCTTGCAATAGAGTAATTTGAATGAAATTTTCAAATTATTCATTTTACATTATCTACTTTCTAACTATTATTTCAAGAATGGCTAGTTCTTTATCTAAATCTTACATAATGTATCTTTGGATAAAAGAGAAGAGTGAGATATGGGGAGGGGTTATATCCTTACTCTATAATAGTCGTAATTAAAAATCAATATTGATGTTGTTAGCTTGTGAAAACATGGGATCCCAAAACGGAAGTATTTTTTAATGGCTGATTCACAAACGACAAAATAATGATAAAAATAATAAAAAAAAGTCTAGTGTGAACTAAGCAGGCGTACTGCCGTTCAATTTGGACTGATAAGAAATTACCATAAAATTCTAAAAATTGAATATAAATCACTTTATATACATTCATATTACTTTAATATATACATTTAGACTCATTACGTCTAAATTAAGGTTTTTTAGAATAGAGTCACACGCCCTGTAAAGGAAATGAATTGAAATGAAATGGGGTTTAACGTCCAAATGTTCTGCTCTTCAACTGGACTAATTAAGACGGGCATACGCCATACAGTGTGCTATGAGGGAATTATTGTGCCCGGGCATCGGCACGCCTACTCTTATATCGAATTCAAACTGCCAACGGATCTTTAAAATGGGACAGTTTATAGTCGTTCGGGTGGGACGAATAACCGAAGTCCCGTGTCCCGTCTTATGCGCGTATAAGAATTATTTACAGAATTCGCAGTAAGAGTAGACCGTAACACAGAATAGTAGGAAGTTAAACCACAATTTTATTATATTTAGGACGGAGAGAGAGAAAGAGAGAGAGAGAGGGGGAGAAAGAGAGAGGGGGGGGTAATTTAGGACTAACATATGGTTCAATTTTATTTCAAGGGAATCAAAACCACGCCAGTTGACTCAATGACACTGACAGACCTGCACGAGCCCCCACCCCACCCCACTGCCATTTAATATACATGTGAATTATGATATACATTCTATATAATATACATGTAGTATACAGATAACAATCAATATACAAGTTAAATATCACATCTATTTTCACGTGGGGGAATCATATAATGCACAGTTGTGATAATAGTTTATTTCAATGTCATTTAGTAATTAAACTAGAAATACACAGGACGTGACAATTGTTTATTACTGAACAACGTTTCAACTAGGCTACCTGTATGTAGTAATAGTATATTGGTCTATCTAGTTACTATGACATGTAAGTATCTGTATTGATTAATACAGGTGACTATATATCAACAGGTAAACTATCCTATCTATATCACAGGTAGGTGGTTTATAGGAGTGGCATTGATCCACGCGGCGTCACAACAAATCATGACAATATATTTATATGTCGATATACAATTATTACAGGTATCTATATGATATACCTTTTTGAATTTTATTATCTAAAAGCAAACAAAAATAGAGTTTAATCGCCAACACGTCAGAATAAATAAAGGGTACGAACGCTCAGTCTACTTGTCTGCGATATCACCTCGGTGGTAGCGGACGTTAAATAAAGCTATTTCACACACGCTCAGTCTACTAGAATATATAGAGTTTAAAGCCCCAACATTTCAGAATACATGCTAAATATAGAGTTTAAAGCCCCAACAACCCGCTAGTATAAAAGATTTAATATAGAGTTTAAAGAACCGACAGTAGGACAGAGCAAAACAGTAGGACGTTAAACCCCATTTCATTAAGAGATAATATATTCAATTGATATGTTAGGGTTGTTTTTGTTTTAATAATCAATCGTAATTAAATACCGTCTTCATTCGCCCAATGGATGGCGAAACGGCTTAGGTTAAACCCCCGGTTCGAATCATTTCTTAATTAAATATTCAATAACCAATGCAGCGTGGAGCAAGTCGAGAGAATTCACTGGACCAAAGTTGTAAATGCCTTTAAGGCTCGGTGAATAACTAACTAGATTTATGTATTAATTTACTTTCAATTTAAAAGGGTAGTTTGGTGTCCGTGACATACAAAGTATATATATGCCCTAGAAAATGTTATTTAAAATTCAAAATGAACAATTCACTATATTTAAATTTATTGTTGGTTTAGGCAAATAAAAAGAGGAGGAGCCACGTGACTAAATGAGTAAGATGCTGGCTCGCTAGTCTGGAGGTCGCGGGTTCTCTCCCATTATCATTGGAGCAGGGAGGGGTCTAATAAGGACAGCTGTCCAGTCGTTCGGATGGGACTTAAAACCAAGATCTCGTGTATATATTAGCGCACACGTAAAAGATCCCTTGGCAGTTGGAATTCGATATAAGAGTAGGCCGTAAACGTAGTGCCGCTGCCCGGACAAATATAATTATCATTTATAGCACAGCGTATGCTCGTCTGCATTAGCCCAGTCTTCGTTAAAACCAATTTCTCTCTCCCTCTCTCTCTCTCTCTCTCTCTCTCTCTCTCACTCTCTGTCGATCTCTCTTTCTCTCTCTCCCGTTCGTTAAAGAGGCACTGGCTCATTAAAGATGCATAATGTAAGAGCTAGTTTGGCCTCAAATGTTATATAAATTATTGATTAGACGTTTATTCACGAAGTGAAACCATCCGACGTATACTACTTATATTAACATAATGTTTATCTATAGAAAGACTGGATTATTCAGAGAATATAGTTAAATTTGTGGGGGGGGGGGGGTTGAATAGTTAGCGGGGCACTGCATGATAAGGTCTGTCATTGAGTCAACTTCTGTTATTTCGATTCCTCGATTGTACGTGACAAGGAGTAGGGTCGACTGTCCGACCTCGTGGGTTTACCTCGGGTCCTCTGGTTTCCTCCCATTGCTAATTTAAAAGACCCCTACGCGCAAGCGAATTGTTGAAATAAAATTGAACCATATGTTAATTCCGAATGTCCTTGTTTGTGTTGAGTGGAGGCGAAACCCCATTTCCCTCTCTCTCTGTTTAAATTTAAAGTAAGAAATAAACAACAGGCGGTGAATCATTACTGTTTATTAATTAGTAAAGACGAAAGTCGTAGGTTCCTTTACGTTCATTTTGAAGATCTGATATTGGGCAATTAAATGACGTACAAAAGTACAACACAGATAAACAGAGGAGACTTCTAAGAAAAGAGAAAGTATGAAATAGCAGCATGATTAATTGAATTACTGTTAATTAATAAGTCGACGCGGCGAATGTATTAACATAGTAATGGGTTTTTATTTACGTTTATTTGGAATACCTGCTATTAGGCAATTTAATGACGTAAAAACACAAATAAACAAGGATACTTCTAAGAAAAAGAAGTAAAAGTACGAAATAGCAGCCCGTCTTATTACTTCTATACCACTGTCACCATGAATAATTAATCACTGACATGCTAGATCTAGTATATTAGGCCACAAATAAAAAAAACCCTCTGTTTTCGATTACCCTACAGACCCTAATGGTTTTAACGGTCTTGGCGTGAATATCTCTAGACAAATTCAAACGCGTATATTTCGCCAGTATTAAACCAAAAATTCTAGGAAATAGATAAAACACGCCCCACGAAAAAAATTATTATAAGAATGAAAAAAAAAAAAAAAAAAATCCGATCGCACGAAAGAAAAAGATTTCCGACCGACCAACTGTAGTAACCGTCAACATTTCAATAATTTTTTTTTCTTTGTCCTTAATATGAGTATTTCGAGATTATAGTTGTCATTATGTGTAAACATTCTGTCTATTTATAGTAACATAAGGAGTGCTTACATTACCTACTAATATACACTTCACGTGCTGTATATGATTCGTTTATGACGTCATGTCTCCCGTATCGTTTAAGTGACCATGTATAAATAATTAACATTACAAAGAGTGTATTGACACTTCTATATTCCGTTACCTAGAATTTATCATATTAAAATATTTTAATGGCAAAAACCCATCCCAGTCAAGGTCGCGTCTCGTTTTATATTTCACGTATTGCACAAAGGTACATAAAAATCTATTTATAATGTGAATCACAAATCAGATTACATTTAAGTTATTAAAATATGGGCTTGGATGGCTTAACGCGTGTGCGTGGTATCATAAGATCTGGCATTTAGTCAACTGCCGTGGTTTCGATTCACCAGTTGTACGTGACAAAGAGTAGGGTCACCTGTTCAACCTCGTGGGTTTTCTCCGGATCCTTAGGTTTTCTCCCACGGCTAAAGATCCCTAGGCGCAAGCGAAATATTGAAATAAAATTGAACCCTAAATGACTTAGTTTGTGTCGAGTGGACGTTAAATGGTAGCTTGTGTCGACTAACACTGAAATAACAGGTCGGTAAAGTTCGGAATTTTTCCGGAAAAGTGATAATCGATTATTATCGATAATCGCTGAAAATTTCTTGCCGATAATCGATATTGAAATTTCATATCGATTCCCAGCCTTACCCCTCTCACTTGTTATTAAAATAAGAGTTCAAGCTAAATACAGTACGAAGAATAGTACTGTAGCAATATTTGATTGTTGTTTTAAAAGGCGGAAATGAAATGAAATATATTCGCCATACACATTTGATACTGGAACTTGCTTGATAACTTTGAAATAATACTTGTTGAAACGTCGCTTAAACATACATTACGCAAGAGCTAAATCTTCCTATAGAAGTTCTTTTTAAGCCTTAAATGTTATATCAAAATTAGATATTAATTAACTTATCAAGACCATAATCAACTCGTTAGCCTACTATATTGTTAAGTTTATTCCAATACATTTTGTGATGGAAAACTTAACGAAAAAATGGATAACCGAGACTTCTTTTATTATCGTACCAATGGTGGTAATGACGATCCAGGTTAGCCCAAAATTGAATCACTAATAACTCGGCTCAGATTGAAGCTATTTGACTGAAATTTTCAGCTTATTATTTTACCATTATCTAGTTTTTAACTATTATAGTGAGAAATGTCAGTTCTTTATCTTATCTCCCATCTTCATTAATCCAGTTAAACCCGATTTCATTTATCTAATTTTACCTATGCACCTTTAATGAAATTAGTAATGGTTCTTCCATAAGTATGTGTTTTAGTTAATGAAATGAGGATTAAAGCTCTATTTTCCTAAATCAACTGGGCTAATCAAGACGAGCATATGTCATGCTATGGGGGGGGGGGCGCTGAATGGTTAGCACGTGCGTACTGTATCATAAAGCCCGTCATTGAGTCAACTGGCGTGGTTTCAAAATCCCCGATTGTACGTGACAAGGAGTAGGGTCGCCTGTCCAACCTCGTGGGTTTACTCCGGGTCCCCCGGTTTCCCCCCTCCGCTAAAGACCCCTACGCTTAAGCGAATTATTGAAATATAATTAAACCATATACATGTATTAGTCTCGAAATGACCTAGTTTGTGTCGAGTGGACGTTAAACCCCATCTCTCTCTCTCTCTCATGCTATTTTTTTTTGGGGGGGGGGGGGATTTGTGCCCGGAAGCCAAGGTTTACACGGGACCTTTGTTTTTAATCTCATCCGAACGACTAGACACTATTTTCATCTCGTAACCTATGACGAAATCTGCTATCAGTCTTGGCTTTTAGCCTTTCTCACAGAAATAGAGAATGCTTGGTCTACACATCGTTTCATCCGACTTCCTCATCGACTGAACATTTAAGTAGAAATTCTTGGCATTTTACGAGGCAAGGAAGATGCTTATGATATAATTGTTGTCGAATTTTCATGAATTTTCTTGCTAATTGTTTTCTCAGTGAGTCTCGTAATAATTTTGTTTATATGCAATTAAAATGTAGTCGGATTTTCCTTAATTTTCTTGCTAATTGTTTCCGCATCGAGTCTCATAATAATTTTGTTTATCTATTGGTGCCTTTTAAGAACTTATATAGAACATCTTGCCTGTTGTTCATCCCAATTCAGTTTATCGAATAAACTAATATGTTTTCGTGATATTTTTGTGTATCGCGAAACCAAACTGTTGAACTTTTAAAATAACTTGAAAACATCCAAATTGTTTACAAAGATTATAATGATGTCTTATTTTTATGTTTGGTGCAATATTAAAAAATAACTCTTCCAGATACATTATGTAAGTGCTAAATCTGCCTATTAGATGGGTTGTTGGGTGGCCGAATGGTTCGCACGTGCTAAAGCCATAACTGGGTCAACGGGCGTGGTTTCGAATCCCCGGTTGTACGTGACAAGGAGTAAGATCGCCTGTCCAACCTCGTGGGTTTTCTCCGGGTCCTCTGGTTTCCTCCCACTGCTAAAGACCCTACGCTCATGCGAATTATTGGCATAAAATTAAACCACAAGTTAGTCCCGAAATGACCTATTTTGTGTCGAGTAGACGTTAATCCCCATTTCTCTCTCTTGCGCTCTCTCTCGCGTATTAGGTCTTTAATTTGGCTCCAAATGTTATATAAACTAAAGTATTTTTAAAGTATCATCCAAAGTCTTACACGTTGAAAAGACGAATTATTTGTCAATGGGGTGCCTCATCCCGGCGGGAAGAGCACCTTGGACCCTTCTCCGAGGGGAGGCATGTCCACGACACTGTTCGTCGTGGACCGTCAAGTGTAGGTACATCGGCGCCTCCCGAAGCCCCATCGACGCACCAGAAACCTTTGCCCCCTAACAATTTGGGGCGTTGCTACCCATTTGGGTCAATTTCTAGGTACCAAATATTAGTGATTTAGCTCCTTTAACATTCAGTATAAGGGAAATTTTGTTCGGAACTACGCTTATATCGAATTCCAAATGCCAATGGATCTTTTACGTACACGCTTCCGTCCTACACCGCTGACAAGGGAAAAAAACGCCGGAAATTCAGATGAGCTTTCTTGAACAATGCAAGGGTCGGACACGGGACATCCAGGTTAAGGAGCCAGGCACAGTAACTTGCCCTTTACATAATAAAGTTGTTTGGATCTAAGGCCTAGTTGGGGCCGTTTTTGCTATGTGTATAATCATCGCACTCTTCGAAATTAAGTCTACAAACTATTATGCTTTGATGACTTATGTTTGCAAATGTAAATCTGATGCGCTGGTTGTTCCGATGTCCCGATAAAACAAATCTGCGTCCATCCACGTAGCCTACACATTGGCGCACATGTAAAAGATCCCTTGGCAGTTATAAATTCATAATAAACGGTAGTTGAAACCGTCCATTGCACACGTAGTCATTGAAATGGCAAGTAGGCCTACCATACATAATTTGATCTTTTACGTGTTCGCCACGTAATAAAACCGAAAATAACCGAATTAGGGTGTTAGGCAGAAGTTAAACACAAATCTATCCCAGTCTTCTCGGGAAATTTCTGGCTAATTGACCTATTTCGTTCCCCAAATCTTGTTACTATTCCAAACAGATTGTTTAATAAAGTAAATAAGTTTAACCCGTAACGTACAGTGTCGTAATAATTGATACGCTTGTGACGTAACGTGTAAAGATTAATCACGTGTTCCTGTTTATCACGTGCTCTGGTTTAACATGAGTTATATCAATCTAAATATAGACTTCATGACATAGCCTACCCTACCAAATGGCACCGATCATTATTTACATTTATCCTATCGTTCGGATGGGACGAAAACCGAAATCCCAAGTACAAGTTGGCGTGCGCGTAATAGATCAGTTGAAAGTTGGGATTCGATATAGGCTAAGAGTAGGTTGTAGTGCCGCTGTCCGCGCAAACTTTCGCCCGCAGCACATTGTTTGCCGTATGCCCTTCTTCATTAGTTCAGTGAGGGGCAGGACAGTAGGACGTTAAACCCCATTTCATTTCCCGGACAGCGGCGCTACGACCTACTGTAATGTCGAATTCCAACGGCCGAGGGATCTTTAACGTGCACGTCCATGTGTACACTGGATCTAGTAGTGCTTTCCATATTAGTATTAGGGCGTTGTATGGCTGAATGGTGACAAGAAGTGGGATTGCCTGTCCAACCTCTGGGTTTCCTTCGAGTCCTCCGGTTTTCTCCCACTGCAAACGCCCCTACGCACAAATTAAACCATATGTTTGTCCCAAAATGACCCAGTTTGTGTCGAGTGGACGGTTAACCCTGTCTGTATGTCTGTCTGTCGTCAGTGCTTTATGCGTATTAATATACTGTAAATATAAGTCGTGATATGTTCAGGCCTGACCTTGAATAAAGCCTGATATAAATATTAACATGAAATCACCACACCCGTGTATTGTGTCAACACGACATGAAAGATCAAATCTGCATAACGAGATTAGAAACCCGAGTCGATTAGCAGGCGTAAGTCAGTGTACATAAAGACCCAACATGCGAGAGAGAGAGAGAGAGAGAGAGAGAGAGCTATAGTCTGTGTCGTCATTTGAATCACCAAAAATAATATCAGTCCAAATAATTATGTTTTAATTTCCCTTCCCGTAGATGTACTTAAAATATATGTCAACACTTGACACTGCGCTAAACTCGTCTGATGGCCGGCTTGTTAATCCGCTTGAATCCAAACCGGGAGATTATCTTCTGATGGACCTCTTGCTAATCCGCTTGACTTTAAACCGGGAGATTATCTGTCGTTTATATTTTGATTTTGTTTTCTTAATTAAATGTTAAATAATCTATTTGAGTAAATGTTATTAGCGTCGATTCGGCCTAACAAATGAGATACTTTCCGATAAAATTGTGTCAGGCAGGGGGAATTATAACCACAGGTACGAAATCATAGTTTCCTACAAATATGTATTGATAACTTTGAGAGAATACATCTTGATATATCACGCCAATCTGTTTCACAGAGAATTACTTACGAATTAACTCTGTAACAGATGACTGCCCACAACACGTGCGTTGACTGCACTCGGCGTCAGTCATTGGCTCAACGGCTCGTGCAATGTTTACTTAACACCTAACTGCTTCGGGCAAAATGATGCATTTTACTCATTTTAATACCCATTTACACTAAATAGGAAATATTTTTTAACTACAAATACTTCAAACGTCTTTATTTATTTTTCTTTTACCTCAAAAAAATGTTTGAGAATTTAATTTGTCGGAGCAAAAAAGTTAATATGCCGAACTCATTAAGCCTCGTCGATGTCATGCTTATCAGTGATTGTAGCGGCCAAGCGAATATTCACTGCGGGATCAGTTTGATATCACGCAAATAAATCACTTGTTGTTTTACCATAAGTACATGTATATACATTGTATGTGTTATAATCTTAAACATTGTCGACTAATCTATTAAAGCTATCACCGTCCAGTCTTTGTTACAATAGCAGTATTCTAGTCTTAAAGATTATCGACCATTAATCTATAAAAAACCGATAATCTCCAGTCTTTGTTAAAGTAGCAATGTTGTTAAGATTTATATAAAAAAAAAACCTTACCATGTTCAATGTTTGCATTAGGGGTTTGGGTGACCGAATGGTTAGTGTGTGTGCGTTGAATCATAGGGTCTGTCATTGAGGCAACTAGTGTGGTTTCTATTCCCCGGTTGTACGTAACAAGGAGTAGAGTCGCCTGTCCGATCCCGTGGGTTTTCACCGGGTCCTCCGATTCCTCTTACTGCCAAAAGCACCTACGCGCAAGCAAATTATTGAATAAAAATGAACGTTAGTCCCGAAATGACCTGCTTTGTGTGGAGTGGACGTTAAACCTCATTCTCCTTCGCTATCTCTCTGTGTCTGAGTGTGTGTGTGTCTCTCTCTCACCCCCCCCCCTTCTCTCTTTCCAATATTTGCACTACTTTCTCAACACGGCATCTACAAATTTATTTAATCGTACAAACCTCCATATTTCGCAAATTAAATACAATGTTTGAAAACTCTAATTCTTCAATTAGTTGGATCATTTGTTTACAAGTGGTGTTCTGGATATAAACAATGAACGTTCAAGAATATTTCAAATTTAGAAATTATAACTTAATATACATATTCCACGATATCAAAATACAGGTGTGGTTGCAACAAATTATCCCGACCTACATAAGTTGCTTCTTTAAAATAAATAACCCACTCTATAAAGATAACAAAAGAATAAAGACGCATTGATAAGGAACAAAAAGTCGACTCGGTATTTTAATAAGCTTAAATCGCTTGCTACTTCATGCTGATAGACTTAAGTCACTGTAAATAATAATAATCGCTTATCAGCACACGGCTCATTCAGACGTTTTCAAGTACTCAAACCTGTTCTATATTATAGCGTGTGTTTATTCTATTCAGACCGTGATAGTTTCCCATTGAATTTCCACTAAAGGAAATGGGGGTGTGGTTTTCACACGTCATGTGATCTGATTTATGAATGACTTTCTATATTTGGTCACCGATCCTTATTGTGACATCAGATCAAACGATTCTCCGTGTATGAACTTTTATAATTCTCAAAACGACGTATGATACATTTTATATCTCAAATTAATCTTTTTCCGACATCGAAATTTATATTCGCCGCACGTTTACTGTCAAATAACTAAATACATTTTGCAGGACAGAGATGAATCGTTATAAAGTAAGAACTACTTTTTAAAGCGCATAGATAAAAGTACACATAGCAAATGATCCAATCAGAAGCCATTATTTGAATCACATGGCTCGGATATTAGCCGTCAGTTCATTCATTCACAAAGAAGTCACGTGGTTTGGGGTATAAGAGCGTAGCGTAACAGCAGGTTTGTAGTAAAAAGGGTTAGAAGTGTTTATAACGAGACGAGATCACACAGCGAATTGTCCAGAATGATAAACATGGAAAACAATGGCGTCAGTGTCGAGTTTGTCGCCAACATAATCAAACAGAACGGACCAGAGCACGTCTTGATTCTCGACTCGAGACCATTTATGAGATTCAACGAAGGGCATTTGCCTGAAGCCACGAACATCCACTGTCCACCGATTTTAAAGCGGCGGTCGAATGGTTTCATTCCCTTGGTGAACATCGTGCCTTGTGAAGCAAAGAGGAATAAATTAGTGGACGGGAAGTATAAGTTAGTTATTGTGTATGACGATGATACCAGTGAGCTTAGTTTGGCTAAGAAGGATTCGAACTTGTTTTCAGTATTGGACAGTATGACGCAGCAAGTGAGCGTGCCGTTCCTGTACTATATTACAGGTTAGTACCCACAAATTTCTATAATTTTACAAGAAGTGGTGTCGGGTTGTCTTGTGGTTTGTAAATTGTAGGACCATGTACATGAACAGTAGGACGACGAGAAGAAATTCTTTAACTTAACGAGAAGTGATGGGGTGGGGGCTTTGTTTCTCTTATATTTAGATTCATGTACAATAGAACGGGTAAAAACGGACCCTTTAATTTAGTTTTGCGAGAAGTATTATGGCATGGTCTTTATTTATGTAAGTATTAGATTTTCGTACAATTGAACGATAAAAATGAAACCTTTATAATTAATTTAGCGGGAAGTGATATGGGGTGGTCCATATTTCTGTAATTTACAGGTTCACATACAATAGGACGATAAAATTAAACTGTTACGTATGCGGTTGCCTTTATTTCTATAATTTTGAGGTTCACAAACAATAGTAAGTCAAAATGACGTCTTTGATTTGTAGGTTTAAATCCCGTAGTGGACTCGTTAATTTTGTGCGAAAAGTGGTATGAGGGTGACCCCTATTTCTTTAATTCTACGAGAGTGTTACATGTATGAGGTCGTCTTAATTTCTAGAATTTCGTGGTTCACATACAATAGTATAACAAAATAATTATTTTATGTTACGAGAAGTGGTATGGGATGGTCTTTATACTTTTGGTCGTTAAGAGTTCAATTGCTTTTCGTGGAAATTTTCCTTCAGAAATATGCTCGTCGTCATTAAATTTTACCCGATTGACGCCGATGTTAAAAGGTAATTTTATTTACTATCAATACTTGCATGTGACATGTAAAATCAAACAATTTTATTTCGGTTTAGCCGTAGCGCTGTTTTCTGGGTGTTGTAGTTTATATCAGCACTAACGACCATCTGTTTTCTTGGAGATGTACATAGCTTATTTCAACACTTACAACGATCTGGGGCGTATTTCAACACTAACGACGATTTGGGGTGGGGGTAACTTATTTTAACAACGACAACTCGGATAAATTATTAAAACTGGTTCGAAACCAGGCGAACTGTCACAATCGATAAGTAGACTGACGTTACGGTTGGAAATAGATATACAAACCCAGGATGAAACAAATGATCAGCCCCCCACCCTCTATCAACATATAGACAACACATTTTACTCTTGTTTTAAAAATCTTAATTAATAAAATAGTGTTTAGATATGTTTGTCGCATTTATTTTAACGCGGGTATTTTGTTGAGAACTGACATTTATTTTGTTCAAAAGAGTATTTTTTGCAGTTTATGAAAATTTTGAGTTTTTTAAAATTAATCACCGACAAATAATCCTGTCCGCGTTACATTTCTGTTATTGTTTTGATATTTGATACAAATTTAACGTCAAATACCAGAGAAAAATAGAAAGAGGAATAAATACAAATTATATTGGTGAAAACATGAAAATATGTTCTTGTATATAAAAAATGTCACCTTAAAACACGGTTTAAAATTTGCTGTCCGACTCTACCTTTTATCGTTTCTTCTGTATCCTTATCAATCAATGCTGAAACATAGATTTTAAAAAGTATTTCACACTTACATGTATTTTGTTCACAATATGGCGCAGTTATTTTGTTACAACTGTGTGCGTGTCGCAGTTATTTTGTTACAAATGTGTGTCGTATTTATCTCGTAAGAAACGATTTTTGCACATTTGTTCTTTTAGAAACAATATTTCGCATTTTTGTTTTATACACTGTATTGGTCCATTTATTTTGTTTTAAACTTTAAATATGAATGGATTATTGATACAATCCGACAAATTACAGAGCAGGGGTATTCAATAATTCATGTTAACGCAATCACGTGGCATTATTTAGCGCCAAATTATCAACTTTCCTTATATGGGTGAGCGTATGAATGATTATTGACATGCGTAGGTGGCCTTGATCAATTCATATCTCTCGTGAAATTGTTCGATCGGGTGAATCCACTTCACCTAACACCGTTCACGTGTCTGCGCCCACGTTACAACTAATAAATTTGAATTTCTGTTGTTCGGGGACACATTAAAAATTTATCTTTTTCTTGGTGGAAAAAATATTTACATGTTTAACTCAGACGAAGATAGTTGCTCTTGTCAAAAGAGACTACATGTATTTATCGGTTGTACTCGCCTGCCCAGCCTAGCGGGTTATCTCCGGTTCTCCGATTTTCTCCCACTGCTAAAGAACCCTACGCGCAAGCGAATTATTCAAATATAATTGAACCATTATGCTAGTCCCGAAATGTCCTAGTTTGTGTCAAGTGGACGTTAATCCCCACTTCATGAAAATATTTAAATTTTTATATCCTAGAATTTGGCCAGTAGTATGTGGAGCCTCGCTATTCAAATTCGATTTTTATCGGGCTGAGTTTTTTAAAATGTTTTTTTTTTTGTATCTATGAAATTAAACGCCAACTGATATTGGTTTTGTAAAGACTGATTTTTTTCTATTTGAAAATGAAATTGCTTTAATGTTCGCGGGCCTTGCCTGTATTTAAACAGATGAATGGATTCAATTATATTATCTTCAAGTCGCTAACAGTTACTTCTTTGTGTCGTGTTTAAATGGTCGATTGAATGATAAAACGTTTGAATATGGATACAGTATGACGTACATGTAGCCTACACATTTTGAATTAAATTGGAGGTTAAACATCCTATTTTTCGGCACCATGACCGGACTACTGAAGACAGGCATACTCCATAAAATGTGCTATGACTTTTTTGATATACATGTACAAGAACTTTTTTATTTTTTGATATTTTACAAATTTTCTTTTTATTACTCCTTCATATTTACATGTAAATAATTTAATTAAATCAACCTATCCATAATATCGTGTATTATGTATTGGACGTTAAATCTGTAATAAACAACAACAATGACCTGTTTGTAATACATGTACCAAAGGTTTAGCATTGGTATAATACAATGTATTAATCTTTGATTAGGTTTGCTCTCTTGTTTGGGGGGCGGGCCACCGGGACTTTAATATTAAGGACAATCCGAATTAGTTCTTTAAAAAAAATGTACCGGGCGTACCCGTAAATAAATATGCCATTTATAATGCCGTATATGTTTATGCCATACTGACGTACAGATTATATTTATGTGAGGGTGACGGACAATGATGCAATTGCCCCGTCTAAGGATCCCAATGCAAGCTTAACCCGACCCTGGCTACGGTAGCATATATATTATTCCCGTCAAGAATTTACATTACCAGAAAAGGCACCTGGTTAATTTTGTTAAACCGAGAGGAAGTGGAGATTAAATTATAGCAGCCATTAATATAATTAATACTTCCGGTCAGTCATGAAACCCTACACCTTGAACGTCCGTTAATGGTGTCAGAAGTGGGATTTATTTACAATCAGTCCAGGATATCCAGCTGTTCGAGGTTATTTAACACGGGATGTGCAGATGCACGTGTATGTAATTAACATCTTTAAAGCCCCAGTGTAATCTTTGTCTTGATAAAGAGAGAGAGAAATAGGGTTTAACTCCCTCTCGACACAAACTTGCTCATTTCGGGACTAACACATGGTTCAATTTTATTTAGACAATTTCCCAGCTCGTGGAGGTCTTTAGCAGTGGGAGGAGACCGGAGAAAGCGGAATGTCTCGAGTGGACGTTAAACCCCATTTTTTTTAACCTTTGATAAGGTGACTTGGTCGCCACAACCTGTCGATGCATTTAACCTATTTCTATTATTACAAAACTAGGAAGAAATCATGGCCGCAATTTTATGGCACCCATTAAAGCCGCTTTGTCAGTTGTAACATTTCATGATTTTTGGTCGCGATGTAAATCGGATTACGAGAACGTTAATCCTACGAAGCGAACACATTTTAAGCCGAATGTGGGCGTTGAAACGGATTACCTACTTGGATTAATCGCTTCATAATTACCAGTAGGAAAGATGCTTGGTTTGCATGTATTAGATCGTGTGTAGGCCCAACATTGATTAAATCTCGTAGTCAGATTATAAATAGCGAAACCAAGATTCCAAAATCAATCGAAAGCCACGGTGATTCAGTGAATCAGGGTTGTACTCGCTAACCTGGAGGTACCGTGTTCGAGCCCGGTGTTGGTCAGCGGGGTTCCACAACCCCTTGTTTATGTTGTTAAAATCGCTTGGTTTAAGTATTTCTAAAGCAAAATTACACATCCATACAAGAGCTAAATCTGACTATTGCAAGTCTTTCTTTAGGCCTGAAATGTTATCTAAATTGTTAGTGAACTAAAAAGATGTCATTCGTGCCGTCGTCCAATTGTTGTTTAAATCTCCATTCTCCATTCATGCTCTTCATATAATATACCGTCGTGTTTTAGTTCGTCTATTGTTCAGAATTTTTCATTCATAAAATATATTCATTTAAAAATAGAGTGTTTGGTTGTTTTTCTATTGTTGAAAGTTTTTCATTCATAAACTATATTTCATACATGTATATACAAAAAAGAGTCTTGTCGATTTCTATTAAGAAGAATTGTTATAAATTTACACAGTGTTATTTTAGAGTTCATTAGGACACGTGGTTGTAACAAGATTGTTTTGGGGCATGCGTAGGCTTGCTATATACGTAATAAGAACAATAGCGCGTGATGATTAATGAACTAAACATACATGTACGAAAAAAGAATCTTCAATATTTTCCATTTTAAAAAAATCTATCTAAGTTTAGAAAAATGAAATTTTTAGTGGTTGAACACGTTTTTACTTTTTGTTTTCTCTCCCACTCTTTCTTGAAAAGAATTTCCTGTCCTGACCTATATTCGCCTTGACAGACATGTATTCGTGTTACAGCAGGGAGATAACATGACATGGGGTTTAACGTCCTACTGTTCTGTTCTGACGTCATACAGTGTGCTATGAGGGAAATATTGCTCAGGCAGTGGATTTACGGCCTTGTATCGAATACCGACTGCCAAGGGTTCTCTTACGTACATAATATGCGATGGACCTAGGTGTTTCGTCCCATCTGAATGACTGTGTTGTCCTGCACCACTGACAAGGGGAAACCACTGCAGAAAATCAACATGTATATGGGGCGTGGTTAGGATTGGACCAAAACAAACCCTGAATGCTTTGTGGCCTGCACTTACAATAACCTTGTGTGCCCGCAAACGCGCGGACAGATTCTGGCCGGCTTCATAACGAAACACCATATGTTAGTCTCAAACCTAATTACGGGGTTGACGAAACGTTAAACCCCAATCAATCTTCCGCATTTCATTCGAAGATATTGGAAATCAATCGGCGCCACTTAAAGCTCCATCCGCCATAGAAGGTTGACAATCACCCTCCCCTTCATTTCATTACAATGATATTGACAAACATTCAGCACCACTTTAACCTCATGCACCACCGAGTTTCATTTAATTAAAAAATGAAAATCACCCAGTATTTTCTTATAACGTTTTTCCCCAATCTATTGTCCATGGCATTTTAATATGCATGTTGTAAATTATTCAAAGTCCCTTTAATCTCCCCCCCCCCCCACACACACACACATATCTATACACCCGAGTTCCATTGAAAAAATATTGATAATCATTCAACTTCACTTTAACATCCATCCTCCCCCGCGTGTAATTGAAATGCGATTTTTGTTTCTAATTTCAATCTCATTATGGCCATCATTGACAATAGATTTTCTATGACTAAGCTTCTCACTACACCCTAGAAATATCGATTGTTTTCACGAGATTCATTCATTAAAATAGCGTGCTGTTTCTCAATGGAACACATCATCAATGAAATGACATCATCGATTTTGTAGTAAAATGAACAAACTACATAGTATGCATGTACATTTACAGAGCATGTAAACGTATTTTGATTAATTAATTAGGCCTTTGTCAATGGAGGGCGTGGGTAGTCGTACATCACATCGGTATCTATTGATTTGGATAGGACGCAGGGAATCACGGTGGGCAAGGCACTGGCTCGCTAGCCTGGAGGTCGGGTGTTCGATCCTTGCATTGGCCGAGAAAGTTCATCTCGATTTTCCGGCGTGGTTTCCCCTTGTCAGTGATACAGAAGGAGGGCCTGACAAGGACAACTGCCTAGTCGTTCGGATGGGACGAAAAACCGAGGTCCCGTGTACACATTGGAGTGCACGTAAAAGATCCCTTGGCAGTTGGAATTCGATATAAGAGTAGGCCGTAGCGCCGCTGCCCGGGCAAAATTTCCCTCATAGCACACTGTATGGCGTATGCCCGTCTTCCATTAGCCCAGGTCAGATGCAGAAGAGTAGGACGTTAAACCCCATTTCATTTCATTTGGATAGGACGAAAAACATTGGGCCTCAGTCATGCATGTACGTTGAATTAGAACCATTGACATTGAACATTCGAAATAAGACTTGTCCGTAGCGTCGGTGTGTGTACAAAATGCCCCCATACAACATACTGCAAATCCATTAGCCCGGTCAGTAAAGAAAAAGACTCGCTCTCTCCTCTTCCTCATGACACACGACAATTTACCATAATACACGCCGATCAATTAATTGACGGGTTGTTGGTTGGCATCCATTGCTAGTTCATCACACTAACGATACGCGAAAAGGAATGGAACTAATTATTGAGCCAACAATTTCCTGGAATATCTTATTGTAGATTTAGATCTGTCGATATCAATACACTAATTCTACATCTGACAAGATTAAAATAGTATTGATATTTCTCATCAAAATGTTTTTGTATCCTACAAATGCTGGCGAGGTTGTCGATAAAAATACATCTTATTGCTCAGTTTCTCTTGAATGGTTGTACAAAGAGTTATTCTCTTATGATATCCGAAACAATATTATTAGATTGTGTGGTTTTATTCATTTTGATGACATTACAACACATCGCAAAGAAATAAAAACATACACATATGAATGATTATTTTAGTTTTAAGGGCGGTTGGATGGCCGAATGGGTTATCGAGTGCACTTAATATCATAAGGCCCAGGTGCGGATCCAGAGGGGGGCGCACCCGGCGCACGCCCCCTCTTTTTTTGAGGTGGCGAACAATTTTTAGCTCCATATATTCTCGCTTGAAAGGAGAATCGTAATTTACAGTACTAGTATGAAATTAGTCCTTGTGGGCATTTTTTCCACTCAAAAATCAAGGACCGGACTTCGCACTCGCAAGTGGGTGCAGCACGCCCCCAATTTCTGAAAATCCTGGATCCGCCCCAGAGGCCTGTAATAATGTTGTGGCGTGGTTTCGTGTATGTTAGGCCCCTGTCTAATCTCGGCGTCCTTCGTTGCTACGGCGATGGAGAAATGTTTTAGAGTGCGTTAAGAGGTGGAAACTCCAGCTATCGTGCTGTCGTCACCATGGTCGCCAATGATCGCCGAGTCACGGCGTTTATTTTGAGCATGTTCAAAACAAACGCCAAGTTTCTGCGATCTAAACTGGAAAGCTATGAGAATACGACTTTTTTCAAGTTTGTAATTTTTGGGGGCATTTTCGTGCGTTGTGTTCACGTTAACCGGCGACCTTGTGCATTTGCTGGTCGCCGTATAGGTCGCAGCAGCGCGGTGAGGACGCCACCCCGGTCTGACGGGAGATTTATGAACGTTGTATATGTAATAAAATTCTAGAAATAAAACTGATGTTCTTTAGTGTATATTTATTGTCATATTGATTTGTGCGGGCGTCAGGTACATGGACAATAAATTTTATGTGTGTCGATTATACCGTTCGGTACACATAGGTTTCATGAAAGGAAATGTAATCGGCTTTACCGTTCTGCTTATTGCATCTGTGCACGTGTTTGACGGTTAATATAATCGAAACAAAATATTTGCTAATTAAAAAAATTGTATTGACAATTAAATATCCATTGATAAAAATACAGTTTCACCCACTCACGAGCTGTCATTCATTCCATGTGCAACTCGATTTTAAATTTCAAAAATTTAGCCATGATGCATTTATGAAATATACAAAAATATACGCTCTCTCCGAGGTCGGCGTTAAAACTACACTTATTGTATAAGCAACCTGTACGCCACACAGTGGAGTTATTGATATTGCTTCACTCCCACGCGCATAATCCCGCCATGTACTGGTATTTCATTGATAGTATTTTATACATGGAGGCTATTGATCAACTCACGCTAGATTATCTTCCATATCTTCATTCAATGAAAGAACGACCTAATTCATTTAGCGTGTTTTACTACAAAAAAAAATATTAACTTAATAATCTTTCTTTTTCATTAAATTCTCGACTTCCTGTTAGACCTCCATTTTTTTATCTCTTCTAAAAATAATGAATGAATCAGCATGAATTGTTTAAAAACGTTGCTTTTCCTTACATGTACAAAACCGGTTTAAGTGATTTCCGTTTGGTGTTTTAATAAAGATATTTTATGAAATGAAATGGGGTTTAATCGTCCTGATTTTGTGCAGAGTTAATGAAGGCAGAGAGACATCTTTCATGCCTACAGCTACATGAGCGAATTCCAAATATCATGGAAAAAAAGTCTTTTGTATTAGAAATTCGATGACGAGGCGCACACTCCACTATCCGGGTAATATAGGCTTCGCAGCTGCCAAGGTAAAAGAGGCCTCACAGCTGTGCGAGGAACAGTGTCCTCGTTCGGCCGGATGAAAGTGCGCTCGTCGCGCCGGATAAAAGTGCGCTCGGCGCGCTGTGTTAAAGTCAGGGTCCGGGTGAAAATGGCCTAACAGCCTCACAGCTTTCCGGGGGAAAGTGTCTTGCCGCGCCGTGTGAAGGTCAGGGCAAATTTGCCTCGCAGTAGTCCAGAGGAAAATGGCCTCACAGCTTTCCGGTGAAAAGTGTCCGTCACCTTGTCGCCCGGGGAAAAGTGGTCTCGCAGCACACTGCATAAAGAATACCCGTCTTTAATAACCCAGTTGGTTCAGAAAAGTAGTAGGCCTATGCCAAACTTCATGTTAACGAAACACAAAGCTAGAGATATATATTTTTTTATTTGTATAACCATTAAACTGTATATTTCAGGTGGTTATGAAAAGTTTCATGAATGTTATCCACAACTTTGTATAGCTCAACAAATTCTACTGCCGTCCTTCTTATTGTCCTTACCAACCCCTGTTGTATTACCGTCACCTCGTCGAGAAGCTCGGGTAAGTTTTATACTCACTTTACTTTCATTTTAGTGATGGCACTGATAAGTGATGAGGGGTTTGGGTCGGGTGATCTAATACGTACACGTTAGATCATAAGGTCTGTCATTTAGTTATGTGGTTTCGATTAACCGCTTGTACGTGACGATGCGTAGGTCACTGCCCTCCTAGTTTTCTCAGATTCCTCCCGATTCCACTTCCAAAGAACCATAGCGAATTAATGAAATATGTTAGTTCTTAAATGTCATAGTTTACATGTATTATCTTTCTCGCTCTGAAATGACCTAGTTTATATCTTTCTCGCTCTGAAATGACCTAGTTTATATCTCTCGGAAAAGTGTTTAACTACAATGAGACAAAAAGCAAAATTATCCAAGTAAAAGCGTTGACTGATAACCGCAACGTTTGCTTTTCAATTTCAATTTGTTGCAGTGACTCTATGAGTAAGACGCTGTCAATTGAAATTCGTAATAAGAGTAAAGCGTGGTCCAGATATCTAAACAAAATGTATCGATGATGGCGGATACCCGTCTTCGACTTCATTAGTCCTGTTGCCGTAGGAAAGCGGGATGTTACAGCCCATTATGTTTCTTACAACAGACCAGGTACCGGATAAATGTCATTTCCTGCTTTTGAAAATAAATCGACTATAGACTTATGTATAGTTACGATGAAGTGATGTCTATTACCGTGCATTATTAGCATATATTCCCGGTCATTACGCTATAATTACCTTGATGTATACACTTCCGGAACATATGTCAACCTCCCACGCGCTAATCAATACATGCATACATGCGCTGTCAACATTTACATAGATGAAACGATAGTCCGGGGATTACTGCGCTCTGATAAAATAAATGAGTTCTTTTGTGCCAGACAGATCACAGCTATCTTCATAGAGAATTAACAGCGAGAAATTTACGTCTGACCAGGATAGGAATACATTTATTAGTTTTATCCCAGTGGGCCGTGTCATGTAGGCGTAACTTAAGACATCCTTTATGATTCTGATTACAAGAATGAAAAGTTAAATGATCTAATTCATCTAATTAATTCGAATTTTTGCTATACAGTATATTTCGATTGAAATTTGTTTGGGTTTTGGTGGTCTAATTCGATTTGAAATTTAGTTTCGGGTTGTTTTATAAAAGATTGAAATTTCTTTTTGGTATATTTTGGTTACACGTCAAAATATTTCATTATTATAAACACATGTTTAAAAATTCTCAACGACATATTACTATAAACGACTCTAATAAAACAACCGACAAGCTGTCAATCTAAAAAAAGAATCTGAAACAATTACTTCATTCATATGTCATTGTATATCCGGTAAAACTGGGATATGTCAATCAAGGTGTAATGGCGGGAATTGTTGTTATTCATGTTGGCGCACTTATTGCATTGATAGATTTATCACGTCCTTTGATCGAGTGCTTCAACGGGTGTAAAGGGGTGCGTAGAGATTAACACCTACATGTACAAGCAACGGAAAACTATTCATCAGTTTTACACCTTGACGTTTCCGTAGCTGTTGGCTGTTATAAGATGTACATGTAGAAATGTAGGGTACATGCAGAACACACGTGATCGCAGTTGTCATTCGTTTTCCTGCGGAATTCTTTTATGGTTTTTTGACAATAAATACTGTGATTTTTAGAACATACATGTACATGTATGTATATAAAACTGCACAGAGAGAGAAATGGGGTTTAACGTCCACTCGACACAATCCAGGTCATTTCGGGACAAGCATATGGTTCAGTTTTATTTCAATAATTGGCTTGTGTGCAGGGATCGTTAACAGTGGGAGGAAACCGGGGGACCCAGGGAAAACCCACAACATTTGTGGCGACGAGTTCTTGGCGTTAAGTGCACGGAATTGTGGGTATCCCCATAGAAACATCAACGCTGTTTGGTTGATCAAATATCTGACGTCATAGGATCAAAACTCCTCTCTTTTTACCTCGTGCGTGACCTACCACTACAGAACCGGTCATGGAAAGTATAAAAAAAACGAAATATGGATTGGTATTTTGAACAGATCGATTAATTTCATAGTATTACAATCATAACCTTTTATTAAATTTCAGAATGAACCAGCGGAGATATTTCCTCGTGTATATTTGGGTGATTCAGGCCACGCCTCCCAGAAGGAACTGTTAAAACGTATTGGTTTTACTGCTATACTCAACGTCTCGTCAAATTGTGTCAACCACTTCCCTACGGATTTTGAATACATGACAATAAGAGTATGTGACAATTCAACCGCCGACTTGTCTTCATGGTTTGATGCAGCTTTTAATTTTATGGGTGAGTTTACTCTTTATTAAAATTAAGTTAGTGATAAAGAGGAACGGGTACTGTTTTAACGTCCTCTATACACAAGGCAGTTTATTTCGGAACTAACATTCTTGGGGTGAATTTTGTATTTAGCTACAAGCGATTCTTATTTAATGTAGTCCTTCCGATGGAACGAAAAACCAAGGTCCCTTTGTACACATTGGCGTGTACGCGGGTGGAATTCGATATAAAAGTAGGCCGTAGTGCCGCTGTCCGGGCTAAATTTCCCTCATAGCCTGTCTTCATTAGCACAGACGTAGCAGAACAGTAGGACGTTAAAAATCGTTTCATTTCTTATTTAATGTGATAATACGCTTTAGAACCTAAGGTCTGTGATTTAGTTTCCTCCCACTGCTAAAGACCCCCAGCAAATTAACAAAATAGAGTTGTCGAATGGACGTTAAACCGCATTGCTCCCCCCCTCCATCCACCAGTGTGTAGGTCCATCAAATCTGATAACACGTATTTTGATGAAATACGCAATTCTTTGATAAAGAATTATAAAATGTGGAAAGCGGGATGGTAATATTCCGTGAATTTCGACTAGACAATAGGAAGGGACTGTCTTTTATCTCTTTACGTCACACGTCTAATGATTGGGTCAAGACGAGCTCAAATACGATAGACAGGTATAATAATATGTTGTAGTGGTTAAACACACACTCGAGAATCTAACCTCGTGGGTTTTCTCTTGTTTCCTCTCACTGCTAAAGACCTATACCCTTAAACGAATTAGTGAAGTAAAATTGTAGTTTGTTTTGAGTGGACCGTTACCCCTTCACTTTCTCTCTAGGGTCCTCCGGTTACCTCTCACAGCTATGATGACCGCGCTCGCTCTCTCGCTCGCTCGAAGTACTAGAGCATTATTGTATGTAGTATGTAATGTCCGCTTCCACCGGGGTTATCGCCGACAATAGCCTTTTTATTGAATATAAAAATACGAAACAAAACAATAATACACACGACCACAATGAACAGCCATGTAATTAGCCGGTAAATATACATAATGGAACGATTTACATTGAATTGCGGTATACAACAGGGATGGTCCTGTTGATTGTCGGTTTCTAGACAAATAAATGTCTTCACAATTAGTACAATTACATTAATGATTAGGGAGATAGGATTTCCGGATATATCACGGAGTTCGACATAAAGCGGAAGTGATGTGGAGAAGGGAAACTTTGTAAATGGAGTGGGATAGCAACATACATGTGTCCGGCTCAAACAGGTCGCAGTGCCGCTATCCGGGCAAAATTGTCCTCATAGCACACTGTATGGCTTATGACCGTCTTCATTAGCCCAGTTTAGGAGCAGAACAGTAGGACGTTAAATACCATTTCATTTCATTTACCTCAAGGTTTTACTATAGATAGTGACAATAGCGGTCAGCACACACAATCCCCGCCACGCCCCGTTCTTTAGGACGCCATTTTATTGAATTATTTTTCGAGCAGCACCCCGCCACCTTCTTTATGACGTCATTTTATTAAGTAGTTTTCGCGTGAGAGATAAACAGCTACAATAAAGTAGGTTGGGTTTTTTTTTTTAACAAAATGGGAGGACCTAGAGGAAACCCACGAAGTTTGACAGACAGAAACAATATCTATTAAATATATTGGGTTTAACGTCCACTCAAAACAGACTACATGTAGGTTAGTTCGGGACGAACATTTAAATAATTCGCTTGCATTGGGGAGGACCTTGAGGAAATCCACGAGGGTTGACAGGCGAAAACAATATCAATAAAATAAAATCAATTATGACGTTGATGAATGCCAGGAAATGTGGGTGTATGGGATTGTATTGTCACGTGTCACGACACCACTGACCCCTTCATGTCGTCACACCCACGTGTTCAAAGGAATAGAATATTTTATTCTAATTCTACCGCGCATTTAAAGGTCATTCAACTCGTAATCTGACATGAGACAGAGATAAGGAGGCGAAGTGTCAAGAAAGATGGCGATTGAAACACGTGTGTGATTATCACGCGCAGTTATTAAACATAAAAACAAGGTGTGAACAAATCCCACTGCTGTTTGTTGGTCGATTAAATCTTTAAAATGATTTATTGGTATTTGATTTTATTTCTGTTGTTTGTTTCAATGACATTTATAAACTGGAAGTAGATACATGTAGGTGGAAGTTGACGTAAAACCTCAACTCAGACGGTACGCTTTGATCGCTTTGTTCTAGGTTTGTACAAATCTGAACATTCCTTGACCAGAGACGCTTAGCCGAAATAGCCGGGTCGGTACTGACCTCCTTTGAAATACATTTTATTTCATTTCGGACTCTGATTTATTGATCCTTTGAAATACATTTTATTTCATTTCGGACTCTGATTTATTGACAAATTTATATTATTAGTAGATTATTAAATCTTTTACTTATGATTTTTACTTTTGTCTCTTTTCAGATTCCATCACAGAGAATGATGGTAAAGTTTTAGTCCATTGTCATGCCGGTGTGAGCCGATCTGTTACTATTTGTCTGGCCTACCTCATGTTTAAAAGTCATCTTAGTCTCGACCTTGCTTACGAACATGTTAGAGATCGAAGAAGCATAATCGACCCCAACTTGAACTTTATGCAGCAGTTAAGACGATACGAGAGTGAATTACGGGTGTCCCATTCCTTGAAGGGCTGTTCTCAAGCTGAACGGAGCTTCTCTTCACCCGGAACCCCAAATACGAACACCAAAATAACCTTCAGTTTCCCAACACCGAATTTTAAACTCACGGTTGCCAATGCCAGCACGCCTCTAGTTTCACCGAGCTAACGATACGATGGGTACGATTTGGTTAATAATTCGAGGTCCAGTTTGTACCTTTTGTTGTCCTATATCAGGGTACATTCCACTTCCTGTTTGCTCACGTGATTTCATTCCAAAGCGCGTGCCATGAGTGAGAAGTGAGGAGTTTGCAGGTGCGCTGACATGTATTTCCGGTATGTCTACATTTTGATATACAGTTTGAGGTTGTGCCAAATGTTTGATGCCATGAACTGTTAAAACTTTATGGAGGTTTTGTTTTCTTTAATAAACCAAGAGGCGGGGCTGTGAACCAGGAAGACAAGGTGATACTCGGTCATGCCTAATAAAGCCTAGTCAACGAAATATTCTTTTGATTAAAAAAACAACCGCCTTTGTTTTATAATAAAAAAAATACTTTGAAAAAAAAGAAGATATGTTTGAGGATAGTGATATGATATCATACTATTTTAAGCATTTATTGGGTGCTAAGATGAATGTTTAGTTTATTTGTATATAGTTTAAATTATTTATTGTGTATAAAAGTTTAATTATTTCATAGTTTGTTTAAATCCGGTAGTCTTTAAGAAACCTATAAGGTGCTCCTCCCATGTTAAGAGAAAACAATAATCGTACACGTCATAATTTCTATTTATATGTCATGGGGGTTTATTTGGCTAATGAAGTCTTTAGAACTATTATTAGATTGTGGATAATTCAAGGTCATGGAATAGCGTTTTAACGTTCTCAACGTTCAGTGGTTGATATTGTCATTAATATGAACCATTAGATTGTGGATAATTCAACGTCATGTAATGCGTTTTAACGTTCTCATCGTTCAGTGCTGAAGAATGACGTCATGATTTAGTACTTCGTTTATTCGTTATTTCGGTGTCATAGGGTGGGATTTTAACGTTATTAAATTTTAGCGTTAATGTCTTACGTCGATATTTAGTGGTTATCTGGATGAGACATTTTCCTTTGTATCTTGGTGCCAATACGTAGCATATATAATATATATACATGTAGATATATTTCAAATATCCAGCATTAATATAAACATGTATTACAATGTTTAGAACAACGTAACACGTAGATCTCTGGAGATTTTGTAGTTCAAATTATCGTATAAAAGTAGCCAAATTTCGATCCGCCGAGACATTAAATTTATATTACGGGTTTTATATTTGACAACCATTCTGTTTACTGTTAAATTGAAAGAATTTACTAAAGCGAAAGCATAATATTTTTTGTTACCTTAGTTACCTCGTGGGAATTACAATTTTTATGTAAATATACCGGTGGGATTTACAAATAGGCCTAGTAGGCCATTGGAGGGCCTAGATTATCTGTGACAAATAGTAGACCATTGGAGGGGCCAAGGAGTATCTGTGACATATCTATATATATACACTGGATACTGAAACATAGCAACATTTCTATAAATTTTGGACACACTGATGAATTTGGTCGCCCCCCCCCACTCGTTGGTAAATCCGACCCTTCAAGGAGCAATGGCAGCTTACGGTCGAAATCCAGTCCATTCACTTTAAGGGTAACTGTATAACTACGTCCCCGTGTCTACATGCTTACGACCCAGAGCCCACAAATAGGTATTTTGTAAATTCAACCCTGGATCCAGTTATTTGTTTCATAATGAATAAAGAATCTATGCATAATTAATTTTGTAAATAAAAACAATTATATTTGTACAATATCAAATACATGTAACTGATCGGATTTTATATCCAGCAAAATTTGTTATCTTTTTGTCCAGTAGTGAAACCCTGGATTATCCAAACCTGAAATTCACCCCATTAATTTCAGTATGAAGCTATTTTATTTTCTTGTTTCACAGGGCTGCCTTTAATATTCCTCTCAACGTTCACATGCGAGATTTATACACCGCAGTAACCCTAACCCTGTGCTCAATTCATTTTCAAATGTTTTAAACTTGATGTATTTCAAAACTAAATCACAAGTAATAAAAACTTGAGGTTGAAAAGATAAAATTGTTAAATTATTAAAATGAAATGATGTTAACTGAATTAAATTCTAGTCTGGATGAATGTAAAACAATCAACGAATTCCACGCCTTTTTGTCTCAGCGGATGATTCTGTTTGTGTAATTTAAGTAAAATGTACGTACATTGAAAACGAACACATGAATAAATGTTGCTCAATTATTTATGTTTGTAAATAGTGATCACCTTTTTCTACTTTTTCAATTTTCAAATTTTTTGTAAATAATCAATTTTCATATACTTGTGTCATTTTCGAATGTCAGTGTTTTTGGAGGTTTTTGTACCTGTAGGGTTCGGATGATTTTGTATGTCATCTTGGTCAACCAGATGATTTATTTTGTCAATTCTTTAAATGACATCTAGAAGCACGGATCACTATTCATAATAAAACACAACACAAGGTATATATGGATATAACTACTTCTCTAAAATTTAATAACGACGTTTCGTAACACATACAGGTCACGTTTTCAAGCTAAAATTATGTATAAATAGGCTGACTAGATGGAGATTTGTCATTAACTTGAAAACGTGACCTGTATGTGTTACGAAACGTCGTTATTAAATTTTAGAGAAGTAGTTATATCCATATATACCTTGTGTTGTGTTTTATTATGAATAGATTTATTTTGTGTCTGTAGGGTTGGAATGATTTTGTATGGGTCTTGTGTATACGCGTCATCTTCACCGACCAATTTTAGTAGATAATTGGCTAAGTACTAAAATAAATCTAATATTATCCAATCAAATTACTAAAATTTGAATTTTATCCAAGTTGAAGTTTCGTTAAACAGGCCCTAGTTTGTTTGTATGTTAGTTTATTTATAATCAGAATGTATATTAATATAATTTATGTCAATGAGTTATTTGTTCATACCATATTAGGGTTGTTATTTCAAATCTCCATAATTTTTGCATCCATAATAAAAAACTTTATGCATTGTATTTATTAGTTGATAAGTTTTTTATAAGCCGGGGGTCACGGTGGTTAAGTGAGTAAGACGCCGGCTCCCTAGCATTGAGGTCAGGTGTTCAATCCCTTCATTGGCCGAGAAAGTTCATCCAGGTTTTCCGGGGTGGTTCCCCTTGTCAGTGATGCAGGACGGATGGCCCGCGCACATATTGGCGTGCACATAAAATATCACCTGACAGTTGAAATTTGATATAATAGTAAGCCGTAGTGCCGCTGTCCTGGCAAAATTTTCCTCATAGCACACTGTATGGCGTATGTCCGTCCTCAACAGCCCAATCAGTATAGGACGTCAAACCTCCAACCAGTTTTTAAAGCCCATATCAGCAGAGTTACTGTCCTTGCACAATAGAATCAGACTGGCGATCCATCGGAACATATTTTTACTTATTCTATGAAATTATTTGATGAATTATGATAGAAACGTGTTTGAATGTTGGCCAGGCGAACATAGTTGGCTACATGGTCTGATTTCCCCTTGTCCGCGGTGCTGTGAGAGGAATAGTATAAAGTCTCATATTGTTCGCCTTATTTTAAGTCAAATATAGCCCTTAAAGTGCACATAAAATAGCCCTGAAAACTTCTCTATGTGAGCAGTCCATGGTTATTTTATCCACTTTACGGCAAATTCACATCAATCCCACTAAAATTAAATCAGCTATCTTCATTCAAAGTCGTAAAAATAGACCTCCCGTAAAAACGACTTTGCCAATTATTGAAAACACTCTTAATCCCCTCAGACGCCAGTGACGTCACAGTGACCGAATGCATATTCGGAATGTTTATTCCTTAATTACCTATATACAGCCGGCGTGTGTATTCATTAACGCCTGACTGATTCCTTAATCCCCCTAATTAAAAAAACAATTGACTACGAATAATTTGTTTTATAATTCAATTTAATTCAAGATCCAATTTAGAATTTTCTTCATAATGTACGGTCGTTCTGTTTTCTCACGGCAGCGATTTTAATACACTCTACCATCGTGTACAGTCTAAACGATTCGAGATACATTTTCGTCAGAAGTTTATTGTTCGAATTTAGAATTTGTTTCATTATGTACGGTCGTTCTGTTTACTCACGGCAGCGATTTTAATACAATGTACCACATCGTGTGCAGTCCAAACGATTCGAGATACATTTTCGTCAGAAGAGTGTCGTCGTTCTAATTTAGAATTTGTTTCATAATGTACGGTCGTTCATTTTCACACGGCAGCGATGTCATACACTCTCCTATGTGTGCAGTCCCATCTATTCGAGATATATTTTCGTCAGAAGAGTATTGTGGTTCGAATTTCCCCGAGTAAAAGAGTATAGGAGTAAAAAGATGTGGTCACGCAAAATATATCATAAATTTTCAAACGTGATTGAAACGCGATTTGTAAATGACCGATCCGTTATCGACGTACGGCGCCTTTATTGCTGCTTGCGAATTTGACGTTATTACTCTGAAATAGACCGTAAAAATGAAATACGAAGAAATATCTATAATATAATAACAAAAAATGATATCTACCCTTCTAAATTAGAACCACAATACTGACGAAAATGTATCTCGAATCGTTTGGACTGCACACGATGGTAGATTGTATTAAAATCGCTGCCGTGAGAAAACAGAACGGCCGTACATAATGAAACAAATTTTAAAATGGATCTTGAATTAAAATGTATTACAAAACAAATTATTCCGTAGTCAATTGTTTTATTTAATTAGGGGGATTAAGGAATCAGTCAGGCGTTAATAAATACACACGCCGGGTGTGTATAGGTAATTAAGCAATCGTTCGTAAAATGTTCACTGCATATCACTGTTTGTGACTGTAGGTTGCCAATCAGGATTTGAATTGTTTCCAAACCTTTCCAATTTTTCCGTACGATTTCATTGTTGGGAAATTTATGAAACGCCGGTACATTATTCCCCTTTCCCTTGCTGGGATTTCCACAACTCTCAATAACACAACGGTAATATGGCATCTTGAAATACACTCGGTAATATTCTAGTCACAAATATATAATCTATTACATACAACCCAAGACGAGAAAGGTCGGGTTTTGAAAATGCTTTGACTGATATAGTGATATGTAACTTACGTGTAAATAATTATGCGTTAATGATTACGCCAGTCAAATGTTTATTGGACCGACAAATACACACGTGTCAACTGGCTGTGTGATATATTGTACAGATGATGTGTATACTATGTGTAGTGCCTGTGACGTCACCAGCCAATCAACCAGATTAAGGTTGTAATTGAAAATTTGAAAACCGTTTTTGGCAGTCGGATACTAAAACGTAAATATCTGAATTAATTTTAATCAGATTAGTTTGAACTTGCGGTAAAAGGGATTTTGTAACTATTGAGTACCCGTACGTAACAATTTTTTGAATCATTTGATGTGGTCTTTAAGCAAATACATCAATAAAAAAAACTGCAAAGTTTTGTGTTTCTGGATCAAAGATATTTCTCATAAGCAGTGACTGAAAGTTGAGTAAATTATTAAGTCTGAGAATGCTTTGTGAACACAGGGCCTGGTTCATCTCGATTGACTGTTAATTTGCGATAGGGTTATTAGTCAGATCAGTATTGATTAGCGGGATAAGGTATAATCAATCGAAACACAGCAAGGGGTATGCGAGGTTCCGAAATAAGCGTAGTCCATAGCGCCACAAGCCGAGTAAAATGCCCCCATACATGTAGCACCGTAGCTCTCACCCAGATAACAACAGATAAATATCACGATAATCTATATTTATCAGTATAATACTTGAATAGAGATATAGGATTGACCAGTATATTTATCATGATAATGAGGCCCCTAGGGCACGTGACATATCGTATATATACATCTGTGGTCCTCATATAAACCAGCCACGTTCAATTTTTGCTCAAGTAGACATATTTGATGCAGGACCGATAGAACTAAAAACCGAGGTCCCCCCATAGCACACTGCATGGCGTATGCCCGTCTTCATTGGCCCAGTTCGGAACAGAACAGAACAGTAGGACGTTAAACCCCATTTCATTTTTCAGCCATATTTTTATTTAATCTAAAAATGGAGAAGCGAGCTTTTGGTCCCAACAACCACTACGGTGGTTACAATTAATGCACACATCTTGCCAAACTCGGAATATAGTAATTTAAATGAAATTTCCAATATATTCATTTTCATTATCTCTTTTGAGCTATCATAGCACGAACGACCACCTCTTTGTCCATATCCGACATAATGTATCTTGAAATGGCACCAAAGAGTAATAAACAATCGACATTCATCAAGAAGGTTTTAAGGATCCATGACTTCAAAAAAACTGTTATTAGTGCTAAATTAATATACATATTCAACAATTTCCTCTTACAGCCCACTGTATGTCGTATACCCGTCTTCAATAAAAAATTAACCCAGTCGGAACAGAAGCGTAGGATGTTGAACCAAATTCCTTTTGCGGTCACCTGTTTAGTTTGTATGATTTTAAAACCGGATGTTGTTTAAATACAATATTATTGCTAATAACCGGTCTTTAGGTAGTTTGGACAGGTGGAGGTGGGTATAGTTTAGTTTTAAAGTGACACACCCCTCTGGGACTAACATGGTTATTTATTTATTTACAGGTGATGATCTTTTTAAAGTGGCTGTCTCATCTACAAATAATGCGAAAAGAGTAAAGTTTAACGTCCCGTCGACATATTACCCCAATAATATAATACATGATTATCTAATACTTAACACAACACAACACAAGGTATAATATATTAATATAACTACTCCTCTATAATTTAATAACGACGTTTCGTAGCACATACAGATTGCGTTTTCTGATCTGTATGTGTTAAACTTGCTTCTAATACTTACCACGGTTTTCTGTGCAAAGCAAAGAAAGATACGTTTTCCGGACACCGCCATTTCCGCCCACTCTCCTTCAAGGGTTCTCCTACTCAACTGAACAGAAATCGATTTATTTTGATTAGAAAAACGTATTAAAGGCGGTTTATAACTATTTTTCCTTTCGTGTTTTAATTAAAAAAATGACCTTGTCATCTGTGACGCTCTTTAATGGAAAATCTAGTCATGTGTGACCATCTCTAATGGAAAATTTTGTCATGTGTGACTATCTTTAATAGGAAATTACAGAGCAATAAAATAATTGTAGACCAATAAAACTTGTAGAGGAGAACAATTCAAATTGTAGACAGAACAATCCAGATTGTAGATAAGAAAAGTCCAGATTAAAGACGAGAACAATCCAGACTGTAGACCATTTTTACACAATAATAACTTTATCTACTTTGAGAGTAGATCTCTGTCTTGAACGGCCGCCATATTCTCTTGTAATCTGAATAAAACATAGTAAGTCAAATTTTGGTGAAAATTGAGTTAGACCCATATAATATAGGTTTTTATACTTCACTGAAAAGGCTTCTAAATATCTTCATCTAAAAAGCCAAAATAAAATTTGTTTTATATTCAGTAGCTTAATCCCTAGTTTTCCTCTAATTTCTCAAATTAGCATTCAACATACTTATTAGGGTTTTCGAGATTACAGGATGGGAATGTACCTTTAAAGGACAAATACTGTTATTATTTGGTGATGTAATAAAACTCTGTAGACACGAACAACTCAGGTTGAAGACGAGAATTGTCCAGACTGTCGATCATGTCTGTAGACGAAAACAACCCAGTAGTCTAATTGATCTACAACCCAAGCCATGTATTGAAATTAGATCGGTATGTACGAGGCTGGGTTTGTTAACAACATTCTCGACGTTACTTTCGAAACCAATTAGAATTATTACCTGGAAAATGTTGCCAATTATCACCACAGGTGCACAAACTATGAAATTCAGAATTACAAATATTTCTATATTATTAGTATTTTGAACTGAAAGATACTGGCAGGAGGATTTACCGAATACTAACTCAATATCACCCCACTTAAAGATGCATCCTCACGGAAGTAATTATCGGGTGGTTATTTCCAAGAAAGGTATGGCAAATTTGGTATATATGGAAAGTAGAAACTCCAATCTTACTAGAAAAATACTGGATTACAACCGAAACACTCATGGGGCAAGCACTGGGCAAAAATGGCAGGGTATCACTAACTGTTACTGGTAACCCGAATAATGTTTCCCAGCTTATGGTCTGTCAGCTTGACTGAATGGGCGGTTGTTATTTCTCAATCGAATGGTTAGTCCGTTTGGGAAGATTGAAGGGTGCAAACCTATAACCGACTCTACAATTGTACAGTGGAAACAGAAGAAAATTATTCAGGGATTTACTTAGCCCTCAATAAACGAACAGTAAGGAATGAAAATTACATTTTAAAGAATGGGGCCTTCCTTCGATCAAGTTAGGTGAAAAACATGACCTCTAAAAATCGATTTTTTTATAGCTTGGGTAATGGGTATCTTCTAGGGAATACATGTTTTGAGAGTGATTTGAAGCAAATTTTTTATACATTTATTAGTTAGAATATGTTTTTACTCTAAATATATAATCACATCACACAATTTGTACACGTGCGAGTATCTTTAAATGATCCTTTCACATCTGGTACAAACACAAAAAACATGTTAATAGGGGTACGATTTTATTTTGTTGTATATGTTTGTGCCAAAATAAATCAAATTCTTACGGCATAATTTCAGATTGATTACATAAACAAAGAGGAAAATACCATCGAGAGATATGGTTCACTTTATTTCGATTATTTGCTAACACGTAGAGGTCTTTATTTTGGACTGGGGTGAATCAACTTAAACAATAATGTAGTTTACAAAGAATTTAATTGCGCTTAATTGAATAATTTGAGATTCAAATTATCGTTGGCATCATTTCTAGACTAACGCAAGGTCATTTATGGTTTTGTTTTGTTGTTTTTTTCTAATAGTAAGTGCAGAGGGCGGGGGGGGGGGGGGCTGTACCACACATAATGTACACAAAAAGAAATATATGGACAGGATACAATATGCATAAATCACAAACAAACGAACAATTCAAAAAAAGTCATTTGTGGGTTTGGGTTTTTAAGGTTTTTTTTTTTAAAAACATTCATTGGTTTCGAACGCCCACATACACACTTATTTTCGTGAAAACAATTTTTAGTCTTTTAATAAATATAACTAAACTCTTTACAGCGTGAAGGTGGAAATGTTATTAAAATTATTCACATGTTTATTATTAGTATATATGAGAATGTGCGTGTTTTAATTACCTGTTTATACACCCACGTGCACACCTTGACAACCGATTATCTCCCCATCCCAGAATTACTCGGATGTTTAATTCATTGATGAAGATAAGGATGAATGAACATCAAAGACATCGTTAAATACCGCACTTTAGTAGGTACAAAGTACCATACTATTGAAATTCTTATCTGCACTTACAGTAGCCTCTCACCTGGATGAGGGTGGATGGTCGAATGATTAGCACGTGCTCGCTGTATCATAAAGCCTGTCATTGAGTCAATTAATTGGCGTGGTTTCGAATCCACCGTTGTACGTGACAAGGAGTGTAGGGTCGCCTGTCCAACATCGTGGGTTTTCTACGGGTCCCCTGGTTTCCCCTCACTGCTAAATTTAAACCACATGTCCTAGTTTGTGTCGAGTAGACGTTAAAACACCATTTCTCTCTCTCTCACCTGGACTTTGGAACGTGGTGTCAGTTGATGGTGCGATGAGGGAAATGTTTCCCTGATAGCGGCGCTGCGGCCTGCTCTTATATCGAATTTCGAGTGTCAAGGGTTCTTTTACGTGCACGCCAATGTGTACACAGGATTTCTGTTTTTCGTCCCATCTGAACGACTATATGTTGCCTTTTGCCGCCCCCCCCCCTCGCTCCTGCACTATTAACTAGGGGGACAAAGTCGGAAAATCTCGTTAAAAACGGGATCGAAAACGGACATCCATGTCAGCGAGTGAGCGAGTCCACGTCTTACGCACTGATAAGGAGTTATTGATAGGTCTATCTATACGTGCACGTGTAAACAAGCGGAATTATCACTTTAAACGGTTTGCTATTTATAACCTTATACGCTGATTGTTAATAAAACACGATATTTATAGTTTTATTTTATTATTTTATCCATGGTTTTATATTAAACATACATTATCCAAGAGTTAAATCTGCCTATTGCAGGTCTTTCTTTATATGCCTGAAATGTTTTCCAAATTATTATTTGGACATTAATTATTTTATAAAGCTCATACTCAACTCTAGATGTCAACGCTAGTCTGTGATATTTATTGGATCAAGATCCGATTTGCTGCTCAACTTTCATTTATGATTTAATCATAAAATGGATAATCGAGACTGTTTTTTAATTGTACCGACTTTAGAAATGATGATCAAGGGTAGGCCGAAAATTCAATTCTCGGTTTTTAACTGTTATAGTGAGAACTACTAACTCTATATCTAATCTCCCATAATCTATCTTTAACAAAAAAAAACCCCAGATAGGTCAGACAGTGACGTTCTTAGACAGCTAGAGCGTGTTCAATACAACTAAACTACCAATCTGTTTCACAGGGAATTACTTACGAATTATCTCTGTCACAGATGACTGTCCACAACACGTGCATTGACTTCACGTGGCGTCAGTCATTGGTTCAATGGCTTTTGCATTGTTTACTTAACACCTAACTGCTTCGGGCAAAATGATGCATTTTACTCATTTTAATACCCATTTACACTAAATAAGAAATATTTTTAACTACAAATACTTCAAACGTCTTTATTTATTTTTTCTTATACTTCAAAAAAAAAGTTTTGAGAATTTAATTTGTCGGAGTAAAAAAGTTAATATTAAGTCTCGTCGATGTCCTGCTTATCAGTGATTGTAGCGGCCAAGCGAATATTCACTGGGTGATCAGTTTGCTAAACTACCCGTCACGCGTGCTATATTTTATAGTGTATATTATGGACCGTATATAGATGGACAGGCAACGAGTCCCGTTGATTCGTTTCTCTGCCACATCTAATCAAGAGATGTGAATTTTGACATAGTGGGATTTTATACAGATTAATTTCTCGAACTCCTCTTTAACACATCATAAGATGTTGGTCAGATATTTAATAATGCAAAAACAGTAAAATAGCAGAAACACAACTTTTACATAACAAGCACTATAGCAATATTAATATTGCAACGACAAGGGGATAGTTTGTTGTTGAAACATTGCACTGTTGAAGTTGCTGGGGAGTCACAGTCGGCTAAGCGAGTAAGGCGTTGGCTCGCGGGTTTGACCCCGGGGTTGACTGAGAAAGTTGATCGAGATTTTCCTGTTTGTTTTCCCTTGTCAGTGACGGAGGACCTGACAAGGACAGCTGTCTAGTCGTTCTGGTGGGACGAAAAAAGAGGTCTCGCGTACAGGTTCGCATACGTAATGATCCCGTTGGAGTTGGAATTCGATATAAGAGTTGGCTGTAGTGCCGCGGTCCGGTCAAAACGTTTCTCATCGCACACTGTATTGTGTATGTTCGTCTCTATTTGCCTGGCACAGAGCAGAACAGTAGGACGTGCAACCACATTCCATCTCTCTCTCTCTCTCTCTCTCTCTCTTAGACGAACATTAGATTGTTGGTTACATAGTCTGATTTCTCCTTGTCAGCGATGCTGGGTCACGAACAGTTTATATACTCTCTCTCTCTCTCTCTCTCTCTCTCTCTCTGTTTTGTTGACATTAGTTGTTTGGTGTTGATGTTACCCTTCTCCAATATAACACACCTCAAGGTTGATTAACGTTTTTTCCGCTGGGGATTATTTCGACCCCAATCTTCAGATATGATATTAAGTATGTCTCGAGGAGCTGTTATTGAGATAAGCCCAAGGCGGTAAGGGTGCAAGTCTTAAAAAAAATCGATATCCGAATTCTGGCCTTCAAGGGGTTTAAAGAAATAGCGTATACTTACATTTAAAGCCGCGGTGCATCAGCTTGCTAATAAACAATTCCTTATTTAGATACGGGTTGAAAATTGTTATTCATGCAGTAATCCGATAATTCATAACATATAACTGAATCATTTTTTTCCCTTCATAATTAATCTATCCATTTCTTCGAATAAATAAATAAATGAATGTTCGTGGACATACATAGATTATCATTCAGTCTTCAACTGGCACGTATAAGTGCAAAAGCATGACGTCATTGATTCAGTTAAAACTAGAGTGAATTTTAGATGACTATAACGTACGCCACGGTTTATCAAGTATTGTCCTGTAGTTTGGTCACCGCTTTGTCAGGGGTATAGTACAGCGTCTAGTTGTACGAATGGAACGGAAAACGGAGATCGCTTGTCCACATGGGTGTGCAGGAGAAAATGAAATGAAATGAAATGCGATTTAATGTCCTACAGTTCTGCTAATGAAAACAGACATACAGCATACAGTGTGCTATGAGGTAAAGTTTGCCCCGGCAGCGGCACTATGGCTTACTCTTATATCGCATTTCAACTGCCAAGGGGTCTTTTACGTGCATGCCAGCGTAAACAACGGACCTCGGCTTTTCGTCCCATCCGAACGACTACAGAGCTGTCATTGCCAGCTTGAATTACTGACTCAACTGCATTCCATTCTACCAAGGGACAACGCAGTCGTTCGGATGGGACGTAAAATCGAAGTCCTGTGGCGTACACATTGGCGTGTAATTAAAAGAACCCTTGGCAACTGGAATTCGATATCAAAGCAGGTCATAGCGTCGCTGTCCGGATAAAATGACGTCTTTATTAGCCTAGTCGGACCAGAGCAATAGTACGTTAAATCCCATTTCATTTGAAGTTATAGCCAAGGATCGCCACTTTAAAGTTATAGCAAGAAACGGTCACTTTAAATCTAGGGAGATACTAAAGTATAAGTTAGTCTACAAGATCACAAGGAATGGTGTGGAATAACAGGATAATTGGATCCTAATTATCACATACGGTATTTACACCTAGTCCACTTCCTCGTAGTTATGAAACTTCAACATAATTAACTCATATCTACATCTAGTCTGTTTCCTGATAGTTAGTGACAGGAGTAGATCGCCTGTCCAACCTCGTGGGTTTTCTCTCGGTCCTTCGGTTTCCTCCCACTTCTAAAGACAAATACGCGCAAGCGAATTGTTGAAAAAATTAAAAACCATATGTTAGTCCCGAAATGACCTAGTTTTGTAGAGTGGATGCTAAACACCATTTCTCTCTCCCTTACGATTAGGAGTTAGGGAGGCTAAGTGAGTAAGAAGTGAGCTCGCTAGCTTGGAGATCGCGGGTTCGATCCCGCTGTTAACTGAGAATGTTCATTGAGGATTTCCAGCATGGTTTCCGATTGTCAGTGACGTAGGTACTGGCAAGGACAGCTGTTAAGTCGCTCGGATGGGACGAAAAACCACATGTTAAAGATCTATTGCCAGTTCCACTTCGATATAAGAGTAGGCCTTAGTGCCGCTGTCGGCAAAATTTCCCTCATAGCACACTGTATAGTGTATGCCCGTGTTCATTAGCCCATTTGGAGCAGAACAGTAGGACGTTAAACCCCATTTCATTTCATTTCACTTCAATTCAACTCTCAACATCTTAATGAATAACATATACAATTTATGTCAATATGATCGCTGTCTGGGAATAAAAATCCCTCGTAACACACTGTGTCTAGTCGTTGGGACAGGCCAAAAAAAGAGGTCCCGTGTACACAGTGTCGGGCACGTTAAGGGTCAGTTAAAATTCGAGATAAAACGCGCATATGCCAAACACTGAACAAGGGAAACCACGCCGGAAATTCTGATGAACTTTCTCGGCCAACACAGGGAGAGCCAATCGGAGCAGAACATCGTGACGTTAAAGGGGGGTTGGGATGGCCTAGTGGTCTAGAGTGCCGCGCTTCGACCTCTAGATGGCCGGCCACCTCTGGCTTGCGGCTGTGGTTTCGAGCCCTGGTGTGAGCGTATGTGGCATGGAGATAGGGGCGCCTTCTCAACTTCGTGGGTTTCCTCCGGGCACTCCGGTTTCCTTCCACTGCTAAAGACCCCTGCGCGCAAGCGAATTATTGAAATAATATGTTAGTCCCGAAATGACCTAGTTGTGTCGAGTGGACGTTAAACCCCATTTCTCTCTCTCTCTCTCTCTCTCTCTCTCTCTCTCTCCCTCCAGACAACAACCCGATAAGATACCAGTTAGTGGTACAGTTATATTCGTGTCCTGTGGACGCGCCATAGGGTGTTTTCAAGGAGTATTTGTCTAGTAAGATTGAGTGTCCCTAATTCCATATTTTATACAAATGTTACCAAAATTTTATCTACACTAAAAATATTTCCTTGGAAATTTAGCATTAAAGAACTGACAGTCCTTGCTATAATAGTTCAAAAATAAATAATAAAGAAAAAAATTTGAATCCAATAACGTTATTCTGAAGAAAGATATGATCCTTTAAAGCCCCAATAACACTCTTGTTGTAACTAAATAATATGTCCCAATCTTCATTCTGGTCAACAAATTGTATTATTTTACAATATTCCAATTAATTGATGATATAAATTTCATCTTAACACACCTAATTTAAAAAATTGGAAAAATTCAACTTATTGATTTGAAAAGTCTAACGTAAACCTTTTCAAATGTGACTTTGATTTAAAATATTTTCGAACCCTCTGGACAAGTAAAATAGGTTGTAATGGATAATTTACACAACAGGTAGGACACTTAAACATCTAGTACTTAGAATAAGGCTATTATTTATTTTCGGGGGCTGCCAAGCCAGCAAGAGTGTTATTGTCCCTTTAAAGTATGGCATCGCTACGATAATAAACAAAGTCTCGAATGTCCATAGTTTAATTAAATAGCGATAGAGTTTTTAATCCGTTAAAATTCACGGCTATCGCAAGGAGGGTTCAGGGTGGTCTCTCCGGAAATAATTGGAAAATTAGAAACCTTAAATGTCGTTTCCAGTGATTGGAGACAAGGGTCTGTCCGGTTCTAAAATAATGAATTACAATGGGACGTTTTCATTCAGAATTCCAGGTAGCTCCCCCCCCACTCGTTCCTCCCTTGAATCCGATGGTCTAGGACAGTGGTTCTCACTTGATCCTAACTGAGTATTCACTGGTGTCAACTAGTAAGTTCATAGCTGTGTTTTTCTTTATTTAGTTTGAGTTAGTCGATGTGTCTATGACCAGTCTGTGTCTAAGATTGTATGCCGTCTATGACGTGCTATTTTTCATATATAATATTATTTAGCCAGGTGTGCCGCTATTTCTCCACGTGTCCCATGGTGTGCCGATGGCATAAAAAGGTTGAGAACCACTGGTCTAGGGCGTTGATTATTGGCCTGTTATGCGAACAGATGCTTAATTACTAGTTTATATAACATGTGAAGCCAAAAGAAAAACTCGCAATAGGAAAACATACATGATAGGCCTACATCTTTTAAAAACTAATTTCAGCATTCATTACCCTCAAAATACTACGTCTATATATAAGGATTTGTTCTATTTAAATATAAGCTCATTAGGTTTGTCTATTCAACTGCTTTGGATCACATTGTGTATATTGATCGGTGGAGAACTACAAATTTACTTTGTGTCGACAAATTGATTTAGTTGGGTTGAATTATGTCGTCTAGAAACTCGTCGTTTTCGGGTAAAAACTATGCAAATTACAATTAAATCAAATAAAACCAAGTACGAAATTCGATGTCGTAAAAAACGGTATAGGCAAAATAGTGTAATCAGCAAATGAACTTCTCACCGTGTACAAAATACACGACAAATAGTGGTAACATGTGCCCGGAATATAAAGCTTACCCTGCCTGTCCCCACACCCGCCATAGCTGCATTATGTCTGTAATTTAACAACAAATCCGGTTTTTATTTATACATAAAAGTAGATGGGTAAATATCTCTGTGATTATGATGTTGGCTCAAGACAGGGGATCCTAAGTTCGAGATGAAACGAAATGGGATTTAACGTCGTACTCTTCTGCACCGACTATGATAATGAAATGAAATGGGTTTAACGTCCTACTCTTCTGCACCGACTGGGATAATATTTGAAGACGGACATACACCATATAGTGTGCTGTGGGGGAAATTTTCCACGGACAGCGGCACCACGGCGTACTCTTATACCGAATTCCAACTACCAAGGGTTTATTGTGTTCGGATCTCGGGTTTTCGTCCCATCCCAACGACTAGACAACTGTCCTTGTCAGCCCCCCCCCCCCGTTCTACACCACTGACAAATGCTGACAAGTGGTAACTGGTAACCACACTGAAACATCCCGATGAACTTTCTCGACCGACACTTATGGAAACGGGCATAACCATAGGAATGAAATATGTGATATGTTAGTCCCGAAATAACAAATATTGTGTTGAAATGATTTTAACCCTCTGTTCCATTACAAGCACTGAACAGAGAAGTGGGGGAAACATTTTTACACGCAACGAAACGAAACGGACACCTGTCGAAATTAAGCCTAGGGGAGTTATCTCCCATTTCCATAATTTCTAAAACTAGAAATTAAATTTCATCCAATAACAGTAACACACGTCGATGCGCATGTCTGCCAGGTGTTCTGCTAAAATTCGATAACATCTGGAGCAACTTGTAGTTAACCAATAAATAGACGATTTATAAGTAGTTAATTCGCCTATTATATTCCAGGAGCCATGCAGTTTGACCTTCGCAGGTAGTATTTTTCAGTTATTCAGTATTTTTAACGGTTTGAACGCAGGTGAACGGATGCGGTTTCCAGCCTGATAATGTCACTGCAAAACCGAGGAGACTTGGGACTGTTGACATTGCATGCGTGGCCAAAAGTAAATAAAATGAATAATAAAAATAAGGACATCAAATCCGAAATTATGACAATTGGAAACATTTCGTGGTTTTATTCGCACGTTGTGGATAGGTCATGGGCTAAATGTTAATTTATTAAACTAAATTTAGATTTATGATTTAATAAATTTTAATTTTTCTATTAAAATGTCATTATTAGATAGGTCTTCCTGGATAATGTACATATACCCATGTGTTACCCAGAAGCTCTTACTCAATTTATGCCACAAGATTTCATTTTTATAATAATTATTTAGTAAATTACTATATTATAATCTGGTGATTTAAAATGGCTAAATTAAAATAATAGAGCTGTCAGTGTCCAAGAAAAAAAAAATGGAAATGATAGTATCGATATTGCAATACGAAATTTCTCATCATATGTAATTGATATTTTTACTCTACTTTCATTTTGTTTTTTGTTTGGAAATAGGCAAAGAAATGGGGCTTAACTTCTATTTAATTGACACAAACTATAGGTCATTTTGGTACTATCATATGGGTCGTATTTTAATTCAAATATTTGCTTATGTGTTTTATTTTGAAAGTGGGAGGACCCAGAGAAGTTGGGTGCAGTATGTTGATCCAGCTACTCTTAGGGTTAGGGTTGACCAACCAACCCCTCATTTGGAAAAAAGTTTTTTTGATGGCTGTATCCATTTGATATATATATCTTAACATCTATCATGTAGCAGGGGGGTGGGGGTGGCCCAATGTTTAGCGTGTGGTGGGGGTCTGTCATTGAGTATACTGGCGGGGTTTTGATTCCCTGGTTGTATGTGACAAGGAGCAGGGTCGTCTATCCAACCTCATTGGTTTTTTCCTGGTATGCAGCTTTCCTCTCATTGCTAAAGACCCCTACGTACAAGTGAAATGAAATAAGATTGAACCATATGTTAGTCCTGAAATGACCCAGTTTGTGTCGAGTGGAAGTTAAACCCCATTTCTCTCTATCATCATATAATTCAATAAAATCCAATTAAACAACGGAGATTGTGTAAATTATCGGTGACTACAGACAATTATAATAATATGTTGTTCTGCAATTTTTATTTTTATGTTTACAATCCCCATCAAAAATTTTTATTACAAAATTTGTAAAAATAAACTCCATGAATACCTACAAATGGTTTTTGTTAACTGTGATTCACGAGTAATGGGGTTTTTATGTTGCAATATAATATATATGCTTTGCTTGAATAATGTTTATTACAAATATAATGTTATCACCGATAAACAGTATCATAAAACAATATTACCGTATAGAACATTCACATACAGTATTATATGGTTTGTTATAAAATGATGTTACACAAATATTATAGAACTAGTCAAGGAGAACAATAATTATTAGAATACTCCATAAGCTTATTTACTCCCTGAGGCAATTAGGTACATTGTATATTTTATATATTATATTAAAGATACAGTATGGGAGATCAGATAAAGAGCTGTCAATTCTCACTATATAGTTAAAAACAAGATAATGTAAAGGTAATTTGCTGAAAATTTCAGTCAAATTGATCCACTCTGACTGAACGGAGTTGACAATTGAATTTTCGGCCTAGTCTCGATCATCATTACTGAATTCGGTGTGATAAAAAACATACTCTTGATTAACCATTTCCATGTGCTGTCGGCTGACATCAAGGAGATTAAAAATCTGACAATGGGAAAATCATGGTCAATCACGTAGAGTAAGTTTATAATCACTCTTATTGTATTGATACATATCCCGACAAAGGAGAAACAATGACTTCTGTTCAGGATTGGATTGAGGAATTGTCCGATAAAGGATTAAGGCAGATTAACTAGGTAATCAAGTCAGGTGCTTGGCGGTATAACACCATAAATACGTTGATCACTTAATTATCTAATCAATCCACTGTGTTATCAACGATAATCGGGTTGAGTGGTTGTTATACACTCAGTAAACTATACTGATTTTGGAATTTTGAATATTATTCACTATGTCTTGATGTCGGATTGGGCATATTCCCGGTCGGACAATTTTGGGCGTTTGGAAAATAGTTCCGGACAAGTCTGGAATATACAGGCGAAATCCCATCCCTGGTGTATAGTTCTTCCACTGGCAACCTATATTTTTCATCTTTGTAATGTAAAACCTGTATATAATTAATGATTATAATTTTAAACAAAGTATTTTTTACGGAGCTGACTTTGTATTCAGCTGGTTTTTAGATCCCATAATTATACATATGTATCTATATAACATGTTATTATTTGTTGAGTAAATAATGTTAGTAATATCAGGTACAGGTTCAATAGTGCATGACATTTTGTCAGATAGAACTAAAATCATTATTTACAGTTCTGTGAATGGATATAAAAAGAAATGAGGGTTAACATCCTACTGTTCAGTATCGACTGGAATAATGAAGATGGGCATAGGGCATACGCCATACATTTTGCTATTAAAAGGAGGATTTTGCCCGGACGGCGGTCCTACACTTATATTGAATTCCATCTGCCAAAGGGATCTTTTATGTGCATGCTAATGTGTACACTTGATCTCTGTTTTTCTTCCCATTTGAATAACTAGACAGCTGTCCTTATCAGACCCACAAGAAGTAGGATCGCCTGGCCAACCTCATGGGTTTGATCAGAGTGCTTGCAAGCAAATTATTGAAATAAAATCGAACCATATGTTAGTTCCGAAAAGTATTAGCTTGTGTGTCGAGTGGAGTTAAACCCCATTTCTCTCTCTGTCTCTGGATATAAAATATGTATGGAAGAAGTAAAGACATATGGCTCTATTCTTAGAAACCTTAAAATAGTCAAAATGGGTCTAAAAGCACATATTGGAAGTTAAACATGAAGGACAACAAGTACAGACATTCATACAGTCGATCGCGGACAATAGAATTGCAATATGTATATTGATTTAGTAATTGTTTTTGACAGCCCTAGAGGTTAAATTTAAATTAAAATTTTTCCATTTTGAATAAACATGTATTTCAGAGGTTTGAAAATTAAAGTAAAATTGTTCCATTTTGAATATATTTCAGGTTAGATATCTACCGGAAGGTCCCTAAAGATTTAACGCAGCCAACTTTTGTGGGAGCATGTATATCCATATCCAGTGTGTTATTTATAACCTTCTTATTTCTCTCCGAGTTGATGCTCTTTATTTCTATGGATGTGTAAGTATAGTGTTATTATTTAATATCTCTCTCTCTCTCCCTCCCCCGTCTCTCCATATTCTGCATATAACCATGACACATTCCATGGGTTCATCTTTAGCATAATTAAAGTTGTATACAGTGAAACATAACAGCCATATACGATACATATAGATCTGTTATTACTAGAGAGGTGGGGGGTGAATGGGTTAAAATGTACCAATAGATCATACACTCTGCCATTTGCTCTGTCATTTAATCATTTTAATCCACTGGCTTTGTTGCAATTCCCCGCTTGTATGTGACCAGTAGTAGGGACGTGTAACTAGTACTATCGATTAATATGTAATTAAGTATTGTATCTGGAACATGATTATGATAACCGTATATAATATGTACAATACCTGTAGGTCTCTTATTACTGTTTAAACATTCTTGTATTGATTTAAATGTATTCAAATAAGATAGATGTTTAATACCTGTACATTGTCAAAAAATAAGGATTCAAAGATAAGGCAAAGGCATATATTAATTTGTCACCTTAATTATTAAAGATACATTATGGAAATTAGATAAAGAACTGACGGTTCACACTATAATAGTTGAAAACTAGATAATGTAAAGACAATCTGCTGAAAATTTCAGTAGGTTCTAGTTCCACTTTCCGGGCAAAGTATTCCTCATATCAGGCGGTAGCACGGCTTTCCTAGCAGAATTTCCCTCATAGCACACTGTAAGGCATAAGCCCACATTAATAATCCAGTTGGAGCAGAATAGTAGGACATTAAATTCTACTTCTTTTTTTCCCCCTCTATTCAAATAATCTTTTTTTTTTGTTTTGTTCAGAACAAGTGAATTATCTGTAGAAGATCCAGTCCGCCATTCCGAGAAGATTCCAGTATTTATTAATATAACTCTACCTAAACTAGGTTGTGACTGTAAGTATTGTACTGTATTAATCTTACTCTGTCTGAGATTGTAATTGTGGGTTTTCTCTGAGTTCTATGGTTTCCTCTCACTGCTAGCTGAAGACTCACTGTATGCAAGAAGTTTATTGACATAAAATTTTACCATATGTTTGTCCTGAAATGACCTAGTTTGTGTTACATGAAAGTTAGAACCCGATTGCTCACTTTCTCTCTCTTGCTGGGGGTTTTTATGGAGGAATGGTTAGCAGTTGCATGCTTAATCATGGAGTCAACTGGTGTGGTTTTGATTTCCTGGTTGTACATGGCAAGGAGTAGGATCGCCTGTCCAACCTCGTGGGTTTTCTCTTGGTCCTCTTGTTTCCTTCCACTGCTAAAGACCCCTACCCCCAAGCGAATTATTGAAATGAAATGGAACCATATGTTAGTCTTGAAATGACCTAATTTATGTTTAACAACTAATGATGAGAATTTTATTTGTGTTGTAAATTGTATGGTTTATTTGTGACATGTGGTATGAATTGACAGAAGACTGAATTAGTTGTTCAATAATCCATGATGTGTAAAGATGAGGCATGTCGAACTATGGCTACTTGTAACTAGCTCATCTACCGTAGTTTACATAATAAAAGGTTTCCTCCAACAGCAAGCAAATTATTGAAATAAGATTAAACCATATGTTAATCCCAAAATGACCTATTTTGTGTCGAGTGGATATTAAATCCCATTTCTCTCTTCATCTTTTATGAATAAACAGTGAGGTGTTTCTAAAACGATCACCATATGATTGGCTGAATCAGCATTGTTTTGTACATTCCTTCTCTTTCTAAAAATAAATAACACAAAACCACACTAAGGAATACAATTACTGTTTTAATTAAAACGACGTTTCGTTGATCAACGTTTTCAAGCAAATGATGATGAAAATAATATATTAAGTCAAATCACCAAAAAAGGAATAAAATCTTATGAAACAATTATTGTGTCAAGGATGAGAAGTTTGATTCTGCGACAATATTTTCTGTCTTGTCTGCTGGGTTTAGCTTGTAAATTGTTTTGTGAGTAGTGCGGTCCTCCTGCAGTTACTATTAGACAGAGGTCCCGTAAATCTTAAGTGTCCCCTTTGACCCCCTTTTTTATTTCATGCTATCAAGAGGGTTGTTGTTTAAGTTAACTACGGTAAAGATGTAACTAACTGATGTATTGCAATTCTAGTGTCTGGGATATTGACTGAGGGTTCACTGTGTAAATAAACCTCTATTGGTTTTCTCAAGGGATTATAATGTGTATTTTGTGGTCTTCTGCTACTCGACAATCATCTTTATCCATTTGAAAAATCAGCTGACCGTAATTTTACTGACAATATCAGTAGCGTGGATTCAAATCCCAGGTTGTACAAGGAGTAGGGTCACCTGTCCAACCTTTTTTGATTTCCCTAGGTCCTCCGGTTTCCTCCCACTACTAAAGACCCCTACATGCATCAATTATTGAAATGAAATTAAAGACTGTATGTTAGCCTGGAAATAGTTTGTGTAGAGTTTATTTTAAACCCCATCTCTCTCTCTCTCTCTCTCTCTCTCTCTCTCTCTCTCTGGATTTCCATGTACCTGACAAAATGTCAGACACTAATGAAATAATACCTGACATTTTCAACTTAGTGCGGGACATGTATTAATAATATCAATAAAAATACAAATCAGTGCCTGACAAAATGACAGGCACCAGAGGTTTTGTGCCTGACAAATCCTGAAATTGTGTCTGACATTGTCTGTGACAGGTGCCTTATTTCCAGGCACGGGTAGATTATACATGTATCAAAAGAGAGTTGCCTGTTCAACCTCTTTAGTTTTCTTTGGGTCCTCCAGTTTCCTTCCACTGCTAATAGACCTGTATAAGGAAGAGAGTTATTGAAAAAAAATTGAACGATTGGTTAGTCTGGAATTACCTAATTTGTGTTTAGTGGATGTTAAACACCATTTCTCTCACTGTCTCCTTTAGAGGTAATGTTCACCTGTGTGAACCCCTATTAAATATGATGTACCATGACATGCATTTCAGATGTAGGACTGGATATCCAAGATGATATGGGAAGGCATGAAGTTGGTTTCCGTGACAACACTGTTAAAATACCTGTTGGTGAAGGAGGATGTCGATTTGAGTCTCATTTCTTAATTAACAAGGTAATTAACAGAACAATGTGTGGTAAAAATAGCCCTGTTAATTAAACAGGTAAAAATTGTCCCATTTATTAACAAGATGAAAAAAGCTTTGTTTAATAACAAGGTAAAAATAGCATCATTAATTACAGAGAGGAAAATAGCCTTGTTACTTTACAAGAGAAAAATAACATTGTTGATTAACCAGGTAAACATTGAAAAAATGATTGATAATTAATGAGCTAAAATAGTATTGTTAATCAACAAGGCAAAATAGAATCATTAATTAACAAGATGAAAATAGAAATGTTAATAAGTTATAAATATGATTGCTAATTAACAAGTTGAAAATATAATAGTTACAAAGGTAAATTCTGTCATTTTGTATATAAAAAAGTACATCAAGTATTTTGTATGTATGGTGTGTTAAATTAACAAGGCGAAAATATCAGCTTTAATTAATAAGGTGAAAATATCACCGTTTATTAATAAGGTGAAAATATCATCGTTAATTAATACGGTGAAAATATCATCCTTAATTAATAAGGTGAAAATATCATCATTAATTAATAAGGTGAAAATGTCATTAACATTGTAAATTATGTCATTTTGTATATAAACAAGTATATCTAGTATTTTGTATGTAAAAAAGGTAAAGCTAGCATTTTGTAATCACCTGATGGAGAATAATTTATAAACCATTCAATATCTATTTGTAGGTTCCTGGTAATTTTCATGTATCAACTCATTCCGCCGAACAACAGCCGAGTGAACCCGATATGACACATATTGTACACAGGTTGCGATTTGGTATGGATCTACAGGAAGGAAAGGTAAGACAGGGGTTAGATAGGGACCTGGGTAAACTTGTTTGTCATTAAGATGGGCCTGGGCCCAGTTTCTTGAAATCTTAGCTAAAGATAAAATCTAAATTTTAGTAGATACTTCGATTCTGATTGGCTTAACACTAAAATCAATCTAATATTATCCAATCAAAGAATTAAAATTTGGATTTTATCTTTGTTAAACTTCCTTGAGTTTATTTGCATGACAATTATTTTTGCATGATGATATTTACAAGATACTGAATGGGTTTTTTTTTGTGTTCAGCTCAGTCACAATAATAATAATAATAGTTAATTTGTGTTTATAGAGGTATAGAAATGAAATAGTGTTTATCGTCCTACTGTCCTGCTCCTGACTGGGCAATGGAGACGGGTATATGTCATATAGTCTGCGATGAGAGAAATTTTGCTTGGACTTTAACACTATGGCCTACTCTTATATCGAAGTCAAGGGATCTTTAACATGCTCACCAATGTGTTCACATGACCTCAGTTTTTTCGTAACATTTGAACGACTAGACAGCTGTCCTTATCAGACCCTCCGTCCTACATCACTGACAAGGGGGAAACCATGCCGGAGAATCCCGATGAACTAATAGAAGTATATAGATTCACCATTGATTAATAAAACAATTAGCATGATCATAGACTACTATAACTAATTTTAATGGTAGCCACGTTTCTACAGTGACTCGCTGACATTTTCAAGCACAATACTAATACTAAGAACGAAGTATATACTATGTACAATTAAAACGTCCATGAAACCACTTAAACATACATTATTCAAGAACTAAATCTGCCTAATGCAGGTCTTTCTTTAGGTCTGAAATGTTATCTAAATTATTAATTAGACATTAATTAACTTATCCGGACCATAATCTACTCTCGATCGCATCGCTAGTCTGCGATCTTCGGTGGATTGTGATTCGATTTACTGCATAACTTTCCTTAGTGATTAACAATTAAACGGATAATTAAGATTATGCTTTTTACTGTACCGATTTTACTTATTATGATCAAGGTGAGGCATAAATTTTGCTTGCTTTATTCTCCGTTCATAGTGGATAAATTTGACTGATTTTCAGCAAATTGCCTTTACGTTATCTAGACAGTTCTCACTGCCAACTCGTTATCTGGTCTCCCATCATAATGTGTGTTTAATAAGGTATATATTTCGTTGTTTATGGTGTAAGAATTCATTCAAATCACCTGTCACTAATAATTTACAGAGAAAGGTTTTAAAGGCTCAGGTAAGATAAGGGTTTCATGTCAAAGTTGCTGCAGGTCAAAGTTCAATTGAGGCTTTCTTTGTTCTGTGTGCATGCTGTGTATTTAAGCAATTTTGGATCTCCTGTGCTCCTTTTTATCTCTCAATCCAATATTTTTTTGCCCTAAATGTTATTTACTTTCTTCAGACAAAATCTCATTTTTCTTGGTTAAATACGGGGGTTGGATGGCCGAATGGTTACCTGGTGCATGTTGTATCACAAGGTCTATCATTGTGTCAAATGGCGTGGTTTCTATTCGCCAGTTGTACGTGACAAGGAGTAGGGTCACCTGTCCAACCTCATATGTTTTCTCCAGGACTTCCGCTTTCCTCCCACTGCTAAAAATCAAAATAAAATTGAACCATATGTTAGTCCCAAAAGGACCTAGTTTGTGTCGAGTGGGTGTTAAACCCCATTTCTCTTTCTATCTTGGTTAAATCCGTGCTAAAAACTGGTCATATTGATTATTCAACATTCAAACATTCATTGTCTAAACTTTAGATAAAGAACTGGCCATTCTTGCTATAATACTTAAAAAATAGATATGGAAAATTCAAAGAAATAGAAATTGTCTGAAAAATGGAAAATACGAGCAGCATCTTCAATATTCATTGTTAACACTAATATGGTTGGAAATGGATGTACTGTCCATGTGTGAACTAACATAGTACTGTCCAGTTGTGAACTGGCCTTGTTGTTTGTGTGAGACTATACTAATTTTGTGGAAAGTTTTTTTAATGTGGTTTTGGACCAATGAATGTATTTTGTGGGGAGTTTATTAATAAAATATAAGTATTGATATCTATATGTAGTTGTGACTGTTCAGGGCTAAATTAGCTTGGATAATGAATGTTTTTGTGGGTATTTATATGTTATGACTCTTCGTTACCAATGATTGTTTTTTTTTGCATGAATCAAATATATGTTTGCTACTGCTAGTCTAGTGGGGTTGGGTGGTCAAGTGGTTTTACATGTCCTTTAGATCATTAGGTCTGTCAGTTCCAATCTGAGGCTGGTACAACTTAAGACAAGGAATGTATGGTTCCATGACTTTCCTTGCTGTTTTCATCCTTATCATCAGGTTTTATCCCATGCCCAAATTACTTTTTGTGTATATCCAACTTTTGTATTAGTCGTGTTTTATCTTAAATTTAGTTCTGGCTTTAGAACGAAGGTGTCTCATTCCAGGAACTGTCATTGTCTCTTCCTGCATGTAGTTGTCTAACTCTCTCCAGATACTAGAATTGTCATGGCAACGGTTTTATGAACTGTCAACCCATTTTCGAGACTGAATTGTATTTATCGACTGTTAATTAAGAACAATCCTGTCAGAACGAATCATTAAGTTATTGATGTCATTGAAACCTTCTCAATATATTATGGTTTCTATGGTTTGTGATTCCGACATCTTCTGTTACTATGGTAACTGAAGCCCATAGTATGATATTTGATGAAGATGCATTATGTTACAGCTAAATCTTCTATTGCAGGCCTTTATTCTGGCTTCAGTTGTTATATAAATTATTATTTAGACAACAAGCAGATAATCAACTCTCTGGACCATCAGATGGTGGAAATTTAAATAGATTAAAACTCCAGCAAGATTAAAAAATTTAATGAAAAAATGGATAATCAAAATCAAGTCTTGGTTGTCCAGTACCATTGCTATGATAATGATCTTCCTTAACCTTCAAACACTCATAACTTTGCTCAGAATTTGAATGAAATTGTCAATGTATTCATTTTTCATTATATATTTTGGAACTTTTGTTGCAAGAATGGCCAGCTCTGTATTTGAATCTTACATAATGCATCTTTAACAAATGACATAGATGACAAATTTTGTTTTTTGTACCGGAAATTTAACTTGCTAGCCGTAAGCATTCTCTGCGCTCTACGGTCCATGCAGGCCTGTAATGATATAGGCTTCACTTTAAATTAAACAAGGGAAGCTACTTGAGATAAATGACAATATTTCCCAAACATGAGTGAGTCATGCCCGGCCATGTGCTACAAGAAATCGCAATGAACACACATTGAAAGATAAAACCTTTATGAATAATATTGATAAAACAAAATCAAAATGACAGATGACTGAGTTGTTTAAGATTTTTTTTAACTTTATCTATTTTTTGTTTTTTGTTTACAGGATGTGAAAGGATCATTTAACTCATTAGCTAATGTTGATAAAACAAAAGCAAAAGGTAGGTATTTATCTTTTTTATACATGTGGACATCACATGTGTCCAACAGATCATATCATAGTTTTATGTGGATGGATCTTGTTGCCAAGGTGCTGTCAATTAAGACTACAATTTCTAGTGAACATTTTTCAAAACCCGGTGGAATTATTCACTAGAGTATAAAAAGAAAGAAATCTCTTGAATTTCATCATTTTCGGATCATGATACAGGAATCTTTTCGATCAGATTTTTATAAAAAAAAAGTATTGGGGGTAGTGTGTTATTAACACATTCTTAACTATGGTAAGTACCTAAATAAATATGGGAGGTTGGGTAGTTTAACCCCTGAGCGTGAAGTCAGAAGGTCTGTCATTGAGTCAAGTGGCGTGGTTTCGATTCCCCACTTGTAAATGACAAGGAGAAGGGTCACCTGTCCAACCTTGTGGGTTTTTCTCCAGGTTCTCTGGTTCCCTCCCACTTCTATTGCCCCCTACACGTAAACAACTTATTGAAATAAAACCAGGGACAGGGAGGGCTGATTGGTTTTATGCATATGAGTTGTGTTAGATCATGAGGTGGTTAAGTGAGTAAGACGCTGGTCGCTTGCGTGTAGAGCTAGTGTTCAATCGGAGGAAGTTCATCCAGATTTTCCAGTGTAGTCCCCATTGTCAGTGATGCAGTATGGAGAACAGTAAGGACAGCTCTCTAGTTGATTGGATGGAATGAAAGACCGAAGTCTCGTGTTCACATTGGTCTGCACGTAAAAGATCCCTTGACAGTTGGAATTCGATTTAAGAGTAGGTCATAGTGCAGCTATTCGGGCAAAATTTTCCTCGTAGCACAATGTATGGTGTATGCCTATCTTCATTAATAATAGCCCATTTCGGAACTCAACCCCATTTTATTTCCTTTTTGTATAATAGCCGTTAATGAAGTACTGATTTTCACAGGACATTGATTAGACATAGACGTCCACATATGAACTGGATGATTTGATAAAATATTTTGACTAAAAACATAAAACTTTATAGTATAATGTTGAATTGTATATTTATAGCCATATCTACACATGATTATATAGTAAAAGTTGTACCAACAGTTTACGAAGATATCAGTGGAAATATTAGATATCCTTATCAATATACCTATTCGTATAGGGTGAGTACGTTATCAATATACCTATTTGTGTAGGGTTAGCTCATGCATTGTATCATAAGGTCTCTGATTGAGTCAGCTGACATGGTTTTGGTTGTACCTGACAAGGAGTAGGGTCAGGGTCACCTGTCCAAACCCATTCCTCTCTCTGCTTTACAGATACAGTTGAATAGCCCATTATATAGTTTTTATTGTTTTCAGGATATAGTACAGTTCCATCATGGTGGACAGTCGATACCAGCTATATGGTTCAGATACGATCTTAGTCCAATCACAGTTCGGTACAAGGAAAAACGGAAACCATTCTACACATTCTTAACTACGGTAAGTACCTTAATAAATATGGTGGATTTTGTGGTCTATCACTTGCAGTGAAGTCACAAAGTCTGACGTGGTTTCGATTCCCCGGTTGTATTGTACGTGACAAGGAGTGGGGTCACCTGTCCAACCTCATGGGTTTTCTTTGGTTTCCTCCCACTGCTAAAGACCCCAATGCACATGTAAATTATAGTTTGAGTCGAGTGGACGTTAAACCCCATCTATCTCTCTCTCTCGCTCGCTTTGATATATACATGTTGGTAAGGACGTAAAAGAAACCTTAGCAGAAGGAATTCAATGGCTCAATTTTCCTCATACCAACCTGTCTTCATTAGCTTGATCATGAGGGAAATTTTGCCTGGACAGCGGCACTATGGCCTACTCTTATATCAAATTCCAACTGCCAAGGGATCTTTTATGTACATGCCAATGTGTACACGGGATCGCAGTTTTTCATCCCATCCATGCAACTATGCATTTTCCCTTGCCAGGCCCTTTATACTGCACCACTGACAAGTAGGAACCCCGTTGGATTTTTCATTTTCTTCTCCTTCTTCGGGTGACCCTTTTTGAAAAAGCTTAAGGCTCTGTTAATTCAAGTCCGATTGACATGAAAATTGGCATGCTTCTTCTTTTAACAAATTCTGCATTGAATTTCATCGAACAACTTGGTCATATCTGTCCCTTGTCCATAGTACAATGATACTGGTTTTTTATACGCCCAATTTTTATCTGATTTGGATGAAACTGGAAATATATGGTTATTACCTAAAGATCTTGGTTCCTTTCAATATTCGCTCATATCGGATCACGTAAAAGTATGACAAATCGCTTTGTTTTTAGCGTGTTCTCTATCCATCTCTAGCAAAATGTTGGTGTGGCTACAGCTAGTTAGAGGACATTTAAATTTATTGATTGATTATTTTATAAAAAATTTGTATTTATTAAATTGATTTTATTTCAGATCTGTGCTATTGTAGGAGGAACTTTCACAGTTGCAGGAATTCTAGATTCACTGATTTTCTCTGCTGCAGAAATATTCAAAAAAGCTGAACTAGGAAAACTAAGTTGATCAGGATATTTTTTATAGAAAAATCTTTTCAAATTATTTTTTTGTATATGTACAAAGATATACATTCCATTTTGCTATCGTGAGCCGTGAAAGTCATAAACAGTTTTTTTTATTGGTGGTGGTTTTTAGATAAAACTTTAGCTAACGGAACAAGAAAGTAATGGATGATGAAATTAAAGATGGGTTCTGTGAGATTTAGATAAAAAGCTGGCCGTTTTCACCATAATAGTTAAAAAAAATAGATAACGAAAAATGAATATATTCAAAATTGCAGTCAAATTACATAATTCTTGTATTGTGGCGGCAGCGATGTAGTCTGTAATTTATGACAGAACCGAAAAGCTCCCAGAAATAAACGTGACGGCCTATTATTAATTTCTTGGTCACATAAATAACTTATGTTGACGTTGCAATTTAGTCACCATATTTTGTTTTTTACTGAACTGAGATTTGCATCAAAATAAATGCGACCAGCTACATTGATTTCTTATTCACATTTATTCCATTTTTTGATCCACTTTGAGTTCCTATTGATACTTAGAATTTATCATCGAGTTCTTTGAATTGGAAACTTGGCATTCAGTTCCTTGAATTGGAAAATCATTGAGTTCCCTGAATTGGAATCTATTATTGAGTTACTTAAATTTTGAAATCATTCAGTTCACTTTAATTGAAAACTCATTTGGTTCCCTTAAATTGGAAACTGTCATTGATTTCTTTCAATTGGAAATTCATTGGGTTCCCTTGAACTGGAAACTTAGCTTTCAGTTCCTTAAATTGGAAAATCAATGAGTTCCCTCTATTGGAATCTGACATTGAGTTACTCGTATTGGAAAATCAATCAGTTCACCTTAATAGAAAACTCATTTGGTTCCCTAGATTGGAAACTGTCATTGAGTTTCCTTGAATTGGAAACTTGTCATTTACGGTAGTTCACTGAATTGCAAAATCATTAAATTCATTTACCATTAATTACCCATTCTAGTTTTGTTTATCAAAAATTTTATTGAAATACTCAGCTTCTCCGGGCAATACATGATGTAGTGCCTTCCCTCAAACTATTGGGTTACCTTGATTATGGTATATTGAGTAACCCTGTCATTTTATGATAAAATTGCCATCCTCCTCAATTTGTAAGCCTTAATATTCTATGTAAATTCATTTAAATCTTTTTGCTCAGATTGTTTGGGGGGGGGGGGGGGGAGGGGGTAGAGAGGAAACTGACATGATTTGTTCAAATGTAAATGAATTGATTTATTTATTGACTGAAGATTACTATAGATTATGTCTATGATAATATTGTATTTGCTGCTGATGTGTTCTATGAATATATTGTATTTGCTGCTGATGTGTGCTATGAATATATTGTATTTGCTGCTGATGCCTGATTAATATATTTGCTTATGTGAGCAGTATATTGCTATGAATAAACTATATTGACAGTTGAATTTTTTGTATTTGCTGCTGAAGTCTGCTCTGAGTATATTGTATTTGTTACCGATATCTGATAATATATTGTATTTGTTACTGATATCTGCCGTGAATATACCGTATTTGTTACTGATATCTGCTGTGAATATACTGTATTTGTTACTGATATCTGATGAACATATTTGTTACTGATGTCTGATGAACATATTTGTTACTGATATCTGATGAATGTGTAGTATTTGTTGCTGATGAGAATGTTGTATATAATTATAGGAGGCTGAAACTCTTGGTGTGGGATATTTTAATATATTGTTGTTATTCTATTTATTATTATTATAAACATTTACTCTCTAGATTTGTTCAAGCAAATTTTCCTCATAGGACACTGTATGGTGTATGCTCGTCTTTATTAGCCCAGTTGGAGCAGATTATCAAAACGTTAAACCCCACCCCAATACACTATCTCAATTAAACACAGATCTTATTTCCTTTTGTTTTTTATAGTTCAAAATTTCATTTCACTTGTCTTTACTACACTGGAAGAGTTGTTATCATTGACATGTTCTGAATGATGTGATGCATTAGCCAATGAAACGGTCTGTTACGACTAGCTTTAGGCATGTTTCGCATAGAACTGTGGTAATCTTCTAGTAACATCAATACTGATAGGTTAATCAAATGTCTGATGCCATAGGGTCATAAGCCTCTTATATGAACTTTGACGTGAACTTCCACTACAACTTGTCAGATCTTCATGATGTAGTGTAGGCCATCGAAAGTATAATGAAACGAAACGAAATATAGATCTGTATTTTAATCAGATTGCCCCAGTACATTAATAGGAATAGGAATATACAAGAAATGATGGAGTTGATGTATTTTCAAATCCATTACGTGACAACACATACTAAACTTAGGCTGCCTATCTGCAGTTAGCTCAGCTTGAGAACAGACACTAAGCCAGTTGACCGACATTATAAGTTCTAAATTGACGATTTTAGTCGAAAATACTAAGTATAATTGGAGAATGTTGATAAGTATTTATTCTGCTTTCATGGAATTGAATAGGTTTATTTAGTCTTCGTGTGTATGTCAAATGTGAATGGGAGTAAAATTACATTAGAAAACAATTAACAGAGATTTATTCTTGAAGCATGAAATAGATAGATCGCTGTGTCCAGAATGGTAACAACATTATCTCGACATTAGATACCTGTCACAAACTTTGTCAGGTATAAATTACAACACAGCGTTAATATTATAATATAAGTTGTGTGATGATTTGTGTCGGACAAAGATGGTGACAGGAGTTTTATGTTTAGGTTTTAAAATGTATGACAAATGTTAATGAATGAACGAAAATAAAGTAAATATTGGAAAAAGTGGCTATTATATCGTTTTGTGGAGAGTATTTATGCAAATCAAAAGGGTGGATTGAGGAAAAATCATATCTGAGTGAAATGGCAGAGGTTAGATTGCCTGGCATTACGAATTGTTGAAAAAAAGCGAGCCAAAGCAAGAGCACGTAAAATCGAGGCCTTAAATAGGCATTGCATTCCTGTTCTCTTTTTTTTATTGTCTAGTTCGATATGGATGTATGCATATAATCATATATATATATATATATGGATAGATGGTCAGATTCCTGTGGCATATCTCTGATGAGTCATCATTAGTGATCAATATTTATTGAAGTCTAGTCAGGGGGCCATATTCAGCTTAACCATTTTAAAAATGCAGCCCTTTGGTTGACCTATTGCATTAGATTTAAATTCTCAACCATTGAAAAGACACTGGGACCCCAGTTCACAAAGCATTCTCAGACTAAGTCAAGAAATTACACAAAATTATTTGCCTCCTTGTAGCTAAAATATAGTCCTTTATAAAACTTTTGTTGTTTTAATGTATCAAATACATCAATAAGAAACTATCTGCTAAGTTTGTGTTTCTGGATCAAAGATATTTCTTATAAACAGTAAATTCCCAACTTAAGTCTGTGAATGTTTCGTGAACTAGGGGTCTTTTAAGACGCAAACAGATCAAGCTTTTAGGAAGAAAAGAACTGTGTTAATGATTTTAGCCCATGTGTGTATTTACATGTTAGCTATTATTCAAACTTGGCACCATTCCTTGTTCTTGTTCATGATCAAATTCAAAAATAAAAACTGTTGTGTTTACAAATAATTTAATATCTCAGTGCCTAGACCTGTTACAAAATATTATTTATTAAAGATGCATTATGTAAAAGATCTAAATCTTTCTATTGCAGCTCTTTATATTAGCTTCAAATGTTATATAAACCATCAAACGGTTTTTATAGTTCAAAATTTCGTTTTACTTGTCTTTATTACTACTCTCTAGACCACAGTGAATGAGGCTTGAGTATTTAATGGGACATTAATTAAAGGGGCATTACCTAAGATTTAGATTAAGAGATGACCATTCTTGCTATAATAGTTGAAAAATAAATAATAAAAGAGAAAGTGGTTATAAAGAGCTGACAGTTCTTGCTATAATTGTAAAAAAATGATAATGAAAAGAGAATATGCTGAAAATTTCAGATTAACTGGCTTCACACTGAACCGAGATATTAGCGATTCAATTTTAGGCCAACGTAGACAAAGTCTCGATTGAATATTTTTACCTTAAATTATCCATCACAAAGTGTACTCAAATCCACTATTAAATATCGCAGGCCATGCTAACCATGATATCAGGAGTAGATTATGGTCTGGATAAATAATTTAGATCTAAAGAAAGGCCTAGGAGATTTAGCTCTTGCTGTTGAATTCCTGTTATTTGTTATTAAATATATAACATCTGTTATTGTTTTAATGCAGTGATTCTCAACCAGTGTACCGCGGCATGTGCCGTGGAATTTTAAACAACACACTAAGATTATAACTGATAAGTTCATAGCTGTGTTTTCTTTACATAGTTTGAGTCATTCTATGTGTCTTTGACTAGTCTCAGTCTATATGCCGTCTGACTTAACATGTCTTTATTTTTGCAAAATTCAAATATTTTTCATATATATTTAACCAGGTGTCCCGCTATTTTTCCATGCATTCCAAAGTGTGCTGTTGGCAATAAAAGGTTGAGAACCATTGTTTTAATGTATCCTAGTCTAGTCTGTCTGGTGAACCAGGTTACTAGCTCGACTAGGGTTGCAAGATTTACCAACATCTACCCAAATCCAACATTTTTTCAACTCTTATGATATTAAGTTATATCGGTATTTGATTGTATACCGTTCTTTATGCAAAAATCACATTTTGAGGGGTATTTTTTAAACAAAAACGCTATGAATTTGAGTTACAAATGACAGTTTGGCATAAAGAACGCATTATTATCAAATATAGATTTAAATTTTAATGATTTGAGTTGAAATAATGGAAGATTTGGGTAGATTTGCTTAAATCATGCTACCGGTTAGAGTAGTCAGCATTGGCAACATGCTAGGATGTGCATCACAGCAGAAGTTACATCACTTGTTATTGTTCTATTGTGAACGTTTTAATCAAATTTTGTTATTTTTGAAAAACTGATGTAAAATTATTGTGAATGAATTTTATTGATGAGTTATGTGATGGGCCGTATCAAGTCTGTATGTTAAAATATATACATTGTGTGATAATTTGTATTCGCCAATACTGGCTACCCAGGGGGTGGGGGGTGGTGGTCTAGTGGTCTAGAGTGTCGCACTTGGACCTCTAGCTGGCCGATCACCTCTGGCTTGCGGCTGTGGTTTCGATCCCTGGTATGAGCGTATGTGGCATGGAGTTTCCTCCCACTGCTAAAGACCCCTACGCGCAAGCGAATTATTGAAATAAAATGAAACCATATGTTAGTCCCAAAATGACCTAGTTTGTGTCGAGTGGACGTTAAACCCCATTTCTCTCTCTCTCTCATATCTGTAGGTTGTGTTAAATATGGAAATGCTTAGACAACATGAAAACCAGTGTCGTATCTGTGTTACTCAGACACTAACTTATACTTGGGACCATCAGTTTGTCTATATTTTCAGTATCAATTTTCCAATTTAAGAAAAAAACTTAGATAATACTAGGTTGATGGAAGATATTATATTGGTAAAGATAACCCCTTCGAGGTGTTAATTTAAATCTCAGTTCAAGTCATTTATTACAACTGGTGTGAAATAGCAGACGACAAGTAGGGATAGTTTTAAGGCTTTCAGATTTAGTTTCAAGGATTAAAATGATTGTTTTTACCCATAAATGGCAAAAATGTCAGACAAAGAAATGTTGATCGCAGACATACTGATTTATGAGAAATTCCACTGAATAATGATGGTATAGATGAAAAACTGTCTATTGAATGTAAAACATGGAAACAACAGATATTCAACATCGGTTCCAGTTACATTGCACTTAATTTTCCTAAATTTCTTTTTGTGCTAGTCTGGATGTCGCATGTTCGATCCCTGCATTGGCCGAGAAAGTTTATCAGGCATAAAAAACAGTATAGTCAATTCAAATTGCTATGATATGATTTGAAATGTGGTTTTGGGTACATAGTACATGCTAAAGCATCAACAGTGAAAAGAGAATATATTTTAGCCATAACTGTCGCTGCAGTCCCTAATGCAATGTACAATGTGGCCTATTTTATTAAAGCGAGAATTTCACATTTTCTAAGATAGTCAAAACATAATTATTTCTGTCTTTTGCTCAATAGGTTATCAACTCACGATCATAGTCATCATTTCCCCCACTTAAACATCTTTCACATCCGAAATAATAACACAATTAGGCCTAGGCCTACCGTACCTCTCTTGTTTTTCTACTGCAAAAGAGATAGCTAAATCTGCTAATAGAGCTCTGTGTACGATTATTAGTAAATTTAAATGTGTCGGTGGCATGTCATATGATGTTTTTAATGCTTTGTATAATAATTTAGTCCAACCCATCTTATCATATGGATCAGCAATTTGGGGCACTAGAGAATTTAGATGCGTAAATAACGTCCAGAATAGATAGAGCCTGTCGTTTCTTCTTGGGCGTGGGAAGTAAAACATCAAATTTGGCTGTCCGTGGTGATATGGGTTGGACATCAAACTTTACAAAGCAGAAAGTAGAAATTGTTAGATTCTGGAGAAGATTATCATGTGTAGAACCAACACGCCTTGTTAGTAGTCCTAAGGTTAAAGCTTGGTCTTTTAATTTCAGGAAGTCCTGGAATAATATTGCAATAAAGTTGATGGCCGAATTACAAATAGGCCTAGGCCGGACATTGTAGGCTACACTTATAATTTTTTGTCTCAAACTGTGTTTTTATTGATATTGTACAATGTGTGACACATTAATAAAACAATTCTTCTTCTTCTTCTATTCCCCGCCATGCAATTGCTATCTTCAAAGGGTTGAATTTGAAGTTGAAAATGATATTTTTGCCAATTTCTCAACTGGCAATAGTGATTTATAGGATTAAAGTTGTAATAGCACATTTTTGGGTTATATTTTTAAAAAGTATTAAAATAAAGCCCTAAAATAGATGGATTATATAAACAGTCCTACCTTGTTTAAGAAAAATCCTATTAATCCTATAATTCACTATTGCCCGTTGAGAAATTGGCAAAAATATCATTTTCAACTGCCAATTTAAACGTTTGAAGATGGCCGTCCATGGAGAGGAATGGGAAAACAAGGGAGGTAATTGAGTAACTATTTCCTCAATCAACCTGTGTAACCCATTTTAATACCCCAAAAATTTTGCCCATGATCGTATAATAGTGAGTTGACAACCTTTTGAGCAAAAGACATAGAAATAATTATGTTTTGACTTTCTTAGAAAATATGAAATTTCCGCTTTAATAGGATTATTAATAGGATTATTCTTTAACAAAGTAGAACTGTTTATAGATATGCCTATCATTTATTTTACGACTTTATTTTAACATGAAATTGTAGCTTTAAATTTTTGGTGGATAGATTTATTTGGCGCCATCATAGTCTACAACATAATAAATGACATTTATTTGTGATACAAAATCTTTTTAGAGTTATTTTGCTGCCGCTTTCGATATTGCAGCCCCCATTTAATTAATCTGCATGGCTGTTTCGTAAATAGGCCTACGAGTACGTGGGAGCTCGGTTTTTCGTCTTATCCGAAGGACTCGCCATACACGTTATTTGTTAGATTTGTCTTTTACTTTATTAGGCCCCCTATATATTATTGCAGGGCCCATGGTTGATTTACAACTTTGTGATGACTAATTTTTAAAAATAGTCGATGACGCTGGAATTCTGTGAATAAATAAACGGTTATAATTATAACGAAATGGTATGTTATGAAAACCGTCTGGATTTTAAGACAACAAAAACAAAATTGGAGTTATTTCCCTTTGAACCACATGGTCACGAAAACGAAAATAAAGCAAGAAATAAACAACAGTACAGGAAGCAATTCGGATTCCTGGAAACGAAGGCAAGATAAAAGAAGTTCGTTGAATTAGACAGAAAGGATTAATCCTGATAATGCGTAGTAGCTTCTCGGAAACCGGAGTGGCTTCTTTGAAACTTTTCATTCTTACTGCATCGACGAAGACGTAAAGTTAATTTTGACATATAGCCAATGCAGCGCCGATAGCAATGTTGAATGAGTGGCGGAACAACAAAATTTAACGAATATTGGTTTAAATGAAGATTTATTTGTAAGAAAAGGAAGGTAAAAATCAATATAAACCAAATGTTGTTGTTTTTTTTCGTACTTTTACTGTTATATTTGAATTGACATGGTCGGGATTCACCTATTCTATCTTTTCTGCCACTGGTTTGGAATTCTGTCTTAGTTTATTGGAAGTGGCTAAACGGCCGGATTCGGTTCCTTACGACGAAAATTTACGACGAAACGGGATCCCAAAATTTCTCCACTACAAAACCGGATATTTGACCAACCCTAACCCTAACCTGCGTAGCTCTTCGCCAATATGTCACTTTACTCGAATTGTTTCATCGCCTCTAAAAGTGAATTAAGAGACGTAAATTCCGCACCAACAAGGATGCCTATGTACGTAGAGGCCGCCATATTTATTGGAAAAGACTACTAATAACCACGTGATAAAATTGGCCAATCAGAGACAAGATCCGGTTTCGTAGTAAATTTTCGCCGGGAACCGAATCAGGTCGTTTATCCACTTTCTATTTTTGTCTCCCGCCTTTCGCAGAAAGTTGGGGGACTATTAAAATGCGTTTGTCTGTCTGTCTGTCCGTCACACTTTTTGGGACACAATAACTCTCTTCCTAATTGAGCTAGAATGTTCAAACTTGGTGTATGTGTTTATTAGGTCAATGCCTTGATGGAGTTCGAAGATGAGCATTTTCCACGTAGGGTAAGCAGAGATAAGCAATTTGATTGGTTGATGCTTTGGGACACGATAACTTTAGTTCTAATTAAGTGAGAGTGATGAAACTTGGTGTATAGTTTCATTACAGTAATACCTTGACTACGTTCGATAATGAGCATTCTCTGCTCAGGGTAAGCAGAGCGATACGCAATTTGATTGGTCGAGACTTTGGAACACAATAACTCTCCATCTAATTGAGTTAAAATGTTCAAACTTGGTGTATATGCTTATTGATAGCATTTTCTGCTCAGGGTAAGCAGAGCGATAAGCAATTTGATTTGCCGAGACTTTGGAACACAATAACTCTCCTTCTAATTGAGTTAAAATGTTCAAAATTGGTGTGTATGCCTATTAGGTCAATGCCTTGATAGAGTTTGAAGATGAGCATTTTCTGCTTAGGGTAGGCAGAGATAAGCAATTTGATTGGTTGATACTTTGGGACAAGATAACTTAGGTTCATCTTGATTGATGATTTTTATGCCAATACAATGACTGCATTCTCATTCAGTAATGGATTCGACAGTAACAGTGTATAGAAACGATTGACTCGGTTGATGCTTTTGTCAAGCATGGGGGCCCTTTTGTCTACCTTTAGGGTCCCCCTAACTAGGGTACATTTTCATTTTTCTCGTCGGTTTTAGCATTTTTCTTTATAAAACACTTTTGGATGACACTTTGTGTACAGTTTGATTGCTCGATACGTTTGAAAAAAATAAATGTGCGATTAATTAATATGTGTCATCTATTTATTTTGGGATTTCGGCGGGGGACATCAGCCTCACTGTTGGCTTGTATTTAGTATATTTGTATTAATATTATTAGACATTACTTTTAAAAATCTTTCTCGTGCTTGACATAGATGTCAAATGACGCATCTTTATGCATCAGCTCTCTTTGCTGAAATATCTTACGGTGTACGTACATCTCAGAGCATTTAAAAATTGTTTCTGAACTTGACTCTGTTCCAGATGGACCTGTGGTGATTCAATGTGTTATGTGCTAAACAAGAGATCAAGTGTTCGACCCTGGTGTTGGCCAAAAAAATCCCTCTGGCTTTTCCGAGTTAGTTTTCCTTTGTCAGTGCCAGGACGGACTGACGAAAAACGTTTGACAGTTTGCATTCAAATTAAGTGTATAGAGGCCACAGCACCACTAGCCTCTGCTATATTTCATTCATAGTACACAGCATGGCATAATAATTAGCCCAGGTGGAGTAGAACAGTACATGGGACATTGGAGCCACGGTGGCTAAGTGAGGAAGATGCTGGCATGCTAGCCTTGTGGTCACATGTTTGCTCCTGGTGTTGCCCAAGAAGTTCATGAGTTTCCGGCATGGTTTTCCTTCGCAATCCTGTGTATACATTGGTGTGCACGTTAAAGATCCCTTGGCAGTTGGAATTCAATTTATATATAAGTAGACTGTGATGCTGCTGTCTGGGCAAAATTTCCCTCATACCACACTGTATGATGATGGCCGACTTAGCGCAGTCGGAGCAGAATAGGACGTCAAATCTTCATTATGTGGGACATTAAAACCCTATTGCACTCGTAAGGTATATGCTCGCCCATTTTCATTATAGCATAGAGGGAGCAAAAAAGTAGGACTTTGTTGCTAATCCACATTTCACCTCATGCCTAGTTGCATGGCAACCTATCGTTTAAGTTTAACACAGCTATAAATATCTACTTACATGTATCCTTTTTTTTCCTAGAAATATGGCCGATCTAAAAAAGAATGAAATTGCACGCCGTAGACAGGCTTGGAAAGATGTGGCCTTCGACATATTACAGAATTGTGGCCAGATGGATAAAGGAGCCTTGCTGAATGCGGTGGCCAAGAAATTAAATCTAACTAGACAGACGGGTGAATATTACGATGTTCCGAAGGTGAAGAAGTTGTTTGATATTTACAGCTCCTATTTTCTTATTGAAGGAAGTATGGTTGATGTTAGACGGGAAGGGGTAGAGCGAGCCACAGCTGGACCCTCGCAGACCCCGAAAACTCCAAACCTACCAAAACAACCATCAAAAAAAGAGAAATTGAAAAATTTAGAAGAGGAAGTAATTAGAATTATCAACGATAATGGAGGTGAAGTTCTGTCTTCAAACTTATGGCAGCTTTATTCAAAATATTACAAAAAAAGTCCCAGAACTCGAGACTTTCATGTCTTGAACATGAACGATGTTTTGCAGGGTATGGACAGGATTATTATTTTTAAGAAAGACAAAAAGGAGTACTTAAAAGTAAGAGGAACTCCATCTAGATCATCGAGTATCTCAAGAGATGATGTCGGAGGACCGTGGTTGAAATCTAAAGGAACTCCATCAAGTTCCAGATCTTCGAGTATTTCACGAGACGAAGTCTCTAGACCCTGGGGGGCTGGAGCAATACCAAAGGCACAATCAGATTTCCTCCAAATACAGAGAGCTGAAGCAGAAGCATATGCAGCTAGCCGGAAAGGCCTGGAACACCAGAAAATGAAGGATACCCATCTTCAAAGACCGTCGATGACGTATTCAAGAGCATCACCTGGACCTAGTGGTGAAGGTCTGCTGCTGAATCCTGGCGTGGGACTTTTGGGTGCAAATCCACAATTCACTAATATGGAAAGAGCTGGACAAAGTTGGTTTGAACAAAATGCTGGTTCCGTTGGTCGTAAGACCCTGACGTTTGAAAATAAAAACAATTCAGCGATACAGTCAGCCATTGGTTCAAGTTATGGTCAGTTAGTCAACCAGGCTGGTAACCAAGGGTACCAGACATGTCCCATCCCACAAATATCACCATTAATGTCTTTACAAACAGGGTTTTCTCCCCTTGCTCAACTTCAAGCCACACAAACAGGGTTATCTCCCCTGACTCAACTTCAAGCCGGTTTATCTCCCCTTGCTCAACTTCAGGCTAAACAAGGCCCAAGTCACATGCTGCAAGGATCTATCAGTAATCGGGGAGACAACAAATCTGTATCCTCAGACCCAGTAGTTGTCAGTTCAGATGATAGTGAAAGTAGTGATGATGAAGAGGATGTTCAGATTGTCTCCCCTCCCAAAGTTGATAAATTGGAGAGAAAGGAGATTCATGTGGGACGGATCAACTTTCAACAAGGAAGATTACCTGGCAGAGCTCAAATTGAAGAGATAGCTCAAGACTGTATTGAGGTGATTGCTGATGCCAATGAATATGTTTCGATCGAGAGAATTGAAAAATTGCTTTTACAGCGATTAAATCTACACAACTTAAACCAGCTTCAATTACGTAAAATTGAACAGATAAAATGTGTCTATGAACATTTACGCACAGTATCGCGGGTCAATGCGTACGTTTCAGCATTCGTAAAAACTCATTCAATATACAGCTTGCATGAACTATACGAACGATTACGGGAATTCGTTCCAGAAAAAGGAGACTTTGAGAAACTCCATCTTGGACCCCTGCAGCGTCTTCCAATCATCTACGATATGTTTAAATTTCCTCAAGACGTGTTGATTCCAGAGATCACTACAATTGATATTTTAGAATATATACGTGACTTCATGACCAAGAATAATAAATGGACGGACCGTTTGGAAATGGATGCTGTCATGACTTTCATTGTTCAGGAACGACAGGCAGCCAGTGGATATCATCTTGGTATTGGGATAAAAAGTTTGCCGTTAGCCGCCCAGGTATGTTCTCAGACCAGTTCTTTAAGGGGGGTGACCTTTTTGGTTAAAGCACATGCTTTTTAGATCATGCAGTCTGTCATTTAATCAAGTCAAATTTCTTCATTCTAAACCAAGATGTTAGTGATTCAATTTTAGGCCTAGCCTTGATCATAGGCCTAGCCTTGATAGTCATAACTACCATTTGTTTGATAATAAACAAAGGATTGGTTATCCATTATCCACTAAATATCCGAGGCTAACAATGGCATAATGTATGTTTTAGCTTGTACTAACAATGCGTAGGGTTGCCTTCCTGCCTAATCTTGTGGGTTTTCTGTTCTTTTATTTGTCTAGTTAATAAACATCAGGAACAAATTTAAATATGACATGACAGATGCAACTTCAATATTTTATCCGATTTGTCAAATTTGTCTAAAATTTATATTTTAACAGGTCTTGAAGAAAGCTCAGAGGGATGCCGCCAATTCAAAGAAATCTGTCTACGAACACTATAAACAAAATGCAGAGAAAGAGATGTCAGAAGCATTTAGGAAATTCCGTACCGTGATGTTGGCACCAGGAAAATCAGGAGAAAATGAGATTCGTTCACATTATTTAAAGATGACTCCAGAGGTACATTTGTAAATATGAAAAATTGCTACGGTCATGTCCAAGTCTGGAAATAAGGCACCTGTCACAGACAATGTCAGGCACAAATTCTGGCCTTGTCAGACACAAAACCTCTGGTGTCTGTAATTTTGTCAGGCACTGATTTGTCTTTTTCAATGATATTATTAATGAATGTTCGGCACTAAGTTGAAAATGTCAGGTACTCTTTCATTAGTGCCTGACATTTTGTCAGGAACATTTTAAGCCGTTATTTCCAGCCCTGGCAATGTCAGTATTATCGTTGTAATAACAATTTGCAAAAATGAAATTGAAATAAAATTCAGAGTTTTGGGATGGTTTTACTGCTGGTCAGAAAGATTTGGAGACCAAGCTTTTTGTTGGCCACCCATCATCAGAATAAGCATCGAAAAGCCTTGGATTTTTTTTTTATGGCAGTCCACCCTACGAAAAGACATCAGAAAGTCTTGGAAGCAGCCAAATTTATTGGATATCGAAAATGATACCTGTTGATTTAAAGGGGGTGTTTTGGGGGTGGGGGAGGGTCAATATTGTGAGCACGTTCCCATTGTATCATAAGGTCTGTCATTTAGTCAACTGGCGTGGTTATGACTCCCCAGTTGTATGTGACAAGGAGTAGGGTCGCCTGTCCAACCTTATTCGTTTTCTCAGGGCCCTCCGGTTTCCTCCCCCTACAAACAAGCAAATTATGGAAATAAAATTGAACCATATGACCTCACTCTCTCTCTCTCTCTCTCTCTCTCTCTCTCTGTTCATTCAACTTACGAATATCAATCATCAAAGCAAATGCATCTATATGTTGACTGGCTGAGTGATCTCTACTTTATTTCATAAGGTCTGTGGTGTTTGTTTGCTCCTTGATTTAGTTAACCTCGTGGGTTTTCTACTTGTAAAGGCCCCCAAATGCTTGCTGATTATTGAGATGAAAATTAACGATATGTTAGTCCCAAAATGACCTGGTTTGTGTTGAGTGGACATTAAACCCTATTGCTACCTTTTTTGTTTTTTAGGATGTTTTGATGGAAATATTTAAGAAGTATAACACTCTTATGTCGTGTGAAAACCCAACAACTCGAGCAGAAATGAGACGACAGGCCAAGATGAAAGATGGGATCAAGAATTTTATCAGTTTGATAAAAGATGATGATTTGGCGAAGGTTTTATTTCACGTCGCAATCTGCGCAAGTGACTCAATACTTATGGAGTCAGCATTTGAAATGATGACGTCACAAGCGGAAGATGACCAATCAAAGGATACAGGAGAGACCAACAAGTCCCATGACACTGACAACTCCGTTCCGGACCCGGTGAACAGACCCTCACGAAGTATGAATTATTTATTTTTAATTTACAAATAGTAAAAATTTTAAACAAGTCTAAAACTGCTAACATGTACTTAGATTAAACTGATTATTTAACATTTGATTAGGAAAACAAAATCACAATATCAACGCTAGATAATCTCATGGTTTGGCCGTCCCAGATTTCTCTCATGAAGCGATTAGTTTCCTTCAGTTTGAACTTATCAGATTTTGTGGATGTTCCCTTTATATAGTCGTCGGGGATCGGAGCACAATATGAGTCTTAGGTGGACCTGCAGAGTTCTGTATCACTAGATCAACTGCTTGTGTTGCTGGTAAACACAGAGAGACGGCTAAAGAATTGACGTTATGACAGGCTTATTTGCATAGTCTCTTAAACTCCCAGCCCATTTGACTATGTCATTTAAATTGATATAAACAAATGGGAACTATTTGGATAAGCAGACTGGGTTATTGAAATGTGTAATATGCACTACGTTTTTCTATTAGAAAAAACGCTGTGGAATTTCCAATTGTATTTAAAATCAATCTGATTAAAATACAGATCTATGTTTTGTTTTTATACGCCCACATTGAAATGTGGTCATATATTGTGGTCATATATTGCTGTCGCCCTCGTTTGTCCATCCGGCCGGCGTCCACAATTACTTCTGGATGCTCTAGAGGCTAAAGTTAATATTCGATTGACTTGAAATTTATACACAGTATTCAAGGTCATGAGACGAAGAAGCCTATTTTCAGTGATTTCCGATAATTACTGCCAGAGTTATGGCCCTTGATCACTTCAAAAAATCTTGTGAATATCTGATTGACTTTAAATTTATGTGCAGTGTTTAAGGTCATGAGACAAAGAAGCCTATTGATTTTCAGCTATTTCTGTTAATTACTGCCAGAGTTATGACCCTTGATCATTTTGAAAAATCTTGTGGACGCTCTGAAGGCCAAAGTTAATATCCCATTGACTTTAAATTTATACACAGTGTTTAAGGTCATGAGATGAAGAAGCCGTTTGATTTTCAGCAATTTCCGATAATTACTGCCAAAGTTATCGCCGTTGATCACTTTGAAAAATCTTGTGGCATTCTAGAGGCCAAACTTATCATCCATTTGACTTCAGATTGATACACAGAGTTTAAGGTCTTGAGACAAATTTTGATAACTGAACAGCTAAATCCACGATATTAAATGTTTTGTATACTAAACGTTAGCATGTGGCAGAACTTTATATTATCAAAACGAAACAAATTCTAATGATTTTCTGATAATTACTTAATGAGTTGTTACTCTTAATCAGATTTTAGTGTATTATTAATGTTTCATTATTGAAAAAGGTAAGAATATATGACAACTCTTGTTGACTGCCTGGACGATTTAGCCGCTGTGGGCGTATGTATCGTTGCCTGTCAACCTATCTTTTTTTAATACTTTCGATGGCCTCTATTACATAAAGGTCGGACAAGTTGTACTAGAACATCGTGTCAGGGGTCGTATGAGTGGTTTTTGACTCCATGATTAATAAATCAGCAGCGTTGACGTTTCTAGTGGTTCTGTGCCTGGCATGCCAAAATGTCACCGTAACATACCATTTTATTGGCTAATCCCTAACTTAAAACAAAATGTCGGTAATATAACAACTCTTCCAGATCCTAGTATAGTAAAGACAAGTAAAACAAAATTTTGAACTATAAGAAAGGAAACGAAATAGTATCTGTGTTTTAATCAGATTGATTTAAGATTTTATTTTAACTTGTAGGTAAAGTATTGGAGTACTTGAAAGACTTTTTAGAAAGATGTCTACAGCATGGGGCTTTAACCTTAGCTAATTTATGCCGTATTGAAGAAAAGATGACGAGTGAGATGGGAGCGTCGGAATTCAGCGACGTTGGATTTGGAAGATTTCTATCTTTTATCACAACTGATGCTGATGCCAAAAATGTAAGATAGATTTTTTTTACAGATTCAAATTCTAATATACAACCACCTTCGATTGGAAATGTGAGAGAGAGAGAAATGGAGGTCATTTCGGGACTAACACATGGTTCAATAATTCACTTCTGCGTAGAGCTCTTTCAGTGGGAGGAGCCGGGAGGACTTGGAGAAAACCCACGAGATTGGATAGGGAACTCTGTCACGTACAACCGGGGAATCGAAACCACGTCAGTGTTGACTCAATGACAGACCTTATGATAAAGGACGTAGGTGCTAACCATTTGGCCCTCCGACACACACACACCCTCCCCTGATGTGTAGTTATTGAGTGATTATGGAGGAACTATTGTACAGTAAACTTCGCATAAGTCGGATCTCAGTGAACTGGCCGAAGTAAGTCTCATTACACTCGCCCTGTATATTTAGGAACCATCCTATTGAATACTTGTTGAAACTAAAATCAGTTTCCAGTCAGTATTTACTGGGCAACTTTGTACTTCTAAACAGTTGTGTGAACGCTCGAACAATGTAAAGGAACATTTAAGTGCAACAGTATGTGCAGCCCAACATGCTGTTAAAAATATGTTCCCTTCTGCTAAACAGCTTGACAGACGCCATTGAAATCTATATATAGGGTAACACACAAATTTACATAACTCAGCTATATAAGACGAAACAAAATTTTGGTAAGCTGCATAGTCCTGAAGCAATGGCCCAAGATGAGCGAAGATCAGACTTATACAAATCTGACTTATGCGGGGTTTACTGTATTGTGTTTGTATTGTATTTGTATTGTATTTATTGAGTGATTATGGAAGAAGTATTGTATTTTATTTTGTTGTTATTGAGTGAGTGTGGGGGAAGTATTGAATTTATTTTGTGTATGAATTGTATTGTAATTTATTTTGTGGTTATTGAGTGAGTGTGGGGGAAGTATTGTATTTATATTGTATACGAATTGTATTATAATTTATTTTGTAGTTATTGAGTGAATGTGGGGGAAGTATTTTAGGATCAAGTAACTCTGGTGTTGATACAGCTGGCGGTGTATTTAAACCATCGCACTCAGATGTTCTGGTTTTTATCAGACAATGTTCTAACTCAGGTATTCAGCAGGTAAGCATGAAATGAAATGAAATGGGGTTTAACGTCCTACTGTTCTGCTCCTAACCTGGCATAATGAAGACAGGCATACGCCATACAGCGGCGCTACGACCTACTGTTATATCCAATTCCAACTGCCAAGGTATCTATTATGTGCAGGCCAATGTATACACAGGACCTTGGTTTTTCATCCCATTTGAACGACTAGTTAGTTGTCCTTGTTAGGGCCTCCATCCTGCTTCACTGACAAGCGGGAACCATGCTGGAAAATTGGGATGAACTCTCTCGGCCAATGTAGGGATGGAACACCCGACCTCCAGGCTAGCGAGTCATCGTCTTACCCATTTAGCCATGGGATCCCTGTATACATTCGATGTTTAAGAGAGTTGATTATGGGCTTGGCATGTGAATAAATGTCTAAATAATATATATAAAATTTGAAGCCAGAGAAAAGATCTGTAATAAGCCATTTTCACTCTTACATAATGTATCTCTGTTCAAGCCTGGAAATAAGACACCTGTCACAGACAATGTCCGACACAGATTCAGGTTTTGTCAGCACAAAACCTCTGGCGCCTGTCATTTTGTCTAGCACTGATTTGTCTTTTTTATCAATATCATTAACACATGTCCGGCACTAAGTTGAAGATGTCAGGTACTATTTCATAAGTGCCTGACATTTTTGTCAGGTACATCTAAGACCATTATTTCCAGGCCTGTCTGTGTTGTTTTTTTAGGCAGTAGATATCGAGAATGCTTTGTGTAATCAGTTTAATGTCAGGGATGTTAAACAGTTGGGATATGGTAGTACGTCAACTCTCATCTCAGCCTCAAGTAAATCTGGTCGACACCGAGCTAACGATTATATGGTCATATACGAAGGATCTCTGACACCCGCTAGCAGGTAATGGTATCATTCAGGGCCGTATGTAGGATTTTAAAAGTGGGGGTGCAGCAGTGTGATGAGGCGCCTGTATAATGCCCAAGTTACTGAGCGCGGGCACTGCAGCAATCAAAGTCGCTAGCAAGTAATCCCCTAGCGGCACCATTTCTCAGGCCCCTTATTTTTCTGAACCCCCTGCACCCCCGCTAAATGCCGCCCTGGACTCATATATTATTGTTACTGTCTTATTGAACATGTTAACATTGCCCATGACGCCTAACATAAACATCAGAAATGGGTAAATAATGATTTCCAAATGAAGCTACTGAACGGAATTTGAGGTATTTTAAATCTCTTGCTAACCAAATATTGTGAAAAATGAGCTTGAGAGAAACAGAGCAAGAGAGACAGAGACACAGATTTTTAGACTATCATATATATATGGTTCATTAATTCGCTTGTGCCTAAGGCCTTTAGTAGCGGGAGGAGACCAGAGGACCCAGAGAAAACCCATGAGGTTGGACACAAGACTAGACACCTTAGGCACAAGTGGGGAATCAAAGAAGAGACAAAGATTTGGTTCAATTATTCGCTTGTCAACCATTCGGCAACCAAACTATTTAGATTTTAGGCAATACAAACTATTTAGATTTGCTCAAATGTCACGAACTCAACAATGGATGTCGGCTTGAAAACAGTATGCGTATGGTACAGAAACACACAGAAATTTCTCTATCAGCCAATCAAATTAAGAGATCATGTCGTCTGCACAGTTGTCATTGTCATTTTCTATTATTATCATTTTAGGTCCACATCTGCTGGTCCAAAGCAAATGGGTTGCCTTGGACATCAGACAAAAGATACTGCTTTACTGATGCTACACAACTGTCCACTGCTGACTGATATGATTCAATGGACACATTGGTCACTCGTATTTGAACCAGAGTTAGGTCCCTTGAAAGATTTTGTACAGAAATATGGTGGCAAACACATGATAAAGCTTGAAGGTTTGTAGGAATTTTCATGGTCATGGTCTTTACTTGTGTGGTTGGATTCCATTTCTGCAGGCCCATATTTGATGGGGTTTAATGTCTACTCAACACAAACTAGATGATTTTGGGACAAACATAATATTGTTTAATTGTATTTCAATAATTAGCTTGCGTGTAGTGGACTTTAGCAGTGGGAGGAAACCGGAGAAAACCCATGAGGTTGGAAGGGGACCCTATTCTTTGTCAATACAATTGAAGAATCGAAATCACACCACTTGACTCGATGACAGACCTTATGATCTAAAATGCACATGTTAAACCATTCTGCCATCGTTTAAAGTATTACGATTGGTTTAAAAATTTGTCTGTTTTTCAGGTGATTCCAAAATTATCACGACTGACATAATCGCCTTGGAAACCAAACCTGGAGTTTTACTCAAATTATCTGGACAATCAACAACCGAGCAATTTTGTAAAGCATTGGAACGGACAGACGTCATAGAAACAAGCGGCCATCTTGTTTCTTTAATTGTGTGTAACAAAGGTGTAGAGAATACTCCCATAGCTTTATTAGCCAATCAGATGAAAACAACATTATTCAAATTACATTCTCAAGCTCCTTCGCCCGTACAAGGTGAGTGATCTTTGTCGTCATTTTAATGATTGAGCCTCAGTGTATCGGTGAGTAAGACGTTGGCTTGTGCTAACCTTAGTGTCCGTTGTTCTAGTCTGGTGTAGGCAGAGAAAGTTCATCTCCCCTTTCCAGCGTGGTTCCCTTTTGTCACTGGTGTAGGACAAGGTACATTGAATATTCTTTCGGATGGGTCAAAAAATCTCAAGGCACCCTTGACAGCTGTAAATCAAAATAAGAGTACACTGTAGAGCCGCTGTCTATGCAGGGTATCCCAGTTGGAATTCGATTTAAGAGTAGGCTGTAGTGCTGCTGCCCAGGCAAAATTTCTATCATAGCTCACTGTATGACGTATGTCGTCTTCATTAGCCCAGTTATGGCACGGACATTAAGCCTCATTTCATCATGCAGTCTCCCTGCACTTCATAATATCTCACTGCACTTCATAATATTAAACAATTTGTGATGACCTTATTTTCAGGCGGTGAGAAATATCATGATCCAGCTGTAGAATTTGTTCTGCAGTGTCTGAGTGTTTTACCTAAAAAGATTTTATATGCCACAGCCACCCAGGTATCAGTTTCTTCTCCATATATTTACCTTAGTCACGGTCACCCAGAACTTCCTTGTCTTTAACGTACAGAGTTATTACCCTTGATCACTTTGAAGAATCTTGTGAAGGATTAAAATTAATATGCGTCATTAATGTTTATGCCAATCTGATTATAAAAACAGATGTATATTTCGTTCTTTTTTCTTTTACACTTTCGATGGCCTACACTGCATGGAGATCTGACAAGTTATAGGGGAAATTCACGGCAGGCGGGTTTTGTCCCTATGACGTCGTCAGATAATGATAAATCAATCGGCACTGGCGTTTCAAGTAGTTTACCTACAGTTTTGTGCATCAAAAGACCATAACAGACTGTTTCAAGTAAAACAGAATTTTGAAGTGTTAAAACGAAATAAAATAGGATCTGTGTTTTAATCAGATTGTTCTTATGCCAAGAAAAGCTGATTGATTTGGAGCGATTTACGTTAATTACTTCTAGAGTTATGGCCTTTGTTCAGTTTCTTATACTCAACATGTAAAACTCAATGAAACAATGAAATAAACAATGTTTATTAAACATACATTATGCAAGAGCTAAATATGCATATTAACGGTCTTTCTTTAGGCCTGAAATGTTATATAAATTATTAATTAGACATTAAGTCGTCAAGACCATAATCAACTCTTGATGCTATGTTCGTATATCTTGCGATCAAGGGAAGTAACTCTATTAAGCATTTCTTGAAAAGAGAATTGAACACTAGACTCAGCTATCAAGTATGTAAGCACTCGATAACCGATTGTTAATTTTACAAAGGATTTTATGAGAACCAGGTTTTTTTTTTGTGGCCTTACTATTGATTAAATATTAGTTTTCGAAATTAAAACAGATATTCTTGGAGCCGTTAAGCTCAGTGGTTGGATCGACTAAATCGAAGATGTTATTACTGAAGGCGTGTAACAACCAGCTCCAGGAAACATGCCTGGAAGAGATGGGTTGTCTGTTCGGAATTGGAGAATGGAGCCAGAATCTACTACACAAAGCCACACCTAGAAAATGTGACATCGAAATAATTGGTGATGAATTTGCTGCTGATTTGGTGGACGAATCAGAGGTATGTAGTTTTAAGGGTATTATAAATGTTTCATTAAGGACAAAAGTAAAAATTTGCGATAACTCTTGTTGACTGCCTGGACGGTTTAGCTGCTGTGGGCGTATGTATCATTGCCTGGCAACCTATCTTTATTTATAGGAGCCGTGGTAAATCAGTGAGTAAGACACTGCCTCTTCAATAGCCCAGTTGGTGCAGAAAAGTATGACATTAAACCCCTAGAGTGCCACACTTCGACCTCTAGCTGGCCGGTCACCTCTGGCTTGCGGCTGTGGTTTCGATCCCTGGTGTGAGCGTATGTGGCATGGAGATAGGGGCGCCTTCTCAACCTCGTTGGTTTCCTCCGGGCACTCCGGTTTCCTCCCACTGCTAAAGACCCCTACACATAAGCAAATTATTGAAATAAAATTAAACCATATGTTAGTCCCTAAATGACCTGGTTTGTGTCGAGAGGACGTTAAACCCCATTTCTCTCTCTCTCTCTCTCTCATTTCATTGGTTTCATAAGCAGGATGGTGGTCCTGACAAAGAACAGGGTCTAATCATTCAGATGGGATGAAAAAACAAGGTCCTATGTATATTTGGCGTGCACGTAACTGTCCGGGTAAAATTTCCCTCAGAGCACACAGTATGGTGTATGCCCATCTTCATTAGCAGAATCGTAGGACGTTAAACACCATTTCATTTCATTCATTTATTATAGGATGAGGAACCAATTGAAATTGAGAGTGATTCCGATCTTTCATTTTTATCCGATGACGAAGGTGACAAGGTTATAACAACAACTCCAGCTGTAGTGGTGCCACCTGTAGTAGAAACAATAGAACTATCCGAAGACGATAAACCAATTATTTTATCAGATGAACCAGATTCTACGGGTATGTTTTTATATCAGTTTTATCTTTTCACAGAGCTGAATTTTACAAATGCAATTCTCTAACAGGTGAGTTTTAGTTCATTATCAACTTCAAGTCAATTGAAATCTTATTTTAAAGACATGGCTGATTTTACAAACCAGTCAGAAAGCAGGCTACAAACCAATCTTAACTTCATTGTATTTGTACGCAACAATATGGGGGATTGCTTGTTGCAACAAGATGAGAGTTACGTTTTCCCTTTACCAAATTGCTTTGTATTTGTTTTGATTGGTCGATAAAACATAGCACAGTAATAAATATTGAAGATTTCTTTTTTTCATTTTCAGTGGAAGAAGTTGAGACTAAAGAAAAAGAAAAAACAAGTGACGCAAATGGCAAACGTGAGGATGAAGAGAAAGAAAAGGTTGAAGATGTGGAAATCAAAGATGGAGGTAACAGTGACATTGAGGATGCAGAAATAAAGGATGAAGCAGAAGAGAAAGAAGAAGTTATTTTCGTTGAACCTCATCAAGCGTTCATAGAACTGATCCGTAAGGATGATTTTGGAGTAGGAATCGAACTGAATGCAGACGGAGAGCGACTAATAAAGATTCACCAGGAGAGACAGGGAAGAAGTCTTGATCGACTCTCCAAAGATCTTTATTCAAAAGATACACATTTTGTTCTTGAGCTTATACAAAATGCTGATGATAATTCGTACAGTGACGAGGTCGTGAACTCCATGCAAGGTCCGTCAGTCAAGTTTGTCGTTGACGAATCGTGTATCACGCTGTTGAATAACGAAGTAGGGTTTAAAGAAAAGGAAATAAAAGCCCTGTGTGATGTGGGTTGTAGTACAAAAGGCAAACATAAGTATGGATATATTGGTAAGTTTAGGTTCTTTCCATCTTTATATATTTGTCTCTAATTGATGGCAGCTGCAGTGGCTTGATGTGTATTGCACTGCCTCACTCAGGAGGTTCACGGTTTATCCCATATTTTGGGTGTGAAAGTTTTTCAGGACTTTCCAGATGGATATACCCTTGAAGTGTGCTATGAGGGAAATTTTGTCTGGATAACGGCGCTACAGCCCATCGAATTCGAACTACCAAGGGTTCTTTTATGTATATGAGAACTTCATTTTTTCATCTTATACACTATCCCTTGCTAGACGTGCCATCCTGCAGAACTGACAAGGGTGAATCACACCGGATAACCCTGATAAACTTTCTCGTCAACACCTTACTCACAAAATTATGTGCTCAATGGACCTTGCATGATAATAGCTTTCATCTCTGTTGACAGGTCAGAAGGGTATAGGTTTTAAATCTGTATTTCGTATCACGGATAAACCAGAGATTCACTCGAATGGATATCATTTCTGTTTTGATGTAAAGAGTGGTCCTATGGGATACATCATGCCCCATTGGTTAGAAATTGAAGATGAAAAGCCTCAGGAGTAAGTAAATTAATTTAATTATTTATTTATTCTTCATGGGTTTTTGAAACCGGTAATTTTTCAGGTGCAATAAGGAAAAATGAAACAAATTAGGTGGTATTGTCCAACTTGGATGTATCCCGGATTGTTGGGTGGTAGGGTCCAACTGGGATATATCCCGAACTGTTGAACTATCCCTGAACTGTTAGGTGGTATGGTCCAACTGGTATATATCCTGGACTGATGGGTGGTACAGGACAACCTGGATATTTCCCGACTATTGGGTGGTATTGACCAACTGGGATATATCCTGAACTGTCTGTTGGTATAGTACAACTGGGGTGTATCTTGGACTGATGGGTGGTATGGTCCAACTGGGATACATCCCGGAATGTTGGGTGATATGGGTCAACAGAGATATATCCTGGGCTGATTGGTGGTATGGGCCAACTGTTATGCATCCCAGACTGATGCGTGTGTAGTGCAAATGGGATATATCATGTACTGTTCGGCGGTATAGCCCAACTGCAATATACCCTGGACTGATGGGTGGTGAGGTCCAACTGGAATGTATGCCAAACTGTCTTGTTCAAGTAAATGTCTAAAAAGTAATTAAAGTTCCAATTTCATATTTTCTAAGAAAGTTAAAACATAATTATTTCTATGTCTTTTGCTCAAAAGGTTGCCAACTCACTATTATACGATCATGGGCAAAATTTTTTGGGCATTAAAAAGGCTGACACAGGCTGATTGAGGAAATAGTTACTCAATTACCTCCCTTGTTTTCCCATTCCTCTCCATGGACGGCCATCTTCAAACGTTTGAATTTGAAGATGAAAATGATATTTTTGCCAATTTCTCAACTGGCAATAGTGAATTATAGGATTAATTGGTTTATTCTTTAACAAGGTAGGACTGTTTATAGGTTCAATCTATTTTAGGGCTTTATTTTAATACATTTTAAAAATATAACTTTAAAAAATGCTATTGGAACTTTAAAGTATTTATAATTTGAATGTTCCTTTGTTTTAGTTGGATGACGAAGATTGCCTTACCATTTAAACCGGAGATGGTTTCACAGTCTCGATCTCTGGCGGCTAAATTTAACGACATACACCCTTCACTACTACTGTTTTTACACAGGTTGAAGGAAATCTCCATTGACAACCAGGTGAGCTAAGGTGCTTTAGATCATAAGGTCTGTCATTGAGTCAAGTGATTGATGGGTCGACTGTCAAATCTTGTGGGTTTTCCCTAGGTCTTATAGTTTCCTCCCAAGTAGGACATTCAACCCCATGTCATTTCATTTCCAGGTTCCTCTCAAGACCCCTGCTAGCGAGCAAATTATACAAATAAAATTGAACCACATGTTAGTCTCAAAATGATCTCTCTCTTTCAGTCAAATTACTTTACTTTACTTTATTTTATTGTTGTAATTAGAGCGAGAGAGTGAGAAATGGGGTTAAGCATCCACTCGACACAAACTAGTTCATTTCAATAATTCACTTGCACGTAGCCGGGGTCTTTAACAGTGGGAGGAAACCGGAGGACCCCGAGAAAAGCCAAGTGGTTGGGTTGCATCACTGACAATGCAGGGATTGAATACCCGACTTACAGGCCAGTGAGCCAGCGTCTTACCCACTAAGCCACACGATCCCCTTATTATAATAAAATATTATCTTGTTATAGTTAGAAAGTTAGAAGATAGTGTATTGAAATAGTGTATTGTGTTTTTGATATTATAATAAAGTATTTTATGATTATAGTTAGAAGATAGCGTATTGAAAATGAAGCGAACAGACTACGATAATATTGTTGAGATAAAACATGGTGATACGACTGATAGATGGCTGGTCGTTAAAAAGATGTTAGATTGTACAAACCTATCCATACAGGTTCGTTAAATATTTTATTGTTGAACATACAAGTTTAGATTTCAATTCTCCAAACTACTTCCAGATCAATGTTATTAAAACACACATCCTATTTCGTTTCGTTTTTTTTAGTTCAAAAATTTTTTTTTGACTTGTCTTTACTACATAAGTCTCTGCATGAGTTGTTATATAAGCCGCGTTCTGAGTGATGTGAGGGATTAGCCAATGAAACCATCTGTTACGGGCAGTTCTTGGCATCTTCATGTACGGAACTGTGGGTAAACAACTTGAAACATTGACGCCGATTGATTAATCAATGTTTGACATCGAAGTGTCAAAAACTGCTCGTTTGACCCCAGACATGAACTCCAACTATAACTTGTCAGATGTTTATCTAGTGGAGACCATTGAAAGTGTAAAAAACCGAATTGAAATATAGATCTGTATGTTAATCAGATTGCATCCAGAATGTTTGTTCAATTCCTAATTTTTCATAGCCAAAGGCTGATTTATGCTTCGTTAAATGAACCCGCCAAGTGATAAAATATCTCTCACATGATAAATATTTTACTTTGAACTGACAAACTTAAATTCTCTGATCTCAATTGTGATTTTTCAGATAATATATAAGTTTTCACTGCTTAATCTATGGTAAATTATTTGGATTCTGATTTTGTAATTATGTATTGTACTTTGATATGTTCAATTGCTAAATGGATATATTGCATGTTTAATATGTACATTTATTGGTTCACCTGTTATATTGGTTTTTTGCAGGCTAAATCTGGAGTTGAAGTAGAATCAACAGAAATAGCCCTGGCCTTTCCACTTAAACCTAATAATTATAAAAAACATCTACAGGTAAGCTTTATATCACTGGGGAAATTGTTTCATACTTGATGGTGAGATCTCTCATGCTCACAGGGAAGATTTCTCTCATACTGATTGGCAAATTGTCTCTCATACTCACAAGGAATTTCTCTCATACTGATTGGGAACTTTTCTTTCATACTCATACTCATTGGGGAAGTTCTCTCACTGATTGAGGTGAATCGTACACACTCTTTGGGGAAGTTCTCTTATGTTAATTGGGTGAGATCTCTCATGCTCATTGGGGAAATTCTGTCGTACTGATCGAGAACGTTCTCTCATTCTCAATGGGAAAGTTCTCTCATGTTAATTGGGTGAGATCTCTCATGCTCATTGGGGAAATTCTGTCGTACTGATCGAGAACGTTCTCTCATTCTCATTGGGGGAGACCTATCATGTTAATTGGGTGAGATCTCTCATGCTCGTTGGGTTTATTTTGGGTCCTCCGGTTTTCTCCCACTGCTAATGACTCCTCTCGTTATTTTGTAACGGTTATTTTACGTTTCCAGGTTTTACCAGATAAACAGTTGGTGTTTGCCTTTCTTCCATTGAGAAATTATGGTTTTAGGTTTATTGTTCAAGGTAGGAATTTTTTTTCTGTAACATGTTCATTTTTTTTTTAAAAAGTCCTTGGAAATTCATGGTCAAAAGTCCTTGAAAATTCATGTTCAAAAGGCCTTAAAAATTCATGGTCAAAAGTCCTTGAAAATTGATGTTCAAAAGGCCTTAAAAATCCATGGTCAAAAGTCCTTGAAAATCCATGGTCAAAAGTCCTTAGAAATCCATATTCAAAAGGCCTTAGAAATCCATGGTCAAAGGTCCTTGAAAATCTAACGTCAAAAGTCCATGAAAATCCCTGGCTGAAATCCATTGCTAGATGAAATTCTTTTTTCAGGGGATTTTGATGTACCTTCCAGTAGAGAGTGTGTAGATAGAGACAGTGCATGGAACCAGTGGATCAGAAATGAGATACATAATCTATTTATAGAATCATTAGAGGTTTTTAAGGTAACCTGTTTGTTGTTTATATGTTTCCGTGGATTGTGTTTTAAAGTCCATCATCGAAGGTCCTCAGTCAAAAGTCCTTGAAATTCTGTATTTAAAAATTAACCCCCCAAAAAATCGATGGCTGAAAGTCTTTAAGAATGCTCAAAAGTTTCTGACAATTTCGTCCAGATTTTCAGGGTGGTACTCTCTTGTCAGTTATGCAGAAATTACCCAGTTTGTGTCGCGTGGATGTTAAACCCCATTTTACTCTCTCACCTACAATAAAATAAGTTTGTCAGCTGATTTTGACATGTGGGCTGTAGTGAGCTTCTGTTTCATTGCCTTGCAACCTACATTTTTCCAGTGTTAAGAATTCATCATAAATTACATTACATATTGTGTATCTGTAGGCCCATAAAGACTTTACAGAAATCGAAGCTCTGTTGGCATTTCTACAATTTGTACCAATGGAAGATGAGATACTAGACTTCTTTAAACCAGTAGCCACTCAAATATTAGCTAAACTACGAGCGAAAGAATGTTTGCCTGTAGTCACTGGTAAAGATGGTAAGTGAACATTAGTTGTTTGCAGGGGTCTCTATTCTGTCATGGCTTCTTGATGCGTTACTAAATTCTTGTGGAAAATACTGTAAAAGTTTTTTTTTTATTATTTTGTTTTGATTTTTGTGATCTTACTTATGACTTTGTCTGCAATTTTTTTTCTAGGTCTTAAGATGACCCTGACTTGATAAAAAATACAAAGATGGTGTTATAGCTTACTGTAAGTGGTATTATTTCCATTTCAGGAAATTATCAGTGGAAACTTCCATCTCAGACGGTGATAGTTCAAGACTCGTTATTGAGAGAAGTTATCTCCCCTGATCTGCTGCTGAAACATCTAAATCTACATTATTTATGTAAAGATGTGGCGGCCATGTTGACACCAAGCCTTGCTCAGAATCTGGGAGTAGAATTTATACATACAGAACATCTTCTACAGATTGGACGATCTTTGTCACAGACATTTGTCAGCAATCAGACAGGTAATTATATTTTAGCAGAAAAGGCGGAAAGTTGGGGGAGGGGAAGAGGGGGAAGGTAATAGAAAGAGGGAGAGGAAGGAACATCTGAGGAAGAAGGGCAAGGGAAGGTGATTGAAAGAGGGAGCAGGGAAGGTGACAAGGGAAGTTAAGGTGAGAGAGAGAAGGATAAGGGAAGTTTAGAGGGGAAGGAAAGGAAGGGTGAGAGGGAAAGGGGGAGGGATGGTGAGAGGAGAGAGTAAAGGGAGAGGGGAAGGCAGGAACGAGAAGGAAAGGAAGGGTGTAAGGAAGAAAGGTAAGGGAAGGTGAGAGGGGGAAGGAAAGGAAGGGTGAGTGAGAGAAGGTTAAGGGATGGTGAGAGGAAAGAGTAAAGGGAGAGGGGAAGGCAGGAACAAGAAGGAAAGGAAGGGTGTAAGGAAGAAAGGTAAGGGAAGGTGAGAGGGGGAAGGAAAGGAAGGGTGAGTGAGAGAAGGTTAAGGGATGGTGAGAGGAAAGAGTAAAGGGAGGGGGGAAGGCAGGAACAAGAAGGAAAGGAAGGGTGTAAGGGAGAAAGGTAAGGGAAGGTGAGAGGGGGTTAGGAAAGGAAGGGTGAGTGGGAGAAGGTTAAGGGATGGTGAGAGGAAAGAGTAAAGGGAGGGGGGAAGGCAGTAACAAGAAGGAAAGGAAGGGTGTAAGGGAGAAAGGTAAGGGAAGGTGAGAGGGGGTTAGGAAAGGAAGGGTGAGTGGGAGAAGGTTAAGGGATGGTGAGAGGAAAGAGTAAAGGGAGGGGGGAAGGCAGTAACAAGAAGGAAAGGAAGGGTGTAAGGGAGAAAGGTAAGGGAAGGTGAGAGGGGGGTAGGAAAGGAAGGGTGAGTGGGAGAAGGTTAAGGGATGGTGAGAGGAAAGAGTAAAGGGAGAGGGGAAGGCAGTAACAAGAAGGAAAGGAAGGGTGTAAGGGAGAAAGGTAAGGGAAGGTGAGAGGGGGTTAGGAAAGGAAGGGTGAGTGGGAGAAGGTTAAGGGATGGTGAGAGGAAAGAGTAAAGGGAGGGGGGAAGGCAGTAACAAGAAGGAAAGGAAGGGTGTAAGGGAGAAAGGTAAGGGGAGGTGAGAGGGGGTTAGGAAAGGAAGGGTGAGTGGGAGAAGGTTAAGGGATGGTGAGAGGAAAGAGTAAAGGGAGGGGGGAAGGCAGTAACAAGAAGGAAAGGAAGGGTGTAAGGGAGAAAGGTAAGGGAAGGTGAGAGGGGGGTTAGGAAAGGAAGGGTGAGTGGGAGAAGGTTAAGGGATGGTGAGAGGAAAGAGTAAAGGGATGGGGGGAAGGCAGTAACAAGAAGGAAAGGAAGGGTGTAAGGGAAAAAGGTAAGGGAAGGTGAGAGGGGGTTAGGAAAGGAAGGGTGAGTGGGAGAAGGTTAAGGGATGGTGAGAGGAAAGAGTAAAGGGAGGGGGGAATGCAGGAACAAGAAGGAAAGTAAGGGAGAAAGGTAAGGGAAGGTGAGAGGGGGAAGGAAAGGAAGGGTGAGAGGAAGAAGGGTAAGGGAAGATAAGAGGGGAAGGAAAAAGGGTAAGGGAAGATGAGAGGGGAAGGAAAAAGGGCGAGGGGAAGGCAAGAGGGAGAAGGGTAAGAGATGGTGAGGGGGAGAAGGAAAGGAATGGTAAGAGGGAGAAGGGTAATAGAAGGTATGAGGGAGAAGGTTATGGGAAGGTGAGGGGGAGAAGGAAAAGAAGGGTGAGAGGGAGAAGGGTTAGAGAAGGTGTGAGGGAGAAGGGTAAGGAAAGGTGTGAGGGAAGGAAAGGAAGGGTGAGCGGGAGAAGGCAATGTTAGAGGGAGAATCGAAGGTAAGGTGGGAAGATGAAGGTGTAATGAGCAACTGAAAGTAGGATTGGAAGATGTGACTGAAGGGGAATAGTGTCTAGTTGTTTGGATGAGACAAAAAATGCAGTTGTAATACAACAAAGAGTTAGTAGAAAGGCTGCTGTCCAACCAAAATTTCCCTCACAGCACATTGCCTGCCCGTCATATTTCGATGTTCAACCCTAATTCATTTCTGTTCAATTTAATTTGACGTTCTTTGATTTTTCTTGTAGAGAAATCAGAGCGAGTTACAATCATTGCCAAATGGATGGCATGTGTCTATAGAAGTCTGGATGAATTTAATACCGATGAGAAGATATTTAACGAGATCAGATGTATGAAGATTTTACCTTTATCTACTGGAGAGTTGACATCGCTCTCTGATACTACTGTGTTCCTTACACCAGTGGACAGATCAACACGAAGCAAGAGAAGGAATGGTTGGTACTGGAATGATAATGTCACTAAAATATAATATAATGTGCACGAAAATGTAAAATTTCTCAAGGCTTAATCCACGCTAATATATGCTCGGATTGAGTTTTTAACATTTAATTAAAGGGGCATTATATAAGATTTAGATAAAGAGCTGGCCATTCTCACTATTATATTTATCAATGGTTGTTATCTTGACAAGATATGTGCATTGATTGTAACCAGCGCAATTGTCATTCAAGTCTTAGCCTCGCTTCTCCATTTTTGAATTAAATCATTAAATGGACAAACCATTCTAATCTACTCAAAATCGAGCAATCCAATGGAAGCGAGAGTAGATTATGGTTTTGTCATATTAATTAATTAATTAAAGATTTCAGGCCTAAAGAAAAAACCTGTAATATTTATTTATTTATTTATTTATTCATTCTTCAAGTAAAGGTTACAACATGACAACAATAAATTAAAGTACATGAGTTGCATTGTATGATCTGGAAAGAGGCAACAATATAATATATTAAGTTGTGCATATAAAATAAAGACGTTCTAGAGCATTGTATGATTAGGAATGAGAAATGAGAAGTATGATAGGTATGATGTCATGAAGAGACCTTTACTTAGGATAGCCCAAAAAGCTGGACGTAAATAACATCAATTGCTTATTTCCATTGGGGTCCAGGGTTGTCAAGGTCGCGTCAGGTCATCATTAGGAGACAAAATTTGATAACTAAGCCATCACAGCAATGTATCACAAATAATTAAAAATAGTTAAGTCTACATGTTATACATCAACCAATTTTAGTAGATAATCAAGCATGTAGGCCTATCACAGATTAATTTTGGGTTAACAATAAATACTTCTTGGTTGCAGCTTTAAAGCTGTATAGTGATTCTAAAGACTTATATCATTCGGTAAATCGTTCCAGATGCTTATGGCTGTGTAATAAAATGATGTGAACTGATCTCTACCCGCGCATTTTGGAACAGAAAAATTGAATAAACTAGATCTTGTGCCGTAATACACTATAAACCTCAGAATGCCTCGTTCGGCATTTCTGTCCAAGCGAGGTAAAGAAAATGCCTCGTTGTCTGCAGTTCCAAAACGAGGTTTTTTAAATTGCCCTTTTTTGTGGAACGAGGTATTTTGTTCAGAACGAGGATTGGTAAAATGCCTCGTTTACTAAGCGTGGTTTTTTCAAGATAGTTATTAGCGGTATATCGGCCAATTTGTAAAAATTAAAATTTATGTTATTTAATACGAAAATAAAACCAGTTCAAACTATATTATTATCAGAGAAGAATACACACCATCGGTGGAGGTGTAAAACAATTGCAGACACACAGCTATACCTTGATTAATTGATTGCCCCCAATAAAATGTCACAACACCACAGTTGTTTCTTAACACCTTTACCTGATTGGGGCAATAAATCAATCAAGGTAGCTATGTGTCTGCAATAGTTTTACACCTCCACCGATGGCGTGTATTCTTGTCTTGTCAATTTCTCTGATAATAATATAGTTTGAACTGGTTTTATTTTCGTATTAAATAACATAAATTTTAATTTTTACAAATTGGCCGATATACCGCTAATAACTATCTTGAAAAAACCACGTTCAGTAAACGAGGCATTTTACCAAGTCTCGTTCTGAACAAAGTACCTCGTTCCAAAAAAAGGGCAATTTAAAAAACCTCGTTTTGGAACTGCAGACAATGAGGCATTTTTTTTTACCTCGTTTGGACAGAAATGCCGAACGAGGCATTCTGAGGTTTATAGTGATAGGCAGATTTAGCGTGGTTTCGAATCCCTGGTTGTACATGACAAGGAGTAGGGTCACCTGTTCAACCTTGTGGGTTTTCTCCGGGTCCCCCGGTTTCCTCCCAGGGCCAAAGACCCCTAAGTTCAAGTGAATTAATGAAATGAAATTAAACCATATGTTAGTCCTGAAATGATCTAGTTTGTGTCAAGTGGATGTTAAACACCATTTCTCTCTCTCTCTCTCTGTCTGAAATCCATGTCTAAGATAGCTATAAATATACATGTATATATAGTATATTCCCAAATCCACAGCCGTAAAGCTGCACTATATTGTTTATTGATAAACGATCAAAAAATGAAAGGTATGACAACAAAAACTGATTTCAACGATGGTTTCATATAGGGGTGACTATTGTTGGTAATTTTCACTATTGCGATAGTATTGCTATTGGGTAAACAGCTATTGCAATACTATTACTATTGGGGATTAAATATTGCGATACTATTGGACTATTGCGATAGTTTGATCTGTTTATTAGTTTAGGTTTAAAACACACTGTCAGGTATACATTTATTATAACATTTAATCAAACTAAAAAAATTGAAACACTAGAAAGTTCCAGGTAATGTTTGATAATATAATACAAGTAGACCCCGAATAATATAATGGATGCGCATACAACGGACAATCGCTTACACGGACACAACAGTTTGGTCCCGCTTTTTGTAATAAAAATTTCTTTGTTTTCAAAGTCTTTTTATAACAGACACTCTACAACGGACAATCGTTTAATCGACAAATCAATGTAAGAATCCATTTTTATAACGGACTCTCGAATAAGCAGAACAAAATAATGATATTACTGATTATATTATGGGTGACTGGAATGCTTTTCCCAGAAAATAACCATACTGATTTTTAGTGTTGTCACAATTACAAAATTCTTGAATAGGGTAATCGCCTCGCCAAAAATCGTATCGGTTGGCCTGTATCAGACATTCCCGCATTCTGACTTACCCCTATACTGCTTTAACTGCTAATTAAAAATCCAGTACTGGCAATAGATTACAATTCACTAGTTCAACATCTCCCTTCGTAAATCAGTACGTAATATTTTAACACGGATATCGGTAATCATATCGACAAAAAAACGACAGAAGCCACACAAGACGGTACAGATAAAAACAAAAACAACATTTGTCTTCTAATGTTACGGCAAAAGGGTGGGGGCGAATAGAAGAGCCTCCTAGCTGGTATCTCGGGTACACGGTAACGGCGCATTCTGATAGTAAATTAAATAATAAAGTACATTGGGTTTTTTTCTTTATATTATATAAAATGGTATATTACATTGGTAGTTTAGTAACTTGTGAAAAAAGCATAGCCAACTTTCCTGTCATATGCGGCATGCTTTCAGCATGTCTGTTATTGGCGTACGTGACCATTTTCAGCTTTTTCGCGCCAAAATCAAACAGTTTACACATTTCTTAGTAAGCCATGCCTAATATGGTAGACGAAGATTTCCATGTGATATTGAGATCGTGATAACAGAGTAATTATTCGACAGATACGAGTGAATTTGAGCCATTTTACTTTCGCTATTACAAACTATCGAAACTATCGATAGTTTGCTTGACCATCGCAATTTTTATCGATAGTTTCTTTTTAATATCGAAACATACTATCGACAGTCGAACTATCGCGATGCATCGATTTTTCGATGTATCGTTACACCCCTAGTTTCATAACACTTTAACATTTATGGGAGCTCATCTAAATTAATGTTATTGTCATAGTGAACAAGTCATGCCATTACCATTTTATTTCCTACCTGAGATTTAGAAGAAGACATGGCTTCGTTTATTTTAGATCCGCTATCGAAGATTGAACAAGATTTGAATACGGTTGATAGTGGATTAATAACGACAGAAGATAATGAAATAAATTCCCAGGTTCATAAATTACTACAACTTGTTGATGTGAAACAATTATCACCTGACGATCTTATACACCATCATATATTACCTGTATTACGATCAGAAGACTGGAAGGTAAGAGACTACATTGTATCCATTACTTGTATTATGATCAGAAGACTGGAAGGTAAGAAACTAGCTACTATAATTTGTGTTACACTCTGAAGACTGGTAAGTTAGAGACTTCATTCTGTCCATTACCTGTATTACGATCAGAAGACTGGAATGTAAGAGACTACTTTCTCTATGTGTATATAACCTGTATTACATTCTGATAAGTTAGAGGCTACATTCTATCCATTACTTGTATTACGATCAAGTGACTGGTAGGTAAGAGGCTACATTCTATATATATATATATAGCACTCTTTATGACACATGTCAACGATTAATCAACCTTGTTGTGTTATGAGATTGGGAACAAGTTTTATTGTACGAATCATATATTATTCCTAGAATATAGATCGTGATATTTTATATGATCTTGCTTGCTTCTTACCAATTACTCCCCTTCTCAAAATTTAGGGGGGTTGGGATGGCGTAGTGGTTTAGAGTGTCGCGCTTCGACCTCTAGCTGGCCGGTCACCTCTGGCTTGCGGCTGTGGTTTCGATCCCTGGTGTGAGTGTATGTGGCATGGAGATAGGGGCGCCTTCTCAACCTCGTGGGTTTCCTCCGGGCACTCCGGTTTCCTCCCACTGCTAAAGACCCCTACACATAAGCGAATTATTGAAATAAAATTAAAACCATATGTTAGTCCCGAAAAGACCTGGTTTGTGTCGAGTGGACGTTAAACCCCATTTCTCTCTCTCTCTCTCTCACAATTTAAGATCATGTGGTAAGAATCTACCTTCAATGAAGTCAAATCATGCTGAATTGCTGATCGTGCACTCTCCTCCTTTGCTCCCATTGTTTGGAACTCTTTATAATAAAATGTAAAAAACAGTGACAATATACAATCATTTAAAAGGAACTTCAAAACAGAACGATTCCGACAGTCATACTTTAATGACCCTATAATTTGCGCCAATGAGCAGTCTTTTGGTTGGAATTCCAACGATGTATTATAAGATGATCATTGTTATTATGAGTTTGGAGACCGGTGTTTTTCTACAAACGATGTTTTATTTTCTAGAATAAGGATCGCGATATATTGGTCAACTACGTGATGTATATAAAAGATCAGTACGAACGCCAGCCGTCAATCATCAATCTGGAGGAACTGAAATCCATCGTACAAATAGCAACAAACCATGGCTTTAAAAACCCTAAAAAGGATTCGATACATTTTACAGCTCGTTACAACAACCCTATTGATCTTCAGAGACAGTTACAGGGTAAGTATATTATAAAAATGAAATGAAATGGGGTTAAATGTCCTACTCTTCTAACGAAAAACAGTGTGCTATCAGGGGAAATTTTGTCCCAATGGCGCAGCTACAGCCTATTCTTAAATTGAATACTAGCTGGAAAGTTTTTTTTGACGGGCGCGACAATGGGCACACGGCACATCTGTTTTTCGTCCATCCGGAAGACTATACACTGTCCCTTGCTAGACCCTCTGTCCTCTATCACTGACAAGGGGGAACCATGCCCGAAAATCCTGATGAACTTTCTCAGCCAACACGGACCACAGGACCTCCAGGTCAGCGAGCCGATGTCATACTTAATTTTGAGAATCATCGATAAATATTGGGTTCATAATTTTGCGTCGTTTAAAATGGTTTGTTTACATTAGATAATGATGGCACCTGCACTGGTGAATTGATTTATTGCAATTTCTTTTTTTTTTATGATTTTATGTTGCTTCAGTAAGGAACCTATCACCAATCTTAATTATCCATGTCACACATTCTTCATAGGCACACAAATTGTTCCTTAGTTTGATCCACATCAATATCATCATATAAAATAGTTTTATTTCTTCAACATCAACATTATTCTTTTATGCTGTTGTTTTGTTGGTAAATATTGACCTGGTTATGAATCGTGATACGAATTGTGTCGTAGCACCTGAATCGTAATACATATCGTATCGTGACTGCAGTGAGAATATACCCAGCATGAATGTTGGGTTTACTTTCATGAACAGTGTTGAGTAATTAACGAGTATGGTGATGTCATTTCAGGCTATGATTGGGTACTTGTTGATGCTGAATATTTGACACAGGGTCCAGTCGGACTAGTAGCACAACAATGGCGAGATTTTTTCACCAAACTTGGTGTCATCGATTTCCTGGATGTGAGAACAGAAGATATCACCATTATGCCAGATAATTTGGTAAGTCTGTTGTCTTCATATATTGGTGGGTGGTTGAGTGATTTAACTCATTGGTTTTATATCATGAGGTCTGTCATTGAGTCAAGTGGCATGCACATAAAAGAAATTTTGACATTTGGAATTTAAAGTAAGATTAAGCCATATGGACGATGTCTCTGCAAATTTCCCCTCATAGCACATTGAATTCGGTTTGCCGTCTCCTTATGCGTAGTTGGAGTAAAAAAGTAGGATATTTCTCTCTCACTCTCTCCAAGGCTTGATAAGCCGGGAAAAATTTTAAATTTTCTACAAATATGCAAATGACGTGCAGTGATTTTATGTACTCTCTCTCACATGGTTTAATTATGTCCTTACTGTTCTGCTCTGACTGGGATAATCAAGACTGAATTTTACGATAAAATCCCTTGGGATAGTTAGGATGCTATGCCACCACCAGATATTACATGCATAGATAAATTCATCGAAATTTTTTTATTTTTCGAAAATATGCAAATGTAGGGTACCCCATCATAAATAAATTTTTCCAAATAGCTCTACAATTACACCACAATATTAATATATATAGCAAGCCTTAAATCTGTTTCACACATTTATAGTCACTAAATAAACGGCCATGTTGTACTTAATAAGCTATTACCATTTAGCCATCGATAAATAATAGACTGAAAAAGGGTTTCAAGTGTCGTCCATAACATCCAGAAATTTTGAGCAAAAAATAGGTTACGTGCCCTTTTTTTGAAACTAGTCTAGCTTAACCAGTCTACCGACTATTCTCCGTCTAATTGACAGGCCAGGATAATCATTTTTACGAAACATGACAGAAAGCTGGAACAAGAAATTGAATTTAGAAATGACGCACGGTTGGCAATTGCAACTCAACAAATGTTTTAAGGATCTTTTAAAAGTTAAATGAAACTACAATAGATTTTTTACGGCTGAAATAGTTGATAGATGTGTTAAAAATTTCATGTACAATGACTATTTATAGACTCAAAGAGAGTGCGAGTCTAGCTAGAAATCATTGCGAGGCAAGCCACTGAAGTGTGCACATTCACTGTGTCGAGTACCACCTTTAGTGGGGAAAACTTTTGGCACATGGGCACCCTAGCAAATGACGCACAGACATTTTAAATGATCTCTCTCACATTTCTTATTGTTTTTATCTCTTGTTTTAGGATAAAACCCCATGGGCTGGTTATAGTGATATGTTACCGTCATCTCTAAATGGCTACATCATATCAGATTTCATATGCGACGAATTCCAAGCTTTGGTTACGAAAAACAGAAATCCAGAAACGTTCAACCAACAGATGAAGATATTGTTTGTGAAACTCGACCAGGAATGGGACAGTATTTATTCTAAATTTAAAACAACTTCAATCCGATCTGCCGACGGTCAGATTCTACGAACGGTTGACTCGTCTTTTGGTTTGTATTTAAAGTCACTGAAGTGGGTTCCGGCTGTGGACTTTAACACAGACGAAACAGATCAAGGAATCCGTGTTAACGTAAAAGAGGTTAATATGAAAGCATCGGATCTGTACGTCCGCGATCCACGAATCGAGGATATTCTCGCACATACTGTGAATTATATCCAGTGCAACACCCTGGCTGCGAGTTCATTTTCCAAATTCCTGGAAATTAAAATGACGTTGGAAGTGTCCATGGTGAAAGATTTGTTAGTCAGATGGGGGAAACGAAGCGAGGAAGACAAACCCGTAACATTTGTTGGTTCGTTGAAACAGATTCAAGCGATATACTTTTATCTTCGGGATAATCTGACCAGCAAAGATTCCCAGGATTTGTTTATCGATAATTCTGTGATTTTTGTTCCGAAGGATAAACAGGATCCTGATCCGTTGAAATTGGTTGTTGGGGAGATGTTAAAACGCGACGAAGTTTGGTGGAGTGATGCTTCGTCACTTTTCATATATCATCATAAATTGCTCATAGAGTATCACTCCGACCTCGCCAACAAACATATTATAAGCAGCTTCTATCCTACGAGAGAATTTGAGGAATTTTTCCGAACCATTTGTCGTGTTCAAATGAACCCAAATATGTCTGATTATGCCGAACTTTTGGTCCTTTTATCAACAGTCCATTTGCCGACATATAAAAGTGTCTTTAACAACACCCTACAGATTTATTCTCTCATTGCAACGTCTCTAACTATCAACGACTCTGATGATTTTACATCAAGGACCATGAAAGAAAATGAACGGACCAAGATTGTTCAGCGTTTATCCAAGCAGAAGATCTTTTGCTCCAAAGCGAACGTTTGGGTGTCATTGGCGGATAAACCTATGATAGCAGACAACCTGGAATTAGAGAAGAAGTTCGCTGGAGAGGAAAACGTCCATTTCTTGAAGTTAACATCGGACTCGAAAGATAAAAATACTAAATTTAAACGTAGAGGTAATTAACCATTTTTATTTTCTTTATTTTATGTGAAGCAGGAGTTTGCTGCAAAAGTTCCATGAGTTGATTAGCCTTGTTTACTCTTGTCAGTTGTGCAGGATGGCTTTGGGTTGGCTAGCATGGTTTACCCATGTCTGTTTTTCAGAAAAGAGGAACCGTGTCTAGTTGTTTGGATGGAAAGAAAATGCAAGGTCCCATGGAATTTGACAACTAGTAGGTGGAAATGCCCTTCTACGAGCAAAATTTTTTCCAAGCACACTGCATGGGTTCATATTCTTGTGTTTATTAGCCTGGTTATTTCTTGACCCCTGTATCTGATTCAGCTGAGATCCTTCTTGTTAGTATCATTCCTACTTTTTCTCCCTCTTTCTGTTCTACCTTGGCTGATGCTGCTTCTCTCCCTCTCTCTGTCCTACCATGGCTTATTTTGCTCCTCTCTTTCTATTCTACCTCTGCTAATGCTGCTCCTCTCCCTCTTTCTATCCTACATTGGCTAATGCTGCTTCTCTCCTTCCTTCTATTCTACCTCGGCTAATGCTGCTTCTCTCCTTCCTTCTATACTACCTTGGCTAATGCTGCCTCTCTCCTTCTAATCTACCTTGGCTAATGCCGCTCCTCTCTCTCTCTCTCTCTCTCTATCTCTCTCTCTCTCACATTTAAATGATTCTGTACTACACATTGAGATTATTTTTATGATGTAATGCATATAATAGGCGATAAATATTATTATTAAATAACATTATTATTATTTTCTGGGTAATCTCGTTTACAGATAACGCAGCTGATCCTAGGGTTATGATGTTTATTAAGATGTTCCCAATACCAAATCTTAGCGACAGCGTGGAGATCACACCACAGACCAAATTACTCCAACCCTGTCCTAAAGTCCAGCTGTTCATGCATCATGTGATACCACTGATACAGCGTTTTATTTACACACATTACTATGACGATATCTACACAGAATTTAAACAAAGTAACATGGCCGAGTTTCTCTCAAGTTTACAGTTTTTTCAGGTAAATAATAAGTCAATGAAAGATGCATTATGTAAGATCTAAATCTGCCTATTACAGGTCTTTCTTTAGGCCTTAAATGTTATCTAAATCATTAATTAATGGTAATTAATGATTTCAGTCAAAATGCTTCACTCTGAGCCAAGATATTAGCGATTCAATTTTAGGCCTATATCATCATTACTGCAGTAAAATAACAAACAAAGTCTCGATTATCCATTTTTGTTTGCTCATATTTTCATGTGGACGTATATTGTCATCCATACTGTCCGTCCACAGTTTGTTGCGGATGCTGTACAGGCCTCAATTTTTATCTGATTTTGACAAAACTTAACATACAGATTTATATCCCAAATCTTGGTTGCTTTCGATATTGGAATGTATCAGACCTTAACTTCATGGATTATGGCCCCTGATTGTACGAAAAACCGTAGATTTTTAGCTTGTTCTCTGTCCATCTCTTGCAGACGTATCTTGCATGACAAGCTGTTTTTTTATTTATCAGGCGGACGTGTTGGAGGTGATTTATAAGTTAAAGCACATCAGTGGAGTTATATTACCTCATACAGAAAACTGTGTTCTGAACGAAGGCGAGTTTTTTGTGGATAAAAAATTTGCTGAAAATTATGCAGAAATCAACAAGGAGATCGCCAAATTTTTCTGTAAAGGAAACAATAAACTGATGAAAGAATTACGGTAATTTTTTTTTAAAATATGAAAGTCACCAAGAGATCTTCTGATGGGATCTTTTGTTTTTGGAGCATATCTTTTAGAGTTTTGATACGCCCACATGGCGATCTGATTAAAATACAGATCAAAGCTTCTACAACAACTCTTCCAGATCTTAGTGTAGTAAAGACAAGTCAAACGAAATTTTGAGCTATAAAAAAAAAAAACGAAATAAGATGTGTGTTTTAATGAGATTGCCCACATGGAAGAATTGTTGCATATTGCTGTTACATCTGTCAGTGCATTGGTCTGTCCATTGCCCACAATTTCTTGTGAACACTCTACAGATTTCATTTATGATCTAATCATTTTTAAATTGATATATGTTGTTTCTTAGTGATCCCATCCGAATGACTAGACAGCTGTCCTTGTCTCTCCATCAATCCTGCATCACTGACAGGGGGAAACCACGCTGGAAAATCTGGATAAATTTTCTCGGCCAATGCAGGGTTCGAACACCCGACCTCCAGACTAGTGCGCCAGCGTCTTACCCACTTTACCACCTGATCCCCCCTTATAATATAAACAGTTCAAATGGGGTTTGATGTCCACTCAATACAAACTTTGTCACTTATGGACTAATGGTTCTGTATTATTCCAATAATTCGCAAGCAGTGGCAGGAAACCAGAGGACCTAGAGAAAATCCATGATGTTGGACAGCGGACCCTACACCTTGTCATGTTCAAGCAGAGAATCAAAACCTTAACTATGTCTTAAGAATTGCAGTCTGTAGTCTGTAGGTGTCTAGTAATAGTGAATGAAAGAAATGTTGTTTCATGGTACGTCAGCTCCAAGCGGGCTATATTGCACCAAGGATAGTGAAACTGCATTACTCTACTTGAGGAGAATATGGGTAAATTTTGTACGTTTTCAGTCTGAAATGAACTTGAAGAAGACTGAATATTTTGAAAAGTATGTACTCAAACGATTCAGAACCTTTTGTAAATTGATAAAAGGCCAACTGACATTGACTATATATACCATTTTTGGAGGTTGTGTATACAATGGTGACTTTGCCAATGGCTGTGAAAATCCTGAAAAAAAAAGTGAATCTTTGATTTATTCCACATTTTGCCACCTGATGGCATGAACATTGTGAATCGCACATTGCGTGTGATGCTAAATTCATAATCTACACCAAGAGTTGATGTAGATTACAAGCAAATTATTGAAATAAATTAAATTTGCAATGACTTAATTTGTGTCGAGTGGACATTAAACCCCATTTCTATCTCTCATGTTGTTGTAACACAGGATATATATTTTGTTGCCTGGCAACCTGTTTTTTTTCAGTCATTTTTTGAGGTCAGTAACACCAATAATAAGCAAGCGATCAGAAGATAGTATAGATGACGTGTTGAACGATGAAGAAGTGTATGATTTACCAGAAGATGAGATGGTATGGTCGATCGAGGCACCGATTATAATACCACCAGTTGTCGTACCACCACCTCCAGGTATGTCTTATGAGAGAGGAGACTACTACTACTACTACTTGGTGTTTAACGTCTGCTTCCACATAAGTGATATCACAGACAAGACTTAGGAGAGCCGAAGCTGATTCCTGTTTTTTAGAATATGATTTTGCAATCTTTCCATTTGGCTTTAAGCCATGGATTGGGTTTAGTGGGAAGTTCTTCCCTTTATTTAATAAAAAACATATCATTTGGTAGATGATCTCGTTTGCTTCTCGATTGGTTGATATCATCGTTTGGGGTTAGTGTTTAGGTGCCAGGCCCGTCTTATCGTGGCCTCCCCTTATCCACTATCCCACTCTATGGGTTTGGTATCAGTTTTATTTACGCAATAGTGTTTAGGTGCCGAGTACGTCTGACCCAAACTCCCCCTTACTCCACTATCCTGCTTAGTTTGGTAGATGTCATCTTTGTGGGATTTGTGTTTAGGTGCCAGGCCCGTCTTATCGTGACCTCCCCTTACTCCACTATCCTATTCTGTAGGTTCGGTGTCTCTTTTTTGGCGGAATAGTGTTTAGATGCCGAGTCCATCTGATCGTGACCCTCCCTTACTCCACTATCCTGCCAGTTTGGTATAAATCCCCTATGTAGTTTTGTGTTTAGATGCCGGGCCCGTCTAATCATGACCCCCTCTTACTTCACAATTCTACCTAGTCCAACTGTGTCCATTAGGGCGTGGATTTGTTTGAAGATTTGCAGTTTCAGATCTGGTCTAGGGAAGAGTAGGTTCTTAGTGTTGAATGGTATGTTGTTGGTCTCCATTATTCTCACTAGTTCCCTTCTCTCCTCCTTGTATACCTCGCAGTCTACCAGGACATGGTTGGTGGTACATTCTTCTCCGCACTCACAGACGATGACTTGGTGTTTGTGGTCTCGCAGCCGCTCTTTCACCCTTAGTTTCGATATAAATCTGCATATATCTCTTCTAGAGTGATTGATTGCTGTCTTCGTGTAAATTTTGTCATCCAGCCGGAATCTGTATGTGTCAAGTTCAACGAGTTTTAATTCCCAGATTGAATTGACCTGTCTTTTAACCATACTGTAGATTTCCGTGGTGCTGTAGTCTATGGTGCGGAGTGGTGCTGTATCCTTGAGACCTTCGTTTGCGAGTCGATCTGCCTCCTCGTTTCCTCTAATGTTGACATGTGATGGAATCCACACGAGCTCTACTTTGCTTCCCTTCTCTAAGACCCTCTGGTACAGCTGCCTGATTTCCAAAATGACTTCTGGTCTTGAGTCCGAGTTGTCAGTTTGGATTGAAATCAGACTGCTCAGCGAGTCGCTTGGAATGACGAACTTACTAGTCTTTTGATGGGAAATCCATGATATAGCGTCACGAATGGCCACAAGCTCTGCAGTGTACACCGAACAGTTATTGGGCAGTTTCCTGCTTATTCCCTGTTCCCCGTTTGGCAGGTATATTCCAAACGAGCTGGTGCCCGTTTCAGGGTTGCGTGAGCCATCCGTGTACACATGATCCCAGTCATCGGACGGCCAGTTGTCTTCCAGGTGTTCTAGCGAGAAAGCTCGTGCAGCAGTGGGGTTGTTTTTCTTGTCGATTTTCTGTGATAGATCTAGATTGACCGGCGGTATAGGGAGCGTCCAAGGGGCGATCGCTGGGGGGTCGTGTTCATTTATCACGAGCTCCCCCAGTCGCAGTTCCTTGATTGTTTCCCTGATACCTTGACCAAAGCTTTTCTTTCTTGGATCTCTCACATATCTTGTATTTTGTAGACTGACAAAAGTTGGAGATCTTGCGCCCAGTTGCGAGATCTTAGCCCAGTACCTTGTCGCTAGTTCTTTTCTTCTTAGGGATAGGGGCAACTCCCCGGCTTCTTGTAGTAGTGCCTCTCTCCTAGTCCCTTGCCCTACGCCAGTCGCAATACACAGAGCTTTGTATTGGATGGTGTTGAGAGGAGACTGTACCACAACCTGCAGATAGTCTTATGGCAGGGGTACTGAACTTGTGGGAGGGGCACTGGGTTGGGAGATTGTACCACAACCTTCAGGTATGTCATTTGGGCAGGGCATAGGGGTTGGAGGGGGCTGTATCACCAACCTCTAAGTATGTCTTGTGGCAACTGTACAGGGGTTTGGTGGTTAGGGGGTTGTATCACCGACTTCTAGGTATGTCTTGTGGCAGATGCACGATTAGTTGTGTTACGGTGATGTTATTCTTTGTGGAATTGGGTGTCGGGGATTGTATTGCCAACCTGAAAGTATGCATTGAGGAAGATCTCAAAGTCTAGGGCGGCCTGAGAATGGTGCCGACTGACTTATGAGATTTATAAATCAAAAATGGCTAATACATGCATTATAAAATTACCTAATTATATGAAGCTATCATCATGATTTTCTTTTTATCGTCAGTTGAGCAACCAGCATCAGAAACCCAAACAGAATCTGGTAGTACGGAGAAAACTTTACGATCATGGCCACCACGTGCACCAGATAACCCTAACGCACAACAGAGATCAGGTCAGTATGTGGGATTAGATAACGAGCTGGCAGTTCTCGGCAAAATAGTTAAAAAATAGATAATGTAAATAGAATATGCTGAAAATTTCAGTCGAATTGCTCCACTCTGAACCAAAATATTAATGATTAAATTTTAGGCATTAAATTACTAAAGTCAGTACGATAATAAACAAAGTGTCAGTTATCCATTTTGACGTTAAATTATGCATAACAAAATGTATTCAAATCCAATAAATATTAAATATCTCAGGCTAGCATTGGCAACGAGAGTTGTTTATGGTCATGTCTTGTTCATAAATGTTTAATTGATAATTTATGTAAGATTTAAGGCCTAAAGAAATACTGCAATAGGCAGATTTATCTCTTGCGTAATGTCTGTTGTAAGGTGCATTGTATTAAATTTAGATACAGGGCTGATTGTTCATGTTGTAATAGTTAAAAAAATAGATAATGTAAAATTGTTACATTGAAAATTTCATTCACACTATAAACCTCAGAATGCCTCGTTCGGCATTTCTGTCCAAACGACGTAAAAAAAATGCCTCGTTGTCTGCAGTTCCAAAACGAGGTTTTTTAAATTGCCCTTCTTTTGGAACGAGGTATTTTGTTCAGAACGAGGCTTGGTAAAATGCCTCGTTTACTAAACGTGGTTTTTTCAAGATAGTTATTAGCGGTATTTCGGCCAATTTGTAAAAATTAAAATTTATGTTATTTAATACGAAAATAAAACCAGTTCAAACTATATTATTATCAGAGAAATTGACAAGACAAGAATACACGCCATCGGTGGAGGTGTAAAACTATTGCAGACACATAACTACCTTGATTGATTTATTGCCCCAATCAGATATAGGTGTTAAGAACGCGTCCGCGAGAGGACCATGCAGAAATCGAAAAAAACGATAACCCTGGGGGTCAGCAAATATCAACCATACTTGGTCTATGGGGACCCCTAGGCGACTGAAGTCACATGATGAAGTGAAAAAATTTTGAAGTGACAACTTCCGGTATAACTGGAAATTGTTGTTTTCGGGCAAAATTTGACATATTTCGACCAATTTTTTACCCAAATTTCAAAGCGCTCCTACCCGAAAAGTTATGTCTCTAAATTTTTGAAATTGGTCAGGTATGATAGGCCTAGTAGTCGTCTTAAAATCCTGCAGTCGTTTGGGATTGTATGAATCGTGTGAAATTTTCTGTGCGTGATCTTAAAGTGGTCATTTTACGTATGTTGAAAACTATGCCATCCTAAAACGAATGTAGCTACTTCTTTGCAGGTCTGACATATAACTGCTTGGTATGGTTGTGAAGGGCATTTCTCAAAGTAAATGTCAGAAGAAAAAAACTGACCGGAACGCAACCCACTAGAGTGCTGCAATAGTTTGAAAATATGTAAAAACGGTATTTTCCACAAATTTGTATTTTCACTGATGATGGACTACTATCATCAAGAGTTCAAATGACCGTTGATTATCAACATTACTAACATATTTTGTTACTTGGACGTTCCTTGCGCCAAATATACTATCTTGGTTAAATATCATGAAGTTTTTGTGACAAAATCGGACGTTCGCGGTCATTGTAGAAAAGGGGCGTAACTGGTGTATAATTTTGCAGGGTCAGGCAACGATTATTCTAATCTGTATTCAGTAGTTAGTAGCACAGAAGAGCATGAATCCATGGGTTGGCACGGCAAGCTTTCATATTGGCACAATTTAACCAAAGCAGCACCTTTTCAGCAATGACCAACGATTATCTTCATTACTTATAATATTTCGGTATTTGAACGTGCCTCGTGTCAAATAGATATTGTTTAAAATCATATTTATGTGACACAATCTGACGCTCGCTTGATAGCCAAAGGGAAGGGTCATATGTCGTGTATAATTTTGCAGGAATCAGACCACTGTTATTAAGATCAGTATTCAAGAACAGATCATTGTATAGATTTATTGACTGACATGACTATCATAAACTTGATCTATTAATTTGTACACCTGCTCATGTAAAGAAACATTCAGAAGTATTCATGTAGGGACATTTAATGTTTGATATTGAAATCTCTGAAGGGGAAGATGGCATAGATCACAACAGGATTTATGGCACTCCAGGATAATGTTGACCGCATGTGCCAACCTCCTACATGTCTACGTTGGAGCAGAAGTGCTTACGTAAATGCTATCTGACCTTCCTTCAAGTTTTTGGACCAAAGAATAATGTTTTATTTTGTAATACTGTTTTTGGTCTATGTCTTCTTCTCCTTCGTGGATTTCAGAATGGAATTATCATAGCCTCCCGATCTCCAATGCCTCTCCGTGAAAATTTCTAAATGTTTCTGAAAAGTTGATATTCAGCGGGTGACTGGGCACGTGAGCCCACTAATCCAATGCTTGTTGTGTAGTCATCTTGCTGATCGTGTAACTATGATTTAATGTCACTGGATCATGTACAATCCCCTCGTCCTTAAAACCTGTTACAAGAGCAAACATGTATGCCTCAGAAACACTTCAAGACTTCAACCCATGGACGACTAATAGTTTATGATCACGAAGTTGATGTGGCGTGGCTCTCTACCACTCAAGAATTATCGCGTTTCAGGTTGTCCAGTTCTCCACAAAACATTTCCAGTCACGAGAATGTACTGAAGATGCTAATTCGAACCTTCCACAGCTATCGGCAGCGTAGTGATCTTTTACCCAAGCGCTGAAATATGCTAACTCTGAATGGTGTATCATATTTCACCTTTCATTACCATATCATATTCATATAAAATGAATTATTTTATGTAAATTGCACGACACTTGTCCCTGGTCTACATGGGCTTTAGATCATAAGGTCAGTTATTGAGTCAAGTAGTGACACAACATGCAAGTGTGGTGTTGTTTGTCCAACCGTGTGGATTTTCTATTTTCGCACAAGCGATCATTGAAGTAAATCTGTAACATATGTTAGTCCCAAAGTGACCTAATTTGCGTCAGGTGGATCTTAAACCCCATCTCTCTCTCTTATGTCAAATTCACCCTTGCTAACGACTGAATGGAATATAACTTTGTTATGATGTCCATAGATATGCATCACCATATGTTAGTCCCAAAATGACCTCGTTTGTGTTCAATGGATGCTAAATCTCATTTTACTCTGTTCCTCTCATGTCTAAATCATCCTTGATAATGACTAAATGGAATATATTAAATTTGTAAAGATGTCCATACATATACTTCATCTGGGGTATTGATAAACGGAACATTTTATCCTATTTTTGGGTGTTTTTAATTTATTTCTGATGTATTTATTATGCCCGTTCCGGTCATTTTTATTTTTTATTTTGTTAGTGGGAAGGTTGCTAGATGTGGGTAACATTCAATTTTTTTCCTAGTCCCTGCAAAGAACGAGCTATAGCATCTCAAACATTGGTTTTCATTAAATTCAATTTTCAGACAGAGTTGGGTATCATGCCCGTACCAAGTTAGAATTAGCAGTAGAAACTTTAAACTCGGTGTATAGGAGGAACCTGAGTGGTCCTACTAATGCCCAAAATTTTGTATGCCTAAATCAATCATTGTCCGAATAGCAGATCATCCGAATTTGGTTCCAAAATCGCCAATTTTTTGCTTATTTTTCTATTAAAAAATATATTTCCAATTTTTCAGGTCGGTATCAACTGAATCAATCTAATATTTTGTGGGGATGTATCTGGGTACTAACCCATCTCACAGAAAAAATTTGGCCCAAATCCCCGACCCAAGGGTTATCACCCCCTGCATGGTGCTCTCGCGGACACGCTCTTAAGAAACAACTGTGGTGTTGTGACATTTTATTGGGGGCAATCAATTAATCAAGGTATAGCTGTGTGTCTGCAATTGTTTTACACCTCCACTGATGGCGTGTATTCTTGTCTTGTCAATTTCTCTGATAATAATATTGTTTGAACTGGTTTTATTTTCGTATTAAATAACATAAATTTTAATTTTTACAAATTGGCCGATATACCGCTAATAACTATCTTGAAAAAACCACGTTTAGTAAATGAGGCATTTTACCAAGCCTCGTTCTGAACAAAATACCTCGTTCCAAAAGAAGGGCAATTTAAAAAACCTCGTTTCGGAACTGCAGACAACGAGGCATTTTCTTTACCTCGTTTGGACAGAAATGCCGAACGAGGCATTCTGAGGTTTATAGTGTCACATTACTTTATTCTGGACGATGTTTTGACTGTTTGAAGATGAAGCATAGATTGTTTATTATCATAGCTGCGGTACTTCACAACCCAAGACTAAGCCTTCCTTTTTCATTTTATCGTTACTTTTTAAAATCTCTCGCATGTTTAAATCCATTTAAATATCTGCCATCCAATGATCTAGAGAGTTGATTATAAGCATATCATTATAAAGAGGAAGAGAGAGTTTAATGTCCACACAAACTAACGTAGTTTGATTTTAATTTAATAATTAGGAGTCTCTAGCAGTGGTAGGAAACCGGAGAACCTGGAGAAAAGCGACATGATTAGATAGGTGACCCTACTTGTCATGTACAAGCTGGTAATTGAAATCTTACCACTTGACTCAATGACAGACCTGATGATCTAAATTAGCATGTTGAACCAATCGGTGACCCAACCCTCTAATACGCAGAGAAATAAAGCAAAATTATGATTCACATAATAAATGTCTAAATATTTTTTTCAGATTCTGTTACCTTTAAACCTCTTGGAGCTAAACTATGGCCTCCACCAGCTCCTGAAGGTTTTGTTGCAAAATCACGAACAGATTTTCTTCCATCAAACATTAAAGTGGTGGCAGCCGAAACAGATGAGAAAACAACAGATGCTGCTGATTCGTCAAAAAATTCAGAAAATCTGAGGCAACCTGGAGACAGAATGGCGAACGAAGACGGTGCGGCAAGAAGGCCACGTTCATCAGAAGGACGAATGAACACAGACGCAGATGGGGATGAGGTGGTTAGACGTCCTTCTGGAACATCTAGACAGAGCTCAACTGTTAGTTCAACAGGAGGAGGAGGAAGTCGTCCTGTGTCACGTGAAGTTGACGGACGACCAACGAGTCAAGATCTATCGAAGTCTGATGGTTCTGCAGGTGATAGTCGTATGTGTCCCTGCTTTTGCTTGAAACCTTACTTTGCAATACTTTATCAGATGTTTTCCTATTTTCTCTTTTAAAAATTTGATTTCAACAATTCACTTGTGTGTAGGGGTCTTTAGCAATGGGAGGAAACCGCAGGACCCAAAGCAAACCCATCAGATTGGATAGGCGACATAACTCCTTGTCACGTACGAGCATGGGAAACAAGACCATCTTACTTGACTTAATTACAGACCTTGCAACCTTTCAGCCACCCACTTCAAAATTTAGTCTTTTTCAAATGTAATTTAAATCTTACGTAAATACAATGTATCAGTCTTGTTTTTCATGAGAAATCAGAAGGTCGAGAGGTTACGCCATGTAGTAGTGCCTTGGATATTTTTTTTTTATATATAATATATTTCATTTGCAAATACATACATATAAGTATATGCATAAAATTAAATCGTGATCAGAACAAATTATACAGGACCTAATGAGAGCTGAAGCTTCTTCCTGTATATTTAGAATACGATTTTGCAATCTTTCCATTAACGACCTTAGGTCATTGAATGAGCTTAGTGGGAAGTTCTTCCCTTTATTTAATAAAAAACATATCGTTTGATTCATAGAGGAATAGAAGGGGTTACACTATCCCAATTTTCCACTTATGTGGGGAGGGAGGGGTGGGGGGAACGGTAGCTAACTGAGTAAAGTGCTGACTCACTTTTCAGGAGATCAGTATTTCAATCCTGGTGTTGGCCTTGTGAAAGCTCATTTTGGATTCTCCCTTGCCAGTGATGTAGGACAGCAGTTAATGTTATATGTTTGCCGTCATTTGAAATTTAATAAAAATGAATCTAGGAGAATATCTGAGAAGCATGACATCACTTGTTTCATTGACTGTGTTGCACCATTATTTAATGTTTACTTTAGTTTTTCAATTTATCTGTCTGCAATGTTCAGTAAAGAGTCTTTTGATTTGGGGTCACTGGACTTTCAACTAAAATCTTGTTGGATCGTATCCTGGCCAAGTAGAATATTTGGATATTTCAAGCTGGTTTCCACTTGTTACAGATATTGCTTGTGGGATTGACAAATATATTGTGTCTAATTGTTGGGTGGTTTAGCCTATGGGGGTGACAAATAATTTGTGTCTAGTCCTTTGGCTAGGATAAAAAGCAGACCAATCTGTGGATACATTGGAATATACTACAATAACTCTTGGACAGTAGGAATTTAATGAAGACATTTCAAATGTGGCCATAGAGAGAGAGAGATTATATAGCTGGACTAACATAATATGGATCAATTTTATTTCAATAATTCACTTGCATGTAGGGGTCTTTAGCAGGAGTAGAAAACCAAAGGACTGAGAGAAAACACCACTGGAGTGGGCAGACAACCCTACTACTTGTCACAAGTAAACTTGATTAAAACCCACACCACTTGACTCAATAGAAATAGTTTATCTGTAAATCTGTTGTACTATACAGGTTTTAACAATGACTCAAAAACTAAAAACCCCCCAAAAATACAATTTTAATATTTTTTTCTTTTTACCTGTCATTTTGTTTATCTAAACAGTAAAGGACAATAAATTTTTCTGTTAGATAAAATGTTGTCTTTATATACAGCATGTTTATATCATTCAGTCAATGTCTTTCATTGTGGTATGAATTTCTTAGATTCTTATAGGGTAGAATGTTTAAATTTTTTCTTTTATAATTACTATTTTCACTTTATACAATTAACTTTAGATTTATATCATTTTTATAAATTTTACCTCAAATCATGTCATGGCTTAAACGCACTAATCCCCCCTCCCCCACAAAAAAAGTAAAATACGGTAATAAATTAACATAACTTTTAATAACATTTTTCTTCTGAATGTAATGGCTAAGTTTATTTTCTTTATAGCCATAAAGTAATTATATAATAAGGATTCATATAATTTTTAGAATTTTTATCCCTTCAGATAAAAAGTTCAATGTCTAATCTAAGTCTGCTTTCTTTAAAGTCAATAAATTATGATTGATCTATAAAAATAAACCAAGCCCAATCTTTATCAGCCCCGACAATGCCTCTGACACCCCCTTCCCCCAACCCGGCACCCCTGCTCATCCAACAATATATTTGTTGTTTGTAAAATGAACGGGAGTTAAGTAGAATGTCTTGCTCATCCTCAACATACAGAACCAACATCATTTAAGGTTCTACTTATCTGAAGAAAGGGGATCATGTGTCTAAGCGGGTAAGACGCTGGCTCGCTAGCCTGGAGCTGGGTTGTTTGATCCCTGCATTGGCCGAAAAAGTTCATCCAGATTTTTGGACTTAGTTTCCCCTTGTCAGTTTTTTGTTGTTTATATTTGTGGGTGTTGTATGGTCAAATGGTTCACACCTGCTCGTTGTATCATCAGGTCTGTCATTTAATCAACTGGCGTGGTTTTGATTCTCCGACGGTTATACGTGACAAGGAGTGGGGTCGCCTGTCCAACCTCCTGAGGTTTTTTCCGGGTTCTCTGGTTTCCTCCCACTGCTAAAGAGCCTATGTGCAAGCAAATTATGGAAATAAAATTAATCGTATGTTAGTCCCAAAATGACATAGTTTGTGTCGAGTGGACGTTAAACCCTACTTCTCTCTCTCTCTCTCTCGCTTTGTTTATATTTGACAAATGTGGCTTTAATTTTATAGGCAAGAGGAAAATAGAGAGCAGTGAGGCAGAAGATAACAATGAGACAAAGCGTCATGCACCCAGTTCCCCAGAAGACAACGTGGATGTAACAGCTACCATGCCAGAACAAGCCAAAAATCAGACTCAACCAATAAAAACGTCTCCGAGCCCAGAGTCGGAGACAAACCGTCAACATAGAAGCCCGTCTCGTCCTCTCGACCCAAATCATAAACGCCCTTTTAACTTTGGTAAGAATTTAAATCATATCATAACATAAATAGAACAATAATCATCTCGTAACATGAATAGAACAATAATCATCTTGTAACATGAATAGAACAATAATCATCTTGTAACATGAATAGAACAATAATCATCTTGTAACATGAATAGAAAGGAATCGATTTGAAGGTCTCCTGAAGAGTTTGAATTGGTCATTTTGAGTCTAAATTTGTGTTTATGTGTGCTATAGAAGCAGGAGAATTTTCAATGAATACCAGCTATTAGGGTGCCAACCTGCTCATTGATCGACTTCAATTTTTCAGTTCATCTGACAGAAGTACTAATTAACACGCTTAACTTAGAGACTGTTCTTAAAAAATTCAGATGCCCTTGGTCCACTCTGTGATTGACATAAAAGAAGATATTTTAGTTATGGTGTCTCTTTCCGTTACTGCTTGTCTCCCAGCCCACATAAATAAGATTTTATAGTTTCAGAGTTCCGTTCCTCCACAGCTTGTCCCCCAGTCCACACACAACAACTTACCCATGGAAATTGGAAATCGTATCTATTGAGGGCCATAGTGGTATAGAGTCCCATTCACTTACAGCTTGACTACTGCATATCTCCCCAGTCGAGGGCCACAGTATACTCAAAAAAATATATATTACGTATGTCAGCCCTGTGAACATTAAAGAACCCTTGACAAAATAAAAGTAGCCTGTATCGCTGTTGTCCAGTCGGAAGTTGCATGTCTTATTACCCCTGTTGGTGTAGAACAGTAGGGCTATATAAACCCTATTTTATTTCATTTCATTCAATAACAAATTCATTTATTTCAACAATTTTCTTTTCCAGATGCACCTAAGTGGCAGGAATCTTCAAGTGTAATACCGTACGAAGATCTACCATTAGGTGACCGACCATCCCTGAATATTGATGTATCAGACGACCCTGAGAACGAACGTTTAATTGGACGTTGGGGAGAACAAGTCGTCTACGATTTTCTTCTACAACAGAAGGCAGCCAATCAAAACATCCTGGATGTGAATTGGGTCAACGAGAAACGCGAATCAGGCGTTCCGTACGATTTTATTATCACATATCGTTCGGAGAAAGGGGAACAATTAACGCTGTACAGTGAAGTTAAGAGCACTCTCTCTGATTCTAAACGAATGTTCGAGATATCGATGCCAGAAGTTAAATTTGCGATGGACCAAAGTCAGAACTATGAGATATACCGATTGTTTAATGCTGGTACAAGTAATAATGTTCGGCTTGTACGAATATCAAATATTATGGACAAAGACAACATTAAATTATACATGTTTATTTAATTCACTGTTTCAATATCATGGACAGAATTATGTGAACTTTGGTAAAGCAGATGATGCCTGGGATCAATTTCTATATTGTATGCCCCCATGACTCAAGTACAAGGCCTAATATTGTATGCAACCATGACACACAAGTACAGGCCTAGTGTTGTATGCAATCATGACTCAAGTACAGGGCCTAGTATTTGAAGCAATCATGACAGGCCTAGTATTATTCCCCCATGATACAAGTACAAGGCCTAGTTGTGTATTCCCCCAAGATACAAACACTGAGCATTAAGAAAAAAATGAAATAACCTTTTTTTTTATTAAATGTGAGAAAAGAAAACATTTTAAATATTGTCTAAATATTGATGAAATGAACTTTTTTTAAATCAAATGTAAATCAGCATTCGGTGCTGTATTTACATTTACCAGGTTCTCTACTTTGGTGTTGCTTCTAAAAACATGGCTCCAATTGACTTATTATATTAACATCGTTTATTAAAACATGGCTCCAATTCAAATCAACTGGTGGGGACTGTAGGACGACTTGTTAACTTGGATAAATTCAAATTAAAAGAAAACAATTATTTTAATTTCACTGGTTGATTGGATGTTGACACCCATCGCATCCACTGTCCCTTCTGTGCACATCACAGCTCCCATTTCAAATTATTTGTCCAGTGCAGCATTGAATTATATTTGTATGTATATCCATAAATAATAGTATTAATATCAATTTGTATTTAGTATTCAAATATCTGATGATTAAGATAATTTCATTTGTATTTTATTATTTGTAAATTTATCATTTATGGATCATATATATCAATTAGTAATTTATGAATTGTCAATTTATGTAAAGTGGTAATTTACGAATTGTCAGTTTTTATGTGAAGTAAGCATTAATGGATTGGCAATTTAATATGAAGCGGTAGCATGAATTGGCAATTTTATATAAAGTGGTAATATGAATTGGCAATTTATATAAAGTTGTATTGTGAATTGGCAATTTTATATGAAGCGGTAATATGGATTGGCAATTTTATATAAAGTGGTAATATGAATTGGCAATTTTATATAAAGTGGTAATATGAATTACCAATTTCATATAAAGTGTTTATTGATGAATTGGCAATTGTATAGAAAGTGGTAATTTCTGAATTGGCAATTTTATGTAAAGTAGTAATTTATGAATTGGCAATTTTATGTAAAGTAGTAATTTATGAATTGGCAATTTTATGTAAATTAAGCTTTTAAATGAATTGGCAGTTTTATGTTAATTAAGCTTTTATATGAATTGGCAATTTTAAGTAAATTAAGCTTTTATATGAATTGGCAATTTTAAAGGGACAATAACACTCTTGCTGGCTTGGCAGCTCTAGAAAATAAATAATAGTCTTATTCTAAGTACTAGATGTTTATGTGTCCTACCTGTTGTGTAAATTATCCATTACATCATATTTTACTTGTCCAGAGAGTTCGAAAATATTTTAAAATCCAAGTCCCATTTGAAAAGGTTTACGTTAACCTTTTCAAATCATGTAGTTGAATTTTTCCAATTTTTTAAATTAGGTGTGTTAAGATGAAATTTGTATCATCAATTAATTTGAATATTGTAAAATAATACAATTTGTTGACCAGAATAAAGATTGGAACATATTATTCAATTACAACAAGAGTGTTATTGGGGCTTTAAGTAAAGTGTTTTTTTGCGAATAGACAATTTTTTTGTCAAATGGTAATTTGTGATTCATGACTTTATGAATTGTTAACATTATATTGGTAATATTTATTTTTTATGAATTCACAAACTCAAATAAATTTATCATTTATTAATTTCATAATCATTGATCAATAATTCATAATTCATAGATGATCATGGTGGCTAAGTGGGTAGGACGTTGGCTCGCTTTCTTGGAGATCGAGTGTTTGATCCCTGCATTGGACGAGAAAGTTCATCTCGATTTTCTGATGTGGTTCCCCTTGTCAGTGATGCAGAACGGAGGGCCTGACAAGGACAGCTGTCTATTCATTCAGATGGGACGAAAAAGCAAGGTCCCGTGAACACATTGGCATGCCGGTAAAAGATCCCTTGGCAAAATTTCCCTCATAGCACACTGTATGAGGTATGCCCGTCTTCAATTAGCCCAGATAAGGTGCAGAGGGTAGGACGTTAAACCCCATTTCATTTCATTTCATTTGGATAATTCATAATTCACGAATTTGAAATGTTATACCAGTTGTTAATTTATAATTCATGAATTGTTACTTTACACTGTAACCCAGGTATCATTTAATCTTGTGTATTAAGCATTAATTTCTTTCACATTCATTCAATATCAAATATATGTTGGAAAATTCACAAAAAAATCCTCTCATATCATCTAATTTGTACTTGTATCCAATTTAAAGCTGACGTGTAATTTACGGATCCCGGTTGGTTTGATATAATTTTATTACACATGTTTTGAGAAATTATTGAATTTTCAGGGATTATCTATTTAATTCATAAGTATACAGCAAACAGCGGTAGCAATTTATAACATTATTATTGAATGTATACGGATCATCTTAATTCACGATTCTTGAAACGGTCCGCTTTACCTGGGGCCTATTTCACGAAATTTTAACTAAGATAAGATCCCAATTTTAGTAATTTGATTGGATAATATTAGATTGATTTTAGTGCTTAGCCAATCAAAATTGAAGTATCTACTAAAATTTGTATTTTATCGTAACTTAAAATTTCGTGAAACAGGGCCCTGGTGCTTATTAAAAAAAATATGTACATTACTACATGACATTAAACATTCCAATTTATCTATAAAAAAGAGAACATTGTCTGGTTAATAAATACAGAAAATACTATTAGTCATCCAGTCGTGGTTTCACAAAGCAGTCGCAGACTTAAGTTGAGAATTTATTCAAAATTTACTTGCCTTATTTTAACTAAAACATAGCCCTTTATAATACTTTTTAATGTATCAAAAAAAACCAATAAAAAACTATGTGCAGATTTTTGTGTTTCTGGATCAAAGATATTTCTCATAAACATTGATTTAAAGTTGAGTAAAAAACTACGTGCAGGTTTTTGTGTTTCTGGATCAAAGATATTTCTCATAAACATTGATTTAAAGTTGAGTAAATCCTTAACTTAAGTCGAGTAAATTCGTCACTTAAAGTCTTGGGAATGCTTTGTAATTCGGGACCAGGTACTATGTAGGGGTATCTGTATTTTAATGTTTAGTTTCAAAACCGGGGCCTAGCATGTTTTCTAATTGTCTAGTCAATAATTTGGCACAAGAAACCAAGGTCCTGTCTTGGCGTCCATGTTAAAGAACCTTCGATACAGTTGGCACAACTGTCTCGACACAATTGACACGTCACACTGCATGACATATGCCCGTCTTTGACAAGGCAAAGTATCTAGCAAAAAACAAACCAGGATCGAATCTTGTATTTTTTGGCGTGCACGTAAAAGAATCCTGAAAATTTGGGATAAGAGTAGACTGTAGTGCCGCTGTCTGGATCAAGTTTTCCTCATAGCACACTGCCCATCTTTTGGCAACAAAAAAGGCATATGCTCGTCTTCACTAGCCTAGTTGGTGCAGTGCAGTAGGACGTTAAAACTCATTTCATTTTGTACTTTTAATCTTCATGTTTAATGTAATTAATGTAAATATTGGAATTTAATGTTGAATATTTGTAATAATATAGTGCTTTAATCATCTACACTGTGTCTTCCTTTTACTATCGGGGGGTTGGGATGGCCTAGTGGTCTAGAGTATCGCGCTTCGACCTCTAGCTGGCCAGTTACCTCTGGCTTGCGGCTGTGGTTTCGATCCCTGGTGTGAGCGTATGTGACATGGAGATGGGGCGCCTTCTCAACCTCGTGGGTTTCCACCGGGCACTCCGGTTTCCTCCCACTGCTAAACCATATGTTAGTCCCGAAATGACCTAGTTTGTGTCGAGTGGACGTTAAACCCCATTTCTCTCTCTCTCCCTTTTACTATCCTATATAACTAGTGATAACTTATACTAGCTTGTATGGCTGGTGATATGTACAGTATATTCTATGACTGGTGATACCTTATACTAGTATGAATATAGATACCTTATACTAGTCTGTATAACTGGAGCCGCGGTGGCTAAGTGAGTAAATCACCCTCACAGTAATATTAGCGGCCTAGCGAATTTACAAACTGACCAGTGTGAGTCAAGTGGCGTAGATGCGATTTCCAGCTAGTACGTGTGACAAATAGTGGCGGTGCCAGCTGCCAGTGGATTGGGTCACAAAGCTCAAGGTTGAGTACGGAGGACCTCTCCAGAAAGTCTTGAAAATTGAAAAATATACACTGCTAGAAATTCAGTCAGGCACCGATTGTTGTGATAAATAGAGCTGAGCAGATACCGCCTGTCACCAAATCATCAGAGAAGGAGGTGTCAAACAGACTTTGAGGATCGTAAAAAATTGTAAAATACATTGATAATATTTAATATTATGTACGCTGTTAAATATAGTGACAATCTGATCTAGTGTGATAGCGGTAGTCTCTGTGACCCACGCTAACAGTACCCGTGGTAGTTGACATTCTCAGTGATAGTTGCTAATATCGAAGGTCGTTATTTCAATATCAAAATAAAAAAAAATAGTCCACAGTCCAAGAAAGATAAACTGTGCGAGACGATAACAGATATGCTTTTCTAAGTAATTTAGATGTATCTTATATATTAAATTGGCCTTAGTGTTTGGTTTTTATACGCCCACATTTTCATGTGGACGTATTATGTCGTCGCCCCTGTCCGTCCGTCCGTCCGTCCGTCCGTCCGTCCACAATTTGTTTGTGGACTCTCTAGAGGTCACAATTCTTATCCGATTTTGACGAAACTTGAAATATAGGTTTATCCCCATAAGATCTCGGCTGCTTTCGATATTGGCATGTATCGGATGGAAACTTCATGGATTATGGCCCCTGATTGTACGAAATATCATGTTTTTAGCTTGTGGACCCTATAGAGGTCACAATTTTGAACCGATTTTGATGAAACCTGACATGCATGTATATAACCCCAAGATCTTGGTTCCTTTCGATATTTGCGCCCATCGGATCGTAACTTCCTGAATTATGGCCCCTGATTGTTTGAAAAATCGCCCTTTTTAGCTTGTGGTCCGTCTGGAGGTCAAAATTATTATCCGATTTAAAAAACCGTTCGAGTATATCACCGTTACATGGTAATGAAGGTTGAGTTCAAATTTTGTGAAAATCGGACCAAAATTGACATACAAAATGGCCGTCGTTTGTACGCGAATAGTGTGAAAATATGTTATTTCAAGGTTGTGGACCCTATAGAGGTCACAATTTTGAACCGATTGTGATGAAACTTGACATGCATGTTTATAACCCCAAGATCTTGGTTCCTTTCGATATTTGCGGCCATCGGATCGTAACTTCCTGAATTATGGCCCCTGATTGTCCGAAAAATCGCCCTTTTTAGCTTGAGGTCCCTCTGGAGGTCAAAATTATTATCCGATTTAAAAAAACGTTTGATAATATCACCGTTACATGGTAATGAAGGTTGAGTTCGAATTTCGTGAAAATCGGACCAAAATTGACATACAAAATGGCCGCCGTTTATACGCGAATAGTGTGAAAATATGTTATTTCAAGGTTGTGGACCCTATAGAGGTCACAATTTTGAACCGATTGTGATGAAACTTGCCATGTATGTTTATAAGCTAAAGATCTTGGTTCCTTTCTATATTTGCGGCCATCGGATCGTAACTTCCTGAATTATGGCCCGATTGTCCGAAAAATCGCCCTTTTTAGCTTGAGGTCCCTCTGGAGGTCAAAATTATTATCCGATTTAAAAAACCGTTTGATTATATCACCGTTCCATGGTAATGAAGGTTGAGTTCAAATTTTGTGTAAATCGGACCCAAATGGACAGACAAAATGGCCGGCGTTTGTACGCGAATAGTGTGAAAATATGTTATATCAAGGTTGTGGACCTTATAGAGGTCACAATTTTGAACCGATTTTGATGAAACTTGACATGCATGTTTATAACCTGAAGATCTTGGTTCCTTTCGATATTTGCGCCCATTGGTTCGTAACTTCCTGAATTATGGCCCCTGATTGTACGAAAAATCACCCTTTTAGCTTGTGGTCCCACTGGAGGTCAAAATTATTATCTGATTTTAAAAAACGTTTGAGTATATCACCGTTACATGGTAATGAAGATTGAGGTAAAATTTTGTGAAAATCGGACCAAAATTGACAGACAAAATGGCCGCCGTTTGAACGCGATTAGTGTGAAAATATGTTATATCAAGATTGTGGACCCTATAGAGGTCACAATTTTGAACCGATTTTGATGAAACTTGACATGCATGTTTATAACCCAAAGATCTTGGTTCCTTTCGATATTTGCGGCCATTGGATCGTAACTTCCTGAATTATGGCCCCTGATTGTCCGAAAAATGACCTTTTTTTTAGCTTGTGGTCCCTCTGCGGTCAGAATTATTATCGCATTTAAAAAAACGTTTGATTGTATCACCGTTACATCGTAATGAAGGTTGAGGTCGAATTTCGTGAAAATCGAACCAAAATTGACAGCTGTTCTTTTCAGGCCATCCATCCTTCATCACTAACAAGGGGAAACCACGCCAGAAAATCTAGATGAACTTTGTCACCCAATGCAGGGATCAAACACCCAACCTCAAGGCTACCGAGCCAGCATCTTACCCACTTAGCAACATGATTCCCAGTCGAATTTGAAGCCTACTGAAATGCACCTTTATAACCCAAAGATCTTAATTCATTTCGATATTTGCACATATCATATTCTAACTTAATGATGTAGGAAAAATCACTTTCGGTATTGCTTGTTCTCTATCCATCTCTCGAAAATGTGGGCGTATCCTGCCTGGCAGTGCCAGCCTATCTTTATACTTTTGTCCAGTTTCAACTCCTACTTTATACAACCAGCGTAACAAACCGTTATTCAACATGGCTGAAAAGACGGACAAGGAAATGTGTAGTATTTGTTTAAACGACTTTCAACAACCTGTAATAATCGACTGTCAACATTCGTTCTGTTTCTGCTGTTTAGAAGATTATGTGAACAAAACTTCCACTAAGGATGAGTTCCAGTGCCCATTATGCCGTTGTGTTATACATGTTAGTGGCGAGGGTCTGGATCGATTTAGACCCACACTAATCAATGAGGACAATTCTACCATAAAAATTCCACAATGTGATGTATGTAATGAAGATACATCTCAATATTTCTGTCGAGACTGTGATTAATATATATGTAAATCATGTAAAATCACGCATGATAAGATGAAAATTTGCACAGGCCACTTTGTTTGTCGGTATGATGAAACAGAAATTTATCAAACGTCTGCTTCACAAGAATCCATGAGGGAAAAAACGTCACCAATATCTATCACAAATCCTAAAGATTTCTGTCTACACCATGACAACGAGACTGTAAAATTCTACTGCAAAGATTGTACCGTAGCCGTGTGTTGGAGATGTTTCGTGGCCGATCATAATGGACATAATTTTTTAGATTTACAGGAGAATGAAGTCAAAGAAAGTATAAGACACGACCTTAGGTCTCTGAATGATGAATTAGAAGATCAAATCACTAATTTTCAGAAACATTATGATAGTTTAAATAGTAAAATAACTGAACTCAAAAATAGCACAAAAACTGAATGTGACAAAGTAGATGCTCAAGTTGAGAAAGTCTGCTCAGAATTTCATAAAATAGGAGAAAATATTAAAAAAGAAATGCAGAAAAAAAGCGAAGAGGAAGAATCTAAATTCAGGAAATTAATGGAGGACTTTAAAAGACTAACAGAAGAGTTAAAAGCTAGTGTTAAATATTCAGTGAATGTTTTAGAAGATTCGTCCATTGTTCAAGTTTTACAGAGATTACCCAAAGTTAGACAGGAAAAAGATGAAAGTTGTTGTAAAAAATTGGATATACCTGATTCAAGATATTCCACATTTCAAGAGGCAGAGATAGATAAAACTCTTTTAACTAATCAACTTGGCACAATTGCAAGTCGTCATCAGAAAATGATTGACAAAACTATAAGTTGTCAGCAGAATATGTTTGAAGAAATTTGTAATGTGGATGCCGTAGAACATGGTTATGGGCGTGATGGTAAACAGCATATAATTTCAGGTTTTACATGGAGTATACGCTATCGTAGAGACTCGTCATCGGTACATGTTAAATTATATATGGATGATGCAGAAGATCAAAGTATTACGTCATGTAATGTTGATGTCACATATAAACTTATAAATAAAACAGATGATAGACAATCTGTGGTTAAGCACTACGACGGGACTCTTACACCTGGTGGTTGGTTATACTGTTATGATCTAATTGACTGGAAGAAACTATGTAAGTATGCCCGGGGATTTATTAACCGCCAAAGAAAGTTTACAATTCAAGTAACAATTAATAATATAACTGACATTGAAAGACGTAAATGATTAGTTAAATTGAATTTTTGTTCAATGAAGGTTTTGTGATTCCAGATGGAACTATAATATGTACATGTATAGCATCATTCCATATTAGAATAATAAATAAAAACTCTTTGTATTTTGGTACCCAGGCCCTCGCGCAGTTCTGGCGCCCCTGGTATTTATATAAATTTGTATTTAGTATTCAAATATCTGATGACTGAGATAATTTTATTTGTACTTTATTATTTGCTTATTTATTATTGATGGATTTTGCATAAATTGGTAATTTATGAATGGTCAATTTTATCTAAAGTGTTAATTTATGAATTGGTAATATTAAGTAAAGTGGTAATTTCTGAAGTGGCAATTTTAAAGTAGCTAACTCGGTATCATCCAAAGTCTTCGACATTGACAACACAAATTATTTGTCAATTTATATCAACATTGATGTTGTGATCTTACCAAAGATGGGCTTCTGGTGTCCAATATTTAAGACAAAATAAACATTTTACCATTGGTACATGAATCGTGTACCATAATTCGTTTCAGTGCCATTTGTAACAAGAGACCCAAAGAACAAGGCTAGACATATTCCAAAAGTCATGTCAAACGGTGACGTCACATTCTTATCTGGAGAGCATGCACAATACATACTACCGGTGTAGGTTGGAATAACCAGATGTTAGAGATTATCATCTGGTTATTATGAATTGTTAACATTATATTGGTAATATTTATTTTATTATGAATTCAAAAAATCCAATAAATTGGTCATTTATGATTAATTAATTCATAATTTAATTAAATTGATCATTGATCGATCATTCATAGTTCAGGTATTCGAAATGTTATACCAGTTTTTATATGCTCACCTTAAACGTGAAGGCCTGATACCGTCATTCACAAAAACAATTCTCATTCAATTTCTTGTCGCAGCATTGGAAAAACAGCTATACAGTCCACCCCTTTATTGCATTTTAAGGCAATTTATGCATTTGGATTACGCTCCATATTTAAATTCCAAGAAAAAAAACACTCAAAAGCCCAGTAAACTAATTACTAAAGGACAATCATTTATGTGTATCCAATGTCGTGGAAAGAAGAACAATGGTCTAATATGGCCATTTTCTTGGTTTTAGAAAGTCTAAAGGCCTATAATACTAGAACACCATATGTAGTATGTACTCATACTTTTGGGGGGTTATGATGATTTGTGAAAAGTTAAATCAATTATCCCAAATGTGTTTATTGAAAAATGTTATAGTATTGAAATTAAATTTAATATCATAAATTTATTATTATTTCTTAATGAAGTCTTACGTTAATAAAACAACATAAATAAGAGACATTTTGGGAAAAAATCCTTAATTGAGTAAGACAGATAGACACTTTGGCATTTTGAAATTATCAATGAAAGGGTCTATGGGAATGACATTTCAAATCTAGGCATCGGAACATTCGCTATTATTTGGTGTATTAATTTCAAAATTGATAAACACTTTTAAAATACAACCTCGATTAGTCGTTTGAGTCACAAATATCATAATATGTTTGTGACAATTCTCAATAGTTTCTCTTGTTCAAAATGCCATAAAACTACAAATTCAAGTGATTTAGTTTATCGATAGGCCTACACATTATTTCCATTGAAGCCTGTGAGTAAATCAAATGCCAAGTTCAACGCCAACCCACCGATACTTTTCGAATCAAATATTACGCAATATACTCATTTATTCCACCCTCTACGACTGCCTGACCGTGTGCGACCATTGCTACAACGTATGAAACTCTCCCCATTGTCATTGATATTGCAACCGTTAATTCAATCTGTCAACAGTTTTCAGTTTCGAAGCGTATTTGCTTTCACCGTAAGTACCCGCAGCGGTGTAACAAAGCGTTATTCAACATGGCTGAAAAGACGGACAAGGAAATGTGTAGCAATGCCCATTATGCCGTTGTCTAAAATGTTAGTGGCGGGGGTCAGGATCGATCTAGACCCACACTAAACATTGAGGAAAATTAATGTTCCGCTATCTGATGTATGTACTGAGGTACCTAAAGTTAGACTGGAAAAAGATGAAAGTAGACATTGGATACCTGGTGTAAGATATTCAACATTTCAAGTAGCAGAGATACAATTGGTAAAATTGTAAGTTGTCATTAGTATATGATTGGTAAAGTTGTATGTAGTAACCAGAATATATTTCAAGATATTGTTAATGTTAATGCTCCAAAAGGTGATGGTGTGTATGGTAAAGAACATGTTTCATGTTTTACATGGCGTACCTATATGCATAAATACGCATAATCATCATCATTAGATGTTTTATTGTACCGTTTTAACGTCATAAAAGTATTGCGTCATGTAAAGTTGACGTCACATATAAAATTATAAATAAAAGAGATGATAGACAACCTGCGGTTAAACAAGATAACGTGATTGTTACAAATGGGTGTAGGATACACTGTTGTTATACTGATATTATTGACTTGGAGAGTAATCCTGGCTGTGGATTTATTGATGGTGATCGAAACAATATAATTCAAGTAACAATTAAGATAACTGATATTACAAGACGTAAATAATTAGACTACTGTATGTTATTCTGATTTACACCAATAATTGAACTTATGAATGAATTATTGTTAAATAATGTGTTCTTTACGATGTAAGGGAGGTAGCTTTATCTCTCTGTAATGGAATAAACAACAGCCAATCGTTGTTTTGAAGAAATAGTTGATAGTTTTGTTCAGTAAATGTTTTTTTGTGATTCCAGATGAAACTATAATACGTGTAGGCCCTATAGTATCATTCCATATTAGTATAATAAATATGTTTCCCTATCACGTGCACAAAGGTTTTGGGCAAGCGGTGCAACCCCCGAATGCCGCGGAACACTGAGTGTCAATGATCAATGTAGTCTCTGACGCAATTGCAAGCGAATTTGAATTTGGACATGGGTAACCACATTATACTTTCGGTTGTCAAAATCCAACAAGGATTACATCGGTTTCGAACGTTAGTTATTTTGGATTCCAACCGTAGAGGCGTTTTTAACGTGCACGTCAATGTATACACAAGACGTAGGGTTGCATACCGTCCAAAGGACTGACTATACATGGTCCCTCACCAGGCCATCTATTGGTAGGAGGGATAGAATTAGTGGTGTTCCGATCAACCGATCCATGTTGACACATAGACCATCAGAGGTTGATTTGGACACACATACCACCAGCGGTGGATTGGGCAACAGTGGTGGACTTGTACATACATAACATCAGTGGTTGACAGCGTCACAGACTATCGGGGTGGACTGGTACACACATAGCATCAGTGGTGGACGGGGTCACATGCTACCAGTGGTTGACTGGCACACACGTTGCACTAGTAGTCGACAGCGCCACGGGCTATCAGTGGTGGACTAGGAAACAAATAGCGTCAGTGGTGGACTGGGAAACACGTAGCATCAGTAATGGCCCTGGCCACATACACACAGGATATCAGTGGTATTCTAGCCCACAAACCATCATTAGTGGGTAATAATTCTTGCCGGTATGCAGGGAAGGAAGCATATCTATTCCTTTTTTTTGAATTTAGCTATTATCAGTTTATGACTTTAGAAATCAGAGATTTTGACACCTATAAATGAGCAAAACCAAGGTTCGAATTATCAGATGCGAGACACCAGACACCGTTTGGGTTCGTTAGACCACCATTTGGTTCTATCCGCTAAGTTTCTCCGCGCTTGAGTGAGGTTGAGAGAACGACATATTAAGACTATAAAAACCTATACCAAAAAGTATTTTTGTTCCTCTTATATATTTGATTTCGGTATCGTGTGAAAACACAACGTTGAAGTCCTAAAAGAGAAAGATACAACTGTAGCCACGCCAGAGTGAAAACACGAGACGAGCACACAGCTACGGTAATAACTCGTTCGATGTTTTCATTCGCAATTAAGTAAAGTATTACAGGATTTAGTGCTTCGTTGTGAGATCCGAGCGTTTAGAAATATAAGTTTTGTCACTCGCAAACGTTTTTATTTACATATTGTATATCTAGTACACGTATCGCACCTTCATTAGTCCGGTCGGGCGTTAAGCAACATTTCTTTCTATACTTGACGTGCTTATACAGGTCACAATTCTATGGAATACAATTACTGCTTATTACTGAGCGACGTTTCGACTAGGCTTCTCTAGTCGTTATCAAGCAATGTATACTCTAGTTCAATTACTAAATGCCATTGAAACAGTTTGACGTGTTTAGTTTTATGACCATCGACGCCATTATGGAAACGTGACATAATCAAGCATAGCAGGTGTGACTGGTCGAGGCATTAACAGTTCTACCAATCACAATATTTAACATGGCTCGAGTAATTAATCACGAGTAAGGTTCAATTGAGTATTCCGAATACGTAAGTGTTATACATAAAATTCTTTCAACTAGCAAGCTGGTCAGACTGCGGTAAAGTCCGCTTTCACACACCAGGCACAACCGTCCGCGTCATCATGCACCAAATACCCGTTTATTCCAGGTCACGGCTGTCCAAATAATGCCACAGCATCACGTCTGCGCATTGCTGTCTTTATCGTTTGGATTATCCCCCTTGTGATCATCTTTGTGAGTATGCCCCTTTTGTTTATCTTTGTAATTATCTCCCTTGTAGCCATCTCTGTGATTATCTTCCCTGGGGCTATCTTTATGACCATTATGGAATTGTCTTTCAGGCGAATCCTTTTCATGTTCCTCAAAACTTCTCTTTTTGCCGATGTCATGCATTCTATCACGCGCTTTCGTTAAAGTTCTATTGACGTCATGAATTTTCTCCACTGCCTTTTCACGTGCTCTTCCACTGGCTTTTCCTAAATTGACCTTAGCTCTTCCGATTTGTTGATTAAAGAATTCGATGGCCACGTTAATTGACATGGATATCAGAGATAATCCTATAAAAACATAAACAGACGACAGCAGAAAGAATTTAGGATGAGCTGGGATAACGTCGCCAAATCCTATCGTGCTTATAGAAATAAAGACGAAGTAGATAGCTTCGAGGTACGTCCAATCCTCCCACAGGGTATACATGCCAGCTCCGAGAAACAGATACAACAGGATAATAAAAGCCACCACGAATATCGGTATGTTAAACTCCGTACTGATCTCATATCCAAAATAAACTTTAACTCCGGGTCGGACTTCTGTACCGTTAGCCACTTTTGTCCCGGCTCCCGCGTCGGTAATATCCAGTCTGTGGCGAGTTCGAACTCTGTTACAACATTTCCAATAGTACACTTGTCTCACAAATGCATAGACAAACTTGAGACCAACTGTGAATTTTCTACCTAGATCTGCCAGGGCTATTAAAGCTAGTGGAATACCTATAACAGCGTATATAATCGTCAAGACCCGACCTAAATCAGTTGCTGGTGATATATGACCATAGCCTACAATCAGAACAAATAAACATTAAATACGTGTTCTACAAAACGTTACCATGTCCTATCTCATGAACTATATCACCTACTACTCCCGTGTTAGTTGTTAGGTAGTGGGCGCAAAGTAATTAGCAAATTCGCCCCAGATTGGAAAAATTAGGCGTAGAACATGACCCTAGAGAGTAACCATATTTATCTATAGTGAAAATGATCTGATCGAATCCGAGTAACAAAAAAATATGTTTACCTATCTTTGTGAAAATGATTCGAGAGATAATAAAGAACCATATTTACCTATAGTTGTATAGATGGTACCACAATAAAATAGAGCAGTCCAAATATTCCATTTATGTTCTGTTGAAATGGTTGTTATACCATTTTTATAAGCCTCATAGATCGTTAATTCATAATTAGTCAATCTCTCTGCTACGTCCTTGGTCATTTCACTCTCATTTAATCCATGTGCTGCCTTGGTTATATTAACCAGCGCCTCGATCATTTCTTTCCGTTCTACAATGATATTTTTCTTTTCGAGTTTTTCGTGTGGAGCTTCGATTGCACGGAATATGAATGCACCGATAACGGTATAAACCACCAATAGGAACAGTAAACCCACGAGTGAGCTAACCCATGAATAGATTGTCTTTAATCTGGATACAAACTTTCCCCAACAGGTGTTCACTGGAAGTTTAGCTGCATGTAGAGCAGCAGTAGACGTTTGAATGTAACTGGATTCCATTGATTCCATGGTTACAGAACCTTCCGTCATGCTTTCAGTTAATGGTACAATCTCCCTGGAATGGGGACCTGGAAAATTAAATAACAGAATGTAATAAAAGATCATCACAGGAGGTAGTGATCGGGGTCTTCAAATGTATGACCGCAGAGGCATGTGGGACTGTCAGCCTAGACCACAACCCCGCGTACGTGTTACAAGGGGCAGTCTACGGGGGGAAATTGAGTAAACCCGTGCGTGAGACTTACACGTCGCTTCCGTGTGTTTGGTACTTACTATAAATGATTTATGGTCCTACACATATAAAAGTTTCATCCGATTTCTTGCGGCTGCGAGGTACCAAAACCTACGATCCGTGCTCGTCAAAACACTTACGGTGGGTTGTGGGCTAGGCTTAAGGCATTTGTGACCCTGTAGGTCAGAACATCGGAGTCTTCATTTCGGTGTGAATATGTATTTGTTGGTTCCAGCTACTTGTTTATTCAATGGACGTTGTTTCGAATAATATTAGGTTGATAAACTTCAGATAAAACAAACAGTTTTTTGTTTATTTTAGGGGTTGGATAGCCGTATGGTTGACACATGTGCACTGTATCATAAAGCCTGTCATTGAGTCAACTTGCGTGGTTTCGAATCCCCGGTTGTACGTTACAAGGAGTAGGGTCTTCTGTCCAACCTCGTGGGGTTTTTTTTTCGGGTCCTCCGGTTTCCTCCCCGAAATGATCTAGTTTGTGTCGAGTGAACGTTAAACCCCATCTCTCTCTCTCTCTCTCGCCCCTCCCCCCGCTCTCTCTAATAATAATAGCAAGTTCTTTTTGTGCACAATTCAATCAAAGATAATGTTTAATAAGCCGTTTCTAATAGGCTAATGTATATAATTACCACCCCCCCCCCCCCCCGCCCTAAATTTTTTTAAAGTTCCAATTTCATATTTTTTAAGAAAGTCAAAACATAATTATTTCTATGTCTTTTGCTCAAAAGGTTACAACTCACTATTATCGATCAAGGGCAAAATTTTTTGGGCATTAGAAAGGCTAACACCCGCTGATTGAGGAAATAGTTACTCAATTACCTCCCTTGTTTTCCCATACCTCTCCATGGACGGCCATCTTCAAACGTTTGAATTTGAAGTTGAAAATGATATTTTTGCCAATTTCTCAACTGGCAATAGTGAATTATAGGATTAATAGGATTATTCTTTAACAAGGTAGGACTGTTTATAGGTTCAATCTATTTTAGGGCTTTATTTAATACATTTTAAAAATATAACTTAAAAAAATGCTATTGGAACTTTAAAAAAATAACGGTTACACCTGCTCAAAATAATGACTCATTAAAGGAGCTTAATCGCTAATATTTGGCACAAATGGGTTGCCACACATATAATAATGTAATATAAATGTATTTATAAACTGATTTACATTCAATCGTTTCCGTTTTGACTAGAAGTCCTAGTCGAATAGCAATCTCTAGCGTCTGGTTATTCCAGTCTATTGCACATGCTCTCCAGATGAGAATACGTCGTTAGCGCTTGACATTACTTATAGAATCTCTAATCTCGTTCTTTATTGTCCCTTGTCAAAAATGACACCGAAACGCATTATGGTACACAATTCGTATCCCAATGGTAAAATGTTTATTTTGTCTTAAATATTGAATATCAGAAACCCATCTTTTCCCGGTAAGATCACAATTCAATGTTGACTTAAACTGACACAGAAGTCGTGGGTTTAAAGTGGAAACTTTTGGATGATATTGAGTTGGAGACTTAGCTACTTTAATAGTAAGTGCAGAGGGACTGCGCCACACACAATTTTACACAAAAACAAATATATGGACAAGACATCGTACTCAGAGACCATAAACAAAACAATTGAAAAAGACTGAATGGTTATTAATGCACCCAGATTTTAAAAAACAAATACCGTAGCATACGTTATTGTGGCTCGTAAGTTAATAACACCACGACGTCAAAGGGAAATTTCCTACCAACAAATGATTCGTTTATAATAAAACTGCTAAATTTGCCCCGAGTATTATTTATGATGACGTTCGTCATATTGTGTACACTAATCCATGGGATTATAAAACATTAATTGAATTATTTCTAGATTAATTAAACCATTTTGTCAGTGGGGTGTTAAAAGAATTAATTTATCGAAATTATCATACCGGGTGGGTATACTGTACTTCCAATTGATATCAAAATTAAAGATACATTATGGGGGATTAGGTACAGACCTATAATAGTTAAACATTCGATGATGTGAATGGAATATCCTGCAAATTTCAGTCACATTGCATGACGCTAAGCCGAGAAGACCTTATTATAAAAACACTGTAGCCTTGATTGTCATTGTTACCGCTGTCATGAAAATTGACAAAGTCTCGAGTATCCATGTTAGCGGTTAATCATCAAAAGGCGTTGAACAGCAGATCAGATTCAAATTCAATTAAATTCGGACTCATAAGATGGCATCGAGAGTGTATTATGGTCTTCTCATATTAATAAATGTCTAATTAATAGTTTATATAACATTTCAGGCCTAAAAAATACCCACAATAGACAGATTTAGCTCTTGCATAATGCATGGTTAACAAAAGCGTTTAAAGTTCAAAAATACAAATATGATAGAAAGAGAATATTTAATGTATTTGTCCTTGATAGTCTACCGGGTTAGATTCAATCGAAAAGATCTCAGCGAACATTATGGACGACGACACTGGACGGGGCCAGGGTGCGCCGTCGGTGTCGACCGAGAAAGTTGCTCAGGTTTTTTTGCGACGTGGTTTCCTCTTGTCAGTGGTGCTAGTTAGAGGGCGTGGTAAGACCATTTCTGGTAGTTAAGATGCGACGGAAAAAGAGGTCATGTGAACATTTTGGTATGCACTTAAAAGACACATTGACAGTTGAAATTTGAGATAAGAGTAAGTCGCTGTTCCAGCAAAATTTCCCTATTAGCCCAGTCGGTGCAGAAGAGTAGGACGTTAAACCACATTTCATTCCATAAGTGTCGGATGCCCTGGATAAGTCATACTCCTCGCAGTGTTCCGTTTGATTATAGCTAACCCCACTACTCACTGCTGTAAATAGAGAAATTTCTTGTTCTAAATTATTATTGGTCAACAGTCTCATTAACAACCAATGGCTTACTGCGTAACAAAATCGTTAAATTTGAAACAAAGTTCCAAATTGGACCAAATATGTTTACATAACGTTACGTCATGACTCACGATTTTACTATGCCCAATTAACCAGTGCATAGCAGAATATTGTAGGAAAACTAATTGTGTGACAAACGAGGCTATCAACAATATAAACAATACTGTATGAAGACGAACGATACTTTCACCGTTTTTAATACCTTAAATCACTGTCCAAAGTTTTAGGGAAGACCCCATAGTAAACGAAGGGCTGTCATGTTCCTGTACATGGGATAGATTTGATTGGACGGGGAGAATACACACACTCTCTCAAAAGCTCAAGTATCAGAAATCAGAAGCCAATCCAGCAATGTGCAGAGAGGGATTTCTCGGACCATTGCTTCAAGAATATCTTGATAAGTCAGATATTTATACAAGATCAGTAGCGCAACGCGCAGACACATCAGACATAATGTCATTATACCTTGGATTTCGAGTACCATTTTCACAAGTCCCACGCTGGCTAATATGGTATATCAAGTGCGTTTAGTAGTTTGGATGTTACGTAAAACGGATTGGTAAGAAATGTAGGCGACCCGTTAAGCTGCCTACACGCATCAACACGGAATTAAAAAAAAATATTAGTCACATTATAAACTAAGGTAAAACTTCATTAAATTCCTAGTTTTCGGGCCAGTTTTTGGTACACTTGAACAGTTTCCCCAAATTGGACCCCGCACTAGAAAGGGGCACCGCAGCTCACCATCTTACACATTTTCCAGTTAATACTTTAAATGAACAAATAAAGATACATTATGGGAGATTAGATAAAGAACTGGCAGTTCTCACTATAATAGTTAAAAACTAGATAATGTAAATGAATTTGCTAAAAATTTCAGTCAAATTGATCCACTCTGAACTGAATTTTGAGTCTAGCCTCGATCATCATTACTAAAGTCGATTCGATAAAACACATAGTCTCGATTATCCATTTTTTGATTTAATCAGCAGCAGATCGTGTTCTAATCCAGTAAATATCGCATGATAGCGATGGCAAGGAGAGTTCATTATTGTCTGGATATGTTAATTGATGTCTAATTAATAATTTATATAACATTCCAGGCTTAAAAAATTGGCAGATTTAGTTCTTGCATAATGTATGTTTAATCAATTACTATTTATGTAGTAAAGCATTAAATATAGGCCTAGTTAAAGTCATTTTAATCCGGTAACTTCGGGTCTTCCAAATCTGGCCCCGGATTTTCTACAACCGGTCTTACTAGTTATTATCCCAGTTACCATAACGAAGATTAATGTACAAAAACATGGCGGGTTGTAACAAGACGAGATAATATTCATAGCAAAACAACAAAAACAAACAGCAACAAGAAATACATAACATATATATCATCACAATTCATATAATGTTTTATCTTTATTATATTATAGCAACTCGTGAAGTTTTTTTATACCCCAAGAATTAGTTATGTACTGCACTGAATCGTGAAATGATAACAAAAATCTATGGTATTCAAATATTGTTTTGTCTGAGTTGAAGCACAGTAAAAATGTACACCTCCCAACATACAAATAATACAAAGACGTGAGAACATGTACTACACAGCATCAGGGTACATGTGCGACACAGCATCGTATCAGGGTACAACAATATTCATCCGGGTTAAAGTCTGGTGCAGAATAGTAAAACCCATTTTCATGATTATTCATTTGGCGACGTAACATCGCGCTTTGCAACATGGGTTTACAAATTATGTGCCCACTCTAAAATGTAAAATATCACAGCATCATCGCTAACCTGAAGGTCGGGTGTTCGATCCCTGCATTGGCCGAGAAAGTTCATCTCGATTTTCCGGCGTGGTTCCCCTTGTCAGTGATGCAGAACGGAGGGCCTGACAAGGACAGCTGTCTAGTCGTTCGCATGGGACGAAAAACCGAGGTCCCGTGTACACATTGGCGTGCACGTAAAAGATCCCTTGGCAGTAGGAATTTGATATAAGAGTAGGCCGTAGCGCCGCTGCAAGGGGCAAAATTTCCGTCATAGCACACTGTATGGCGTATGCCCGTCTTCCATTAGTCCAGGCTAGGTGCAGAAGAGTAGGACGTTAAACCCCATTTCATTTTATTTCATCACAGCATCAGGGTACATGTGCGAGACAGCATCATGTCAGGGTACAATGACATTCATCCTATTGCATGGCGAGAGAGAGAGAGAGAGAGAAATGCGGTTTAACGTCCACTCGACACAAACCAGGTAAATTCGGGACTAACATATGGTTCAATATTATTTCAATAATTCGCATGCGTGTAGTGGTCTTTAGCAATGCGAAGAAACCCACGAGGTTGGACAGGCGACCCTACCCCTTGTCACGCACCTTATGATACTGCGCGCGCGTGCTAACCATTCGGCCATCCATCCCCATTCTAGCTGAGGTGATAAAAGCAGGTTTGCCTAACGCCTAACGCTCATGACTACCCTCTCTCGGACTGACAGTTTCCGCTGTGTCACCAAATCGTTTTCAGAGACGCAGCTGTGCTTTGTGTCACGCTGTAATACTTTTCAGGTCACAGTGGGAGTAACATCGTGATCGCGAGTGAGTGAGGCAGGGGGTTACTGTAGATCGTGGATTCGTCCCGGTCCTTTAAACGGGCGGTCCATTATAAACTCCCGTTGTGCACACACGCAGCGCAGACCGACGGCTTCCGTATACACAAATGTAATATTTTACCATTTTACCTTCAGTGTATGCAGTGTAATCCTCCATTTTGATTTCTTAAGTTTCTAGAATCGGACAAAAACCAGATTGACCAGATTATATTCAGTAGACTATCTGAAGTCTAGTGTTTTCAGAACCTCTTCATTCCTGCAAAATGTAAGAAAAACAAATAGTCGAAAATTTAATCTGGAGTAGTCGAGTAGGATACAAGCGCCAACTAAATACTTCATATACCATAAATGTACCAGTCCCTTGCCTTTAGAACAGGCTATTTATATTTTACATAACATATTAGTTAGATACTTCAGAAATGAAATGAAATGAATTGGGGATCTTTAACCTGCACACCTATATGTACACGGGACGTCGGTTTTTCGTCCCACCCGAACGACTAGACAGTTGTTCGTGTCAGGCCCTTTCTCGGTCAGTGCAGGGATCGAACGCTCGACCTCCAGGAATGTATATAAACTGATTTACATTCAATCGTTTCCGAATTTACTCTAATTTCAAATCAAATATTTAGCTTACCTTAAATCATATGAATCGATTGCCATATATATTATTAACACGGTTATTGTCTCTCGATACATATTATTGATTACCATAAAGTTCACGGCTTGTCAGATAATCATCGCGAAAAAAATCATTATAACTTTGTCAACACGCCAACAGGTCAAATTCTAGACCCCACAAACGCCAGTCGTACTTGGCTGTCGGGTATAACCGAGTCAATCAGGTACTCTATCCACGAATATTACAGCATAAGAATTAATAAATACACCGCTCACGAGACCCTGTCAGTCAAGTCAATCAGGTACAATTCTATCCATGAACACTATCACTAATAAAATAAACAGCTGGCAAGATACCTTTAAAATACATCAAAGCAAATAAAACTGCGGATTTGATACCTCTAGTTTGTCTATGTATATTTGCCTCAGAATGGGCTAATATTCTTCTGCTTACCACCTCAATATGAAACCTGTTTACCACAAGCATGGGTAATAGTTTGTTAGTCTATCCAATTAGTAAATGTCAGTAACTGATAATTGCTCTGTCGTACTAGTTATCCTTGTATAACCCACTATTATACAAGTTATACTGGTGTCGTGATGTTCCTGTCACGTCTCTGTTATGAACTGTAAGAAACTATACAGCTGCTACAACATGGGACTTTGACACAGAAAACTGGACAAGTTAAATAGCTCAGGTCAATATAGCGAGACATATAGCCTCGATAACCACCCCAAAATACACCTGCTTACAACCCACGTCAATATAGCGTGTATATAACTCCAAAACACACTCCCTGACACACACCTGCTTATAATTCTAAACTAGTTAATGATAAGGCATCCATATTCGAGCCGAATTGACGAAGTTGAACTGGACAAAGTGAAATAAAATGAAATGGGGTTTAACGTCCAACTGTCCTGCTCCGGCGGGGCTCATTAAGACGGTCACACACCAAACAGTATGCTATAAGGGAAATGTCGCCCGGGTAGCGGAGTCGACAGTCATCTCACAAATATCAGAAGGATTTCGCGAATCTCTGTGAAACAGATTGATAGCACACTTCCTTACATATTCCCGTGTTTATTGGATCAGAAAAGTAGGACGTTTAAGTCAATTTCAACCATCATAGCCATGACATGACAATTGTAAAAAGTTCAACAAGTTGATGCAAGTTAATTTTTTTTTAAAATCACCATGGAGCCAGTTTAACACGATAACAAAGCTATAACAGAAAACATTCACCATTTGTTTTTAATTTTCATAATTAAAACAGGATTCCAGCGTGGGAGTAAAACGCCATTTAAAATAAAACAATATTTTAATTTTAAGGCTTTAGCTGTATATATGTATATTGCTATATCTAAACAGCTGAAATAACCTGAATGTTGTACCGTCTTTTAATTTCCCGTATCCCCCCACTGCCATCGTAAAATACTGACGATTTGTACGTTCTATCAGAAACCAACAAACAGTTGTAATAATACAATATGACATGAAATGGGGTTTAACGTCCTACTGTTCTGCACCGACTGGGCTAATGGGGTGTAGCGTCCACTCGACACGAAAGCGGGACAAAATTATAAGAATGGTATTTAACATCTAGTCAACGCAACACTTTTTTCTTTTCATACCCCCCTCTCTCTCTCTTCTCTCTCTCTCTCTCTCTCTCTCTCTCTCTCTCTCTCTCAACACATAACTTTTTTCCTTTTTATACGCTCTCATTGAAATATAGCCGTACATTGTCGTCGCCCCCGTCTCCGTGGGTCCTTCGGTCTGGCGTCTGCGCGTCCGGCGTCCACAATAAAGTAAATATCCGATTGACTTTAAATTGATGCAGTCATCAAGGTCACGATGTCGCATGTTCGATCTCTGCATAGATCTAGAAAATTAATCAGAAATTTTGCAACGTGGTTTCCCCTTGTCAGCGATGCAGGACGGAGGGCCTGCATGGACAGTTGTCTAGTCGTTCCGATGGTATGAAAAACAGAAGTCCAGTGTATACATTAGCGAGCACGTAAGAGAACCCTTGGCAGTTGGAATGCCATATAAGCGTAGGTCACATAGTGCCACTGCCAGGGCAATATTTCCCCCATAGCATGGCAGTCTTCATTAGCCAAGTAGGTGCAGAATAGTTGGACGTAAAACCCCATTTCATTCCATTGAGTCAAGTAGGTGAGACTGCGTAGGGTCACCTGTCCAGCCTCATGGGTGTCCTCCGGTTTCCTCACACTGTTTAGCACCCACGCCCGCTAGCGA